>OY743173.1:58974448-60174448 GCA_963555705.1 Ligustrum vulgare
TGACAGATGTGACCATAAAGTAATCTGTAACATAAAAATGGTGGTTGTGACCTAAAAATTGATTGTTGTGACTTAAAAGATTTGAATGTTGTGACTTGAGAATTTACAATATTGTGGCCTTAAGATTTATAATTAATAAAAAAAATTTAATTTTTAAATATTTGTGACCTTAAAAATAACGGTGGTTGTGATATGTGACCATAGAAATGGTTGTTGTGACCAGAAATAACAATGATTTTGATCTTGAATAAATGTAATATAATCGTAACATGTGATTTTGAAATCAATTTTGTGACCTAAAAAATGTATGTGTGTGACCTGATAATAAAATATATTGAATTATTTAATTTAATTAATTAATACTAATTACAACCTGATTTTTGAAATTATAAAAGTTTCCTCTTAATTTTGAAATTTGTATTTATAATAACCTTATTTATGTATTTTTCCCCTGCACTTAGTGTCAAGCCCACAGGCTACCTTCACAAGCCAGCTAAACTAAGTGCTCGTAAAATTTTAGGTTTTTAAGAAAATGCGTGATTAAAAAGTAAAATTTTTGCTACTTATACAATACAAGTTAACAATGTGGATGACAATTTTGTACCAAAAGTCTGAAATACCCTTAAAATGATTCCAAATTACCCGCTACCCCTGCCTTCTTGAGAACAATTAAGGCACCGTTCGGCTATAGATTAATATGTTATGATTATTTTGATTTAATTTACACAATTTTTCATACCACTTTTTAACTATTCACATTTTCTCTCTCCAATTTTTAACCTCACATCTTACCTCGAAAACACAAATAAATCAACAAATAATTTAAATTATTTGATTTGACAACAAACATTCCATTTATTTTGCAAAAAAAAAAAAAAAAAAAATTCCAAACGGTGCCTAAATTAGGGCTCGAGCAAAAGGAAATCAGCTTAGACGACGAGTTAAAAGGTCATCACAGTTTCTTATTTGTTTTTCATCAACATGCTTTATGAGAGAACCGTTCAGCATTAAACTATTACCATTTTTTACATTATCCATGTCTTCAAAGTTCAAAGGATCTGCATTCACATTCGAAAGGATAAAATGTGCTAATGTTCCGAACCATACAAGATTGTCCCTTCTCTTCATGAATCAAGCCAATTTAATTGACCAAATATCTATTCGTCAAGGTAAGTATCAGTTGCTTTACATAATCCACTTCATCATGTCAATCTGGGATATAAAAGACTTGTTTTGTAAACAAAAATTTGGAATCATTTCACAAACCTAGCCGAGACTAATAAGCAGATTTAGCAAGAAGGGCAACACATTAAAATAAACTTAACTGAAAAAACATGGAAGAAGAAGATTCGGATTATACTGAGAGGAACGAAAATGTGATTAAATGTTGTCTTCTTCACAAACAAAAAAAAACCTCAGTCACCTCCTCCTCGGTGGTCGAGATCTGGGTAGCTCCGATGGTATGGGTCATTGGCGCAGTCTGAATTCAAAGCGTCGGAGAGTCCATTTTTGAGTTGAAATTTTTTGAGCTGAAATGAAAGAGGAAGGCAAAGTCTGATTTCTCGGCCTGGATCTGTAGTAAGTATAATATTACATTTTAGTTTAGAGAATTTCGCAATATTTTCTTCCCGAAATGTCACGAGAAATTGGAATTGTGAGCCACATTGTCAGGTGCGATTGTACAACTAGCATTATTAAAAAAACAGTGAGTCTCATAGAAAATGTGAGGATAAAAATAAATTTGAAGGAAATGTTAAAAAAATGGTGGGGGACCAAACAAGCACTACCTTAATTAGGTAACTTGTTTATGAACAATACAGTTTTTCAAGTTACTACTTATTAATAAAATATTTTTTCAAATAACTTTTCAATCACAAATTTTACATCGTAAAAATTATGTTTTTTATTTATAAACAATTTTTTTTACTAGGCAGCCACAAGCATTCCCCTCCCCTCTAATAATTACAGCCTAATAACAGTTATTTCGACATGTTCTTATTATGAGATTTTTGAAATCTGGGAAAAACTCAGAAATGTCACTATGTCAGGTGGTCCTCATTGTGGAAATGAAAAATCCCAATTTCTGAAGTATCCATCATTCATTGTCTGAATGAGGATAGTGTGGTCCTTTCGCCAATAATCACTGGGTTAATTTGAGAAGTTGAAATCTATGTGATTTTTGAATTGAAAAAAGATTCTGCAGATTAACATTGACGTGGTACACATGTTGGATGGACAATTCCAGAACGGAAGATGGTAGCTCACACCTTAAGGGCCTTTATTTATCCTGCTCTGTTCTGAACGTTGGTAAATTAGGTAAATTGTAGGATATGTCTTCAAGGGTGCAGGGTGAGATGCTTGCTTTTTGACTTTACTTACCCAGGGCATCATCCATATTTTAGGATTTGAACCCTTGTCACGACAGCTGTAAATTAGGCTGGAGAACTGATGTATGCATGTTGTTGGATAGTGTATGTCTGTCGAGTTAATTTATTTGTACTCGTGACATTTTGGAATAAAATATTGTTTGATTAAATCGTTAATTATATTATTTTGAACTTGCATTAGTTCATAGATCGATTCGATATTACTAATTGAGTGTTTAAGTTGTTAAACACAAAAAGATGTAATTTGTAATTTGATCTAAAATTATTGTTCATGATCATTAAATAAACATGGACAATTTATTTTGATCGTCTCGATTTTATTAAAATCTATCTTTGATTTTGGAAATAAAATTGGGAGTACATTTAGAATGCATTGAACAAGACCACGTGAAACTAATTTGTGATATTGATTATACAAATTTAATTTCACTTGACCATCGTACATTAGACATTAATCCTAATCGGATAATGGATTTCGATTGATATCTTGAAGTTCTTTGAGGTATTAACGGGTGAGATCAAATTGTTGATCGATATCTCGATACTTTAGGAATTAAAGTAAACTAACGAGGAACATATATTCGTATTATGGAATTCGTCACCTTTAGGTATGATGATCATGATCTCACCGGTTCTTCTAGTGGACAGTTAAATCTGAGTTCAGTAATTTGACAGTGATTGTTAAATTCTATGATGTGGTGTGATCACATAGAACTTTCAGATAGAAGATGAGAGTTGAGAATTTATGAATATTCAGATAAGGGTATTTTCGTCATTTTATCTTACTTCGAATATTCGAGTTGATCGATGGGAGTAACATGTAAGAGCGATAAGTCAGATGATATATTTATTGGTTATTGTTTCAGTAATTACAATTTTACTAAGAGTGCATTCACGTTCTTTTAGTGGAATAGAACATGATTAATAAATTATTTTGACTGATCAAGAGTTGACCAGATCAAAATTAATTTATTGTAGCTTAATTCAATTGGGTCCGATCAGGTTCCCTTGGTGACTTCACTATCACAGACATATACATGCTTATAACTTATATTGGGCCATGCAGAAGTGGACATGGGTTATATTATTAGGGTGGTAGGGTTTTAGAGGGTAAAGAAGTTATAAATAATCTTTTAAGACCATTTTTCTTAACCTAGTACACTTGTGGACAGGACACACACTGAAGTGTGTAGTGTGTATTTTTTCCTCTTGATTAAAACTCTAACCCTAGTGTTACATAGACTTAGAGAAAAGTGACCACACACTTGCATAGCTTCTGTTGGAGATTACAAGAAAAATTTAAAGGGTTGAAGCTTGATGGAATCAAGAGTAATACGAATAATTGTCAAAGCACGCTACAAGGGTAATGATTATTAGTCTTTTATTTGTACAAAATTATATAATTTAGTCAAATATATAAAATAGTGAATTTTTGCGACGGGATGATCCAAATCATAAAAAATTAATTTTTGTGATTAAGATATCCCGTTGTGTTTCACAATATGGTTTGGATCAATATTTGACAGCGTGATTGCTGTGCAAGACTCCATATTGCGTAGAGATTGGGTGGTTGGGCTCTCCGAAAACACGCACTTTGACGATGAAGTCATCATTCTAAAGATCAAAAAGTCGAACGGATAGGGAACCATGAAGTCACTAAGGTTGTACCCTGTAAATCAACATTTCTTTTTAATATCGTCCAACAAACATATCATTCAGGTTCACAAGAAATCAATGGAATGGGTATTCACAGTAAAGTTGGTCTCTGTTTGGTAATCTTATTCATAAACAACATATTTCTCAAAAATATTTTTTAATCATACACATTTCTTCCAACAATTTTTCAACAACATATTTTACATCAAATATATCACATTCTTTATTTATAAATAAAAAGATTTCAACAACAAAGGCTTAATAGTTCTTGTTAAATACATAATACTCGATAGAATTGGACAATAAAATAATTAAGTAAGTGTTTGGTAAAGAAAATAAACTATAAACTATACAATTTCTCAAATTACTTTTTAATCATAAATTTTATCTCCAATTTTTATCATTACTTTTTTCTCAAAATTATAAATAAATCAGTTTATAAACTTACATACGGAGGCTTAGGTTTAAAATTGTGGGGGGAGGGAAGAGGGTGCGATGAAGATGCTCTAAAGCTTTGAAGCCCAACACCAGTACGTGTCAAAACTTTTCCCGTCAAACATGGGGCCCACTGTCCGGCAGATGGATAATACTTTTGTCTGTAAACTTATTGGGCTTTGGGCCCACCATCAAGCAGTTTTCACCTATTGGGCTGAATTTTAATTTTTTTTTTTTTCCCCTTTTTCCGACAAGAATTTAAGAAAGGAATCTTAAAAATGTTCTAGACTTCGTAATTCTTAACTAGTGATTTTCCAAAATTTTATGATTTTTATATGACCTAGTCACCTAGCAAGACAAAAAAATCATTCTCAAGAGTGGGAATCCCTAGGCTAGTATTGTGGGCCATGCACAGAAAGAAGCCACCCACCGGAAATAAAACAATTTATGTAACATAAATAATGCAACCCTTTGAAATTAATATGCATTTTCTCTTCCTCATAATGTGTGAGGAAACTTACCACATTTCACTTTTCAGAACCAAAATTTAGAATTTGACTGAAAGAATCGAATGCATGTTCTCTTTGTTATTTTGAGATCGTTTTCTATTTTTATTTTCGAAAACACTAAAAACACGATTTCTTTACCATTTTTGAAAACACATTTAAAAAAAAAAAAATTGTATACAAAATGCAAAATGTCCAAAACCTCGTTTTGGGTGTTTTGTGTGTATTTCAGCAAAAAATATTCAAAACGCGTAAATGCGTTTTGGATTTTTTTTTTTTAATTTTTAGAACTATCCTAACTTGGAACTAAGTCTAAATAAAGATTTATTTATTTATTATTATTTTTTTAGAATTATCCTAAAACTAAGATTAAATAAAGTTTTATTGAATTCAATATCAACATTACAAAAAAAAATTAAGTGAAAATTCTTCTCGCTATATTTCAAAAAATGCCTTGATAAATGGACTCTGATGATTTTGAAAAAAAACTTGTATTTTTTGGATTTTAATAGAACTAGAATTTCCTCAAATCCCGAACCTGATCAAGCTGTGTTAATATAGAGTCTTAATGTTCACATTAGTGTGTTGTATATAACCATATTTTCAATGTATTGTGAAAAGAAATTTAAGTTTGAGTCAGTAATATTTTGCAAACAAATTAATTAAAAATAGTTTAAGTAGTATTCTGCAAAATTTCAAACAGAACGTATTTTCCACATTTTCATTTTCAAAAATCGTTTTCAGAAATGACAAACTAAACGCGTTTTCAGTAAATTTGAAAACAAAAATAAAAATAGGAAATACAAAACATTTTCAAAAATGAAAATACAAAATAAAATACAAACAGAACGCCACCGAAACTTTCACTCTTTATGCAGCATTTTGTATTCAAATATTTCTCAAAAAGATGCTCAGTTAGCATTATTTTTTAGTGATGGCAATGGATGGGTCCAAAATATTTTTTTTTATGCGTTTGGTGCATAAGAGCTCTACTACTCGAAAATGAAAGTTTTCGCCAACCCATTTCTTTTGGTCCATTATCGTCTTTGAAAATGTGAAACTTCAATTGAAATTGTTATTTCGCATGGCTAAAAAAAATAAAATTTAAACATAGTTGAATTGATTTTTAACCACGTAAATTCTTGTAATGGTAATTGCTTTAATTTATTTTAGTTAAAGATATGCATTGAAAGAGAAAGATGAAAAAGAAAATGTTTAGACTATAGAATGGTATAAAATAATTAACTAAACATAAGATTTTAATGTCGATATGATCATTCATTATCGTATAATCCAAAACAATTCATTAACTGGTGGTTGATTATTTGAGTTGGTGCTTTGCCATGCCATGCATGTCAAATTTGGACAAAATCTGATAGTATCATCACAACAACTTTAAATTCCTCAAACTGAATTCATGATTTTTCCTAAGTTAAAAAGCAAGACATTTGGTATAAGGTAATTGTTGCTTTGCATATAGTTTATTTAGAACTTAAGGCACTTTCATGTGGAATCAGTTATTGTATATATAACATGATATATAGATACAACAGATTTTATTGAAATTACGGTACTCTTACTAAAAAGATTTTCTTTATGTTTACAAGAAGTACGGTGCAACTACCTCAATCATCATTCCCTTAATTTATCATGAATAACTATCTTATGTAAATTCATTATATTGATGAACATATCTAAATATTTTTTTGCTTCATCTTATAATACGAACGTATAATTAAAAAATAAATAAAAATACATAGACAATAAACGAAAGTAACGCATTAATTAGTCACCTTCGTCAATAATCGTGAGTGAAAGATTAAAGGCAAATAGCCGGGACCAACTATTGATGCTCGACTAGATACACAACAATAGATTCTAGAATGCAGGCCATTCTAATACCATGATCGAGAATAAAATTACATGACTCACATCAAATATCCGGCAATAACAAAAGCAAATATCCAACATTATAAAATAGAACTCGTAGAACGATTCTGATAGAAGGGTAGTAACAAGGTTCAAACGAACAATTCAATCCGTCTAAAGTTTAAACCATCATTCATTTGCAATTCAAGTTCGGTGTTTTTAAATTTTAGAAATCCACTATCTTGTGAGGTATGCTGAGAAAAAAATTCACATTATTTAAATATAAATACATTAACCTTTAATTACCATGGAACCTATATTTTCAAAAAAAGAAAAAAAAAAACATGGAACCTATAAATATATTAACCTTTAATTACCGTGGAACCCAAAGACCCGATGTTGGTTCCAAATATTCATATTCCATTCAACTTGCATTTGTTGTACCAAAAATCACCCAAAATACCTCATAAGATTGGGGTTCGATTTTCTGGGGACACATCCAACAAAAGATGGGACAAAATCACTCTTCACATGATAACAGTCAGTGTGTTACAGGTACGTCACAAGTTATCATAATGGAGTCGAAATGTCAACCGTATGAAGTTTGATTGTTGAACTTTGATACCACTAGAGCGAATTTTTTCTAGAGGATGAATGGGAATTTACTTGTGAAAACTTAACTCACGTTATCTCCCGTTGCCCATACAACCACCATATTGAGTCCAGGTATATTTTATGTTTTAGCACACACAGAACATAATCATAATCATCATATTGTAACTATACAATTATAAAAAAACTTCGTACAACTCACTAAAATTAATTAATTTCTACTTTTTTAATTATGTATTTTGTCGAGAGAGATGAAGAAAACAAAAATAGTCCAGTAAGCAAAACACGGACCAACCGACAAGAATATCTTATTTTAAGCACCGTATCATTTTAGCTCTAACATCCCCCAAAGTCTCTAACTAAAAAAGGACTCTTCTCCGGTAGGTTTCCGTCATGACGTAGCCCTAGTGTGAGTGACACGTCACCTGCATTCGTCCCAAATCTTATAAGCGTAGATCCATTAATCTCAGCATTCCCAGAAACAGTCCCATATTGTTGGCGTGCCGCTGCCGGAAAAGATTGCGCTGCCACGGCGGAGGAAGGATCAGACATTATGGTGGGTTGTTGAGCCTGGTTTTCCGAGGAAGAGTGAGTATTAATAGCAATGAATGAAGGGTCGTTTTCTTGTTCATTGATATGGGATCTTTTGCCCGATGGAGTAATTGCAGAAGCAGTAGCAGCTGTCTCTGCAGCAATGGTGGTATTGGGCTGCTGCTGCTGCTGTCGTATTGAAGTTTGTGCATTAGTCTCTCTCTCTTCTGCATCTTCTTCAGTAGCCTCCTGTTGATACATCTCTTCTACCATGGGTTTCCATAAACGGACCCTGGCATTAATGAACCAGTTTGAAACCTAAAAACACACACACAACAAACCAACTCAACATCATTAGCGGGTCAAGATTTCACTTCAATAGACCCGGCCGACGAATGATTCCATTGAATCAATGAATTTAATGATGTTTAAATAATTACTATGATTCATCAGAATCTGCCTAGGTAAAAGAACATTTTGAGATTTTTACTGCATCATTTTCCCTGTTAGATTGAAACACAGTTCGGCGGCTCACCTGCCATTTTTTTTTTTTTTTTTTTTAAAGTGTTTTCTAGGTAAGAATTGTGGTTGAATATTGGAGATAGAAAATGTGTATGGTTAAAAATTAACAATCCGTTCGGCGGCTTCATTTTTAGTTATACACATTTGCTTTTTCAAATCTCGAGGTAAATAAATGGTTAAAAATTGGAGAAAGAAAATGTGTATCGTTAAAAATTTAAATTTGGGAAAATCAAATTTATGATTGTTTCAATGTGTGGTGGACGTAAGAGAGAGAGAGAGAGAGAGAGGCTTGATTTTTTTGTTTTGTTTGAGCAGATAGAAAGATTGAAAGCTACAAACTTTTCATGTCTCACTCTCTCGTACTTGTTTCTGCTCTTAATTATTGACAGAGTTTCTTCTCTCCATTTCAGGAGAAAGAATCCAATGAAACAAAAGAAAATATAAAAAAAAAAAAGTCTTAACTTTTTCTTAAACAGAAAAAAAGAATAAAAATCCAAATTCATGCAAAATCTCTCAGAATAGTAAAAAAGAAATCATTTTTTGATATGACAGTAAAACAAGTTTCATCAAATTGATATCTCATGCAAATTGTGAAAGATAAACGTTATTACCGTTAAAAAGAGAAGGGGGGGGGGGGGGGGGGGGGGGGAGACAAACCTGATTTCTTGATAAACCGGTCTGTCGAGCCAACAGATGCTTATCTGCATCGCTTGGATACCTGAGAAAAAAAAAACCAGAAAAGAAAAGGACAATGCATTCAGAATCCTTCCCAAACCATATAAAGAGACGCAGAAGCTTTATACGTTGTTCCGTAAATTGGATCTAAAGCTTTCTTTACTTTTTCTTCCTGCATGGGCGTGACAATCTAAAGAGGGAAAATTGAAACACTAAACAGTTGCAGCAAGCTGTACAGCAGCAGATTCAGAAGTAAAGTGGACAACTGCACGCCCAGTCACTCCTCTTTACATATGCATAAAGGAAGGATGAAGAGTAGGGTCAACATGCAATTTACTTTAGTGAGGTCGTGCTTTATGAAAACAGTGTTCTTGTCCAGTTTTGAAGGAAAATTCCACATAGAACACTAAATTCAAATGAATGAATGTCATAATTTCCAGCCATTCTAGAGCCTACAGAGAGAGATTTGAACGTGAAAATGTGGAATATAATGATAAAACTACTACTAGAGGTCACTAGACAGTAGACCTCTTTCCATTTTGTGATGAAAAAATAAGCGAGAAACTGCTGGGGTCTTAATATATTTTACTGTTAATAATAATAAAGCAAGCGTAATTGAATATAGTACCGTGGCTTTGAAGTCTGAAGAATGATCACAAGAAGAAAAGTAGAAATCTGTAGTTAATAATTTAATGAAAGTATTGCAGGTGATGAACTTTTTGTTAAGAAGATTCAGTTTCAGCGAATTAGTTGAAAGGAAAAAGGGCAAAAAAACGTACGGATGCAGAAAATGCTCGAAAAGCCAAGCTCTCAAAATGTTGACAGAGCGTTCAGGCAAGCCTCTTTGGGGTCTCCATGCTTCTTGTTCCATCATTCCAATTTGATGAAATGCTCTTTGTTGTCTAAGGCTCTGTTCCAAAATTCTAAGTCTTGGAGTCTCTCCTTTGGTCACTCCTGATAAATTTGCGGCATCTTTTTCTCCTAATAGCTCACAGCAATGCTTCAGTTGTGCTGCTATGGCGTCTTTCAGGCACCGGAAATGGCGAGACATGGCTTTCTGTGCAAGTGATGTGTACGGCACCGCCGCCCCAAACCCCATCACCATGTCGAAAGAATTCACCACCATTTGCATTTGCTCGCAGTAATGGTTGTATCTTCGATCCACCTGGGGGGGAAAAATAGTTGATCATTATGTTTGGCTGAGCTTAAGTAAAAAAGTTGCTTTTAAGTAATCGAAAATTAAAGAGAGGACTTTATGATATTATTGCACATAAGGGATCTAGAACTAAAAAATAATGGTTGTATCAGATTATGGTACAGGGAAATGATTGTTGATATTAATGTTGAATATCTCTCTCTCTCTCTCTCTCTCTCTCTCTCTATAGTTATGCCTTCTTTTTCTCAATACAGACAACAAGATTTGCAACGTAGGACTAGGATTATTAGCATAATCAAATGTTGATGATTGAAAGAAAATTAATGGTCAAGTCAACCGAATGGACATCTATTGAATTTTATATGATTGGAAATAATTCATCCATGTAAATCTAACAGTAATTCACAAGATCAAGACTGGTAACTTCGCAATCAAACAGAAACATTTTTCCTACTGGAATGTATTTCGCAGTGTTGGTCTCTCAAGGTTTCATAAAACGAAAATTCTATATGCCCTAATCATACTCCACTAAGGTAAAAAAAAAAAAAAAAAAAAAAAAAAAAATGAAATTTTTGGGTTTAAAATACAAAGTATATTTTATGAAATAAAAAAGAAAGGGGAAAAAAAAAAAAAAAAAAAAAAATCAATCTAGAGTAGCCGGCCTCGCCAGAAACATATCATTCCTGGGAAATTAACCGATTTTATGTATCCCAAATAATAATAATAATAATGATAATAGTAATAATAAGTAATAAAAAAATGAGAGAGAGAAGAGAGTGTGAGTGATTACATGCCTCATCAAGTATGGATAATAGTTTAACCTTCCTTCTCTGATGCTCAAGCCTATCGGCAGCTGATAATGGAGTTGGATCTTTTGAAGAAGATGGAGAATTCCCACCGCCACCACCGGAGCCCCTTGGATTGGAACTAGGGTTTGCAGTATTCTGCTTTCCAAACTTGTTCTTCTTTAATTGAGACCTACCAACACTACAAAATTCTTCTAACAATTCTTGAGCTGCCTTGGCGTACTTTGAATTCCTTAACATGTGGACCGATGAAAAAGAAGACCCTAATCCGACCTGTAACTGGTGGTTAGGACCCACTAACCCTTGTAATTGCAGTGGTTGATTTCCAACGCCACCAACCAGATTCTTGAATTGGTATGGCGTTGAAGTTGACCCTCCACCTTGACCAAAAAATAGCATTCCTCCTTCTCCAATTCTCAATTCCTCAGCCTTGGCTGCCTCCAAGTGTTGTAATGAAGAAGATAAAGATAAAGAAAGCCCTTGTCCTTCGACAACCCCCGGAAGTTCATTAGGGTTGCTTTCATTGTCACTGTTTGGAACCCAGGTAAATTGGGATGCGCCGCCGCCGCCAAAAGCCCCTTCTTGGTTGTGGAAGGCTTGGAGAGTGGAAGAAGACGATGGATTTGGAAGCAACATGTGGAGAGTAGATGAAGGTTGAGAAGGATGATGAGAGTGAGATGGAGACGGTGATCTTTGTTGTTGAGGGTTCATCAAGAAAAGCTGCATGGCTGCTGCAGAGTCTGCATTAATGCCTGGAATCTGGTTCTGGTGGTGATGATGAGCACTGTCATTGACTACAGTCTGTTCTTTTGAATCCCCCAAAGGCCCTAAGCCACCCACCACCAGACCTTGCCGGTTGGAAAACCAGTCACTCGAGACGCCTCCGGTAGGTGGAGTTTGTGTTGAAGTCCGGTAATTCTGAGATATCTGGTTCTGTAATAATTCCGTAGAGGTAGCCGTAACAGATGGAAAATTGAACATTTCAGACAACATCCCGGCTGTTTCATAACCGGATTCTTCTTCCATACCTACCAGTGGAGGTGGAGGCTCAAAGCCTTGAATTCTGAGTTTATCCCGGCGGATCTGCTGTGCTACCAGCTGCTGATGCTGATGCTGTTGTTCTTGTTGTGATCTCTCGAATCCATTCGAGAAACTGTAAACACCTTGATGAAACTCTTGGGACATAGAATTGAAGTAATTTTGTTTCTCCAAGACTTTAATTAAATGAGAAGTAACAGAAGAAAGTGGCGCTTCTGCTATTCCCATATCAGTATCTTCTTCTTCATTATAACGTCCTTTTTATTCCCCCGTCAACCGCCCACCTTCTTCCTTATTATCTGCTCATTTTTTCATCGGATCAATCCCAGAAAAGAAAAACCGTCATGGAAATTAGAGTTTAATTTGGTCATCAAAAGTATAATACAGCATGGAAAATAACACAGGATTAAAGAAGAGCAAAAAGAGAAGAAGAAGAATAAATAAGGAAGTGAGAAGTAAAAGTGAAAGCATCAAATGAGTCTTTTGTTGTCGTTCACATAAAAATTTCAGCTTTTACAATTCATACCTCTTATAGTTGCAGGTTGTAAAAGTGTACAAAGCTCTCAGACATCGTTTTCTTTTTTCTGTGGGAATCGGAGAAAAAATAAATTTAAAACTGTTTGAATTCTTCTCTTTTTAATTTCTCACTCAGCCTCTATATACCTTGGTCTCTCCATATCTCTGTCTGTTGTTTCTGAGCCTGTCGTTTCTCTCTCTATCTTTCTCTTTCTATCCTTGTTTTCTCTTAGCACTGAGACTGTTGTTGTTGTTCTCTGCAATCGCCTTCTCGAAAGAGAGGCCAACAAAAGAACAAGAGCATTAAAATAAAGAAATTAGATGCCTTCTTAAGCCCAGTTTGGTCGAAATTAAAATTGAGTTTTTAGTAAAAAATTATTAAATAATTATTAGTAGATTTTTATACAAGTTGATGAAATATATGACTGAAAAGTTATAGAAATTATAAAATGTGGGGTTAAAATTATACTGTTAATTTTGACTTAAATTTTTATTCCAGGATTAATCACCCACCCCAATACCCCCACCCACCTCACCCCGCACCTCGCACACGGATATTATTACATTTTTTCTTCTTCAACTTGCAAAGAAAGTTTAAAAAGATGGGTTTTCTTGTTCCAGCTAGAGACAGAGATAGCAGACCTGAATTATTAATCTCAATTTTTTGAGACGAGACTACCCCTTTCCATAATATGAGGAGTGAGGAGAATTTTATTTATTTATTATTTTTTTTTTCCTCCCTAAAAAACAATCAATTTATGAGTTTGCTATAGAGTGCATCGTAGGAGCTCTATTACATATCGTTAACATTAGGGATGACAAAAATATTCGACAAATTTGAGACCCTTAGTGGCACCCTGTCCCAAATTATTAGTCCATGGGGCGGAGGATCCAATCTCGCTAATCTGTTAAAAAACGAAAAGTAAATACAAAAATAATTAAAAATGTAATAGGGACAATAATTGGGTGGAAGGGTCGTCCAGTTTGAACCCGTCCCATTGCACTCGTTACGCACCATCAACATGTGGAGGCAAAGTGTAAACCACATAAGAATGGGAGAGCCGCGTAAGACACGTCTAACCACATTGCTCCAGATCATGTGGGGAGCCCACCCGTGACTCCCAAAAACTTGTAAGGGTTCCACATGAGCCATTGCTGCCTCGCCAAAGTCAGTAAGCTTAGTCAGAGTGTGTGAAAGCTTCGCTTGATCAAGATGCAAATCAACATACGCTTGTCAGGTTGCATTCCCAACAAAGAACCCACAAATGTGGCTCGCATATGGGCAAAAATCCAAGTATAATAATATTGTAAAAGCCATGTACTTTGGTGGAACTCTTCAATTTTCCCTCCTCCGACTTCGATTGTGACAATTAGGAAAGAGGCTCACAAGTTCTTCGTAAGTAAAGGTGAAAATCTTTTGACACCTTTATTCCCACCGCAATGCTTTCACCATTTAGAAAAACTAGAGAACGATAGACTTCTAGGGTGATGTGACAAAGGTGGTATCCAACAAACTAGGCCTGTGCAAAAGAATAGGAACCAGCTATTCGATTTTGTTCGGTTTGGTTCTATCAAAATTTTAAACGGTTCTGGTTCTAAAAATCAAGAACCATCGGTTCCGGTTCTGGTTTCGGTTGTTGGTTTAGAACTAGAACCAAGAACCAGAATAAAACACGTTTTTTTATTTCTTTAAATATAAATTTTAAAAAATAAAAATCATCAATTCCTAACATTAATGCATGTTATCTAGTTCATTGGTCAATATCAATTATCCAACAACTATAAACTCATTAAACATTTCAATAACTATAAGCAAAACAAGTAATAAACAAAAAATCATAGATCAAAAATCATTTTTCTTTTACTGGTTGTGTCGTTTAGCTTCAAACCTTCGACTGTCAGTTCTTCAAGAATCAACAAACAATAAATCTTCACTCTTCATCTAACAATTAATTGTTATCTTGTTTTCAAGTATTTGCTGAACTTGTGTGAATGTTCCCTGAAAATGTGGAGAATTACGAGCAGAAATTGAAGAATTTTTAGAAGGAACACATATACACGAATGAGGAGATATGTCACTATCTAAAAGGGAGTGAATATTTTGATGTAAAAAATTTTGAGTATTGTATTCGCATTTTGATCAAAGTCATCTTACCATCTTACGACTCTTACCAGTCGGAATCTACCATAACTTCATCGCTTAAGTTTAAAAAAATTTAGTTTAGAAAATCGGAACCAGAACCAGAACCAAAAGAATCGAACGGTTCAGTTCTGACTCGGTTCTTCTCTTGCAAAAAGATCCAACGGTTCTTGGTTCGGTTTGGTTCCCTAGAAACTAGAACTATATGGAACCACGCTCATGCCTACAACAAACTATATGGATTCATTGTCTTTTTTTTTGGGTCTCAAATTACATGTCACTTTCCTTATTGAGAGTATATTAATATTAATATCTCAATTTTGTAGAAACTTAACAAAATCAATTAGATGGAAGATGTTCTGGATTTTATTCAATAAAAATCAATCTGGGAAGTGGATGTTCAACATAATATGTATATTTGGTATTGTTTAAAAAATGTTTTTTGAAATGAATAATGATTTTTAGGAGAATGGTTGGTTGAGATTTTGTTAAAAATTCAAATATTGTAGGCTTGACTTTTAATGGATGGTTGAGATTGAGTACTGTATAAAAAAGAGAAAAATTTAAAGGAAATCAAACAAGGGCAATATACAAATACAAAAAAAAAAAAAAAAAAAAAACTAGAACCAATCAAAATATGTCAAGTCAGCACAATAATAACAGAAACAGAACTAAAAGAAGCATAAGAAAGAAATGCATCTTTAGTGATGTCCTCAGTAAATGTGATTTCCCTTGTTTGTAATTTTGAACTGCAACAGTAACTATAGTTTCAACATCTCCCCTCAAGATGGAGCGTGATGAATGTCTTTCATGCCCATCTTGAGAAGAAGACGATGAAATTGTGGTGTGGCAAGGGGTTTAGTGAATAAATCAGCTAATCGAAGATGAGAAGCAAGATACTGGGGCTTGATGAATCCTGATTTAAATTGATTGAGCACTACATGGCAATCAATTTCAAGGTGTTTGGTTCGTTCATGAAATATCGGATTTGCAGTAATGTGTAATGCTGCTCTGTTGTTACACCATACTGGTATTGGTAGGTAATGTGGAAGGTGAAGATCTTTAAGAATGGAAGATATCCATTTCAATTCACAAATTGTGCTGTCCATACTTCTATACTCTGCTTCTGCTGATGAACAAGATCCTGTTTTCTGCTTCTTTTTCTTCCATGGAACAAGTGCTGAGCCAAGATAGATGCAATACCCAGTGAGTGATTTTCTAGTATCAAGACATGATCCCCAATCCGCATCCGTATATTCCTCAAATTTGGGGGTTTTTTGAGCAGAAAAGAATAAACCTTTTGAAGGGCAGCCCTTAATATATTTGACAAGTTGTAGAGCCATGTCCCAACGAGCCTTGCATGGTACTGTCACAAATTGACTAAGCTGTTGAACTCCGTAGGTTATGTATGGGCGAGTGAAATTCAAGTAAAGCAACCTCCCAACTAACCTTCTATATTTGCCAGGATCCACTGCCAATAGTTCCAATGTCTCATTCAGAAACAGATCCACTATCTCAACCTTATAATTCTAATGAAGAACCCAATTCTTTTAATATGTCCTTACTCAATATGCATTATTATCAACAAATATGAACTACTCATTATTCAATGTAGGGGTATATTAGGTGAAATGTGAGTTAATTTATAGTTTCAACATATAATAATTATGTTTTCTTAATATGTGTGAAAATGAAACGATCCTATCTTTACGTGATAGATGGAGTATAAAAGAAACATGATCATAGATATGAATCGACATGTCTCCGAAAGGTCAGAAGTACATCAGCCCTAATTCCATGTAAATATCCTAGGCTCGATCAAAACTCTAGCTAAAATTATGTCAATTTATATTTCTCACTCGTATAGAAAATTTCTCAGCAACTAGGTATGGCATCATAGTCAAATGATCACTGGACCACCCCTTAGGACGACGGCCTTCGCATGCTAATTATCTTGTGCATGAAATGAGTAGGTGAAAAAAAAAAAAAAAACTTTTCCGAAGGAAAAATCCGTTTGTGAAAGGCCATTTTCCGTCGGAAATGCCTTTTTCCGACGAACTTCAATCCGTCGAAGAAACCCTGGTCGGTAATACTTTTCGTCGAAAAAATTACGACCGTAAAAAATTTCCGACGACATTTCACTGCATTGAAAATTTCCAATGGCTTTAATTCCATCTGAATGTTCCGACGGCCATGAATTCCGTTGGAAGTTTCTGACGGGAATAGATTCCTGTTGGCAATTTCTAGAAAAAAAAATTATTAAGCACCGATCCACCCTCTCAGACCCAATTAACCCAACCCGCGAGGCCCTTCATGGAGATTAATTGTTTTTTTCCAAAATGTTTAGTTTAAGTCTCGAACCTTGACTAAAAGGTTGTGAAGAAGCAACCCAATCAATAAACCAATTGGATTTTTGAGAATGAGTTTGTTTTTATAAATATATATTAGTTATATGTGTTAGTAATATGGATTTTTTTTTTTTTTTTTTTTTTTTTGAGTAATATGGTTATAATTTTTAAAAATACACTATTTATTTTTTATTTTTTTTGCAATTAATTGGGCAATTATATTAGAAGCAAAATAAAAATTTATGAAATAAAATCTAAAATTATGTTAGAATTTGTAAAATACACTAGTCATTTATTTATTTATAATTTATTTATTATTTTTTTTGCAATTAAATGGGTTGCTAACTATCCAATTGTCCTGAATTATAACACCATATAAAATAATTATTTATTACCATAATTAATTATTTCAAAGCATATTTACTATTCGATATATCTTGAAATAGTAACATAATAGAGTAAATAAATATTGTTTGTCTCGTAAAAAAAATGATTTTGTCAATTATTAGCACAATTTTCTATGTAGAAATTTATTTAATACTATCGAATATTTTTAATAATGAATTTCTAGTTATCAGTTATTTAATAATATATGTAGAATAATAAGTGTAAAATGCAATTATCTATTATATATAAAAATAATTTTAATTTCTTTAAATTGTTAATTTTCCGACGAAAATCTTAGATTCTGTCGGAAATCCCTAACGATCCATTGTCGTAGGAAAATATCCGTCGCTGAAGACCTATTTTTTGGTAAGAGATCTGTTGAAGGTTGGATTGTTTGATCATGAACATTTTAATGGTTATAAACTTATAACTTATAAAAGACGTTTTTGGAGTGCTCCAGTACCATTACATGAACCACTCTCTTTGATTTAGTAAATATAGGTATTTCGATGCTTAATTTATACAAAATTAAAATTTGATGACTACTTTGATTGTAAAAAAATTCATATAATTTATTGGGGTTTGAACACACAATACACAATATTGTCCCCGTCCTAGACGTCACTACTGGTACCAAGATTCTCCCAATAAATCTTAAAAAGTTGAGGGTTCGAATTCGAGGACGCACTCAGCCACGCCTAGGACAAAACCCATACTAGTACCACTAGAGCAAGTTTTCCGTGTGAAAATTATCAACATAACCAAAATTGATGATACTATAAGTTGGATGACTAACAATTTGTTAAAAAATTCAAAGAATGTGACAAGTCAAAGCATTCTTTTTATCGGCCAAGTTTCTAATCGATTATTGATATTTTGCAAAGCAATAATAATAATAATAATAATAATAATAATAATAATAATAAAAGCTTTACGTAAACCCTTATAGAAATGTTGGTTTTGTTCTCTTGCCAAGACATAAGGTGACAGACGCAGACATAAGGGCATGTGCCCCATCTCCATGTGTCTAAGTCTAGCACTAGGAGAACAGTTCTAATAGAAATGTTTAGTTAATGTTGGTTTGTTTTCTTGTCAAGACATAAGGTGCCAGACGCAGACGTAAGGGCGTGTGTCCCATCCCCATGTGTCTAAGTCTAGCACTAAAAGAACAGTTGTAATAGAAATGTTTAGTACAATAGTTGAACTATTTGTACAATTTAAATAAAGAAATTATAAAATGTTCCTTATGTCATAATATATAATTCTCCATTCGAATCAAAAGTGATTCCTCGTTCAAGACATGTCACATGTAGACTCAACTAGATTTCCATGCCTAAATAAATGTAAAACATCTAATTATTATCTGTTAGGGTGCCCGGTGCCTCTGAACCATAAAAAGGACATTTCGTGGAATTGACAGGATACATTACACAATTCATAAGATAAAATATTATTTGCACGTCACATATTGTAATTTGTTGACAAGAATATTGTCTTCTTTCTGGCAATGAATCACCAAAACAGGAGTACAAGGCTCTGTTCACTTGAAATAAGCTTGTTTAAATTTGTGATTCAAAACATGTTTTGCACTTAGTTCCTGTTCGGTTTATTTAAAAGGGTCGATTAAAATGTAAATAAAATCAACAATTAATTAAATAAAATCCTCAACTTTTATCATTTTTCAACTATATATTTTCTTTAACTTTTATCAAAATATATTAAAAGTTGATTTTAGTAAAACCAAACAGAGATTTTATACTGAACATTAAGCCGTTGTTTGATGAAATTTGTTTATAAATTTTGTTCGTAAGCGGTTATGTAACAAACAACATCGTATTGAACAATTTTTTTTTTTTTTTTTGAAAAGTCGACAATTTCGAATCATTAAAGATTTTCGCACATCATTGATTTTCCAAAAAAATGGACCAACGAAATGTTGTCACGTCGCTATTTATAAACAACCGTTTATAAACGATTTACCAAAAAGTGGAACATATAAACAAAATAACTTTTTTCCCTTAATTATTTACTGTCTAACCTATCAAACATTTGCTAAAAAAAATTTATACCTGCCTTGATGAGGCTTTCTTAATATGACCATATTGCCCTTGCTCATTCTAATTTTTGTATGGGGAGTAGGGGTTAATTTGAAAACCACGTATAACTAATTTACAGTTTGGTAAAACTAAAATAATATGTTATTTTATCACTTCTTTTGTCATTCTCACAAAAAAAAAAAAAAAAAAAATTATTAGTAAAAGTTGTCATCTTGTTAATTTGTGGTATATAAAGTAATTAAGAGACATTTTCCCTTGAAAAATATATTAAGGTCGATGAACTTTCTATCATTCTCTTCTATCATTAATGTCGACTTCTTATCTACCACTCTATCGAGGCCAACCACCACTTTAGTTACGTGACTTCACGGATCCAAATTCTGAAGGATGCTACATACCATGAGGATTATTTTAGAATGGTGTTTGTAATTTTGATTTCGAATATTTAACTACAACTTAACCTTAGAGCAAACAAGTAAACCAAAAAATTGTCCAAAATGATTATAAACATCAATTTGTCAGGATATACGACTTGGCCTTTAGTTAAAGGAAGTATACAATATAGTATATTTAGCTAGTCTAGAAAACTAGGAGCTAAGGGTACAATAGTCGTATATTCCTTGTCATCCAACACCAATAATATTTCTTTTATTGGTAAAATAATTTCACTTTTGATTTTCTATCCATTTGTTTCGATGAAAAGGTCATTAATCAATATATTGCATTTGACAATGTCATTTTTAACCTTTTTAAAATCAGAGCAGGTTATTACATTAAATAAGTTTCTCAATTTAATCATAAAAAGTCTATCGATGTTATTATATGCTCAATCTCAACTCGTCGGTGAAGTTGTTATTGTCCAACGATAGCCCGTATTAATATTGGGTTGTAACCCAACCTAAAGTTTAGGGTTTCTATTTTTGCATATAACAAACAATACATACTCTTGTTTGGCTCTCTTTTTTTAAAAAAATAAATAAACAAATCTATATACTCAATTTCAGTCGTCCATTAAAAGTCAAGTCCAAAATATTTGATTTTTAAACAAAATCTCAATCCTCCATTAATTCTCTTAAAAATCATTATCCATTTCAAAAAATTCTTTTAATTTAAACAATACCAAACACATAAAACAATTTTAAAATTTTGCAAGTGTTTGGTAAACGAAATAAATCAGTTTATAAACTATATAATTTTTCAAATGATCATTGTTTAACCACACTCATTTTCTTTCTCCAATTTTTAATCACAAACATTTTTTCTCTCCAATTTCAACCACTACTTTTTATTACAAAATTATAAATAAACCAATTTATTTTACAAAACAAAGACTTTACGGTTTTATGAAATAAAGTCATAGAGAACATTAATATTGTAACCTTTGTAGGTTCAATTGCTACTCAACACTGATTGTTTGTGAGAAACTTTGTAACTGCAAACCAGATTGACATTTGACAGCCCAACCTTCTTCTCCTGTCTGTCGTCTTTCGGGTGAAATAATCACATGAATCTCACCCATTCTTCACACGCTTGATAGGGCCATCTCATCATACACTATCATTGATTTCCCAATATCTTTTCCATATCCACCTCTCACGTGCCAAAGTCGGCTGCACACGTGCCCCCCCTTTATTATTTTCACACGCCATGTTTAATTAATTTTGTATCGTCACAACTATTTACAAATAAGGGTGATTGATTTGGCCGTGATAGATTTGTTTAGTAATAATAAGACGAATTGGTATAAGACAGATTTTGGGACCTACATGATTTTAATTAAACAGGAAGCAAAAAGTTTGGATTATTTTTTCTCACGTTAGACTTTGTGAAAAAAGAAATGTTTTTTTAATATTGTAAAGGAAGACTATATTCTATTTCTATTGTAGGCTTTAATGTAAATATACGGATTTGGGAGTAGGTAATTTGGATATTTTATTATCTTGGCCTACATTTTAAATTTTAAAATGAGTAAGTATATTGACACCGCTAATTTTGTTAACCACATCACATCAGATTGGCACAACTAACTGAAATATAAATTTTATAATTACACCACATCTCTTTTACAAATATAACCTTTGATGAATAAAATGAAAATAAAATAGAGTTATGATACATGTATAACATATTCTTACAATTTTTAACTTACAACCTGGTTGGTACAAAATGAGTTGTAAGTTAAATTGTACAAAATGATTGTACATATATCATAATTCAATAAGATAGAGTTATACACTACATACACCGAATCAAAATCTCCACGGATTTCTTGATTACTTCTGGTTTAATTAGCATGAACATTTGGGTTTCAACTGTAAAATTTAGAAAAAAAAAAAAAAAAAAAGAAAGAGAGATTTGATTTGTAAGTTTTTCGGTGGTGCAGAATTGTGTATCAATCAAAAGGAACTAGGTTTCATTAATTTTTACTCCTCCTTCCTTCTCCCCCCTGTCACAAACACTAACACTCTATAATGGGATTTCATTAATTTTTGTTCCCCAGACAATTCTTTTTTGGCTTATTGGATCTCATATTTTGCCATTGCCTTACACGAAAATGGAGAACGAGGTTCAAGAGAGAAACAATAGTTATCTTACTTCCTTTAGTAATGTCAGCCATGGGAACTCTGTTGCAATGACAGACAACAATCGCTCACGAAAATCTGCAAAACACGGAATCACAAAAAAATTGTTGAAGACGAGTTATTTTACCCAAACCCTTTCTGGTGTACACATAAATAAATAAGAAGAAAAACTAATATAATGGGAGGATTATTTAAGTTAATTTATTTATGATCATTTAGTAAATATGAAAAATGTGATGTCACTAACAAAATTAGTTATGTCAATATAATTACCCTTTTAAGATTTATATATTTGTAGTATATATTAGTCCTATTTGGTATGGATAACAATCGGATTTTTAATAAATTTTGATAAAAAATTGATGAGATGTGTGATTGAAAAATTGTTTCTCCCATAAAAAAATGTGGTTAAGATTAAATACTGAATTTGACTTAGACTATTAAAATCTAAAATATAGTTTTGTTCAAATTCATTTTAAATCACACATTTTTGTAAGGTATACATAACTATAACCAATATTCAAAATACAAATTTTTTCAACTTTAATCAAAATATATTAAAATTCTTATTTTTATCTAAATCAAACAAACGCATAATGTATTCTTGGATAATCCAAATCAATTGCGAACCTTAATTACTATTTAATTAGATTTAGATATTTTTACAAGTCGCATGGTATTAGTCTCGTTGAAAAATGAAAATGAAAATGACCTAAAATGAAAGAGACTATCCTAAAACCGTAAGGTTAAGGTGAAAAGGAAAGAATAGTAAATAAGGTACAGAGGAGGTGTGTCGTACGAGGAAGCGTCAATGCCAATTTCTATTGTAACTGTCTCTCTCTTTTGCCTAACGGAGAAATGAAATGATGGAAAAGGAAATATGATAGAATGCCAAACCAAAGAGCAATAAGGACAGCCCCCTCCCCTTCAAAAGCATGACATGTACATATAAATATTTC
This sequence comes from Ligustrum vulgare, assembly GCA_963555705.1. Taxonomy (NCBI): domain Eukaryota; kingdom Viridiplantae; phylum Streptophyta; class Magnoliopsida; order Lamiales; family Oleaceae; genus Ligustrum; species Ligustrum vulgare. Next base: position 58,997,631 of record OY743173.1, read on the forward strand.
TTACACAATTTATGAAATTATGAAATTATAAAATTAAATTTTACTCTTTAAATAATATTTTGTGTCACTCAGACTCAGTTTAGTGATATAGATTGTTCTTTTGTCCATTTCTTCTTTTGATATAAATCAAATATATGCCTTTTCTTTTTCGGATGCTATCACCTTTTCTTTTAGCTTTTTCAATGCATAATTATTTTACTTTTTCTATTTTCGTTTTCCATGACCACAAACCCACTTCGTTCCTTGATTTCATGATAAACTTGGGATTTCATAATCCCATTTCCGCTAAAATCTCGGGATTTTTTATTTTGGAGAATTAAAATTTTTAAAGAAAGATTAAGTTCCTGTTTGGGAGAAATTAAAATCTAAGTTTTAATTTAAGTCAAAATTAATAATAAATTTTAATCACATATTTTATGAATCTCACAATTTTTTAACCACACATTTTCATTAATTTTCATTAATATTTCCTAAAAACCTGCTTTTAATCCCATCAAAGAGGGCCTAAAGTAGGAAATTTATTTGGTCACATTCTTGTCCTACTTCTTTTTGAGTCCCACATTTGAAAAGACTAGTGGTCGTTCGTGCGTTGCACGGAATGTGATAATAATTGTATATGTAATAGCGTCGACGGATCGAAAGAAAATAAGTCTCTTAAAGAATATTACTAAGAGTTTGAACACTACATTAAACCTCGAATAAGGTCAAATATGCTATACTCTACAATCATTAATCGACTCACAAGCTGTGACCAATTTTCATTCTTTTCTCTGACTTAAATCATAGTCGACAATGTCTCATAAGAGAAATTAAGTTCTAGACTTGCGAAAAAAGGAAAAAGGAAAAATTGATCAAAACTTGAAGATAAAACAAATACAAAAAAGGAACACAAAAAATTGAAACGATGAACTATGGTGATTTGGGCAATCGATCAAAATTTGAATAAGTACTACATACAAAAAGGAAGAACCACACAAATAGAAATGGTGAACGGTGGTGATTTGAAGCATTCATATTACCTGTAGCAATTTCTGGATGACAGTGACTTGAGAAATGATGTTCATCAGAAAGAGGAGTAAAGATTGTTGCGGAAAAATGGGGGAATACTACATAGCATGGATGTTGTGTGTTGATATGAGCAAAGATAGTTTCAACATAAATTCTAAATTAAAAATAGAAGATAAAATATTTGGATATTTATGAATTATGACATCAGTCATATGAATAGTAAATGAATAGTGAAAATCTTAACATCTTTTATATATGTTAGGAATAAAATAAGTTATTAATTATTATATTACATAAATATAAATAAGCCTCTGTTCGGATAAGGTGTTTTTTTTGGATTTTTGTTTTTAAACACTACAATTTTCAATACAATTTTTTAACCAAACATTTTTTTCTCTCTCCAATTTTTAGCCATCCAATCATCTCGAGATACGTGAGAAAAAAAAAACCCAAAAAATCAATTTTTTTCCTAAAAAAACATCTCCGAACAGAGCATAAGTAGTTAGGAAGAAATGGGTAACGCTGTATAATAAAAAAAAGACATCAGTCTTATGAATAGTTTAAATTTAAATAAGTGAAATTAGGAAGAAATGAGTAGCACTATATTTAAAAACAAAAAAAGGGAGGATGACATCACGATTATATCAGTCTTATGAATAATAAATGAATAGTATTTTGACTTCTTTCTTTTATAATAGTTAGGATTGTGAACTTGGAATTATAAATTCCAAATTATCCAAACTAGGGGTGATGATATTTGTGTCACGTCACTAGAAGAAACGTTTTGCCCACACACATTGAGGATCATATAAATTGAATAAAATGTATTATTGTGTAGATAAAGGCATCACGCTGATGTTACTTTGGGCAGTCTAGCAGCTAGAGTGGTAGACCATAAACAAATTAGGAATGATAATCATGAGATATCATTGCCCAATAATTGCATTGAGAAATTAAGCAATGTATTTAATATTAAGCCTCTATTTGACGAGAATTAAATCAAGTTTTTAATAGATTTTAATAGAAGTTAATAAAATATATGGTAAAAAGTTATGAATTATATAAAATATATTATTAATATTAATTGTCGACTATGACTTATAATATATATGGTGCCAAAGTTTTATTTCAAGTTCATGTTTTAAGTTTACTCATCCAAGCACAGTTAAAAGAGATAATTGATGAATATTTTACACGATTTTTCTTTAACCTAAATGAAAAGAACACTAGGAAGGAATTACTGCGTATTTTAACATACCAAACACTTTGTATGATTTATTTATTTATTAATTTTTTTTTTTTAATTTTTTTTATGTAAACGATGGAGAACCGATAATTTGGATATTAGGGAAACATAAGTTTAATATTGTGGGGTAGGTATTGAATATTTTGACCAAAATGCTAGGAAAAAGGGAGAACGGGACACCTTGTAATAAAACTATTTATTCTGAATTTTTTTATGTCATATATCATCTTTATTATTGACAATAATGTACTAAATTACAATATTGACTTTAGAAGCAACTACAATTTCTATAGAAATAAGTTTACCAATAAGATTATAATCTCATATTATACGTTATCGTGCTACAAAGAATATATAAATGAAGGGGGGTGGGAATTCCACACGGTTCTTTATTATAGTTAATTGCGTATAATTTATATATCCATCGATTTTCTTAAGATTTGAATTTTCAATGAGTAAATTAATCGTTAGCTTAATTGCAAAAAAAATCTAATGACCAGTAATGTAGTGATTGCTTGTTAAATATGTAAGTATAAATTAAATAATAAATAATTAAAAAAACAACACTTGACCTAACGATGTAAAATATTAACCAACAAATTTCCAAAATCAAGTGGGATCTCAAGATGCTATGGCTGATGTTTAAGCAACTAAAACCTTATATTTTACTTAGTATTTAATTAGTCCCCACCAAACATTATATATTGAATTGATGTTTCTTTCTTGTTTCAGTTTCCTCTTCTATTGGTCCAAAAAGTTGAAATCCAATTATGTTAGAGAAGTGTGCTAGGGCAAAAAATAATTAAGATAATGTCAAATGTTTTAGGTTTTTTAAGGTATCATGCATATGATGAACTAATGATTTAAGATTTTGTTTATTTTAAGTAAAGAAAACAAAACTATACTTGTATAGTTGTATTTCTTAACATAATTAGAATTAGACATCAATATGGGCCCTAGGATGTTTTAGTTTAGGATTAATTAGACTCTATACTAGTTTAATCTAGAGTCATTAAATAAATACATGTTTTACATATTACTAGTTTAAACGTACTTTGCACGTTAATTATCCATATGAAGTAATTTTTAAAAATTATGTTTGACAAAAATTTTGAGTTTTTTTTTTTTTTTTTTTCAAGAAAAATATAATTAACAAAATCGAATAATTTTTAACATTTAAATAAAGTTTCTGAGACCATATTTTATTCTCTCAATCAAAATCTTGACTAGACTCACTTATTTGATGAAAGCAAATATGAGTTTCAAGTTGAGAACAACGTCGATAATATTTGAGAATAAATTATAGGTTTTATTTATATAATAATTATAAAAAGAACCCAAAAAAAGTAGATGAAAATTTAATACCAAGTATTTTTCTTTTATAACAAAGTTTGTGACTTGTCAGAATTTAACAATGCATAAATTTGATAATTTCGATGAGATCTCATCTTAAATCTCTTCAACCTTGTTGTTTGTCATGAAGTTGATTTCAATTTCAACGTGCACATTTGGAGATGTATAATTACTATTGGTCTAATTTTGAATGATAAATTTGATATATTTTCTCTTTCTGAAGTATGGAGTGATTTTCAATTGTGGCCCAAAATAGTTTGGCAAAAATCTGGTGTCTTGTAAGTATTAAAAAGGCAAGATATTTATTTAATATAAAAAATTTATTAAAATAAAAATAGACAAATATAATGAAAAAATCACATCTTCATTAATAACAATTAAAAAATTAGTTTTGATACTTCCATACGTACATATATGTTTCAATTGAATATGTACAGATATTAGAAATTTTTATACTTCAGTCTTCATCATATACAATCAGATTTCATAGAAATATATGATTTATACTGTAATTTGTGGACAAAACCATTGGATTAATTAAAAATTCAAATTTAAAAGAAATGATGTCTCAAAAAAGTTCAGCAAAATATGAGGTTAGACTTTTAACACATTTTGAATTTATAAAGGGCAATATTGGTTACAGTATATGTTGTATTGAATTCCTTTTAGTGTAAAAACATACATGAATAATAAGGATTCTTGAAATTATAAATATGTTAATGAAAATTAGTAATTGGGAGTTATGTATAAATATGTAAATGTATTAGATTGAAGGTTATAATACATGTGATTTTGTATAGAATGAGGGTCGTAGATATTCTTATTGAATCAATGACATTGTTGACAAATGAAAAAATAATAGAATATTAAAAATATAATTTAAAAAATATATTATTCATATTTCTCACAACTTCCTTAATAATGAAAATATATTAATATTTAATTAAGAAGGAGAATTTCAATTTCTTGAAAAAAATTATAACCGAACTTTTTTTACTACTTCCTTTATGATAATGAATTAATATAATTGTATTTGTGTTTAGTGAGAATAAATAATAATTTTAAATAAACCAACGAAAAATAAAAAATAAAAGCTAAAAGTTTTAGGCTTTATTTGAATGATTTTAGTAAGAAAGTAAATAGTTTAGATTGTTAGTGTTTTGAAATTAATGACATTTTTGATAAAATGAAAGAAATATAACATTAAAATAATTATTCATTAATTAACATTAAAGGTAAATATGAAATTATAAAAAAGTTACTATGGTAGAAACGTTCAAAAAAGTTTCTCCCTTTAAGTCACTTTTATAAGTGATATAGATATAAATTTCTACCTTATTGTATATTCTCTCTGGCCTCTCTCTCACTATTTCCTTTTCTCTCTCCTCTTTTTAATTCATTTCTTTCCCATCTCTCACAATAAATCTCCAACTATTTCTCTCTTGTTATAAACTAGAAAGAAAAAGAGAGAAAAGTAGATACAGTAATAAACTTGTGTATTCTATTATGAACCAGAGCCCCATATATATAGGGGAAAAAGGGGATATACAAAGTAATTATAACTAGGGTTAGAGGGGTACAATTGTCATTCACTAATACAATACAATATTTACAACACTCCCCCTTGAATGACATATTACAAAATAACTAGAAAGAAAGAGAGAGAAAAGTAGAGACACCAATAAACTTGTGTATTCTATTATGAACCAGAGCCCCATATATATAGGGGAAAAAGGGATATACAAAGTAATTATAACTAGGGTTAGAGGGGTACAATTGTCATTCACTAATACAATACAATATTTACAACATTCCCCCTTGAATGACATATTACAAAATATCTGCCTCATTAAAACCTTGTTTGATAAAAATCCAATGGGACAAAAATATCAAACGGAGTAAAAAGAGTACAGTTGTTCTTGGAGTATTAAGGTGAATGCTGCCTCGTTAAAATCTCGCCAGGAAAACCCAACGGGACAAAACATTGGCTAAGGAAAAAGAGTACAGCTACTCCCCCTAGTGTTGATCGTTGTAAATCATCGAGTTGATGTATCCCAATCTTGTGAACTGGTTTCTTGAATGTAGATGTGATTGTGCTTTTGTAGATAAATCAGCTTGATTATCACTTGAGTAGATTTGTTAAAATTCTGGAGTATTTTGATGCTACCTCGTTAAAACTTTGTCAGAGAAACCCAGTAGGAAAAAACCTGAACGAAGGAAAAAGAGTACAGCTACTCCCCCTGTTTCAATATGCATTGAATCATCCATTTAGTTACTCCCCCTGATTCAATCTCTATTGAATCATTCATATTTTGATCTCTTCAGGAGTTTCGTATAAGAGAGTATATCAATAGATATTGATGACAGCTACCTCATTAAAAACCTTGCCAGGAAAACCTCGTGGGATAAAACCTCGACTAAGGAAAAAATAGTTTAGCGTATATTAGCTCCCCCTCATTGAAACATTACAATTATATTGATATTGCATTTAATTATTTCAACTGTAAATCGGTGCAATATCGAATATGTTTACCAAACATATATAAATGGTACATATCTTGTATTATTTGTTCTTCGAATATAAATTCAATTATTCATTTGAACTTGAAGAACTATAAAATATTTCCAATTATTTGAACATGCTACATCGAATCATGTTCTATAATCAATATTCATCAATGCATTTAATGCAGTTCTCAAATCTAGAAGTGACTTATTCACTTCAATGAACAATTAACTCATTCACTTCAGGTAAATAATTAATCATGAATTTGTATCTTGAAAATCAATTGCCACGGTTTTTATTCATAGTAATGGTACATCTCAATTTCAACACTTTGTCATATAGAGTCATTTGTACCATTCTTCATGTAATCTAATTTCATATTATCAATCACATTTCATTGGAAATTGAGTATATTAAAGGCATATGATATATTCAGATAGCAAAGTATCTTTATACTTTGATCAAACAAGTTTCTTAAAAACTTGAACTATATATTTCAAATATATTTAATCCTTCAAGGATTATACTGTATGCTTCAAGCATCCTATATGTTTCACATTGTAATTGCCAAATTGCTACCACCAAATTTAAGTCGTGAAACTTTAGATAGATAACAATTCCTATATTTCAAATGGATTTTCTCTAATTATTTCACCGCAATCCCAAAGTACCGAGGTATTGATTACCCTTTTTAATCTCACTCATTGGTACTTCAAAGAATACTCCCAACGTACCGAGTTGATGATCATACATTTTGATATCACTCATTGGTAAATCAAAGAGTGCAAGCTAGTAATCAGAGTAAATCAATTTTCATTATATACATTTCTAATAATCATATATTTATAGGCACTTATTATGCATTTTCAGGCAAATAAAATATTGTATCTATGCCAGATCTTTCAAATATTCGTTGCGCAACAAGTCGTGTATTACGACTATACGTATAGGTATTTTACTGGCTTTACACTTCTATGCGTTTGGACTTCAGGTTTTGTAATAAGTTTAATTTAGCCTGAATGCATACTTTTGCCAAATATTTTTATGTCGATTTTCTTCGACATATTTTCTTTTATTATCCTCCCTATCATTCAAATTATGATGCGGCTAGCTTCGCAATTTGCTTTTGCATAAGTGTTTTAAAAAGTGTGTCGACACAATTATCATCTCAATTTGATTTCTTTCCCCCACAAGACATAACTATAGAGATCTCAATTTTCAATATTTCAAGTACTTGAACCTCTTCTAGAGATTTACAATTAATTATGTCAATAAATACTCTCTCATGAGTATATGCCTCCTCAATAAGACCATTATAATCATTTGCTTTATTTTTATTTATTTGGGGATCTTTATTCGAATCAAATATCGCTACGCTTCAGGCGTGCTACATATCAATATAAGATAGAGCATGAGATTTTATTAATCTCTTATGCATCTTGTAATTATGTTATCTTTGAACATTTCGTTCATATTTTCAATCGAACTTCTGGTTTGTATTATTAATCGCGAGGATATATATAACATAATATGATGTATTTGTTTGATTTTAAGCTATTCCCCCCTAATGTTGAGAAAATTGTCCAATCAAGTTGACAATAACTTTTTTTTTCGACGTTGTAAAATATCACCCATTTGGGATATATGTTCAAACAACACATTTTTCTCAACATTCTTTATTTCCCATATCAGTGCATTGTGGTGGATCAATTGCACTATTAAAAAAATTATATGGAAAAATTATGCTTTAATCATAAGCCAATTATAACAGGGAGAACTATAATATTGACATGATGCGTAATATAATTCCCTAAACAAAAAGGGAAATATTTTGTTCTCAATTAAATTAATTGGAGGCGTTTAACAAACAAAAATGTTAAACCATTTATCGACATCCCAACTAACACTTATTAAAATGTTGAGATTCGTGTCCACTAGCATTATCAAGACACATTCTTGATTATATAATCTGAAAATTATGCTCATAATTCATAATTTGAGCAATAATTTCGCAAACTTCTGGTTGCGAACACCATTCAATCATCTAGTACATGTATCAAATCTATTAGATACAAATAATATTTAGATGATCAACGTGGAGGATGATGGGTTCCCATTTATCACCCTAATTAATTTTCAGAAATATAGGGAATTTAATCCCTATTTTAGCTAGTGATAATGAAAAATTTCATGAAAGAGAACAAACATCATATATGATTGAATTGAAGAATATTCTGGTTCTTCATTGAGTATCAATTTTAATTTCGCATCATTATTGATCCAGTGATGGTCCAACTGGTCATGCCAAATAATAAAATCAAATTGAACTTCTGGTTCAATATAAGATATAATTCAATGATTAAATCATATATTATTCAAATAGTCAAACTAATCAATGTCCTTATGACATAAGTTATATGTTTTCCTTCAGGAATAAACATGAACTCAAATAAAATATTTTTCGAAACATATGCTACTTCGGAAAGCACGTTTCTATTACTCATTCAAAATCAATATGTCAATATTCTTCCGAAATATTGTAATATTAAATTAATAACATATCTCATAATATTGGGCTCTCCGAGAGCAAATTATATTCCATTATTATATTTCATATGAGATAAAATTATGATTCTTTAGGAATCATCACAACAATATGTTATTCTACATCATAATAATCTTCTGGATTATTAATAAATTCGAATTTCTTTGAGAAAAAGAATGCAATATTTATCACATGAGTAATAAAATAATATTCTTCTAGAATATTGAAACGTAGCAATAACGCAATATTCTTCTGAAATATTGATTCGAATCTCATTCAATTATAACAATAATTAATATCTATTTTGCTATTTAGGAGCAAAATAAAGAATTATTCTTCTGGAATAATTATATTGCTAAAATTGCAATTCTTCAAGAATAATAAGTCAATATTATTCTGGAATATTGATATTAATTATTCATTCTTCCTTTCAAACCAACAATATATGTGCTCTACACGAGTGACGTTAAAATATTCTTCTAGAATATTTATCTAACGTGGGTTGTGTTTATTTGAGAACACCAACACCATATTTGTTTAAATTATGCTTCTTCAAGAGCATTTGATCAATATTCTTCTGAAATATTGAAATTGTAATATACTGCTCATGACAAGCAAGTAATATTCTTCTAGAATACTACTATTGTTGTCTTATTTCGTGAGCAACAACATGATACATTATTAAATCAAAATTTATGAATGAACATCTACAAATATTTAATCATCTTAAAGAATATTAATTACCATATAAACATAATATGAATTTATATATAAAAATGAATTATCAAACATATATCAGGAAAAAGAATCTCCATATATAGAAGTTAACAAAATTAACTAAATCTTTTACCAATATGCAAAAGATACTAAACAAACACGTGAATTCCATATATAAAAATTAGATATATAACTAATATATGGTAGAATCAAATCTAATAATGTATTTGAGAATTCAAAATAACGTAGTGATTTCCAATGACAAAATTGAAAGAGCAAAAAATAATAACAATAATAATTTGCTGGAATAATGTATACTTTAACGAATTTATTTTGATTCTTCCAAAATAAATAATAAATCACTATTCTTCTAAAATATTGAAAATTATAATTCATGCTCTTCAGGAGCATATAACATCCTTTCAGGATATTAATTATAATGTTGTACTACTTCAGGAGTAACAACAAATTATGTATAATAGACAAATTTACAATTAATATTTTCTGGAATATTAATTATTTATTGCGTTACTTCAAGAGCAATAACGAATTATTCTTTTGGAATAATTATAAATTTAAAATTGCTATTATTCAAGAATAAAATATCAATATTCTTCGATATATATGCTACTTCGGGAGCATTGATAAGTGCTTTACTAGCACTTTATTTCTTTACTTGTTGCCTCGAATTACTGTTAGTTTGATCCTAATTAAGTATTGCTTAATGCATTTTATGTTTTATATTGTGTAGGATCGCAAATGACAAGAAAAGAAGGAAAAAGGACCAAAAAGCACGTAAAAAGGAAGTTCGAGGACCTGGCATGTAAATAAGTTACGGCCGCAACATGAAAGTCACGGCCGTAAGCAGTTGATTGAACAAAAATCACGAAAATCTGCAGAAACCAAGTTACGGCCGTATTGGAAATTTCTCACAGCCGTAACAAGTTGTTAGTCACGGCCGTATTGGGAAGAAGTCACGGTCGTGAGGAAATGTTGAAGGATGTTACGGCCGTATTGAATGCAAAGTCACGGCCGTAAGAAGTGAATCAATTGCGTAGAAAAGAAACAGAAAGTAATATAAGGCCGTATGGAAATCTAAATCACGGCCGTAAAAGCAAAATTGTTGCGTTGTAAAATTAAACAGAAAGTGAGTTACGGCCCTAACTCCTTATATTACGGCCGTAACTTAAGCCCGAAAAAAAAAGGAAAATTGTTTCCTAATTCAACTTAAACTCTATCTTTGGTATTTCTTTTTGGCTAAGCTAGAGCACGAATTTGGGCTCTATAAAAGGAGCAATTCAGTACCAAAGAGAGGGAGGAGAATTATTTTGAGAGCCACCAATATCAAGGTTTGAAGAGAAGAAATTCTGGGCAAAATCAAGGTGAATCAAGACAATATTTTTGGGGAATTCTTCATGGCAATGCGTGGCTAGTCTTATCAACCTAGTTCAAGGGGGACGTTGTGTTCATATTATTTTATTATTCATTCCTCAAACTCGTAACGTAGTTCTTGTTTTTATGTTTTATTTATTGGATTTCTCACGAACATTAATTTCGTCAAGACAATGTATTAATTGATTAAGGCCTTGTCTTTTAATTATTGTGTTGATGTTTGCTAATTTGGGTAATTGGATTCGTATTTGTCTTGTTATCCAAATCATAGTAGCAATTGGTAATTTTATATTTCCATATGAAAATCCAATCTAGATTAATCAATTCGAGCATATGTAATTGATAATTTAGTTCACCTAATTCTTCTTGTTTTCACATAGTTAATGCATTAAATTTAGGGAGCTTATTCTAGGTTGTTCATTCACTCTAAATTGATTGGAGAACTAATTCTAATTGATTATTATTAAGGAAGAATTGGATTAATTAGAGCTTTTTGATTATTCCGGGTGATACATAAAACAAAGGAAATAGTACATGCGTTGCTTGGGGAATGACAATATTATGATAGGGCACAACTGAACCTGAGAACTAGGATTCTTTATTATTTGATTTTCATTCCAGCTATTTTACATATTTATTTGATTATTTAGATTAATTGCAATTTTCAACTCAAAACCCCCCTAATAATTCTAATTGACATGGCATTAAATTAGTTCCCGTTCCTTGTGAGATCGACCCTTGCTTCCGCTATCACATTTAAATTTGAGTTTTGGCAAGTAAGGAAATTTAATTAATTCTTGGTGCATCGCGACGCGCACCAAGCATGTTGTATTTTTCTATTATTTCTTCAATAATAGGTCAAATATTCTTCTGAAATATTGACAATTATAATTTATGCTCTTCTGGAGCAAATAATAATTTTTCTTGAACATTATAAAGTTGTGCTACTTTAGGAGTAACAACAAACTATTCATGATAATCATATTAATGTTCTTCTGGAATATTAATTATATACAGTTGCGCTACTTCAAGAGCAACAACAAATTATTTATGATAGTCATATTAATATTCTTCTGGAATATTAATTATACAGTTGCGCTACTTTAGGAGCAACAACGTAATGAAAAAAAATTCAACAATAATATATAAATTAAACACCCATATTAATATTCTTCTGGAATATTAATTATACAGTTGCGCTACTTCAGGAGTAACAACGTAATTCATTAAACACGCATAATATGTAAAATACATATGTGAATAACGCATCAACTAAACATTAAAATATGACACAAAATTTATGTAATTCAGAAACATTAATTGAATTTGGAAAAAATAGAAGAATCAATTGGAAAATATGGACGCAATTCAACAATTAAAAAAAAAATCACGCAACCCAATGAATGATTGTGATTTGGAATGAATTGAATTCAGATTTTTAATTGAATTGGATTAGGATTATGCAGAAACTGATTTGGAATTGTAATGATTTGGAGTAAAAAAAAAAATCAAGCTCCATGAATCAGATTCGCATTGATGCAGTTAAAAAAGATTCATGTGTTATTAAATTAATTTTGATACACATGACAGATGATTATAGCTAAAAAAAAAAATTACCTTCTAATAATTTTAGAGAATCGTGCTGATAACGTGTTATAAACTAGAAAGAAAAAGAGAAAAAAGTAGAGACACCAATAAACTTGTGTATTCTATTATGAACCAGAGCCCCATATATATATATAGGGGAATAAAGGGATATACAAACTAAATATAACTAGGGTTAGAGGGGTACAATTGTCATTCACTAATACAATACAATATTTACAATATCTCTCACCTTCTTATTACAAATCAATCCTAAATATAAATACAATTTCAAACAAATTAATTCAAAAATCAGGTGAAAATTGTAAACATTAATAATTATATTATAAAATTGAAATAAACTTATAATGATAATTGTAATGAAGATTACAATGCTTATAATGAAGATTACGATACTTGTTACGAATATCATATACGTAATAAAATTGCAATACGTGCAATGGAGATTATAATTCCTTTAATCAAATATACTCCTTTCATAATTAGTCACGTCAAATAATATGTATATATCTTATAATATGACGAATATAATTTTAATGAATATTGTATTAGTGTTATAACGCATTTTTTCATTAATGAATCAATTGTTCATTTTAAAACTTGTAATATATTAATATTGTTATAATATTTTTTTTAGATATTATGGTTTTATTTTTTATGAATGATATGATATTATAATTAATTATATGCGTAAAATTTTAATCATTTATATGTAAACATTAAAAAAATTAATTCTAAAAATAATTTCAGACCGGATAATCGGATCGAATATCTTATAAGTTAGCAAAGAATATGGATTTAACTATCAAAATTCGACGGATTATCGGATCGGATCTACGAATTATTCTTATCTGATCAGATAAAGGCAGGTTCGATCCATATAAGATTCGTTTACATTCCAAGTTCACGACATGAATCTACTGGGTAATATTTTTTGCAAACCATTACAACCCGTATAATGCAACATCATTCAAGAGGAACCATGATTTACGCGAACTAGAATTTCCAAATGTCCTAAGTTGCAGATGTACAATGTGCACAATACATAATAAGATGTGTTATTACTACATTCGTAATGCTCAGTAATTACTTCAAATTCAAGAATTAAATTTCCATTTTAATAAATTAATTTAATAATTGTAACTTCCATAATTATTAGTTTATTTAAAAGGTAATCACATCCTTAAGATTAAGGTTACTATAACTAATTAAATTAATTATTAATTACATTTCTCTTTCCACATCTCAACATTTAAGATTATCCTAATTAATGATATCAAAATTAAGATTACTCTAATTACACTAAAGCTTATTTTTCAACTTTCAAAATCAGAATTAAGATAATAAACAAATTAATTAATTAAAAAATCAAGGTGATAATCAAGATTTTTAACATTAATAATAATCATAGTATTATAAATTTAAAAACCTATAACACACCCACAACCATTCATCGTCCCCCACCCCATTATTTTTTTCACTGAAACCTAATCCACTACTTTCACCCCATTTTCATCCTCCCCTCGTCTCATCTGGCCTTCGACGATAGTGCGGCGCACACTTCCCTTAACCACTAGTCGAAGTAGTCGGAGCTACTACGCGGCATCAAAGCAGCGCCCATCTATTGCGGTGTGTCGATCTATTGCAGGTATGTCAATTTGTGGTGGTCCGTTGTGTGTCTATGATGTATCTATTGTTGTGTTGTGGAGGTGCATCGAAGGTGTTGACGATGGTTGATATAAGCTGGCTACAATGTTAGGTGGTGCTTGCGATGTTGCGGCCATGTGGCGTTGGTTGGTTGTTGTGTTGGCGGTGCTTCGGATATGACGGTTGTTGTGAATGTGAAATAATGAGTTGTAACATATTATTATTGTTATTTGTAACTTAAAAATAAGTTGTGATCTTTACTATGAGTGGTCTAACTTGTTACCCTAAAAAATTGTCCCTTGTGACCTATGACCTTAAATAATTTGTAACCTTAAAAATTTGTGACCTGCTATCCTACAAATTTGTGACTTATGACTTTAAATAATTTGTAACTAGAAATTATATAGTCATGAACTTAGTATATTTAATTAATAAATCCTATACATCACCTGAGTTTGAAAGTATAAAATTATTTTTTAAAAATGAAATGGTATTATATAATCACATGAATTGCTCCACAGTTTAATTGCTTTTTCTAGGCCTAAAACTTTTACAACATGGATTTGTAAATTACAAAACTTTGACATTTTTTGGTGTAGATTAAGCCCATATTTGGTTCGGGAGGAATTTTTCAACCCTATCCTTAAATTTATTTTTAATCACACATTTTTATGGGACTCATCACTTTAAATACTTTTCAACAATTTTTCAACCACATATTCAAAAAAATTTCTAATTTCTCTTACACCAAACATGCTATAAATTCAGATTTTCAATAAATTTTGATAAAAATACGTCATTGAATTTAATAATTATCTTCGACTGAGATTAATCAAAAGAGGTACATAACATTTGAAAATCCAGTTTCCAAAATCACGTTAAAGAAAAAGTATTTCAATAACAAGGCATGCTTCAAATTTGGTATTTTTATTACAATGTATATTAGTATATATATTATATATGTGTGTAATTTTTTATATCCTACTTTTACATGATTTTTTTTTTTATTGTCTGTCTCCGCCTCCTTGACCAACATGTTTGAATGTATATCTACTTGCCTTTCTCTCCAATATGCACCACCACCGAGCTAATCGGTAGTATATAAAAGGGAAGAAATGGACAGTAATAGTGTCAATTTTGTCCTAATTTCGGGTAGCTGCCTGCTCGAGCTGCCTGCTCGAGCTGCCCGAATTTAATTTAATTTTTTTTACCAAGATAGAAAAATTCAATAATTACCAAATTTCAAGCAACGATACTCTATATGCATTCTATTTGCATTATGCACGCAACGCGTGCTCAACACACTAGTAATCAAAAAGGGAATAAAAAATTTGTTGAGACTTTGGATAACAACTTGTCTAGTCTCAAGTCTAAACTCTCAGGCCCAAGTGAGATTCGCCCCCAAAACTAATTGGTAATGCATGAGTGAAGTAGCATACTTGAGTTATATGATGTTTTTTCCTTTTTTGTACAACCAATGTGAGATATTATTTATAAACCCAACAATTCCTCCCCCAACCAAGACCCACGAGATACATCCCGCTTATCCAGCCTTCCCTCAGAAGAAGTCCTGTTACATCTCCCCATGCTCAGGAAGATTGCCATTCAACAAGATAATTCACAATAGTCGCAGCATATTATGTTATCATTGATTTATCATCTCGTGAGAAATCATAGAAATTCTTCATATTGGGGCTTATTATCCAGATTCATATGTGCCGTTGCTCAGAGAGTTCCGTTGATCCACTTGATCGTGAATCCACCAGACAATTTTTTGGTTCTAATACCACTCATTGGGACTATGGAGAACAATTTGTCCAATAAAAATCTCTAGACCCAAGTGAGATTCTAATCCAAAACCAATTGGTAATTGGTGAAGTGGTTAACTGAAGTTAATATGATTTTTTTTTTTTTTTTTTTTTTTTTTGGGGAAAAGTACATAACTACAAACATAAAACTATTACTTTTTAAAACTAACAAACTTTGGATTTAAAAAAAAAAAAAATCAGTTGTTAATTAGTAATTAATAAATATAATATAAAAATAATTATCCGTTATATATTAAATTAAAACTAATATAATATTTAAATTAAAAAAAAAAAAAAACCATCAAACAATAACTTGTTTCCGTCACCACCCACAATTAATATTTTCGTCACCACCCTCATCCCACCACTCAAAGTCACAGTTAGTCACACAACGTCACAGTTCATCAAAATTACAAATATATCTCAAATTCCACCCTGCTTCAACCGCACCCCACCCGCAAAGTCATAGTTGGTCAAACAAAGTCACATTTCAGTCATAAATACAATTTAATAGCAAAATCCACCCCACCCCCAGTCAACCATCCCACCTCGCAAAGTCACAGTTCGATCACAATTACAAATTCACAAACTCACAGTTGATCACAAAAAGTCACATTTCAGTCAAAATTACAAATTTTATCACAAATTTCACCCCACCCCATCATCAAAGTCCCAGTTAGTGACACAAAGTCGCAATTGAGTGACAATTACAAATTTAATTGCAAAATTCACCTAACACCCACCCCAATTGCAAAGTTGCAGTTAGTCACATAAAATCACAGTTAGATCACATAAGGTCATAGTTCGATCACACAAAGTTGCAGTTCGATCACATAAGGTCATAGTTCGATCACATGAGGTCACACAAGGTCACAGTTCGATCACACAAAGTCACAATTTGATTTCACCAGGTTACAGTTCGCTCACACAAATTCACAACTCGATCACACATAGTCATATTTGACACAATTATATGTCACATCACTTCCTAGTTCAATAACCACATAAAGTCACAGTTGGTCACAATCTCTAATATAAGTAACTACAATCATCCATAATTTGTCATATATTATTTATTTATTGGTCATAACTTACGTGTTTATTTCGTCACAATTATTCAATATTTATCACAATTACCCAATAATTGATCGTAATCATCCATAATTGGTCACATATAATTTATGTATTGGTTACAATTTACTCATTTTCTTGGTTACATCCCACATTTATCACACTTCGCACAAAGTCACAATTAGTCAATATTTTGATCACATTTACCTAATAATTAATCATAATCACCTATACTTGATCACAATTACAAAAATCCCCCATAATTAGTCATAGTCAACTACAATTGGTCATAAACAAGCTGCTTAAACCCTAACCCCATACAACCTTAATCGGCCAATTCCACTCCACCACCACTACCACTACCACTACCACTACCACTGTCGCCTCCACCACGATCACCACCCACCTCACCACCACCACCAAACCTCACTTCATAGCACATCGTCACATCTAGAACCACTACATATATGTCCTAACAGTTGCCACCATCTCCACACCATGCTAGCGGCACCTGACACCACCATCAACGCCCATCGCATCAACACCACAAGAAGCACCACTTCAATATTTCCATCTCCATCACCCCAACCTTC
Source organism: Ligustrum vulgare (assembly GCA_963555705.1). Taxonomy (NCBI): domain Eukaryota; kingdom Viridiplantae; phylum Streptophyta; class Magnoliopsida; order Lamiales; family Oleaceae; genus Ligustrum; species Ligustrum vulgare. The sequence continues at coordinate 59,015,122 of OY743173.1, forward strand.
ACCACCTACAATCTACATCAAATAAAAAATAAACACCACCATAACTGCAAAAAAAATTAACAATCCTTCCTTCATTCTCAAAAAATCTGGCTACGCCATCGCCACAATAGCAGCAATGCTCACAGGAGAGAAGTAATCGTTGAGGGATGCCATCGCATAGGTGCCCGCTGTTGTTTTTATGATTGCGTTAGCAGTGTCGCCATCTCAGAGGACGCCATCACAAAAAGAACGCACACCGCTACGTGCAGTGGTGCAGCGCTTCGCCCAGGTGCCGCCGTCGCCCGCAAGGCTGTAGTAGGCTCTTCGCTTGCGCCTGCTTCCACCGCGCGCTTGAGGCTCCTTGGTGCCGCCGCTGTCACTGGAGTTTGAGAAAGAGAGGAAGAGGGTTTAGAGACGCTAGAGAGAGAAATAGATTATAATTGGGTTGGTTTGTTCGGGTTAGGGCTGAGAGTTTAGTTGTAATTATGTTTAATTAGTTAATTAACACATCGTTCTTTTACGTAATGATTAAAATTTATAAATCAATTTACTCCCTCCGTCCCAATTATATATATTTGTTTGACTTTTCATACAGATTAAGAAAACATATTTAATGTCAATGAAAAAGTAATTTTTGTAAAGAAAATTTTCAACTTACCCTTATTTAATATTAAAACTATGATGTTAGAAGTAATAAATAGGGGTATATTGGTAAACATATAAAATAAATACACGAAGAAATAAGTCTATGTAATTGAGACAAAAAAAAAAAGGAAAAACAGCCTATATAATTGGGACGGATGGAGTATAAAAAATACAATTTTTCAAACTACTTTTTAACCACACACATTTTATCTCTCCAATTTTCAACCACACATCTACCTAGAAAACACCAAAATAAATACAAAAAATTGCTGCCATAGCCTCCGAACACTTTGTAAATGAATTAGCACCTAAAATTTAGAAAAAAATTGCTGCAACAGTTTTGTGAATTGCATATTTGAAAAACTTGCGTCAATGTAATTTTCGTTTTTTCTTTTTCTTTCTTCCACAAGTCCACAACCAATGTGCTACATTGTTTGCAAACCCAACAATTTTAAATGCAGAAAAAGGATAAGAATTCGCACCACCACATAATGATTCCATCGGTGTTTAATTAACGCCATATGTTGAAAAACACCATGAGAAATAGCCGAGATTATATATATTATTCTGTGTGTAATCAAATTATCTCCATTTAACTAGATTTATAATGGCGTTCAATAACAATATTTTCTGTTGGAAAAAAATATATCATGATAGTGGCAACGACGGTGGACGTAGAGGTAGTAGTAGTGATCGTGGTTCTTGTATATAATCTAGAGGGATAAAAGGTATGTTAAATTATTTTAGAATTTTTTGTAATAATATCTGATTTTCAATATTATTTTTTAAACAGCTGAGTTTTGAACTTATTTTAGTATAAACAATAAATTTTTTTTAAGATATTTTTAAATGACATTATGACATGACGTACATTTATTAGATGGTGAAAAAGTAAGATTTTCACCACTCAATGAATGTGTGATATGTTATAATGTTACTTAAAAATATCCCCCAAAAATTGTCTCCCTAAAATTACTCTACCATAAAAGCATGACTAGCCTAATTTCCTTGGTGGTAGTTTGCTCAAATAAAACAATTTCAGTTTTTGAACGCATGTATTGCAATTAGAATTCAATAAAAATACTTTAACAGTTTAACTTCTTGTGTGCAACTGCAATATATTATAGATAATGACCAAAGTTGTAAATCAAAGAGATTTATATACATGATAATTATTATTTTAACACAAATCTAGAAAATAATTTGAAATTGATTACAAAAGAATTATTGACATTCCACGAAGTTTGGCACAATTGACAGCATCAAACTTCATAGTCTTGCATTCAAGTTGCCGTAGGAAAAAGGAAAGTTCAGAATATAAACAAACATGTGGACTTAAATAGTCCAGCCTTATCATTGACTTGAATTTCCAGCTCAATAAAGAAAAACTTTCTTTTCACTATATATAGGGACAAATTTTTTTTTTTTTATTAGCTTCTTATTTAATATTGTTATCAGGAAAAAAAATTATATACTTGAGTTTACTAAAGTGGTTTTCTAGATGATCCGTCAATAGATAATTTTGGAAATTAATGACTTTTGTTTAGTTATAATAATTAACCCAAAATAATCCAAGGCAGCCAAATTTTAAATTGGTGGGCTGTTTTACAGTAATGTCCTTCTCATTTGGGTCACTTTCCAATCTGAAGGTTACATTAAGTTAAAAGGACCAACATTCTCATAGTATTGTTCCACCTTTTTCAAGACTAGTTCATGTATAAATTATATTCGCATTCGAATTTACATGAAGAGCAAATTCAGGGGAAGATCATTCCTTTCCAAAATTAATCGAACGAAACTTGGATACTTGAGTCATAAAAAAAAATGTTCATGTTATTATTATTATTTACTGTAAAATTGATGGGAAAAAATATATATATATACACACACTATTCGAAAATTGTGAAAGAGAAAAGCATTGGACTATTGGAGGTATGGACAAACTTTAGAGAAAGGGCCCATGGAGACAAGGACATGAAATATCTCTAAGGTGGTCCTAGGTGGTGAGGTCGGCAAGGGATGGCCCTGGCCACGTGTAGCGGTGGTCCAGGTGGGCCATGAGGTGTTCAAAATGTGAAACGTGTCAAAATGTGATGGGTGACAGTCTGTTTGAGAAAATGCCTTGGGAGATGGGGAAGAATAATGTTATTTGCCGAGGATTAAATTCAAATTTTTAATAAAATTAATATTTTCAATATCGCGATGTGCGAAAATATTGATTATAACAGTGATTTCGATCAAAATTTATAAAAATATATTAATTATACAATCTTATCAGATAAAAATATAATACAATAATATTTTAATACAAGATATTATCGAATTCAAAAGTTTAAAAAAGACAAAACTAATCAAAATAGAAAATGCAACATCTACAAAACTAATAAAAATTAGGAAATCCTAATCTTTATGAGATTTTTCTTTTTCTTTTAAAAATTATTTTTATTTATTAATTGTTTGTTTGTTTGACTTTTTTCTTCTAAATAAGTTATTTTTAACTTATTTTTTTAAATGTTAAATTATTTTATTTTGAAATATAATAAATAAAATTAATAATCATAAATCTCTCTCTCTCTCTCTCTCTCTCTCTCTCTCTCTCTCTCTCTCTCTCTCTCTATATATATATATATATATATATATATATATATATATATATATATATATATATATATATTGTATTTAATTTTATCTCCAAATGAGTAAATGTTGCTTTATTTCAAAAATAAATTTTTTTAAAGAAAATTTTGTGATGTTTGAAACAATTATTAATTTTTTAATTAAAATCGGTTCGACCCCAGTTCAACCTGATTCAACATTCGATCCTTGATATGTTGCCTTTTTCGGATCGAAGCGATTTTAGGTTTTCTGAATAATGAGTATTATATAACTTAAATGATATAATTTAAAATGAATGAGATATTAAGAAAAAGTAAAAAATATATAATAAGCTTTTACATTTGATCTTGGTGACTTTTTACGGACAAAGTGTTTATAGTTTGCTCTCACTTGTTATCTTATATTAAACTTCTCGTTAATTGTCATTGCATATGACGCAATCAAAGTATATTTTTAATAACAATGCAAAAAAAAAAAAAAAAACTAGTTAATTTGATTTTGAACAAAATATATTTTAACTTTTGATGAAGTTCATTTTTTAATGTATTACTTAGATATAATTTTTAATAGTGTTTTCCAAATTAAAACATTGTCATTACCAAAAAAAACAAAAAAAAAACAAAAAAAAAAATCGAGAATATATAAATGAAATTTCAAAAATATATATATATATATATATAAAATATTGAATCAAGTATGAAATTATTCGATCTGAAAGAAAATTATATTTAATCAAGTATGAGATTATTTGATTTGAAAGAAAATTTCTGAATTAGTCATTTAGTTTTTTCTATATAATTTAATTGAAAACTTATAAAAAACACAAAATAAAAAGATTGTTCTTAAGTCCTTTAAACTAAAACATTTTTCTTTCTTTAAAATAAAATATTTTCGGGTTATTTAAATGTTTCTCAACACATTTTATAATATAATTTTATATATTTCTGTAAATAATTTAATATTACTTTACCAAATTAGTTACACTATGATTAAACAGAATATTTTTGAATAATTTTTTTTTTTTTTATAAATTTAACAAAATTTCTAGATTACGAATTTCAAATGCATTTTTATAACAATCAAAAATTATCTATTTATTTTTTAAATTAGATTTATGATGCTTTTGATGTAAATTTTACACCTTTTTTCACACAAAAAATGAAGCATCTTTGTTTAACAATTAAAAACACATTTAATTTTTTTAAAGAAAAATAAAAAAATAATTTTAGATTGTCATTTTTTTTTGAATTTGAACGAAGCATCTCTATTGGACAAAATGTTTTTAAACAACAAATTTTTAAACTATTTTTAATCACATATATTTTTCTCTCAATTTTTCAACAACTAATTTTTACCTTGAAAATATCATATTCTTTGTATTTTTTTAAAAAAAATTAACTACCACAAAAGTGTAATTCAAATTTGTAATTATTACACTTTAGAGTTTGTATTGTTCAATCATTACATTTTGAAATGGTTTCAATTTCCATTGCACTTTAATGATTTTTTTTTTTTTTTTTTGCAAAAACATTCCAAGTTTTGCAAGGTGGGAAAGTGTGTGTATTTTTTGCGACGATTACTTTGTTTTTATATATAGATAGATTTTTATAAAAATTGATTAGATATGATTAAAAAATCATATGATCCTTGAAAATATGTGATTACAATTAGTTGTTGATTTTAATTTTAATAGAAATTTAGGTCAAATTGGGGTGACTGATCCGATCTATCAAAAAATAGGTTAACAAAAAAAGGTGTCTAGTCTGATGTAGCTAATGTGACTTTCAATTTATTCTCGAAGAAATCTAGGAACAAGAAGATTTAATCGAAAATATCAACCACTTTTTTCGTGATCCAAAGAATGGCTTAACTTCATTGGTACTAAATATATCAGTTACAATGATATAAATGAAAGATTCATTTAAATATAATATCACATAATCAATTTAATTAAGCATATCATATGTGATCATCTAAAAGCAAAGGTAAGGAATACATAATATTAACCAAAATTCAAAGATAGGATTGGGCCGGGTGTTTGACTTCAGCTTAGCTATTTGGCGAATGCCCTAATAACACTTGAACTAAATAGCATTATTCGAGGGGAGAATAATTTGGCTTAGCTCTTATTTGGTACCAATTAAAATTAAGATTTTAATTTAAGGTTTTGTTCGGCAACCTATTTTAATCCATCATCATCACAATTTATAATTTTATACAATTTTCTAAATCGTTTTTTAATCATACACATTTTCTCTCTCCAAAGTTTAACTACAAATTTTACCACGAAATATTAAATAAATGGCAGATGCTCATACTTACCCACAATGGGTCGAATAATTTTCGCCCATTTATAGGGGTGGACAAAAAAACCGGAACCGATATGACCGAACCGGAACCGAGAACCGATTAGTTTTTGGTTCGGTTCTCGGTTCCGCCTTTAGAACCGAAAAACCGAACTTAGAACCGATCTTTGATCCTTACTTTTTTTTTTTAGGATCTTAATTGGTTGTCCTAAAACTAAAAATTAAAAGAATTTGTATTTTTTTGGATAAAGTGAAAATGATTAATTTCTTTTTATGAAATTTGTTACGTCTCCACCTCATTGTAACCTTTAACTTCACACTTGGACTAAAATTCTTAGTAAATGAAAATCAAATGACACTAACTTATTAATAAGCGAAGTTGTAAATGACCACGATGAAGTTAATTAAATATTTAAATACAAATATAAAATAATTAATAATAATGCATTTAAAACTCATGATTCATCCCACAAGTTTACTATATTGTCATGCTTGAAAAATCTTCTAGGCCGTTTCCTATTTTTGTTTATGAATATCTTCCGTTTCATGGAGAATCCTATACTTTCTTTGTGGTGAAAGGATTTTTGAAATCATTGATCTTAGTATATTCGGTAGAAATTTATTTCAGGTTATTGACTCACTTCCTGAGACCTGATGCTCATCGATAAGACTCTCGAAAAATAATTATTATTTTAAAACCGAATTAGAACCGAAACCGAACCAAAATCGAATGGTTTGGTTCTTGCGATTCAATGGATCCGAATTGTTCCATTTTACAAGAACCGAAAAAATATGATTCGATTCCGGTTCTTGAGATACCCGAACCGAACCACCCGACGCCCACCCCTACCCATTTATATCGAATACCCAATAAATTTTGAATTCATGAATATTATTGTCATTCTTATTTCTATTTTGAGGTAGATTTTAATCCCTAATGAAATGATAGGATTGATAAGAAAGCAGTAAAAGTGCCTTGAGGCAGCTTTTCAAGGTGGGGACTGGGGAATTTGTTTTTAGTCAAAGGCTAGTACAAAAATGCATTTTTCCTTTGTTTTAACTATTATTATTATTAGCATCTTTATTTTTTGCATTTTAATTCAATGATTTACCAAATCGCAATAATATAGTATATTTATTTTCACTTCATTTCCATGTTTAATGGTACATGGTAGTCTGTATATTAATAACTAATCAATGATGTTCATTCTACTGGTACTTATCATAAATGAATAATAGGAACCAGGCCCGGACCTGGCATGAAGTTGATGAAGCAAGGGCTTCAGGGCCCATTGGCTTATGGGGGCCTTTTTTTTTTTTTTCTTTTTTTTTTTTTTTTTTTTTCCTTCAGTTTTTTTCTTAAATTTTTTTTTTTCGGGGGCGCTGCCCCCGAACCCCCGTAAAACCCAGGGCCTATATCTCAAAAAACAACTGTTTGTTTCAGGTCTACAAAATCACAGATACGGCTCTGATAGGAACATGCAATGCATGAATGATTATATATCTTAAATATGTTCTTTTTTATCAAATGAAGCGGGATACAAAGGACTCAAAAGAGATGAAATTTGCACTTCTTAAAAGTTTTTTGTTTATAAACATATTTTTTATGTTTTCTAACTAAAATGTATGATTAAAAAATGAAAAGAGATAATATGTATAGTTAAAAAGAAGTTTAGAAAATCATATTGTAAAAAAACAATAAACATACGTGCCAAACAGGGCTTACAATCCACGATATGTAGGATGGGATGACATCCAAAATTACACTACTTTTGGCTTAAAAACTTTAAAATACCCCTATTTTAATCTTTTTTTGGGAAATTAAATTCACACCATAGTTATTGTTAATGACACCACTTTTTAATTGCAATAAATGTCCATATTGCTTTGCTCATTTTAACAATTATTCTTTTATTATTTTTTTGTCGTATTATTTTTTTTAATCATTAATAATTAATTATATATCTTCTCTATTGACAATTTTATTTCCGATATTCTATTGAAAAAAATATTTTTTAAATTCTTGCAATTATTGTTTATCTTGCTTATTTAAATATATGAGAGGTAAAAAAAAAAATTCTTAAATCCTACAAAATTCTTTAGTCATCATTAGCGCTATAAATTGTGCTAATTAATAGAAATCGAGAATAAAAATAAGACAAAACAATTAAAAGGTATAAGTGCAAAAATTAATAAAAATTAAGAATTATCATTGCAATTAAATTGTGGTACACTTAACAAAAACCTTTTGTGTTAATATAATTACCTTTTTTTTTAATATATACCTAGTTTTCATTAAAAAATAACAATTTACAATTATACCATTTTTACGAATGAGAGTAACTTGATTCTTAATTCAATTAAATAGGCTTAAATTAAACAAGATTATCTATAAAATGAGGGTGAATCTGAACTTTTATCATAAAAGGAGGTCTTTAGCGTAATTAAACCAGAAAGGACGGGCATGCACATACGAACATGGGCCGCTGTTTAACCTTTCTATTTCGACCATCCAGAGCCTCTGCTTACTATTCGGCCCAAAATTTGGACAGTGGACAACCATCGTTAATTCTTAACTAAATAAAAAGAGTAGAAGAGTCCAAACAGTGCATTTCGCCCAATACGATGCCGTTTAGGCCAAGTGTTTTTTTCCCTTTTAATGTTGCAGTTACTTTACCTATGTTGTCTCTGTCTTTTCTCATTTGCACACGCAGCATCAATGCTCTGCACACTGCACTGTTAGAAAATTTTATTATAGATAATAATTTATCTATAATCTAAATAATCATCATGTTGGAATTATCAAGAATTAAATAACTGAAGCGGAAGCGTACCTTAATCAAACGTGATTCACAATAAACGATTCGGCGATCGGATCTTCTAAATCGATACGTAGTCCGTATTATCTCTCTGATGATGGGATGTCAGACAAGATGAACAGTACGTAGGATTCAGGGACCATAACCGACTTTATAAACTGAATTGCCAATTAACCTAATTCGGTCCATCATGAATTAGGTAATGGCCTGGTATCTACACATAAAAGCCCATACATTATTTTAGATGCATTAAAGCCCAATATACCAAATCCTTATTAGATCACTTTAAATGGGCTTAACCAAAATTGATAGCCTTTTATTCAATACACAATAATTCACATATAAGCCCACACGATTGATTAAAATCCTTACAATCTCCCACTTGGGCTATATGTGTAACCTTACAATTGTGTATCAATCATAACCTTAAGAGTACTCAGAATTTTGCTATCATTACTGAATGCATCCCCAAACAATCCGGTCCATCAATTATATCAACATATGATCAAAGCGGCTTTCGCTACATTAATCGTAACTAAACCTTCAATGGTCACGTATATCGACATAACTGAATGACATGGATCAAGTATGAATGTGCAGCATGGAAATTACATGTAATGTGATATTCAACATGCCTATTTCCAACTGGTCCAACTTTAGTGAGATCATCATCAAACGAGTTCAGAGATAATAAACCTGAAACATTACAGCTGTAAATTACTTTAACTTTAAACTGTATCCGAAAGGACAATAAATGTGTCTAATGCACCCAAAATACAAACTCCCACTGAAACCGAATATCCTTAAGAAATACAACACCCATATGAGTAATGTACTCATGAAAGACCTTGGGTTGTAATACTTTAGTAAGCGGATCCGCAATTATGGAGTTTGTCCCAATGTGCTCTTATTGACACGTGTCCACTCTGAACTGTATCCTTCACAACCAGGAACTTATGTCAATGTATTTTGACTTAGTTGAGCTCCTGTTGTTACTGGAATATAAATCTGCTGAGTTATTGTCACAATATAACTTTAGTGGTCTTTTTATACCGTACAGAATACGCAGCTCAGTGACAAAATTTCGCAGCTATATTCCATAATTAGATGCCCCCAAAATTGCTACAACTGTGCTGCCAAGTGAAATAAGCTAAAGTGTCTGTTAAGCACTCCATCCGAAAATAGCTCCTCCAACCAGCAGATAAATGTAGCCTGATGTGGATCTTTTACTTTCTTGGCATCTAGTAAAATCGGAATCATAATACCATATGATCTCCAACTGATCCGATTTTCTTTATGTGAGCATGTAATCTTTTGTTCTCTTTAAATACCTTATAACCCATGTTTGGTTGCTTTCCAAATGATCCATCCCAAGGTTACTTAAATATTTCCTTAGTATCCCAATAACGTATGCAATATCCGAACGCATACAAATTTGAGCATACATCAGACTTTCTATAGCTTAACTATATGGGAGCCTCTGCATTTCTTTAACTTCAAGATAACTTTTCGGGCATTAGTCGAGACTAAATTTGTCTCCCTTAGCGATAGAGCTGTCCCCTGATTTACTGTCTTGCATGCCAAACCTCTTAAGTACTTTATCGATATAGCCCTTTTGTGACAATCCAAGAATACCCCCGAGAATAATCCCGGTGTATCTGAATTCCTAATACAAAAGAGACGTCACCAAGATTTTTAATCTCAAAATTCCTAGACAAAAAATCTCATAATTTTATGTGACATACCTATATCATTGGTGGCAAGCAATAATCAACATATAAAACCAGAAAAATATACTTACTCCCACTGAACTTGTAATACATACAATCATCAACAACATCAATCTCAAGACCAAATGAGATAATTGCTTGATGAAATTTGTATTACCCTTAACGGGAAGCTGGCTTGAGTACATAAATGGATTTCCTTAATTTGCAAACCATTTTCTTTGGGTCTACTGACACAAAGTTTACTGATTGCACCAAATAGATCGTCCCATCAATGTCGCCATTGAGAAACGCCACCTTAGTATCCATTTGATGTAACTCGAGGTCAAAATGTGCAACAACCTAACTTTTCTGAAAGAGTCTTTCATTGAAACCGAAGAGAAAGTCTCTTTATAATTAATGCCATCATTCTGTGTAAAGCCCTTAGATACAAGACGAACCTTATATCTTTCCACATTACCTTTAAAATCCCCCTTGGTTTAAAAATACATTTAAGACCAATGGGCTTCGTACCTTCCGGTAATAGGAAAAGATCCAAAACGTTATTGTCTTGCGTATGCTTATACTCCTTATTTATGACATCAATCCACTTTTGAGAGTTAGAACCCTGCATGGCCTGATGGAATTGATTAGACCATCTTGCACCATTCCATCATTTCCTTATATTCTTGGAAAAATACTATTTAAATTATCCGGAATAGCATTTTTCCCTTTCTCTCGTGGATCTCCTTAATGGCTTTAGTTATTGAGGTTGTTGAGTTTGTACTTCTGAAATTTACTTTATTTTGGATGGGAGGTTCTTCAATATTGTCTAATTGAGGTTCCGGATATGCTTCTTGATCAATGACATGCATAAAAACTTGCACGTTGTCAAAAGCAATAATAGGAATCGAAACCGATCCTTCCTCAACTTATTCCTTAAAGACAATATCTCTAATCTTATTTCTCCCCAAAACTCAACATCCTCAAAAAATGTTGCATTTCCCGTTTCAAAATTTGACTTAAGTGTGGGATCATAAAATTATTAGCCCCTCGATCGCTCAGAATAACCAATAAAGCAGCTGCTAACTGTTTTTGAGTCCAATTTCTTTATGTGGCCTATAAAGCCAAGCCTTAGCTGGACATCCCCAAATGTAGAAATGCTTTGGACTAAGCTTTAAGCCTGTCAAAAAGCTCATAAGGTGTTTTAGTAGCTGCTTTAGTTGGTATTATGTATGATCTTTATTTGTTTTCTTGCCCTTATCTTTAGAGGTGTTTGCCAAGTAAAGAAAATTTTCAGTTCTGTCATGCTTCAACTTTTCTTCCTCTTGCACACAAAATAGAATGAGCTCATTTAGAGTTCATTTCTCCCTTTGATAGTTACAACTGACCTTAAATTGACTGAATTGTGCAAGAAGCTTGCACACTATGAAATGATCTCATTGAGAGTCTATTTCTACTTTGACAGTTATAACTAACCTTAAATTAACTATATTGCGCAGGAAGCGATATCAATACCAAATGCACGAGCAAGTCATTAGACGAGTCGAGTTTTAGTTCCTTAAGTTTTGAAGCAGTGTGAGACATCTACACGATGTACTCCCTTATTTTCACATTGCCTTTATACTTTATTGAAATCAAGCTTTGCATAAGCGTGCTTGTTTCAGCCTTATCGTTTTTCACAAAACATTTCTTAATTTCGGCAAGGAATTCATTGGCATCATTTACCTCCTTAGATACTATGCCACTAAAGGCTTCCAGAATGCCGCACTTAATGATCGTGAGACTCACGTAATTTAAGCAATCCCACTTCTCAAAGTTCCTCATTTGATTAGATGAACTTTCATCCGTAAGAGGAGTAGGGTGCTCAATCCTTAGTACACGGTCTAGATCCATGCAGCCAACGAAAAGTTAATTTTCTTGTTTTGATCCTTGAAATTTGTTCCATAAATACAGGGATAAGTTTGAGCTTGTAGATATACTACTAGCAGAATTTGAAATCGAATAGAGAACACTTAAACAAAATAGCTCACATAAGTACCTTATTATGCAAATCATACTTTCAAATAATGGTAGGGCCCATCACAAGATACCTAGCACAACATCAATATTTAGTCTTTGGACAGAAATATTGACTTGTAAGTGGTACTCTTGGTGTAGTAATCAAACATTGACAGTAAGACATGTCAACCAACAAACCTTTCTTTGGACCGATTTATTGATCACACGTAAAACCAAATAACCGTCACGTATTTATCACCACAAGTTCATGTGAAATTCGGGCCAAATATTGACCTTCCTTTGGGCCGATCAATATCCGCATGAAATAACACACAAACACCTAATTTTCCCTTGGTGTAGTGATCAAACACTGGCAATAAGACATGTTAACCAATAAACCTTTCTTTAGACCGATTTATTGGTCAGACGTTAAACCAAATAATTACCACGTGTTTATCACCACAGGTGCATGTGAAATTCGAGCCAAATATTGACCTTCCTTTGGGCCGATCAATATTCGCAATGAATAACACACACAAATACCTTCTAATATTCAAAGTTAATTACTATCCACAAGAGAGGTTGCTTTGGCAACATGTTGCTTCAACTAACTTACTTTCGAATATTATATTTCTTAAAAGATTCCGATGTACCAAGATTTGAAACTGAAATTCATTGATTTGCATCTATATTTGACTTTAGAATTCGAATTATAGAATTCAGAACTTTAGAATAAAGCAATTCTTAAGTTGAAAGAGTCAATTGCAATATTCTTAAACTTTATGTGGCCAATTCTGTAAAATTTTAAGCTTGAAGGACTTAAATTACAATTTTCCCAAAACTTTATTGGCCAATCTAGAGAAATTCCAAGCATTAGGTCCCAATTTAAAAGAAAATTAAGCTTTAGAGGTCCAAAATAGGAAATTCCCAATCTTTAAAGGCTAATATTTGAAGATTTTCAAACTTTAGGAGCCAATTTAGAAAATTCCCAAACTTTAGGGACTTAATTTAAAAAAAAAAATTCAAACTTTAAGGACCAATTTTGAAAATTTCCAAACTTAGTGACTGAATTAGAAAATTTTCAAAATTTTAGGGACTGAAAATGAAAATTTTCAAACTTTAGGGGACCAAATTAGAGAATTTCAGAACTTTAGGTGTTGTATTAGAAAATTTTCAAACTTTAGGGACTGAAAATGAAAATTTTCAAACTTTAGGGACCAAATTAGAGAATTTCAGAACTTTAGGTGCTGTATTGGAAAATTTTCAAACTTTAGGGACTGAAAATGAAAATTTCAAACTTTAAGGGACCAAATTAGAGAATATTCAAGCTTTAGGGACCAATCTTGAAAATTCTAAAACATTAGGGGCTGAATTAGAAAGTCTTCAAACTTCTAGGGACTGAATTAGAAAATTCGAAACTTTAAAAGGCCCAACTTAAAAATTTCATAAATCTGTGGGCTGATTTTATAAAATTCCATAACTTTAAGGGCCAACTTAAATGGTTTTAATAACTTCGGATTTAAACATTATTTAAAACAAATGGGGGGACCTGATGTGCAATTAAACAAAATTATCCAAAATTGCATAAAGAACCCTGAAGACATCAAATTTCCCGTCGACGCCCCCTGCCAAAAAATCTGAATTTCGCAGAAGCTAGGGTTAAGAAACCCTAGCCGCCGCAGCCACCCAAGAACGCAACGCCATCACCGGCGCCGCACACTACCTGCAGTGCCGTTGACGGCGCTGCACCCAAAAACTACGTAGCGTTCCGCCGCGCGCAGCGCGCGTCGCGCGGCTTCCCTTCTCCGACCAGCCGTTTCCCATCAACAACAAACACCACAAACCAGATTCAAAAATCCATACAATATACATCCACATATTCAACCACAAATAACCGGCCATAACTCGATTTCGACCACCATTGCAACGCAGCGCTATCTCCCATCATCGCACCAGCGCCGATTTCATCCAAAAAATCCGAATCCAATTTCCCAAAAAACGTTTAAATCCAAATCGAAGATTCCAACATCCCAAATTTCAACAGAAATCCATACCTCCACCATCACGGATCATAATACATACCCAATTTTCAGTGAATCGAAAACATAAACCCAAACCTGATTTTGAAGGCATATACATACAGATTTTATATACAATAATCCGAAAATTCATACATAATAGACAACAGATTTCAATTTTGTTGTATGTGTGTATGAATCTCAATTCTTTAATCTCGAAAATATATATACACAGGAACATATACGGCATAAAAGTCTTAATTATTATACTTATATGCGTATGAGTGATCTGATAATTCAACACGATGTTGGCTCTGATACCACTTGTTAGAAAATTTTATTACAGATAATAATTTATCTATAATCTAAATAATCATCATGTTGGAATTATCAAGAATTAAATAACTGAAGCGGAAGCGTACCTTAATCAAACGTGATTCACAATAAACGATTCGGCGGTCGGATCTTCTAAATCGATACGTAGTCCGTATAATCTCTCTGATGATGGGATTTCAGACAAGATGAACAGTACGTAGGATTCAGGACCATAACCGACTTTATAAACTGAATTGCCAATTAACCTAATCCGGCCCATCATGAATTAGGTAATGGCCTGGTATCTACATATAAAAGCCCATACATTATTTTAGATGCATTAAAGTCCAATATACCAAATCCTTATTAGATCACTTTAAATGGGCTTAACCAAAATTGATAGCCTTTTATTCAATACACAATAATTCACATATAAGCCCACACGATTGATTAAAATCCTTACATGCACTCCACCATTTTCCACACAAAACCCTTATCGTCCAGAAAATGCTATTTGGAATTAACACAATGCCCCAAATCACCACCATTCACCATTTCCATTTCTTCGACCTCATCCGAGAAAAATAGAACAATACCGAAGGTCAATACATGTCTTTAGAAGAAAAAGATTTGGTGAGTGCTAAAGGTTATACTACTCAAAGAATGCCCATCACCACCGTTCACCATTTGAATTTCTGTGTGGCTTTCCCTTTTTTGTATTTGTTTTTTATTCAAGTTTTGATTGATTTTTCGTTATTCCTTTTTGGTACGAATTTTCTGTTGTTGATTGTGTATAGCTATGAAGGCTGAAGAATCCCCGTTCTCGTGACCCTTTTGGAACTTTTGGGTAATTTTTTTCACGCTTTTTTCATTTTTTCATGTTACTTATTTTGTTTTTTTCCCTTGCTTTGTCATTAATGTTTCGATATCTTTCTTTCCGTGTGAGTTTTATGTTGTGTAGCTGTGAATGCACAGCTTATCATCTCAAGTGAGTAGAAAATGATACATCAAAGGTACTTGCAATTCAAGGTAATTTATGTAATCATACAACAATTTCTAATTCACCACCGTTCACCAGTTCACCATTTCTAATTCATTAATTGATATCAAGTACTCAAGTTTCGAATACACTAAAAACAGTTTATATTTTTTTAATTTCTTATATAAGTTGAGTCGAAACTGGGTCACAGGAAAGTCTTCAGTGATGCTGCTATTGAGTTGGCCACTGAATTGGTGAGTTCTTATGAGTCAATCTTTGATAGAATTTTATCTTACTTTCATGTGTGTGTTTTCTTGTTAAAAAGATTGAGTTCTTTCTTTTGCTTATGTGATTCTCGAGTTTTGACTCTCTATATTGTTGAGTATACATTTTCATAAAATACTATTTTATGTTTTGTTTCTGGAGCTTAATCCATTATTTTTGCTTATTGTTGAGATTATGGGTTAAGCCAACATTCCTGACTTGATTATTATGCTAATGATTTGATGCTTTGCGAATGTTGATGCAAGGTTAATATGAAGATTGAGTTGGTGTATGGGGAAGGAATTGTTGTATTTTTTTTGTTCCAGAAATTGAAGATCGGTGTCGTGGTGAGTTGATTCACTGTCTTCTCCGAAGTAAGGTAAATTTTTTTTTACAGAAATGTCGCTGATCTGTAAATCTACTTTGAATATGAACAAGAAATGTCATTCTAGATCTAGAATTCAATATTTGGTATTGGGTATTTAGATGATGTTGCATTATCTGTTGAATCTGTAAAAGTGAGTTGGATTGTTAATGGAGTATCATCTTTTGCTGTGAAGGAAAAGGAGGAGAGTGATAGGTTTCAATTTAGTTGGGGCATGGTCGTAGAGGTTCAAATGTGGAGGAAAAGAAGAGGGAAAAAGTTTCCACCCTCTATTATCTACAAAAGCATTTTAAGGTGTTTTGTTTGTGGTTTCTTTCTTTCGGCTCTTCCAGTTACATCTCAAAATAGTAATTTAGCTAAATCCACTTCGCCTTTTGTGAATATATGATATACCACATTTTAATAGGTTGCTGAACTTGTTTATATAATTTAGGAGGGAAAAATGGTAGAATAGGCAAAAGGATGCTGAATGGTAAATTGGGAACTTGTATTTGAATTTACATTCTGTCATTTGTTTAGTTGGTGGGGTGAAGTTTCTTGAATAATTAAAGCGTTAGTCCATTATAAACAGTAGGGGGAAGAAGTGTATATTAGTACTGGAAAATGCTTGAGAGCTTGGGAGATATTCAGACCTCTCGAAAGTTTGAACATTCCATGTTTCTTTATTTATGTTCTTTGCAATTTGCAATTACAATTGCAAATACAAAATATATAGAAAAAATTACTGCAATTGTCTCTTTGACACTTTCCTAATGTAATTCTTGCTAAATATTTGTATCTTCATTTCATCTTTCTCAAACTACCTCAATAAAATGATGAGAGTTGGATTATAATAAATTTTGGAAGGTTTTAGCTTTTGAAAGAACTAGAAAGATAGTTTTATATGATGCTAGCTTCATCATGCTTTTTTTTTGAGATTATTGTCTTTTCCATACAAGTTGTTTACCTTTCCATTTCATGTTTATTTGTTTCTTTTCTTATTTTAAGAAAGTAAAATTCATGGTAATATAGCCGCTTCAATAACCTTAAATAACTTATGGAAGTATATTTATTTCCTTTTTTTTTAGCTTACGTCTTGCAGTGCCATTTCAGACCATATCGCGGCCAGAAAATCCATGTTGAAACGGGGCTGGAGCTGGAGGTGCGTTCAGTTTTGAATTGAGTTTTTTCCCCCATGTTTATAAGCGTTGTTATACGTTTTTCCTTGAATTACTTCGATTCTTATAATTTTTTTATCGTTAAAATTTTTTGTTGAATCCTTTTAGCTTTCGAATTATTTAAATTTCTTAGAAAAACCATTTATGTTATTTAGGTTTTAGACGTTGAACAATTAGATGTACATAGACTCATATATCTTGGGTCGATGCAATAAATACCTCTTGGAGATTAGCTCATTTCTTATGATTGCCCGTTTGAACTTGATATTTCTTGATAGAAAAATGTAAATTGTTGCTTAATTCTCGCATAATCACATGAGGTTTCACTTGCAGTAGAATTTATTGCAAATTTAATGTATATTCAAGCTATGAAATTCAGCCGAAGGAAAACTTCTTAGGTAAGAACCTCATTTTGATGGTAGCTTATGTTTAAATTGATACATAATCTGTCATTTTTAAAATAAAAATTAAGAAATAGTGGAGATTGAGAGAAGTGGGGTTGCATTTGATTTCTTTATTCATAATTGGAGGTTATATATGGTCAATGATGTAGATTCATTTTATGTATAATGCTTGGACTTTCAATAGTTTTTATAAGAAGGATGATAATATTTTTAGCTTATTATAGGAGAACTTTTAAATTACTATATTGTTGATACAAGACTCAGCAACATCTATGTGCTTTTATTTGTATAAGAAGATTGGGTAATTCTTATCAATCTCCTTTCAGTGCTCCAAATACAATCTTAAAATATCAAAATGTGCGTGAGAGCTTTTCTTTGTAGTGGGGGAGATCAGAAAGCTGAGAGATATAGCAACTAAATCTTACAAAAATGAAGATATTTTCTTTGTCCAACAAATTGGAGACATCCAATACTTTTGTGATTGATTCTGGGGTTTTTAAAAGAAATTAGTTTAGGATTTGTTAAAGTTTAGATTTAGACATTCAGCAATTAGTTTAGTTGTGTCTTGTATTGATCTAACCTCAGATATAAATTTACATGAATTTTTTTATGATTAATATCACTTTAATTGTACGCTTTGATCACATCAACAAGTTTTTTAGTTGTTGACGTGTGATGCGTGTCGCAATGCACCAAAATAATAAATAAATATCCTACTCGCAATTTATCAGATTTGATTGTAATACAGGAAGTAAGAGTCGATCCCACGAGGAACGAGAACTAAATTAGTGCTTGTCAATTAGAATAGATGGGGGGTTTTTCGATTTCAAGTATTGTAAATAACGTGAAAATAAAATAAAAACGTAAATTAGATAAAATAAAAGTCAATTATTTGCAAACCCTAGTTATCAGGTTCAGTTGTATTTCATCACAATGTTATCACTTTCCAAGCAACGCGAATTCAATTTCTTCTTTGATTTATCACCCGTAAATAGTTAATAAGCTCTAACTATTCCGATTCTTCCTTAAGTGCATTCAATTAGAACAAGCTCTCTAATCAAACTTTAGCCATTGAATAACCTAAAATAAGCTCTTTAGATTTAAGACAACAACTATATAATGGTTGAGAAGAATTATGGTGAATTAGGTTATCAATCACACAAGTTCGTGACAATTAACCTAAGTTGGAATTCTCTATGAAAATTATTAAATTTCCACTTGCTACTATGATTTGAACAACAAGACGATTACGGATCCAATCATTCAAATTAGCAAATATCAATACAACAAATTAAATGACAAGGCCTTAATCAAATAAAGAATTGCATTGGTTTAATTAAAGAAAACGTATAAGAATCCAACAAATCAAAATAAAGAAATTAGAACTACGTTACTAGTTTGGAAAAGTGATGAACAAAAGAATTAAATTACAACGTCCCCTTTGAACTAGGTAGAGAACTTATCCGGTCAAAGCCATGAAGAATGCTGGAATTTTCTTTCTTGATTCACCTTCTCGAATTGCCTAATTTTTCTTCAATTCTTCCAGCAAGCCGCGCCTCTTCCAAAATAATAATAATTCCCTTTTTCTTGTCATGAAGTTCCCTTTTTATAGCTTCAATTTCGTACCCTAATTTTGGGAGCAAGAAATCCCAAAATTATGGAAAGAATTAAAATATGGAAATTTTGACTGGAGACTTACGGCCGTGACATTTCATTTACGGCCGTAAATGAGTTTCTGCGTATTTCTCGCAAATTGAATTTACGGCCGTAACTTCTTATTTACGGTCGTAATTTGGGTTCTGCTGATTTTCTTCTTTTGAGGTTTACGGCCGTAATGAATATGTCTTACGGCCGTAACATCTTTTCTGGTTATTTTTTTTCTGTTTCAACATGCGCTTACGGCCGAGAAGATTTTTCTTGCAGCCGTAAATCTAATTGCACCTAAGTCCCCAAACTTCAGTTTTTTTGTGCATTTTTGTCCTTTTTTCTTCTTTTCTCCTCTTTTAGGATCCTATACAACATGAAACACAACATGCATTAATAATACTTAGATAGAACCCCATTATGACTTATTCAAGGATATAAGTGCATAAAATAAACGTAAATATCACACTTATCAACGTGTGTACTCCGAGACTTTATGAGGTTTCCCAAGCACAAGTGATTGAAGTTGAAGACTAACCAAAAATGGCAGATGAGAAGGATGCTTTCTATGTAGTATGGGAAGGGGACAATGTTGGGTCTATAAAATCATAAGTGATCTTCAAGTAGTTCTTCGATCGTCTGTAGTTTTCTCTATATTTCGCTTAGCCAATTTTTACTAAAACATTTGGCTATTTTTTATTTATTTTTTCCTTAAAATTTTGTTTTGTCTATATGAAATGTTTTAATGCTGCTGTTATTTTAGGCTTTCAATAGTTGTTTTCGTATTGATATCCTTTCATTAATGTGATTGCACTTAGTTAAAAAATAGATTTTAGCAGGTAAAATATAATATGCTTTACAAAGTGCTGTATAATCACAGCTTTATATCTCCTCTGTGTACAAAGGAAACAACTGCATATTTAAATCATTTTTAATTCTGGTTTTAGACATTATTATTTACAAAGTTAATATTACGTCTCGTGCATCGCACGGACAAAGACTAGTAATCAGTATAAAGCCAATAATCCTGGAGGAAATATATAATCCTTGAGGAAATTATATGGGAAAAATACATAACCATACAACTAAAACTTTCACTTTTTAAACATAATAAATTTAAGATTTTTTTAAAAAAATCAGGTATTAATAAATTAATTAATTTATAATAATTATAATGAGTTGTCAAACAAAAGCTAATATTAAATAATAAAATTAAAACAATACATAATCAACAACAACTCCATCCCAACCCAACTCCGCACTCACCCCACCCATCCCGACAACCAACCCACACACACACCCGACCCACGTCGACCCCACCCCCACACACCCGATCCCCGACCCCACCCACCCACCCACCCACCCATAAAATAATTTTTTTCCTTCTACTTTTTCACACTTACCCCCATGCCCAACACCACCTTACCCACCCCACCCCCACTCCTCCCCAATCGAACCCCACCCACCCACCAAACACCCCGCCACCACTCACTCACTCGCCCACCCCTCCCCTCCCCTCCCCACCCGACCATACCCTACCTCACCCCACCTCACCTCACCAACAATGAATTTTTTTTACTACTTTTCTACAACTCACTCAAACCCTACCCTACCTCGCCACCCCCACCAACCCCACCAAAAATTAATTTTTTTCTTCTAATTTTCGACTCCCCCACCAGCCTCGCCCCAGACCCTGCCCCAACCCACCTCATCCAAAATGATTTTTTTACTACTTTTTCACGACTCGCCCAGACCCTGCCACGCTACCCATCCCCAACCCCACCCCACCCCACCCCACCCCACCCCACCCAAAATTAATTTGTTTCTCCTAATTTTCCACACTCCTCCCCGACACTACCTCGCCACCCACCCACCCCATCCCACCCAAATATGATTTTTCTTCTATATTTTCACACCCCACTCTAACAACCCCACTACACCCCACCCTAGCAACCCCACCATAACCCACCCCACCCAAAAATGATTTTTCTTCTATTTTTTCACACTTCACCTCAATCGCCCCATCCTATCCCACTGCACCCTACCCACCCAACTTACCCCCATCCAAAAATGATTTTTCTTCTATTTTTTAAACCCCACCCCACTCAAAAATGATTTTTCTTCTATTTTTTCATACTTCCCCCCAACCGCCCCACCCCATCCCACCGCACCCCGCCACCAACTATACCCCATTAAAAATTATTTTTCTTCTCTTTTTTCACACTTCACACCAACCACCTCATCTCAACCTACCCTACCCCACCCACCCACCCACGCACCAACCAACGCAAAAAATAATTTTTTTCTTTTACTTTTTTCAACTTCCAGCCCGACCTCGACCCCACCCACCCACCCACCCACCCCACTCCAAAAAATTATTTTTTTCTTCTACTTTTCCCCACCTTACCCTACCCCCACCCACCCAAAAAAATAATTTTTTTCTTCTACTTTTCCTACCCCGACCCTACCTCACCATAAAAAAATGATTTCTTCTACTTTTTCTAGCCCCACCCGACCTCTTCCCCACTATCCCCACCCCCAAAATCACAATCAATAACATAAGTTGACACGAGATCGCAGTTAAGTCACACAAGGTCACACAGAGTCACAATTACAAATTTAGTTGTAAAATCACACCCCTCCAAAGTCACAGTTGGTCACACAAGATCAAAGTTCGGTCACACAAAGTCGTAGTTTAGTCAAACGAGGTCACAATTAGGTCAAACATGGTCATGGTTAGATCACACGAGGTCACAGGTCGATCACAAAAGTCACGCTTCGTTCTTACAAAGTCACAGTTCGGTCACACATAGTTATATTTGATACAATTGTAGGTCACATCACGTCCTCGTCCAATGGTCACACCAAGTCACAGTTGGTCACAATCTATATAATTGGTCACAATGATCCATAATTAATTACATATTATTTATTTAGTGGTCATAGTTACCTAATAATTGGTCATAGTTACCTAATAATTGGTCATAGTCATCAATAATTGATCACAATTTATTTATTAATTGATCAAAACTTACTTGTTTTTCTTGATCACATTCGCACTTATCATAAGTCGCACAAACTCACAATTAGTCAATATTTTGATCACATTTACTTATAATTGATCAAAATTATCATATAATTGGTACGTATTATTTATTTATTCGTCATAATTTACACGTTTCCTCAATCACAATTAGTTAACATTTTTGTTACAATTACCTAATATTTGGTCACATTCCGTATTCTTAGTTTTCTTGGTCACATCCCCCATTTCTCACAAGTCACAATAAGTAAATATTTTGGTCACATCCCGTACTTGATCACACAAAGTCACGATTTGAACATACAAGGTCACAGTTCGATCACAAAAAGTCTTAATTCGGTCATACAAGGTCATAGTTCAATCACACGATTTCATAGTTCGGTCACATGTGTTACCAAACTATGACCTTATGTGATCGAACCGTGCCTTCGTGTGACCAACTATGACTTTATGTGATCGAATTGTGACTTTGTGTGACCAAATTTTGTAACTAAACCAATTGTGATCTAACTGTGACCTCGTGTGACCAAACTATGACCTTGTGTGATCAAACTATGACTTTGTATGATCAACTGTGACTTTAGGAATGTGTGAGTAGGTGGGTGAGGGTTTTCAACTAAATTTGTAATGTGACATTGTATGACCAATTGTCTGACATGTTGTGACTTTGCATGTGAGGGTGGGGTGGGGTGGGATGATCGAATTATTAGGTAAGTGTAACCAAAATGTCGATTAAATGTGACTTTGTGTGACTTATGACGAGTAGGGAATGTGACCAATTATTAGGTAATTATGACTAAAAATATTAACTAATCATGAAAAAAAACGAGTAAGTTGTGAGCAATAAATAAATAATATGTGACCAACTATAACTTTTTGTGACCATTGGACGAGGAAAAATATAAGAAAAAAAAAATCATTTTTGGGAGGGGTCGGTTTTTTGGGTTGGTAGCGGGGTAGGGATGGGGTGTGGAAAATTAGAAGAAGAAAAATCTTTTTTGGGTAGGGGTGGGGTTGGTGGGTGACATGTATAGGATTGAGATGGGTTGTGGAAAAGAAAAAAAAAATTATTTTTAGGTGGGGTGAGTAGTGGCGGGGTTGTTGGGTGACGCGCGTAGGGTCGGGATGAAGTGTGAAAAAGTAGGAAAAAAATCATTATTTGGTGGGGTCAGTTGGTTGGGTGGGCGGAGGGGTAGGGTCGGGAGCGAGGTGGGGGGTGTGAAAAATTGAAGAAAAAAATCATTTTTGAGGGGGCGAGTAGGAATGGGATGGGTGGGTATGGTGGGTTGGGTGCAAGGGTAGGGTCTTGGTGGGGTGTGAAAAAGTGGAAGAAAAAAATCATTTTTGAGTGGGGTGGGGTCGATTGGTTGGGTGGGTAGCTGGTAGGGGCGGGATGAGTGTAGAAAATAAGAAGAAAAAAATTATTTTTGGGTGGGGTGGGGTGGGGTGGGTGGCGGGGTGAGAAAACATGGAGAGATAAAAAAATCATTTTGTGGGGTGGGGGTGGGCAGGGTGGGGTTGGTGGGGGCTTGAAAAAGTAGAAGGAAAAAAAAATCATTTCTTGGGTGGGGTGGGATCGGTAGGGTGGTGTCGGACTGGGTGGTGGTAGGTGAAAAAGTAGAAGGAAAAAAATCATTTTTTCCGTGAGGTGGGGTAGGGTGGGTGGCGAGGGGGCAGGGTGTGTCGTGGTCTGTGGCCGGGATAAGATCAATTTGTCACTTTGCGATGAAGTGGGGTAGGGTCGAGTTGAGTGGAGTTGGGTTGGGGTGGGATGAGATGGGATGGGGAAGTGTAGGAGAATATCGGGAGAATATAAAAATAAACTTATTTTTGGGGTGGGATATGATATGGGTGGTGAGGTTGGGTTGGTGGGTGGGGTCGGGGGATGTGGTTAGGGTGAGATCAATTTTTCAATTTGTGATGAGATGGGATAGGATAAGGTCAAGTGGTGTTAGGTCGGGGTGGGTTGGGTTGGGAAAGTGTAGGAAAATATCGAGAGAAAATAAAAATAAACTTATTTTTGGGGTGGGGTTGGATATGGGAGTTGAGGTGGGTGGGTGGTGGGGGCGGAGGATGTGGTTAGGGTGAGATCAATTTGTCACATTAAGATGAGGTGGGGTGTGGTGGGGTGAAGTGGGGTGGGGAATGATAGGAAAATATCAAAAGGAAAAAAATAAAAATTAGTTTTGGGGTGGGGTGGGGAAGCGTAAGAAAACATTGGGAAAAAATAAAAATAAACTTATTTTTGGGGTGAGGTAGGATATGGGTGGTGAGATGGTGTGGGTGGGCAGGGTGGGTGGGTGGGGTCTGGGGATGTGGTGAGGGTGAGATCAATTTGTCACTTGGCGGTGGGGTCGAGTAGGGTTGAGTTGGGGTGGAGAAGTGTAAGAAAATATCGAGAGAAAATAAAAATAAACTTATTTTGGGGTGGGCAGGGTGGGTGGAGTCGGGGGATATGTTTATGGTGATATCAATTTGTCACTTTGCAATGAGGTTGGGTAGGGTCGAGTGGGGTTGAAGTTGGGATGGGGGTGAGATGAGGAATGATAGGAAAATATCGAAAAGAAAAAAATAAAAATTATTTTTAGGATGGGGTGGGGTGGGGTGGGGTACGGTGGCGGCGGGGCATGGGCGGGGTGGGGTGGGATGGGGTGGTGGTAGGTTGTGACGTCAAAATTTGAAATTTTGATTTAATATTATATTAGTTTTAATATAATATATAGTAGATAATTATGTTTATCTTATATATATCATTATATTTATTTTTAATTATTAAACAACTAACTAAATAAATTAATACCTGAATTTAAAAAAAAAAAAAAAGATTTCCTTCACATGATTTTTGAATTGCATATTTGAAACACAAGGTTTTATGTAATTTTCCCAAATTATATCTAGGCCAGTTTTTTATAATTCAGATTCAAATATAATATCAAACTTAAATAACTTCAAAAATCAGACCATTATTATAAATTTTAAGTTTAATAAAATATTAAATTAAAATTTTATTTAGTAATTAATAAATTAAATTAATCTATCATAAACCCTAATTCTATGATTTCAAAATTAGAAGCATGGATTTGAAAAAATTAGAATCCGCTCTTCCGTTCATCTTACTTTCACGCCACTGGCAACTAATCAACACCACAGGACGGCGGTGGAGCTCAATTGGGTTCTAGTATTACATTCAGTCCCACCGTCTAATTGGAAGTGGCAGTGGCGGCAAGATGTCGGGGAGCTAATGGTGCAAGTGGTAATGTTGAGTTGGTAGTGGGTGTTTTTGTTCGAAATGTTAATGGTGCATGTGGTGATGTAGAGTTGGTGGTGGTGCACGACGGTGGTGCAAGTGTTGCCGGTGAGTTAACGATAGTTCTGGTGGTGACCAAAATGGTCACGGTGGTGCTTGCTAGATCCTTAAAGTCACACGTTCTTTCCTCAAGTTACATGTTCAATCCTCAAACCACCTTGTGACGCACGGTCAAATTTTCGTTTTATTTTCAAATTTCGACTGCCAACTTGTGGCGCACAGTAATTTACGAAAATACTTTTATCTTTCTTTTTAACAGTAAGTGACGTAAACGACGTCACTTGACTGGAATTTCAAATTCACTTTACTTTTAAAAAAAATACATTCATTTCAAGAACAACAATAAAACACTTAATATAAGATCTTGACTTTAAAATATTTTAGATAAACAATAATAATAATAAAATAGTGAGTTTGACAGTTCAAACACGAGACCTTATCCAGTGAGTCAAGAACTCACAGGTCGTCACCTAGCGCAATACTATCTGTCTCGCAGTCTGAAAATACGCGTCAATTCCTTTTTCATTTTTATTACTACCTGAAATATTTGATGTGATGTAGAACGAGCATACACTTGCCCAGCAAGTGAAGTATAGTGTACATGTGCTATTGCACGTAGACAAGTCAACCTCACTTATTCAAAATTCGTGCAAGCTTTACTTATCAAATCTATATTCATATTTCCTACTTACATCATATATTCAAGATCAGACCCAAGTCAAGTGCAGGTCAAGTCAATTTAAATTATAGGTATTTCAAGTTATATCTAGTTCAGTCAAGTCAATTTTTAATATTTTAGTCAAGTCAAACTTCATATAATTAAGATCCACGCAAAAACATGGCTTACATATTTAAACTAGTTAATTCATATACTCGAGTCATATAATCAAGACAAGACAAGTTGAGGCAAGACATATATTCAAGTCGAGTCAAGGTCATGTAATCATGACTAATGCAAATGCATGTTTTTTAAAGAAAGCATGACTTTTAATGAGGCCCATATTACAAATCAACTACTATCCCGAGCGCACACAAGAATGAAATTTAACCCTTAGTTCAAGCATGAAGTTCATTTCATGAATTCTTTTACAAGCGTGATTTCTATACCATGGGTTTCAAGCAGGGAGTCAAGATCCCTGAAACTCATTATCATGTGTAACCACATCGTGATCCAATTACTAGACTCCGTGGCACGTCTATCAAGACAAGCGGGATAGAGTGACTGTAATACCAAAAAATTCCTTTCTATGCACTGCATGATAAAAGCATATTGCGAAGTAGCATTTAAGATCATGTAATTGAGTACAAGTCCAACCAAGCCAACCCAACCCAAGTTAAATCAAGAAAAGTTCAATGTTCACATAGACAAGTTAATTCTTATATTCAAGATCAAGGTAATATTACGATAATATTAACAATATCTAATTCAAGTATCAGATATCGACATGTATTTATATGTATCCATCGATATATAAAATAAAACAGAAACATTTTACCAATTTAATGTATCGATACATATGGTAAAATTACTATTCTTTTACTATTATCATTTTTCCTCTAAGTTAATGAATTTAATATCACATCAATAAAAACAAGGTTTATTCAAAATATCCAAGTATTACAAGTTAATCATTTTATGATAATCAAACGATTCTCGTAATTTAATACTAGTAATGATTGATCCCTTTAGTTATTATTCTACTTTAAATAAGTAAATAACAATATTCAATAGCTATTAATGTTATGACAAGATTAAAAATATTGAAATCAAATATGAAATACTTATAACAAAATCTTATCAAACATATATCAAGTAAACAAATAAGCATATTTCACTCACCTTAGTCCAGAAGTGCCTAAAACAAGGTTCTGTACTTTCTACTTCATGATGTATCGATACTTCGAGAACATGTATCGATACAATGCTTGCAGTCCGTGCAGTATTGTCGTGTATGATTTTTGAGATTTCTTCAAGGTTTAATTATCTATTCGAACAAAACTTTATTCAATAACAAGTCTTGATTCGAACATTATTTCATTTAGGATATCAAGATCATGTTATTGAATTAACATGTCTTAATCCTAATTTATACAAACATAATATCAATTCTAGAATTTTAGAAGAAAATAAGTATTATTTTGATCGAGTAGAATTTCATTTAGGATATCAAGAACATGTTATCAAGTTAACAAGTCTTGATCCTAAAAATACTCAAACATAATTCTAACTTTGAAATTCTATAATCTTGGAAAGGAAGGAAGCTATTTTTCTAGCGACTATTTGAAACTAATGTCTATTTATAGGGAAAGACAAGTGTACTGTATATGAAAGAAGCCGTCCACATGATAAGTATTTGCAATTGAAAATGAAGCCGACTACTCACTTAAGCAAGAGGTAGCAGTGGCTAGCTAGCGTAGCCGCACTAGCTGGCCTGCCGGAAAAAGAAAATGGCGAGAAGCAACCAGCAGCTACAGTCTCTGTCTCCAGAATCCAGATATGTTGTAGGTAGGAAGAAGTTGAAATATTGGGCTGGGAATATTTGGGTTGTTTTTTATTTTCTATTTGGTCCTTAAGTGGCCCAACTATATTAACCAAATTTAACCTTGTAGTCTGCCCAAGTTGCAACACAGTAATTGGAGATGGAGTTTGGAAATCACAGCACGCATGGCCACTCCTTGTCTTCTCTTTGTAGAGTGCAAATCGTTGCGCGGCGCCTCCGCCAATGGTCAGCTGGGCCGCCTGCTGCCGCCTCCACCAGTGAAGTCCATTTGGTATTTTGCTAGTTTTTTCTCTAATCTCTATTTATGATTTCTTATCTATGTTTATTTTGTGGGATTGCAATTTTTATGTTGTTCACTAAGTTAATGTTCTTTAATAATTAGATTAAGGGGGGATTTAATTAATATTTAGTAAATTAGTGGTCTTTTAGTTATTAATTAAGCATTAGAATTAGAATTTTGGGGAACCCATTTCAGTTAATGTTCCATAATTATTATTCTTGAAGTTTATTGTTATTTCTAATTACTAGTGCACTTTCTTGGTGGTGGAAGAAAAGGAGTAAAAAAAAAAAAGATAGTAATAAAAAAAGTCTACACTACAGTGAGTTGAACTTGAATTCCTTAGACATTAAGCTTAGAGTTTGCATAAAAAAAATTAAACAAGTGAAGAAAATGGAAGAATTTTAAAAATTATTTAGTTAAATAATAATAATCGATATCGCTATTGCGATCGTTGATGGTCAAAAGTCAACATTCATTGGTCAATTATCGCTCTAGCTGAAGAAAAATTCTGGATCCGTCACTGAAAGGTAGAAAGTATGTAAGTAGGAGGTGTAAAGGCCATTGCATGCAAAGCAGGGCGTGGCTATCTAAGATCATGCAAGCTGGTTTTCATAGACACGGGGACTAAGGTAAGTTATAATTACAGCCGTGTCCAAAAAGGTTGACTCCTCATGCTTTAATTCAAGAAAATTCAGTTTCACGAAGCAGTATTGCAGCTTATATTCGAGGTATCAAACGAAGTCAAAATCTTGGTTTCTTGGTACCATTTCAAAGAAATCACAGAGTAGTTTTATACCCAATTTACAGGGCAAGAAAGGGATAATCGAGGAGAAAGTTATGACCTTCCGAAATTGGCCAATAAAAACAGTTTTTGGGTTATCGTTTTTACCGTCTCAACTTCAAAAATTCACTGAGAGTTAACCGTTGGTCGGAATGACAAACCATTTTCATATTCTCAAAGTTCACTTCGAGAACTTGCTCGTACATATATGACATGTAATCAAATGAGGCCGGGAGTATTAGAAAAAGTCTTAAACAAATGGACACTTAAATACGTTTTTTACTTAACTTTATTATTTAATACTTTCGTTTTTCTTCCGTTAAATCTCGTTTCTCTTTCTTTTCATTCCAAAATCATGAAATAAATTACTTTTATTACATCATAATGGATAATAAAAGACGTCAAAATTTTCGGATCGTTACAATGTTTTCCTCTTAGAAGAATTTCGTTGCCATAATTAACGTTGACCTGAAAGAATAGGTTACTAGGTTGGGGTTGGAGTGGTTTTGAAATTATTATTTCAAATTGTATAGATATTTTTTTTTCCCATAATCCTTTGTAACATACCTTCATAAAAGGAATTTACGCAACTATCCGACTATAATAAATGGTAATTGAAAAATGAATAATATTAATACTATTTGTAATATTACATAATTTTATTCTTCATTATTAAAAAATATTGGATTTTAGGAAATATAAAATATTTTTTATTAATTTAATTAATTATGAAAACATTATATTTTGGAATGTTGGAGAGAGGGAGTGTGTAAATAGTGTAATTAATAGTTAATTTAATTAATTATGGTAACCTTAATTTTAAGGATGTCATTTATATACGTGAATTACAATGTTAAGTTGACATGACATAAAAAATAGACATTGTGAGGTACTCCGTCCACATCTAAGCGCTCTGTGGGATATGGTGACTCATCATTGTTTAAATTCTATAATTATTTTAATTATTTTTTGAATTAGTTATTAGTTTTTTTTTTTTTTTTAAATGTCAATCCCTTTCATCAAATTTTTTTTTTAAAAATTTAAATCCACGTGCACATCTATTTTTTTTTAATTTTTAATTAATTTGTGAATTAATTATTGACTTAAAATTTTTAAAAATGCCAATCCCTTTCAACAAATTTAAAAAAATATATGTCAATCCACATGCACATCTATTTTTTTTATCTTTTATTTATTTTTTAGTTTTTTAATTATTTTTTGAATGAGTTATTGATTTTAATAATTTTAATTACTTCGTGAAGAGTTATTAATTATTAATTGGTATTAGAAAATTTTAAGGGACATTTATTTGCCTTTGTTTGGTAATTTTTTTTTTTTTTATAAACAAATAATTTGTTATTTTTGAGATAAAATATTTGATTTAAAAATATGTGTAATTAAAAAATAATTTAAAAAATGTATTGTTTATAAACATAAACAAATGCATCAAACTAACTATAATTTATCATAGTCATATTATTCATGTTAAGTCTCTTGTTATTATTTTAATTATTTTTTGAATGAGTTATTAATTGTAAATTTTAAAAGAAATGTCACATAATTTCATAATTTAAATGTAGAAGGAATAATTGAAAATTAGATTTTAGATATCTTCCTCTATTTATCTACGTTCGCTTGAAGTCCGTCTATTTCATTACCACGTCAGCCACAATCCACATAGTACATTGGAGATGCTCTTAAAATTATTGACATGGGAATGATATGTATTTCATTACTAAATGAGACATTACAAATCTTGTAACTTAGAGCTGTCGTATAATACTATTAACTGTTAGAAATTACACATAAATTCTCTCTCTAATTAATCCTACAGAAATTTTGATGTTCAAAAAATAATTGAGCCAACAAGAAAATAAAACAACAACGCAAAATTTACGGACCGCCAAAGTTTTTCACTATATAATAAATTGTTACAATTATATAGAATTTGCACTCACCAAACTCCCAAGTATTGTAAGAAAAATAACCAAGTTTTACCACATCTACCAATTTCTACTTCTTTGTAAACTCACAAAGAATCCAAGAAAAATCAAGATGCTAGACTACATTTTTCTCACAATACTCTCTAGTCAATGTGCTCTACAACAAAGGAGAATAATATGTGTATTTATATAGAACAAATCACGTCATGACTATATTTCATTTCGACATAGATCGTGGAATTAGTTACATTTGTCAATTAGTCTTTTCAATATTTAATCCACATAGGACACGTAATCAATAGCAACAATTTTTATAATTTACTTTCCTTTATGATTCGTATCCTAATTCAGTGGAATTATTAAACTTATTCTCCAATTACAATTAAAATCCTCCAACTTTGACAATTTGAGGTAATTACCCAACATTAACATAAATCATAATTCCTCATAGAATGAAATTGCATTACATGGATTATAATGATCGATAACGAAATATCACATAGTACGTTCATACTTTGTAATATTAATTACACAATACATTACATACCATGTAACTAAAGTGAAAATTATATAAATAAAGTGAAAATAAAATAAAAATAAAATAGATGCAGAAAAATAAAATTCTAATTGATTAAACACTAAATTGGTTAACCGTTCCCCGGCAACGGCGCCAAAAATTTGATACGTGTCGCGATGCACCAAAATAATAAATAAATTCCTTGTTCACTATTACTAAGAATGTAGCAATGGAAGCAAGGGTCGATCCCACAAGGAACGGAAACTAACTTAGTGTCATGTCAATTAGAATCGTAAAGGGGGGTTTTGTTTTGAGTTGTTCGTAAATGATTTAACTAATAAAATAAAGCAATTAAAATGGTTGGAATAAATATCAAATGTTGACGAGTCCTAGTTCTCAGGTTCAGTTGTATTCTATCACAATGTTATCACTTTCCAAGTAACGCGAGTTCAATTTCTTCTTTGATTTATCACCCGCAAATAGTTAATAAGCTCCAACATTCATATTCTCCCTTAGTTGCATTTAATTAGAATAAGCTCTCTAATCAAACATTAGCCATTGAATAACTTAAAACAAGCTCTTTAGATTTAAGACAACAACTATATAGTGGTTAAGAAGAATTATGGTGAATTAGATTATCAATCACACAAGCTCGTGACAATTAACCTAAGTTGGAATTCTCTATGGAAATATTAAATCTCCACTTGCTACTATGATTTGAACAAGAAGACGATTACGGATCCAATCATTCAAAATAGCAAATCTCAATACAACAAGTTAAATGATAAGGCCTTAATCAAATAAAGAATTGCATTGATTGAATTTAAAACGCATAAAAATCCAACAAATCAAAGTGAAGAATTTAGAACTACGTTACTAGTTTGGAAAAGCAATAAACAAATTGATATGAAATACAACTTCCCCTTCGAACTAGGTATGGAAGCTTAGCCGAGCATAGTCATGAAGAATTCCGAAATTTTTCTCTCTTGAATCACCCTCTCGAGTCGCTTAATTTCTCTTCCAATCCTTCAAGCGAGCCGCTCCTCTTTTAACAATTATTTCACACATTTTTCTATCCTAAAATTCCCTTTTTATAGCCTTAATTTCGTGCCCTAGCTTTGGGCTCAAGAAATCTCAAAATTATGGAAAGAATTAAAATATGGAAATTTTTTACTGGAAAGTTACGGCCGTGAATTTCCTTTTACGGCCGTAACACGATTTCTGCATATTTTCCTTAAATTGAGGTTACGGTCGTGACATATCCAATTACGGTCGTAACTGTGTCTCTGCATACTTTTCACCATTGAAGGTTACGGCCGTAAGTTCTGGTTTACGGCCGTGAATGTGTTTCTGTTGATTTCTCTTAACACGGTTAACACTCTTACGGCCGTGAATGTGTTACCTTACGGATGTAACTTTATTTGCACCTAAGTCCTCAAACTTCAGTTTTGAGTACATTTTGGTCCTTTTTTCTTCTTTTCTCTTCTTTTATGATCCTATACAATATAAAAAATAAGATGCATTAATAATACTTAGATAAAATCTCATTATTGCTAATTCAAGGATATAAGTGCATAAAATAAACGTTAATATAACACTTATCAATTGTTGACTAAAACTTGATTCTTGGCTCCTCTTTCGACTTAAACACTTTGTTTAACCTTGAATCTTCTTTCAAAATAGCCCATAATTGACTCGAAACTCTTCGAACATGCACTTCAAAATTTGTTTGGCGTGGATAATTAATTTTCCTCGTCAAGCTCGCTACGATTCTCATCAATGAAGCTTATTGGGTCCAACGGGCTAGACTTGATTGGCGGTCTACTCCATTTTTTAATAGAAAAGCATCCATCCGAAAATCAAAAAATGAAATTGTAGGGCTCATTGATGATAATTAAAGAGAAAGTGCTAAAGAAGTTGAACAAGTTGTGTTCCAGTATTTCAAATCCCTTTTTGCTATGTTGAAATCGCAGATGGAAACCTTTTTGCATTACACTGGTAAATGGGGCTCAAAGCTTTATGATGGATACAAGGCTATCCTTGATGAACCACTTACTAAAGAGGAAGTTCAGAATGTTGTTTTTAATTTAGGACCATTTAAAGCCCTGGGCCGGATGGTTTTCACACTATTTTCTATCAAAGGAATTGGAACCTTATTGGAGATTCTATTATAAAATATAGTCTGGATGTGCTTAATGGTGAAGGTTCTATCAGATCAGTAATGATGCTTTCATCATTCTCATTCCAAAATTAAACGACCCAGAAGCTTGACAGAGTTTGGTCCAATTAGTCTATGTACTATTTATAAAGTGGTCGCAAAAAATGTGGCTAATCGAATGAAATGAGCGCTGAATGAAATTATCTCTCCTTTTCAAAGTGCATTCATTCCAGGTTGGTTGATTATAGATAATATCATCTCTGTCTTTAAATTGATGCACTCTAAAGCATAGGACCATGGGAAAGCAAGCTTTATTGGCCTTAAAGCTTGACACGAGTAAAGCTTACGACATAGTGGAGTGGGGATTAATTTGAGATAATATGGAACAAATGGATTTTTTCATACAAGTGGATTCAATTTATTAAGGAGTGCATCTCCACCACATCCATGTCGTTTATCATCAATGGCTTCCCTTGATCTAAAATTACACTGTCGAGGGGATTAAGACTGGGATGCCCATTGTTACCTTATCTATTCTTATTTTGTATTGAAGGATTATCTAGATTAATTAAGAAAGCTGAATATAACATGAAAATTTGTGGTTTCTCTTGTTCGAGATATGGGCCTCGCTTTTCTCACTTGCTTTTTTGTTGATGATAGCCTAACTTTTCAGATGGATTCTATAGATGAATGTCAGGAAATTAAGAATATACTTGACATTTACGAACAAGCATCGGATTAGAAAGTAAATATGCTAAAATGTGCACTCACATTCAGCCATAACATGAAAAAGAGGTGCAGCGAAATATAATACAATACTTTGTTTTGGAGCGTACTCAAAACCATAGCAGATATCTTTTTCTCCCTTTTTTGTCATTGGACGAAGCAAAAAACAGGTTTTTAAAGGTATCAGGGAGCGTATATGGAAAAAACTTCAAACGTGGAGAAGAAATTTTTTCTCCGCTGGTAGCAAAGAAATTCTTATCAGAGTAATAGTTCAAGCAATTCTGACCTACTCTATGAGGGTATTTCGCCATTCTGTCGACCTTTGTAAAGATATTAGAATGCTTCCATCATCCTTTTGGTGGGGCCAACAAAAAGGCAAAAACAAAATGCATTAGACGTCTTGAGAAAATATGTGCAAATCAAAAGAAAAAGGAGGATTGGGTTTCCTAGATAAGGTCCATTTTAATCAGACACATATTGTAAAACAAGCTTGGCGCATCATTAATAATCCATCGTCACTCTCAACCCGTACTTTGCAACAAAAATATTTTCCCAATTGCCCTTTTATGCATGTAGAAGTTAAAGGGGATTGCTCATATTTATGTAGGAGCATTTGTGGGGTTGGGAATTGATTTGTTCTAGCTTGCGTTGGCCGTTGGGGATGGGAGAAAAATCACAGTATTCGCCTCACCGTGGCTTCCCGGTCCTCTCTCGTTTCATCTTTTGGCGATTATTCACTGATTGTGTCTGATCTTTTGCTTCAAGATGGCAGTTAGAATTGGGACTTATTGGAAAAAATATTTCCACCTCCAGACAGAGAGTTGATAAGAAATTTATCAGGAGGCGACGCAGGAGTTCTAGATTTTCCCATGTGACATCTTGACAAGATAGGAGAATACACAGTTAAATCAGGATTTCACCTTGTGGCGTCTCTCTCCAAACTTGACCCAACCTCTTCTTCAAATCCTTTAGCTGGTAGGTGGAAGAGCATGTGGTTCTTTTTATTCCTAGTAAAGTATCATTTCGAAGGTTTTCATGGGAATTATTTCTTCTCGTCTTAATCTGGTACGTAAACATATTCTCTCTGATCCTGAATGTGGTAGATGTGGTATGGAAGCGGAAAGCACCTCTCACGCATTATTATGTTGCCCCTTTACTTATGTTGTCTGGAATTGTAGTATTTTTGCTAATTATCTCTGGGCTAGGAAATAGTGATAGGGAAGAATTTTTCATTCAAGCATATAAGAAACTCAACAGGGAGGAATTGGAACTTTTTTTTGTGATTGTTTAGAAATGTTGGGAAAATCGCTACCTCATGATTTTTGATGGAATAAAAAACATTGCAGATATCACTCTCCAACATCCTGCAACTTTTCATACATAATTTCAGGCTGCTTGCTGCAAAATTGAAGACATAAGAATTACTCATGACTCTACTACTTCTATTTGCCCTTTTTGGAGAAAATCATCCTCGAAATGCCTTAAAATGAACGTCGACGTTGCTGTTACAGTTGGTTCTAATTTCTTTAGAGTTGGCATTATTATTCGGGATGAGTTTGGGTTGATGGAGGTTGCATCCGCTAGACATATTGTTGGCAATGTTTTTGCTTTCTTTGGTGAATGTTTGACATTAAAAATGGGACTGCAATTTGCCGTTGAAGAAAGGATTGAAATTGGAATTATTGAAATTGATTATAAGAATGCAACTAAGGTTATTAACCATCTTCTCTCACACTCTGACTTTAGAACTATTTTTTTGGGAGCTTAGACTTGATGGAAAATTTCTAATATGTTCAATGTATATACATTCCAAGGGAAGCTAACTCGATGGCTCATTCCTTGACAAAGTCTGGTTTTGCGACTAATTTTTCTTTCTTTTGGAGAAATCATCTCCCAGAGTTTATTGTAAACATGCTTAATGTTGATTATAGTAATCAGTGATATAATATTTTATATTTTTTAAAGCATAAATTGAATGGGTCATCCAAAGGCCCATTTTTGCACTCTTATCAAGGCTTGGACATATGGCCGACCTGCCCATATCGGAAAGGGCCGACCTCTTCCTAGGCGTGTCAAAACGGCTCGTCGGCACGGGCTCGGCTCGTTAAAAGCTCGAGCTTAGCTCGGCTCGAGGCTCGAAGGACCGAGCCGAAGCTCGGGCCGAGCCCAAAAATACTCACTGGGCTCGAGCCGGGGCCGGCCCGTGTGTGTTGCTGCCTTCAAATTTGCAGGCAGCTACAGTAGCTGTGTGTTGTTGCCTACAAATTTGCATAGCAGCAGCTGCCTGCAACACGGGTTGCTATCTGATTTTTTATCTGATTTTTGATTCGATTTGAATTATGCAGATTTTTTTTTTTTTTTTTGAAATTTGAATTTTTTTATTTGTTTTCCCACGTTTTTTTTCTTCTATAAATAGGTCGTATTTTGTTTGTTAATTCACAATTCACTTACAAGTTACAAGTTTTTTCAGTCATAATATTCATTTGTTTGCTATAATTTCTATTCAATTCTCTATTTCTCTATATTCTTCAATTATTGCGATAATATTTCTCTCGGTTTCAAGTTTCAACTTTCAAATTTGAAACTAACTACATTCTACACTACAATACCGATACGTATGGAGTTTAACAGCGATGAAGTTAACCAATTCAGGGGTAGTTCTAGTACTCCCTCTCATATCGATGTCTCCGAAAATGTTCACATTGACTTGGATGATATCCAAGATGAGGAAATTGTTGAAATCAAACGAGTTAAAAAAGAGTCATCGGATTGCTGGCAACATATGACAAGGAAAAAAGTTGGTGTTGAAAATGGAGTTGATATATGGAAAGCGTGCTGCAATTACTGTGGTAAGGAAATGAGCTGGAAGCCCGGATCAAGCACATCACATTTGAATCGGCACATAGCAAGGGCGTGCAAAGCGAAACCGGTTGGTGACCCAACACAGTCCCAGCTTGTTTTTGGTGGTTCTGGACCTTCTGGTACTACTACTCTTTCAACATTTATGTATTCGCAAGAAAGATTTCGCTAAGGTATGGCTGCATATGTGGCGGCCGCTGAGATGCCCCTTTCCTTAATTGACTCTGTTCACTTCACCCGACTTGTGTTGAATTATCTTCAACCCAGGTATACTCCTTACTGTAGAAATACACTTCGTGCAGACACTGTAAAATTATATAACAAAAGGAAAGAAATTACCATTAAAGCCTTAAAAACATATGAGACTGTTATTTCATTTACATCTGATTTATGGACTGGTGGTAACAAAAAAGGTTATATTGCTGCCACAGTTCATTACATTGATAATCTTTGGATTTTACACAAAAAAGATTATTGCATTTAGATTATTGCATTTAGTTTTAAAAGGGATTATACAAGAATTCAGTATGCAAGATATGATTCGTAGTTTTACTTTTGATAATGCTAGATTTAATAAGGTTGTTATTGATAAATTTGTTTCTAATTTTAACCCTGCATTTGATAGTTTATTTTTTCACCAACGTTGTGTTTGTCACATTATCAACTTAATTGTTAAAAGTGGTTTAAAACATATTGAAAAATCCTTAGATAAAATTAGACAAGCAATAAATTTCATAAATGTATCACCATCAAGAAAACAAGCATTTAACAGTTTGTGTGCGGAGTATAGTTTAGAAGTACATTCATTTGCTACTTGCTACGGATGTATCACATAGATGGGACTCTACATACCTTATGTTACACTCATGTGAAAATTATGATAAAATTATTTCAATGTATCATAATGGTAGACATACGTATGGATCTGACAATAATTTAGAAGAGTGGGAATGGGAAATTGCATTTTGTGTAAAAAGATTTTTAAAAGCCTTTTATGATGCCACAAATGCATGTGGTGGTGTTTATTACCCAACATCTTCACTTGTTTTACATCACTTTTTTCATATTGCACAAACATTCAATCAATATAGAAATTTGCCAATTTTTAATGTTGTAGTCAGTTCCATGGAGTTAAAATTTTACAAATATTGGGAAGAATTACCTTCTTTATTTGTTTTAGTATCGGTGATGGATCCTCGATTAAATTTAATGGGCACTAAGGCTATTATAAAGGGAATTTCACAAAATTTAAATACAGAATTATCACATGTTAATGTGGAATCTTTATTATGTGAAATGTACAATTATTATACTGCAAAAAAAGATCAATGTAGTTCTAGTTCCCAAACTAATGTTTCCCAAAGTACTCCAATGCATTCTAATTCTTTATGAGACTTTACTAACACAAATGCAAGTGCTCCCTCAATTAGTTCCAGTGGAAACACATCTAAATCGATAGGTGGTACAAACGTTGAAATTTCATCTGAATTAGCTAGGTACATGTGTGTGGACGTTCGCGGTGTTTTAACACCACAAGAATTAGAGAATTTTGATGTTTTAACTTGGTGGAGGTGTAATGAAAGGCAATAACCAGTTGTAGCAAAAATTGCACGTGATTTATTAACACCTCCGATGTCCAACGTGGCATCGGAGGCTGCATTTAGTTTAAGTGGTAAGATTTTGTCAGACGAACGATTAAGACTGAAGGAAGACATATTAGAAGCTCTTGTATGCTTGAAGGAATGGGAATGTGCAGATTTACGACTTCAAGATAAAGTTGATAGCATCATGGCTGAGGAATTGGAGCAATATTTAAGATAGAAGAAATTGTAAGTTTTTAAAAATCATTTTGTGTAATTTAAATTATTATATTTTAAAAAAAAATTGTACACGAAATTTTTTATTCGTGTACAATTTTTAACTCCGCCTATGTTGATCATAGCCTGTCCCAAGCCCGGAAAAAGGAGGAGGGTTGTAACTTGTAACCTTTATTGAATATATATAAAACAACTAGTAATTTAATTTTAGTATAGATAGACTTTGCGAAATCTACGTTTACATTTTTATTAAATCTTATGTTTGATATTTTAACTACATTTATTGTGTATAATTCATTTAAGTAATTACAAATACAATTCATATTCATTCGCCGTAAAAATAAAAAAAAATGGTTGGCCCGGCTCGGGCTCGGCTCGATGAAGCTCGAGCCGAGCCTCAATTTTTGGCCGAACTTTGGTTCGGTTCGGCTCGGTCCTAAAAAGCTCGAGCTTGATGTTCGGCTAGAGCCTCGACTTGGCTCGGCTCGGCTCGTTGACATACCTATCTCTTCCTAAATGTTTTTTAGGTCATGTTTGACATATATGATATGAGATTGGGGTTGGACTCGAGTCACTCGACCCATGTCACGTATTGGTCCATAGTCCATTACTTACTATAAGACTTCCCAAATTGAAGGTGGCAAATAATTCCAAATTTGAGTCCTACAACGAAAAAAATAGGAATTGTTAGTACGGACAAAAAGATCACTATTAATTATGGTTGATAGAGACATGTACTATAGGAATATGCCATTTCTTGGCAATTTCGAAAGCGTTGGCGTGAGGGGAACAATTTGCAAGTGGAAAAAAAATTAAATAAATAAAAAAAAAAACTTATTATGATTGTTTGAAACTAGTTAGACCATTCCCATTGAA
Organism: Ligustrum vulgare; assembly: GCA_963555705.1. Taxonomy (NCBI): domain Eukaryota; kingdom Viridiplantae; phylum Streptophyta; class Magnoliopsida; order Lamiales; family Oleaceae; genus Ligustrum; species Ligustrum vulgare. The sequence continues at coordinate 59,055,168 of OY743173.1, forward strand.
TGTGTTAAAGTATTTGTTAGCGGTAGATATTAATTCATGGATGGAACTAGGATTTTTTGTCAGTGGGAACAAAAATTAAATGATGGGGGGGGGGCAACGAGGGTTCGAGGGCAGTGTCTTCGAAATTTATAGCATTCATTCACTTAACATGATATTTTCTTACTAAAATAAACAAGTTATAATTAGAGACTAATAAATTTACTTCACAAACCCCAAATCTTTAACATAACATGTCAAACAATATTAATTAATCAATTAAATCAATTAATCAAAAAACCCCCCAAGACTGGAACAAAATCTGTATAAAAAAAAAAAAATTGGACTCAAAATTTTTTTGAATCTCAATGGGGGCCTACACCCCACCTGGGTCTGCACTAGGTCCGTCCCTGGATGATAACTAATTGTAAATTTTATATTTACATTGGATATGTTAACTTGTTTACTAAATGAATTTTTTTAGCAACATGTTAACTTTCTTGTTAAATTTAGCTAATATTTTAACATTTAATGCGTCACTTTTGTTTTAAAACCATATATTTTTATGAGATCTATCACTTTTTAAACTTTTAAATAATTTTTTAACCACACATTCTCAAAAATCATAAAAATTTTGAAAAATAAATAAACAGGAGACCAAACGAGCTCTAGGTCTAAGTTTAAACATCTAAGCTATAAATTTACTCACATAGTTTATCAATGAATTTGATATATAAAGCGATAGAGGAAGCATATCAATGACATCACAAATAAGAACTTTGGGAATATGCCCGCAAGCTCAAAATGTTGGAATTTACATTTCCTTCATGATTTTGCATAGATGTGTCAATCTGGGTGGTCCGGGCCGGATCGAACCGCCAATAAAAAGTCAGGTAACGACCCGCTTGAAAAAAAGTCCGGCCGCTACGGGTTACGGGCCGGTTACGGGTCAGCCCGCAAATTTTGAACTACAACCCAGGCCCGCCCGCTGGCCCATCCGGGTCGAGCCTATACGGGTCGCGGTTTGTTCTGATTTGGCTCATATGAATAAAAATATAGATTTTTTCATATTTATAGCAAATTTTTTGTTAAATTTCTAAATACAAAATGATTAAAATGATAAATTCATATTTATACAATAAAATATTTACATAGAATTTAAAATTATAGTTTATGTTATATGAATTACTTCTAAATTTGCAAATTTAAATAAAATATAAACAAATAACAATTAATTAAGTGATAAATGTATTTTTAATTACTATTATCAAAAAACATTACTTTTTTATCTATTAGGGAGAAAAAAATAAGAATTTATTTTAAAAATTGTATTAGAGTTTCTAGAAGAAGAGAGATTTTCAATGTTACCATATTTAATAAAACAATTAGAGACTAATAAATTTATAGCATTCATTCACTTAACATGATATTTTCTTACTAAAATAAACAAGTTATAATTAGAGACTAATAAATTTACTTCACAAACCCCAAATCTTTAACATAACATGTCAAACAATATTAATTAATCAATTAAATCAATTAATCAAAAAACCCCCCAAGACTGGAACAAAATCTGTATAAAAAAAAAAAAATTGGACTCAAAATTTTTTTGAATCTCAATGGGGGCCTACACCCCACCTGGGTCTGCACTAGGTCCGTCCCTGGATGATAACTAATTGTAAATTTTATATTTACATTGGATATGTTAACTTGTTTACTAAATGAATTTTTTTAGCAACATGTTAACTTTCTTGTTAAATTTAGCTAATATTTTAACATTTAATGCGTCACTTTTGTTTTAAAACCATATATTTTTATGAGATCTATCACTTTTTAAACTTTTAAATAATTTTTTAACCACACATTCTCAAAAATCATAAAAATTTTGAAAAATAAATAAACAGGAGACCAAACGAGCTCTAGGTCTAAGTTTAAACATCTAAGCTATAAATTTACTCACATAGTTTATCAATGAATTTGATATATAAAGCGATAGAGGAAGCATATCAATGACATCACAAATAAGAACTTTGGGAATATGCCCGCAAGCTCAAAATGTTGGAATTTACATTTCCTTCAGGATTTTGCATAGATGTGTCAATCTGGGTGGTCCGGGCCGGATCGAACCGCCAATAAAAAGTCAGGTAACGACCCGCTTGAAAAAAAGTCCGGCCGCTACGGGTTACGGGCCGGTTACGGGTCAGCCCGCAAATTTTGAACTACAACCCAGGCCCGCCCGCTGGCCCATCCGGGTCGAGCCTATACGGGTCGCGGTTTGTTCTGATTTGACTCATATGAATAAAAATATAGATTTTTTCATATTTATAGCAAATTTTTTGTTAAATTTCTAAATACAAAATGATTAAAATGATAAATTCATATTTATACCATAAAATATTTACATAGAATTTAAAATTATAGTTTATGTTATATGAATTACTTCTAAATTTGCAAATTTAAATAAAATATAAACAAATAACAATTAATTAAGTGATAAATGTATTTTTAATTACTATTATCAAAAAACATTACTTTTTTAGCTATTAGGGAGAAAAAAATAAGAATTTATTTTAAAAATTGTATTAGAGTTTCTAGAAGAAGAGAGATTTTCAATGTTACCATATTTAATAAAACAATTTATTTTTATTTTTATTTTTTTTACGGGTCAGCGGGTTAATCGCGGCCCGCGAAGGTTTTACCCGCAAAACCCGCGATTCACAACTTCTTGACCCGTGAACCGCCTGCACGGGTCACGGGTCGGCTCGCTGTCCCGGGTCAATCCAGGCCGGTTTTCACGGATCTGGTCGGCCCGTCCGTCTTGGCACCTCTAATTTTGCAAATTATAGCTTACTTGAAACTTCTAAAGTGCACTTAAATTCATGTATTACTATTTGTTACGATTTTTTTGACTTCATTGTGGCGTACCTCATAATACATGAATTGTTATCTTTTAAAGGGGATTTTGTCCTAATTGGTTGGACGCGTTCCCATGAATTCGAACATTAAATCTCAGGGGCTTTGAAAAGGGAATCCTGGTACCACTGAGACAACTGATAGTAGTACCAGGGATATTCTTAGAATTCTCATGTCATGAGATCAAGTGTTAAAATCCTTAAGGACACGCCCAACCAAGACTGGGACAAACATTCCCTTCAAAAGGGAATAATTAGTGTATTACGGTTTTTGGCACCCGTAACACGAATTGTTCCATTGTGAAGGAGATTTTTGTCTCAACTTTGGTTGGGCGTGTCCCAAATGATTTGAACTATTGACATCGTGATATAATAATTCGGAGGGCATCCCTGGTACTAGTACTACTAGCAGTTGCTCTGGTGGTACCTGGATTCCCCTTTGAAACCGTATGAGGTTTAAGGTTTGAATCTCTAATACGTGCTCAGTCAGTTGGGATAAAAATTCTCTTCAAATAGAAGCAATTCGTGTGTTATTGGATATGTCACAAGACTGTTAAAAAATCGTAACACTATGTATAATCCTACAATTTCTCAAAAAATATTCCTAGAAAATACATTTGATGCATGCTTTAGAATTAAAGTATCATATTTCACAATCCTATACGTATCCCCATTGTTCTCCTTTTTCACACTTGAAGCTAAAGTTTGATGATATTTGAGAACGAAATCATGAATGTTAGTTCGATAAGTAACAAGCTATAAAACAATGAGTTAAAACTTTCAATCTAGCTGGTAGTATTTATACCCGCAAAAATAATAAACAATTACGAAACCCAACTTTCACCTATTAGGTGAGAGCAATGGTTGGCCCAAGTGGTTTAGAAGCCAGTAAATCCTTATTGGGATTAGGTCCTGAGTTCGAGTCTCCCTCTCCATCCCTAATTTTTCAACTTTGTGTCAAAAAAAAACTTTCACCTATTAGGTACAAGTCTCAGAATCATTTTTTTACTTTCTGAAGAATACATCACAATTATTTTCCTCTATTTTTTTTTCTCAAAGTCCTCAATATTGTACGTGTAGTGACTGCAACTTTCTATATATTTCTTGAAGTTTATTTTTATGAAAACATTTTCACCAAACATTTTCATGATGTGTAAAAAAAGGGTGATGTGCGAGAAGAAGAATCTCAGCAATAGATGCCTTCATATTTCTTTGTCCCAATTTTGATCTATTGTCCACCGTGAACAACATAAGTATTTAATGTTTAAAATGTTGGATACTTAGCAATTTTTTAGTGATTGTGAACAAATCTTATGTTACTCACGATGGACAACAGATCAAATCTCTTCTTTGTCCTATAGATTGTGCGAGTATGAAACCAATTTTTGGTTATGGTTATCTTTGAAAGCTTTCACAATCCAATTGCCGTAGTCAATGTTATTTGAGATACTCATGTTAGCTTTACACACAATTATTATAATACTTTTCTTCGTGTGAACACATAAATCTTATAAAAATAACTTCATTTATATGTGGGCGCAACCTGACTGATATTCGAGTATGAATTCAAAAAGCATTTTGTCCTTGTTTGGTGTTTGGCATTGTATTTACGATGACACAATTTCATTAGACTGGAACATAGGTGTAAAAGTGTCATAGCTAGTTGCATCCTTTTACCAAACCAATTTGGGGAATCAAATGACTAAAAATTGTCATCAAACTAAAAGATACAACTATAATGTTCAAACTGTAAACTACTTGAGTTTTTTTTTTTAGGCTGCGTATGATAGCGAGGGTGAAATTTGGGTGAAAAGAAAAAGAATTTTGAGGGAATTGAATTATTAGGAATTGGAAGTTTAATGTGTTTGATTGATTTAATTTTCTAAGTGAAAAAAGCGAAAAAATTTTCAACTTTTGTTGTTTGATTGTCATTATTTTCCATGATAAATAAAGCAAAATTTAGCTATTGTAATAAAAAAGATATTTTCTTTTATTTTTTTCATATATTTGTACTTGATAATAATAATAATATTATTTTTTAAAGAAATAAGTCAATTAACAACAACAAAACTGATCAAACGCGACGAAATCCATTTTCCATGTAACGTGGAAAATAAATCCATTTTCCATGTAACATGGTAAACAGTTTGGATAATTGTATTTTTAAAAATTCTTTTTAATTATATTTTAATTTAATAATTGAATTTTATATTTATTTCATTTCTACAAAAGAGATTACTAATAATATATATTTATAATAAATAAATTAAAATAAAAGCAATAAAAATATATTATACTTAGGAAGTATATTATTGCTGTTCACATCTAAAAGTAATAAAAATATAATAATACTATAATTATAATATAGTGTCTATGTAAGAAATTAAAATTAAAATATTATAAGTACAAATATATTTAAACATTTATCATTAACAATATCATAATACTTTAAATTCATATATAATTATATTTAAAAACAATTTTAAACTAAAATGGTGTCACACAAAAGTATAAAATAAACTGTAATATGTATATGTATAACATAGTTGTATAATGGAACTTCAATAAACAGCAACGTGTATCTTTTAATTATAACTCATCAAGATACTATTATACCTTCCACAAAACATCTAATCAAGAATCTATGTTCTAAACACAGTTCTCTAAAATGGTGTCACGCAAAAGTATAAAATAAACTGCAGTATTTATCTGTATAACATAGCTCTTAAATGGAACATCAATAAACTGCAATATGTATCGGTAAAACATAACTCATCAAAAAGTATTTGTTAGACACTATAACGGACTTATGAGGTTGACTCTAACATTTTGAGACTTATGAGGTCTCTTTCTTTCCATATTTTCTCTCCTTATTTCTAACACAAACATTAACAAGCATCTACTTAGCTTTTCCCTTTTTTATAATAATTAGTGATATACATGTGCGTTGCACGTGATCGTCCAACAATATTTTAAATTTTCTATATTTTAAAATTTTGTGTTTATTAATTATTAATAATTACAAAGTTAGAGTAATAATTATAATAAATATATAATAGCATGCTATATTATTTATCAGATATTACAATGAAGAAATTAGAAATTTATTTATATTCATAGAAATACAAATACAAATATAATTAGAGAAGATTTTGAAATATGACAATACTAAAAGCAATTTGAATCTTGTGAGTACTTTCTAGCGAATGACATTTGATTGACTAACTCATGATATGAAATTTTATGAGTTCGGTGAGGTATTAATAAGAATTTTTTGGCTGTATTTACGAAATATAAAATTAATAATTGCTAATTTTATTATGATTACATAGAGAATGCATGAGATTCAAGGTATAGCTTCATAGATAGTGCCCATTTTACACTAAGCTTCGTGGATAGTGCCCATTTACTAACCTTCGTGGATAGTGCCCATATTACACTAAGTACCTCTAAAATCCAAAACTTAATCAAGTCTTTGGCTGTCCTAAAAGAATTTTATTAACATCATAGAAATCCGTATTTTGGGTTCAAAATTCTTCTCAAAAGAGACAATATCAATCCCTTTGAGATCATCAATCAAATAAGGTTGCGGATGAGAACATATCCATATATGCCCTGGCTTTAAACTTCTTATATCAATTTCATCAATTGTTTAGCCAACGAACAATACAGAATATGTTTGCCCTAGAATTTGAGTATTTTGGTTTCTCATTTAACACATTTTGTATATTTCTATACTTGGAACTTTTACTTAGAGTATCTGTACTTTTTCGTGAAAGTGTAATAACAAATTCTCCCACCTTTAGATTGCTCATCCGAAATGCACAAAATATTATGTTTCCTCTAAAAAAAAGTAAATTTTTTCTTTCTCACGTCTTTAAAAACCTCAAAAATTACAAATAGAAAATAAAAGTACAAACTATTAATGATAATGAAAAATCATTCTACAAGATTGGGTGAAATAAATGAAAATTCTAACAAATCTTCGATAACAGTAAATATTATTAAAGATGTCCAATCATAAATCTCTCAAATAAGATACCTATTATAAGTTTTTTTTTCTGTAATCGCCCAAGCAAAAGCTTATGTTTGCTTCCACTCCTTGAAATTTAACGGTCATCCTATCATATACACTGTCACTAATTCAATTCTAAACATTTCTCTTCAAATCTCAATTGATAGTTCAATAAAAAGTCTATAAAGAACTCAAAATTTATTTTAAGAAATACGGAGCATTCATAAGAACAAATTCAGAAAATATAAGCACATTATTAGTATTTTTAATGAATTGAAAGTGGATTAATTGTCATTCTGTTTCGAAATTAGTTTGCAATTTCAATTGTATCACATTTTTGCGGTAATACATTCTACAATATAGAATCAATTGAATTCTTAAAATAATTATAATAGAAACATCCGAATGAGTCAGCTCATAAAATTCAAATTATGAATCTTTAGATCGTTCCACTTCAAATCAAATATAAACACACAGAACTAAAGAGGTAACAATAAAAATATTCATAAAAGCAAAATCAATTATTTAAGCTTGCAAAGAGTTGTATTGTCCAACATATACATAGAAGTTTTCAAAAGGTTTTGTACTTGTTCAACTTCATTTCTGCATAATTGTAATGTGTAGACTTCAATAGGGCAAATCCATTCAGGAATTTATCATTTTCAATAGAAACTAAAAAAATCCAACCGACTCCGAGTTTCACGGGGGCACCTTTGCTACGGTCTTTGACACCGAGTCGTGAAGGTTTCCACCACTTGCGCACATCTCTCTGTAGAGGGAGATTTAAAGCACGCCAAGATTTAAACATTTCGATTATCATCTTCATCTGCTTTTATTATTACTTTTCTCACACAGTAAAGCAATCAAACAAAATAAGAAATTAATGAAATATGCAAATAGAAAATAAGGAAGTATTGAATTACATGCCTACATGAAGAGATTTCCTAAGAATATATCGGCGTCCCTATGCATGGAGTGAAAATAATGAAATGAGAATATGAATGGTTTAAAATGTGATAAATTATTTATTTAGGTAAACTAATTGATTAAAATTTGATAAAGAGAATTTTAAAGAAAATTGACATTAATGAACATTAATGATGAATAAGGAATTTAAGAGATTTGTAGGGTTAATATAGTCCAAAAAAATTTCTCCTTTAAGGGTCTTTTAGAAGTATTATAGATTTGCGGACAAAACCCAGAATCATTACAGGATGCTTCATTTTTTAAAACAGGAACTAACTTCACAGATGACTGCAGTTCTGTGTTAAAGGTTAACTATTACATTTTTTAAATTATGAGTAAATAATCTCTCCATATTTATTTTCTTCTTTTAACACAAACACATTATCGTACATTCACTTTAAATTGGTTATCATGCACACTCTAACTGCAAACATACATTAATAGATGTATTTCATGAACACAAGCACTTTAAACTTACATGTCTGTTGGTCAAAAACATCCCAATGCTAACATATGCGTCTCTTTTATTGAAGTCAGGTACCTTCCAGAGGCGTGCTACCCGGACCTCTATCTGCGACTGCCACTCAGTCTTTGCAACATTAATGTCCTCAATGCAGCTGGTATTGTTTGCCAAAGTAATGAACCGCTGTTAATTTCTTCTGGACCATGAATGCAGAAGAGACTGCAAGATGGCCAACTGCTGTTAATATATTCTAGTTCGCAAAGGCTGTAATGTGAATGGAGGAGGTACTGCAAGATGGGACTGTGTGTGTTAACCTGTGTATGTATGTATAAACATAATTAATTGTAAACTATTAGCATTAAATGTTACCGTCCATAGGTCTGATAAAAGGAAGTTTCAGGCAGCTAGGCCTTATTACAAAAGACAGAAAGTAGGTCTACTTGTTTCCTTTTTTGGGTGTGTATCAATGTATGTGTAGACATTATAATGTGTCTTGTGACTACATGATATATGAAATAGGTTATTCAGGAGGCAGAAAATGTGTGTAATTGTTACTTTTTGTGACAAAATCACAGCAAAATCTTTAGCTCATTTTCAATGCATGCTATTTTTGACAGTAGATCATTTGAATCTACAATTACAGATTTCAAAATGTAATTGACGCCATTAGGTAGTGTTTTTTTTTTTTTTATCAAATTTTTGTAATTTTCTTGCAGTTTGTTCAAGGACGAGAAGGCGTGGACGGGAGAATTGTCCTAGCTCTACTCCTTTTATATATTAAGTAGATAAGTAGATGCATACACACAAGTACAGAAAAAAGATGCTTGGAAACTGCTTTTGAGGTAGGTGGAGTGCGCTTTACGTTACACAGTGTCCGACTGTCCGTCATTAATTTTTGTATCAAAAGAAATTGAGGTTCTCGATTGCAAATTTCTATAACTTGTGGGGTCCGCTCTCTATATCTACTACCTACCGTTTCCTAACCACATAATATTTAAAAAGAAAAATTATATTGGTATTCACTTGGGCAAATAATACAGATGGGTCCAATTAAAGCAACTAGAATATATTCACCAACCGCCAATTAGTTTACAACTATTCTATCATAATTAATTTACTTGCAAACTTGTTAAGAGAGCACAATTTGTGCGTGTGTTATGGTTAATAATTACTTGAATTTTGACATTTTACTTGTCGATAAGAACTTCTAAAAAAATGACATGTGAGAAAACATCGATCTCCTCCCCAAATATTCACGCAAATGATAAAGAAGTATTAAAAGTCCCTCATTGGGATTGAGAAAGAGAGATTTGATAATTCTTATTTGAGGATTCCTACTGATGTGGGACGTAACAAACACCAAGCTTTCATCACTATCACTAATATATAAAAGTACGGATGTGGGAAAATCTTTTAATTGACAATAATGTCCCCACATCTAATTTGCTTTTGTCTATAATACCCATAATTAATAAAGGAATCCATATAAATATAAATAAATGTTGAGTGACTTTTCAAATGACTTTAATTTAATTAAAATAATATAATTTTCTAATGTAAGATTCTTATATTCAATTATATAACTTATAAAACATTTTATTAATAACTTTTTTCAATATTTTACTATATTATAATTCAACATATATGTTTATATAGTTTTTCAAATTCAATTATTGCGACATTAAATTAACTCAAATTTGTATGATTAGTCATATTTAATGCTTAAGAATAAGATATAACTTTTTGAATGATAAATTTGCATTAGCAGTTTATATTCTTAATTTATCTAACTTCATTTTTTTTGTTATTGACTCAATAACTCATTTAAATATAGATGTTATAATTTTTATTTAATATTATATTTTGGTAATATTATAGTTGAATTAAGATAATATAAAAAAAACTAATGACTTTTTGAATAATCAAAATAAAAGAATAAAGTGATTTATTTATTTGAACGCTAACATGAGAGTAAAGAAAGATAAATTCGTAAATTATTAAAAGATATTTATAGATAAATAAGTATTCAATCTCCACTTATATGATGAACGTAGTTAAATGGAAATTGAAACCCCTATGTTGAGATGAAAAACGAATTTATTTTTATAGTTGAAATGTATTTTCAACGCCTTCTCAAATTTTCACTCACTATAGATATTTTGTTTTATAAAATGTCCTGATGTACAAATAGTTAATTGGAAAAAACTGGAAAATATTGTTTATAAATTTAATCAAAAATATATATAAATATATATATATAAGTAAATGAATAATTTTTATATAAATAATTATTTCACTATTAAAATTACTAATATTACTTAATTTGACACAAATACGAGAGTTAAATAATTTTAATGATTTTCTTTTTATAATTTCATTATATAGAAAACACAAGTATAAATTATTTTATCGCGTAAATAAGACGTGCGAAGCACGTGGAGAAAACTAGTGTCTATAAAAGAACGGATCTAGAAGAGAGTAAAGGACTAGAAACCGAGTATCTTTTCAGTTGGCGGTAAAGAAGTCTTGACTAAATCAGTGTCGCAGGCTATACCAACATATTTGATGAGTTTGTTTAAAATGCCAGAATCTATTTATAATGATTTAGCGTCTTTGCTTTGTTGATTCTAGCGGGGAGGCAGCCAGGGCATGGAGAATTCTTCACTCAACAGACTCTTTGGTGGCCAAACTATTACATAGAAAATATTTTCGCCATTCAAGCTTATTGGAGGCTCATTCACATACGAGTGCTTCGACTATTTGGCGGAGTATATTATGGGGAAGGGAATTACTGGCTGCTAGTCTTCGATGGAGGGTGGGGAGTGGAGGGGATGTTCGGATTTTTCAACATGCATGGCTACCCCGTCCATTCTCATTTAGGCCTTTTACGCCACCTATACAGGGTATCTATTCGGTTAATGAGCTTCTAACTGCGTCTGGCGCCTGGAATGTAAGCTCAAAATTAATGCTGATGCAGCTTTACGTGTGGAAAAGGGAATCTTTTTGGTTGGAGTAGTGATTAGGGATGATCATGGTATGGTTTTAAGGGAAACAACGAGATGTTTTGGTGGTTTTCATGTCACGGTCGATGCTGAGGCTATTGCTATTCTTGAAGGTATCCACTTTGTGCAATCTCGCAGGCTCTCTCCAACTTTCGTGGAAATAGATTCCCTTCGGGTGGTTCAAGATCTTCCATCGAATTTTTCTTGTGCTCTGAATTCTCACATTTTACAGGAAATTTCCTTTTTCTTAAAGTCTATTTATGGGAAGTGTTGCCATGTTTCTAGAAATAGTAATAGAGTCCCCATTCATTGGCTGCTTTTGGGGCTAGTAGAGGGGCTAATTTTGTTTGGTCTGATTGTGCTTGTTCTATTTCGGACTTAGTCCGAGCTGATTTGAATTATTGAAGTTATCTTTCCTATCAAAAAAAAAAAAAAAAAATGGCATGTAACATCCCAGATGTTAATAATAGTTGCTACTTTATTGTAATGTTACGTGTAGAGTTATATAACTTGGTGATGAATTTCCTTAATCGAGATGGATGTGGCTCTGAGCTTTTTCCACAACATGGGAATCGACTTTTCTAGACCTAACAACTTTTATTATAATAAGTGAGTAGGAGGAAAGTGCACAATTAAATTCCCTTAGTTGGACTATGGTTTAATCGAAATAATACTTATGAACAGATCAAACTCGAGCATCTATTTTAATTTGCACTTTCAATTAATTCAATAAGTACATTACATTCGAAATTTCAATTATTTCTTGACTATTCTGCTTTGACATAATATCTCTTCATCGGGTCTTTCGTGAAAAATTGAAAATTTTTACAGTCAATATATCCGATAAAAGAAATTTTATTATTGAAAATAATTTTACTAAGTTTGTATAGAAGAAATGAACCCGTCGGTGCTAAAGTACAAATACACACCTTTGAGTCGGTAAAAAGAAACAAAACAGAAAAAATACAACTATTTCATGGGCCAGAGCTGCAGTTAGGGGACCCCAGCCACTTGTCACAATTCAATACCATGATATACACTTACAACCTGACACAAAATCATAAGGCCAACTATTTCTGGAGCATGGATTCTTTGGGGAGAAGGAAAAAAATAATAATAATAAAAATAAAATAAAAAAATCATAGCCAAAAAATTGTCTCCTTGTGTAAAAGTCAACCTCCCACACATTCACAATAACTCGTAATTCTTAAGATAATTTTTTAATAATAATTTTTAAGAGAAATGTGGTTTAAAGTAAGAAAATGTTTTTCGATTTACTGTAAAATTATTTTATGAAAGAAAGTGTGATCCAAAATGGATTTAAAAAAAAAACGAATTTGAAAATAACGAGTCTCAAACAAAACAAGAGCAAAGTTACAATTAACAATTAATTTTAATCATACATTTCATTAACTTCCATAAAAATTTATTAAAAATTTGATTTTAATCTCAAATATCCTCGTTTTCTATTCCGTTCCCATGTGAAGCTTTGTCAACTGGAAAGGATTTTTGACATTTAGTGGACTAATGGTGGAAAAAATGGGCTAAAGAACAAAAGGTCTCACGACATATTTGCAACTTAACACCCATTTGAATAATCTTCAATCTTTAAAAAAAAAAATATATATATATATATATATATATATATTAAAAATCCTTACATCATATGTCTCTTAAATAGTGATAAAAAATAAAAATAAAAGCTTTGCATTATATGGCCTATATTTGAGTAGAATTCAACTACCACTTGTTTACTTCTCTTTCTTTAACCAGAATGTTCTTCTGGTAGTCAAGAAGAAAATGAGTGCAAAATTGATTTCAAGTATTTGTTTTTCACTTTACTCTTATGTGGAATGATTTGTTAGATGTGGTACTATGCTTTCAACTGTGAAGTTGGATTCTTAAACTGATCTGGGGTTCTTCAGATTCCTTGAAATTCTGCAGATTCTTACAACTTTTTGTGGTGAGCCTCTGACACATGATTTACTTTTTCTTTTCTGGATTTTATGTTGTCGAAAATTATTTTGTCCAAAAATCTGCCTAGATGAATCTATCCAATCTTCTTGATGATCAGGTGGGTAATTTTTGTTTTGAGATCGGTGAATGATTGGGATTTTGAATATTCAGGAGGTTGAGATTTCATTGTTTTCAGTTGAAAATTTTGAGAAACTGTATGATCGGAATTTGTTTCACAGAGAATTTACAGTCTTCCTTGTAAATTGGGAAATTCTTGGCTCGACTTGATGTTACTTGTCTGAAGTTGTGTGTTATATCTGCTCTGCGTGTTTTCATTTCATATTCATTTCTTTGATTCCTGGATTAGATGTTCAATTCAAATTCTGAAGAATTTTCCTATCTGGCCGATTGAAATTCGTTAAAATGATGATCTTGAATCTGAGATTTAGATAGGATCATAGGGAGAGGGGGAAAAAAATTGCTTTGAGGAGTCCATTTTCTGATGATGGTTCTTATTCGAATGAATTACGCTCAGTCTGCAGGATATAATTGCAAACCCCCAAGAGGATAGCAATTTAAAGTATGGGTTGGTTCACCAAGATTTTCAAAGGGTCAAGTCACAAACTCTCCGAAGGGTATCACGGGAGATACGAAGATGATACGGTTTGGGAAGAACCTCCTGCTTCAGCGGTAATACTTGATGTCGTTAGATATTGATCTTCACTGTTTCATTAGCTATTTTCAGCATCTGATGTGGTGAAAATGTTCCGAGGTTGTGAGACATGCGATCTTTCTCTCTCTTATTCTCGTTCTAACTTCGTTTTTTTGGGCCTGAAATGTAGGATGAATGGTCGGATTTTGACAGGGAAGAAATTGATCTCGCAATTGCACGGTCTTTGGCTGAAGAAGACGCCTGTCTCACTGAAGAAGACGCGTCTCTTGCTGAAGAAGAAGACGAGAAAGGAAAGAAAGAAGAAGATGAGAAAGGAAAGAAAGAAGAAGAAGATGAGAAAGGAAAGAAAGTGATTGGTAAGTTCAGAAGGATGTCTCACTCACCTTAATGCCCAATGTGTCCTGTAAGTTCTTTGATCATTTGTTATATAAGACTCTTACACAGCCCGCTTCACAAAATGGGCGGATTTCTCTTCCGAGGAACACTAACTTATTATAAATGGAACTAGTAAAGAATTTTTGACAAGTACATTATTCATTACATTAAATTTGGGCTGTTTTGGGATAAAGAAGTCCCAAGAACTTCAATCATGATTCCTAACTTAGTAAATTTTGATTATCAGAAGATACTGAGTCACAGTCTCACTTGGAAGAAGACGAAATGCTCGCAAAGGCTATTCAGGAAAGTCTGAACGTCGAGTCTCCACCTCGATCATATGATTATGGAGGTCGAGGTGATTATGGAAGTTACGATCCTGCTTATAATCCATACTACTATTCCTCAGGGTACAGGTAATTAGTCTCCATTTGATTTTCAAATTTATCTTAATTTCTGCAATCAATAGATGAAGATTTGAGACTTTCAGACAGTATCATGTTATTAAATGTCTTAAAATTTCATTTGGTTCCAAGTACCATAATATAATATGGCATAGATAGGAGATTCAAGATAGTCTCAAAATCCAAACTAAACTGGTTATATATCTGCATTTCCAGTCTATTTTTTCTTAGTTCATTTGGACCTAAATATTGTAGGATCTGTGCTGGTTGCAACGGTGATATCGGTCATGGAAGATATCTGAGTTGCATGGGGGCTGTTTGGCATCCAGAATGTTTTCGTTGCCATGCTTGCAATCGGCCAATTTCCGATTACGAGGTCTAGAATTATTAGCCCTAAAGTAGTTGAAGCCTATCTGATTATTGTTGTGAATAATGTTATTTAAGAAGTGTTTTCTTTTATATTCATTCCAGTTTTCATTGTCTGACAATCGCCCTTTCCACAAATCCTGTTATAAGGAGCAGCATCATCCCAAATGCGATGTCTGCAAGAATTTTGTGAGTAGCTATTCTACTTCTATATAAACCAATAATAATGTGGTATGAGATTATATTTCTCAGATTTGCTCATCCACTTCTCTAAATTGTATTTTGTGAGAAACAAATGAGAACTGAGAAGTTATGCCAATATAATCTTTTCTCAGATTTTGTGACTTACTGAAACTCCATGAATTTGATGGTTTCAACCCAAATTTTATGCTGAGCCCCATGGTTCCTTGCTTATGCACAGCATCACACTTTTCCTAGTGCTCATGGTCCTTTGGAATAGAGTCGAGTCATCAACTATATATATGTCTGTATTTCATTTGATCTGTAGTTACTGCTTTCAAATTTCATTGTTTTATCAATATATTTCCAAATACTGTAGTCCATCTTGATTAGCTAAAAAGTTCAGATTGTTACATAGACTGAAACCCCTTGCATTTTCTGACCTTTTGCGTACAAAAGTATCTGCTATAAGAATTTTTAATTAATTCCAAGTTACTGTACTACTGAATTGACCGACCGTGGCCGTGGGGGAAGTGAGAAATTTACACGTTTCACGGGACCAGACAGGCACTACGACTACATAGTTACACTGCATCTAATGAAAGGTAGACTGTTGTATTCCTGTCTGAATACCATACTAACCACGTGGTAGCTTTGGTCTTTCTGCATCGACGGAAGTAGATCCCAACAAATGCAGCTGGTCTTATTGAGTATAGGGCACATCCTTTCTGGCATCAAAAGTACTGCCCATCACATGAGAATGATGGAACACCCCGCTGTTGCAGCTGTGAGAGAATGGAGGTAAGTTGGGACTAAAACCTGAGAACAAGGAAAACTTTATTATATGTTAAAAGTTCTTTGATTCATGTCGAGTTTTCTGATCCATGCAGCCGCTGGATGCTAGATATCTTGTTCTTGAAGATGGACGGAAGCTATGTCTGGAGTGTTTGGACTCTTCAATAATGGACACCCACGAATGCCAACCCCTTTACCTTGAGATTCAAGATTTTTATGAAGGTTTAAATATGAAGGTGGAGCAGCAAGTTCCAATGCTCTTGGTTGAGAGACAGGCCCTAAATGAAGCCATGGAAGGAGAAAAAAATGTAATTAAGGTTTATGCTTTATAAACACTGTACCTATACCCAAGTTCCAAACTTTTTGTAACATTAATCTTGTGGCCAGGGTCATCATCACATGCCCGAGACAAGAGGACTTTGCTTGTCAGAAGAGCAGACCGTCAGCACTGTATGAATATCTTTCAGCAGCATCTATTTGATAGACCCCATTTCCATGGAAAATGGAAGTGATCCGTTTGATTTTTTTGTTGGTGTTCATTTTCCCTCTTGTCCATGATTTTCCCAGACACTAAAAAATATTTTTTTTTTGGTTTAGTTGAGAATTCATCTTTCACTTTTACCGTACTTTCAAATATCAATTTCACATTCAATCAAATACACCCAAATTCCATCAGTGTATTTTCCATGGCAATGAAACTTTCATTTTTTTCGCCCATTTTCCATGCTTACAATCAAACGGACCCTTACTTTCATACATGTAACATAAAATTGTGAAGTCATGTTTTTTTCTCTCTTTAAGATTGAAGTTGGTGCTCATTTTTCCCAAAAATCCAGATTTCGAAGCGGCCGAAAATTGGTGGATATCGGATAGTAGATATGTTTACTGAGCCTTATAGGCTAGTTCGTCGATGTGAAGTTACAGCAATTCTTATTTTGTATGGTCTTCCTCGGTGAGCATTGTTTCCTTAATTGCGTCTAACTAGTCTATGCTTTCACTTTGGGGACAAAATATGAAACCTCTTCTCTTCAGGTTATTGACTGGTTCTATCCTGGCTCATGAGATGATGCATGCATGGCTGCGACTTAAAGGTGATTTTTCCTCTGTTTGGTGAAAAAAAAATAAAAAAAAATTATTTATAAACAAAGAATGAGATATTTTTGAGGAAAAATATGTGGCTGAATTGAAAAGTGATTTGAGAAAATGTGTTGTTTACAATTTACCTAACGGATGCTTCTTATGTTGCTTCCGTTGTAACTCCCCCCAGTGCTTCGGTACAAAAGACTCGATAATGAATACCAATTTAGCTTGTTTTCTTTCTTAACATTGTCTAGTGCGATTCAATCCTTATTACCAAACACACCACAAGCACAATATGTGTTGCCTGAACTATCAGTCCTTTCGCAGGTTACCCAAATCTAAGTCCAGAAGTGGAAGAAGGTATCTGCCAGGTTTTAGCTCATATGTGGCTAGATTCTGAAATTATTGCTGGTTCTGGTTCTGGTGCAGCTTCGACTTCATCATCAACTTCCTCCACGCCATCCTCATCCTCATCCTCAGCTTCATCGTCGTCTGGTTCTTCAAAGAAGGGCAAACGATCTCAATTCGAGAAAGAACTCGGTGATTTTTTCAAACACCAGATTGAGTCTGACGCTTCAGCAGCTTATGGAGATGGTTTTAGAGAAGGCGACAAGGCTGTGCTCAAATACGGCTTAAGGAGAACGCTTGATCACATACGGCTTACTGGAAGCTTTCCTTGTTGACATCGTTGGCGATTTACTCTTTGACTTTCCACTCAGACTTCATAAATTTGGCCTTTTCATACTACCTGTACACGATTAAATGAGTAAAAAAAAAAAAAAAAAGGCTGGGGATAAAAAAATGAAATAAGTGCTGCTGCTGTTCTCTTGTAAGTTTTGACATTAGGCAGTTCGTCTTTGGCGATAAATATTCTCACAAAAAAGCATATAAAATGTTCATATTGGACATAGGAAAAACAAATATTCTCCTTTTATTGTCATAATACTATTCTAAAGAAGGAAAAGGATTTCTATTTTCTATGTTTGAGACTTTGGTGCAATTTCTAAGCCTTTGTGTACTTGTTTGTTTAGATTTTAAGCTAAAGAAACACAATGGGAAAGATTATTTAACCTCTTTTCTTTTCTTTTTTTTTCTTTTTTTTTTTTTTTTTTTTTTTTCCTCAAGAAAAATTGTGAGGAAAATGAATTTCCATAAATTGAGAGCTCGGCTATGAACTTGAAAGTGATGCTCTATCAAACATCTTCTGTTGTCTTGTTCCATTTGATCCTCACATAAAAAGACAAAGCAGATATAGGACTATTGTTCTTCCAGCTAGCTACATTTAGCCCTTGTTTGAGCTCTATTATTTCAATTTATAATTTGGGTTTTGAAAATCTAATGGTTAAAAAATGATTTGAAAAGTAAAAAATTGTGGGCTCGACTTTTCTGAATGATTAAGATTGATTATTGTAAAAAAAATTTGTAAAAATAATGAGAAATAATGAGGCTCAAACAAGAGCTTAAGCCTTAAGGTTAAGAAATAAACGGCACAATCCCCTCATGGACAGACATTTACACGATGCTTCTTTCCACACTTGCTCGCAATAACTCATACATACCATCTCCGACACCAACCTTCACCATCTGCCCCCCATAAACATGAACTCTTTCGTAAACGGCTTCCAAACCATAGTGTCTCTAGCACATATCGAAACACATACCAACTACATTCTCATGAGCTCTACAGTATGCACTCCACAAAACACCTTAAAGGGCACTGGCACCATGACGTAACGCTTGTCCAGCACACCCATCTTTCCCATAGAGTCATAACTTCATTCTTAGTGTTCTGCATGATTGCCGACACAATCCGTGATCCAAAATCTTTTCTCCACGAGAATTCATGTCAATGATCTCCCATAAAATTAACAACGCATTTGAGTGATTCCACCCTGATACAATATTGAAAAAGTTGGGCATTCTGAACACCAAATCAGACTCAGTTAACTCTCCAAAACCGACATCTAACCTCAAGCTCAACCCAACAATAATTTCACTTTGGTTACCCTAATATTACTCTAATTACACCTTAATTGAGGGAGATAAACAATAACATGAAGGGAGAAATGAAAAAGAAGATTAGCTATCAATGGAATGTCTCCAAGTCGGCTGCACACTTCCCTCTCTCTCTATCATTCAAACTCAAGCCAAATGGAGACTACAGTAAGTCGTGTATAGGGTATTGGGCTAGGTCTAATACACGGGCCACTTAACCACCCAAATCAGGCAAGGCCCAATACACAAACTAAGTTGGCCAAACTTAACCAAGCAAAAGGCCACTTAACCACCCAAGCAGAGCAGTACCTGTGACTTTGTAGATTTGAAACAAACATTAGTTCTTCGAAATATAGGCCCTGGGCTAGACGGGGGTTCGGGGGCGATGCCCCCGAAAAAAAAATTTTAAAGGAAAAAGCTGAAAATAAAGATTAAATTCATATTAACATAAAACAAACTATACAAATTCACCATAAAATTGCAAAAAAATAAAAAGTTCAAAAGTATTAACTAATATAAAACGGCCAACAAAATATTATATTTCATATACCTTAAAGTTTTATATTCAAACAAATTCCAATTTTATGGATCTGGGCTGAAATATTATTAAAAAAAAAAAAAGCCCCAAAAATAATATGAGTCCTGAAACAATGGCCTCACCTGCCTCTAGGCAGGTCCGGCCATGCACCCAAATCAGCCAAGGCCCAATACACAAACTAAGTTGGCCAAACTTAACCAACCAAAAGGCAAGACACAAGACCACTAAATGGGCCAACACAATTGGCCTCCCAAGTGGGTCACGAACAATTACCCAATTGAGTTGGTTCCAAATTCCAATGACCTGAGTCGTTATCGAGTCGAGCTATTAATTTTGGTGTCGATATAATTCCAGGACCGTTTTAAATCACGTACCCAAACTAGTGTTGCACATAAGGATATCAGAACAAGCAATGTACTCCTCGATTCAACTTTCAAAGCCAAGATTTCAAATTTCTCTACAGCCTGCAACTCGCTCTATCATGTTAAATGTCGATGTGTTTGCTTTTGTAGAATGCTGATGTACAAATTTCTCATATGTGAATAGAAAAATCAGGCATTACAATCTTTGTTGACTAAGTGTTGTTTGTTCAATTACAGAGATTTGAACTAAAAAAAAATCTAATATAAACAGATTAGTGTAGTTCGACTTCAATAGAATAAGATTCCGAGTTCTGGATATCTAACTGGATCTTCATCAAAGCTGAAACTACTTCAGCCATGCTCAATCTGTTTTCTGGTTCTGGTGCCAAGCAAGCAACACTTAATTTCACCAAGCGAACTGCCAGTTCAGTTCGATCTATGATAAAACCAAGAGAATTCTTTACTTGGAGGCGAGGGTCGATTAGGTCCTTAATCTCAGCGTTTGCATTTATTCTATCCATGGTTGACATTACTGTTTCTGAAAGAAAAACTTCTTTTCCATTCTCCATGAAGACAACCTCTTTACCTGTAATCATTTCTAATAGAACAACCCCGAAGGCATATACGTCAAATTTTGGAGTCAAGTTTTCATCTCGTAGATACTCTGGTGCCATATAACCTTTTGCTCCAAGAATGCTAGTAATCGAGTTTCCATTTCTCTCCCTCTGGGCTAATCCTGCGAGACTGAAATTCGCAATCTTGGCCCTTAGATCTCCGTTGAGTAATATGTTGCAACTGTTAATGTCCTTGTGCACATGTGCTGGAGCAGTAAAGTTGTGAAGATAATGTAGCCCATTAGCAACATCTAAAGCGATACGAATCAAGTAATTCCAGCTCTGAACATGTGAAGAGCTCTCTTTATGGAGCCATTCCTTTAGAGATCCATTTTCCATGAACTCATACACAAGAAAGAAACTTTCATTATGCTCACAGACACCATATAGACTAATCAAATTAAAGTGATTGATCTTACTAAGAATTTCAATCTCCTTTGTTACCTCTTTGCCTGTCTTTTTTATGGCAACTAATTTTCCATGAAGAACCCCGCGATGAATAGAATTACTAAGCTTCTTCTGTGCACTGAAGTTTCCAGTAGCTGCCTCCAATTCTTCAAAAGAATATATTTTCAGCATTTCCTCAATTCCAGCAACTTTATCTAGGATATGCTCCTGTAATTTCCTCAGCTTTTTCCCCTGCCTACCATTCGAAGAGGCTCCACTTGATCTGTTTTTCCTGTGATAGAAGAAACCAAGATACAGCACAAAACAGAAAACTGCTAAAGAAGCACCAGCTCCTATTCCAACACTAAGTCCTCTAAAGGATCTTTTATGCATTTTCTGTGGAGTACTTGAACTTGGACTAGAAAGATAAGTTTGGTGATAAGTTCTGATTTGAGGGCTCAAGGGTTCTGTTGGAAGAGGGATCAGTATAGTTGTGAAGGGATGAATTTTATCAGAAAAAACGTTGGCGTCGGCTAAACTTCCGTTGCTTACATTGAAACGATGACTAATTGCAGGAACTTTATCTTTCCAAGTGATCAAGTATGTTAGTAGAAACTTGGTGCCATTTACAATCTGTTCATTTGTCGGACAAGCACATCTAAGTGGCACTTGCAATTTCAAACCTGGATACAAATCCAATTCACCATACGGATTCTCTCGCATAAGTGCATTGCAAGTGGTTAGCCCCTGATATGTGTTGTTCGCGATTGTGAAATAGGTGTAATCAAGAACTGGAGAAACATAAGATGTGTTGGCCTGATAGTATTGACCCGAACAGGAACAAGTTATAGGAACTACAACATCTTGGTCCGGAGGCAAAATGTCTGAATTCGAGATATTATTCAGGCGTGCAAATTCCAATGGATCCGAAGACATAAGATTCGAGATGGAGGAGACTGAAACATAAGGAGGTCGTGTTCTGAAAAGTAAGAATGCCTTGCAGGAAGACTTTGCACCATTGCAGGTATAAAGAAAAGCGGAAGATGGTCCTGATGCATCAGTTGCATTGCATTGCATAACCAAATTTCCTGAGTAATTCTGCTGTGCGAGGGAATTCGATAAAAAGAAGCTAAATACGACGAAAAACCCTAGTAGACACTTGCTCATGGTGATCAATAGTAGTTTGAAGAACCAATGAGAAGGCAAAAGCTCAAAGTACTAATCCCACTGAGGCAGATGGAGTAGTTTTTTAAGTTGTAACAAATGAGAAGGAATCAACAATTTATTTTGGCAAGAAAAACTTGTTTCTTCATAAAATATTGCCCCCGGAAAAAAATCAACTGTTTCATTAAACAACTATAGACTGGTGGGAAGGAACAAAATATATCTGTGCATAAAAATTATTGAGAACAAACCTGCCTTAACAACATACGAAAAAGACATTATAGTTAAGAACACAGAGGCAGCTTGAAATTTCATTTCTTACAATAAAGAATATTGGCTTAGGTCATGAAAATTTGAACAGAACCATATTATTGTACAAGAAGGAAAATTTCACAGAAAACTCTGGTTTTAAAGCAAATCTATCATTATAAAATTGGCACGAAAGCATATTCTGCTCCAAATACTCTGCTGATTTACAGATATATTGACTTCAAATTCATCACAAAGTATATAATAATACTAATTGTAATATATAAGATAAAAAAATTCAGTGACTATTCAAACCAAAAAAATTGACTAGTTGATTGGAACAGGTAAACCTACTAAGTAAAACATTATTCCGCATAAATTGGCACCTTGTGCTTGTTCTTATTCCAGAAGCCGGCCGTCATCCTGTGTCTTCAGTAAAATCTTGACGACAGCCGTACCGTCATCAGAGGAGGAGGAGGGCAACGGGACGGGGAATACCCGAACCCGACAAGAACACACCCCCAAACGGGGCGGGGAATCTCCTACAAAGACAGGGATGGGGCGGGGATGGGAATGCGGATGAAAAAGCATCCCCGAACCGGGGACGGGGATGACCATCTTATCCCCATCCTCGTCCCGTCCTCGATCTCATCCTCAATTAACAAGTTGTATTAAAATTTAAAAAGCAAAAAAAAAAATCTTATATTATCTGTACAAAAGTCTTATGATGTCAAAATTTCTTGTACTAAAAATTTATTACTTAAAAAGTCATAAACTTTAAATACTTATTTTGAAAAAGTTACTGATTATTAATTATTAAGCTTATCGAGTTGTATTTTCTCATATAATCAAATATTAAATAAAGACACAAACAAAAAAGAATATATATTCGATTAATGTCCAAATAATGTGTAAAGATTATTAGATTTAGAAAATATTAGGGTTATTCCTTCATGTTTCCTTATATTATCTATATAAAATTATTTGAAAAATTAAAAAAAAAACAAAACAAAACAAAACAAAAAACAAATGGGGATGTAAACGGGGATTTTCTCCGCCCCACTCCATCCCTGATTAAATGGGGACGGGGCAGGGATGGGAATGATAAATCATTAATGGGGCGGGGACAGGAAAAGATATCCCCGCCCCATACCCGTCTCGTTACCATTCCTAGAGGGGGAGTTCTCTATCAACGTTGAAGATTCAGTTCTCCTCGGTCGGAAACTATAACCCAAATAATTTGGTGCACAAGCTCTCACAATCATCCCATGTACCCGTTCAAGTAGGAAGAGCGTCTTTCAATGTGCAAAATATAGGATTAACTAGAATACTGCTTTCGTGCAGTGGAATCTAACCATAGGGTCCGTTTTAAGCCATTATTTGATTATTTCAAAAAATTTCAAACTTACGATTATGAAAATAGAATGGAGATTTGTTTAAATTAGAAAAATTAGGTGTATTTTAGAGGGGCTTTGCTATAAGTACCGCACGGTGTACCGCTCCCTCACACGAACGGTGTTGGGCCACTCTTTGATGCTATTTGCTTCATTGATACAGACCTAGTAGAAACCAATGTTGCTCAAAAGATGCATGTTTTTCTTGACACACTACTTCGAAGTTTAAGTAATCAAAAGGAAAAAAAAAATTATATAACCACCAAATAAAAGCAAAAAAATCTTGATTTATTCATTCATTGTTTTTTCTTCTTTTTACAAGTAACGTGACTAGATAAAACACAAACGTAAGTGTACATGTCGAATTTTCCCAACTAGAATGCATAGATGGGATGCAGAAAATAATTGTATCCAAGAACCTACTCGACGAAATTGGTCTGCACTTTACTAACCAAATGTTTTCCATACACAGCTCCTTCGAACTTTCTGATGCCACCCGTCCTCTTAACACATACATCCAGTGGTTCTATTGTAGCGTCAAAATTCGGCTGCTCATAAAGTAAAATCACAGGGAATGAAGAATTTAACAAAAATATTTCAGTGCACGTGTATACACACCCAAAAACAATCACATATGTGAGCCACACAGACTATAATAGCATATAGGAGAGAAACTGACCTCATAAAAGTGTGCCACACAAACACGATACTTTGGAGAGTTGTTGATGACTCGGTGCAAAGTGGATTCATACAGACCATTAGTTAGAATCTGCACATTCGCAATATTCAGGGAGGTATCTTCTTGTATGGTTTGATGTTGAAATTTAGTTGATAAGATGATACCTTAAGCATGTCACCAATATTGCAAACAAATGTGCCGGGAATTGGTACTGCTGATATCCATTCGCCATTGCTATTTCTCACCTTCAATAACTCAAATGAACTGGTTAATTGGACATTCTTCCATGATATATACAGAGATCAGAAATAATCTAATAGATGGGATATGGTATATTATATTTGGCAGAAAAGTTTTTTAAGATCGTGTCCTCCCACTGAAAAGAAAGACAAGAATAAGAGGAAAATAACCGCTAGAATAAAGGAAAAAGAGCATAGATGTACCTGAAGTGCAGTTTTGTCATCATCCTGATTGACCAATGTCAGTAGACCTGTATTTCAAGAACACAAAACCCTTAAAGCATGCTTGGCTAAGCTTCTAAATGTTTAGTTGGAAATATGTTATTTATTTTGACAAACTAACATTTTTCTACTAAGAAGTCAGAAGAAAGTAGTAACTTATATTTTTTTCTTAAGCTTAGCCAATCATTGAAGACTAGAACGGAAATATTACCATAGTCGGTGTGAGCTCCACTGCATTAATTGACCATTGGAGAGAGCAAATACAGGAAAACAGCATTTAGTAGTAGTAGGAAAAAATCAGAGAAGAAACTTGACTGCTGGCACCCAGACTTACCAGCCAACATCATTTTTGGGCATTTCCTGATGTGCATTGGGTGCACCAGGATAGCCAATTATCCTTAACACCCAAAATGGATCGCCAGCTCTATTACCTTCAAATGCATACATCGATTCACCCAATGCTAGGGCAATGCCTCTCATTAACTTTCTAGATAGATCTACCAGCATGTAAAATTAATGAAGTATTTAATATTCCTCTATAAATAAATTATAAGCTAAGATAGAGATTAATGAAGAGTTACTAAGTTCATTCATCAAAGCACCTGTGCATAGTTCAATATACTCCTCCATCAATTTTTTGAAATTTGGAGGATCACGTGGCCTGCATACGGAAAAAAATGAACATGAACAAAGAGATATATACTTACCGTTACAACCACACATCAAAAGGACCATAATGAAAAGGCAAGAACAAAGCATATCAAGGTGCCATTTTGTGTGTCAAATATATAATTTTAAACTGAAAAATCATTTGATAAAATGAAGATTTAAGAAGTCACACTAGGAGATATTCAAATCAAGCATACCGGAAATATTTGCCTGTAATAAAACATGCAGCTCCGAATATTATTTACGAAGATATATTTATTTTATTATTTTGTGGGCAAACTTGTCAAATTCAAATTGACATACCATACATTAGGTCCTTCCATGGCTTCACCAAGAGTTCCATACATTCCATGTTTCACTTCTCTGTAACACTGTTTTCAAGAAGAATATTCACTAAAAATATTTAATAAACAGGAAGTACATCTCCTTCAGAAAATAATAATACTTAATGTGTGTTTGATTGTGATGGTGGAAAATGGGTGAAAAGAAAAAAAATTCCAAGGAATTGATTTTGCTTGAAAAATATTTTCGTGAAAAATCAACTGAAAGTGTTTGATTGGTTTAATTTTCTAGGTGGAAAATGTGAGAATTTTCCAAGTTTCATTGTTTGATTAGCATTATTTTCGATGGAAAATAAAGTAAATTTTTGCTATTTTAATAAAAAAAAATTAATGTACTTGATAATGATAGTGTTATTTTTTGGGAAAAAATAAGTCAATTAACAACAAAAAAATTGATCAAACGTGGCGAAAACAATTTTCCAACTAACCTTAAAAATAATTTCTCAAGGAAACCATAAGAAAATATTTTCAATCTTTCCAAGGCTTTTGGGGGTGTGAGCTGGTTCCCTTGAAAATCTTTTCCTTGTAAAGTTTTGGCAATCAAACAAGATAAAGTAGGAAAATAGGAAAAAAAATTCATTTTCCTTTGAAAACTTGACCTTATCAAACACTGCCTTACAGTTTGACCTTGGAAAAATTGTTTACATTTTCTCTCAAGATGCTTATAATGACAGTAACATCAATAACCATAAAAGAATGTGTTTTCAATATAAGCAGCGCGACTCTTTAATTTGCATATGTTTTATTCTCTGGATATTGTAGAAAGAAATTCATGCTCAGTAGCAAAAGCACATTTCAGTGTTCTTGAAGCTTATTTTTTATTCAACTTAAAAAATTAGTTAACTAGGTATATAAGCATTGCTCAAGGCAACAACGAAAAGAATGAAATAAACCGCCTAATTTCCTCCTCAAGATCAGCTACTTACTAAGAAATCTATGTTAAATCGAGCAACAAAGCTACACTATCACGGCGATAAAAGTCGTTTTAACACTTGTTCGTACTTTATTTTGATACCTTGGAAAAAGGAATTGTCAAAACTATTAGAGGTATAAATTAATTTACCGCCATGACATTGTAATTATTTTCTTCTTTTTATGCGAGTGTGTGAGGGGGAAATGCATGGGAATTAAAAGTATGCGTGCAAAAGAAATCATGGCATGTCCCACTGTAGGGGTTTGCAATCTCCAATACTGAGAAAAGAGTTAAGAAGAAGGTTCATCACATATTTTCCACAAAATTCTACCATTTTGAACCTACAGTAATTGCAAAATCAACTATACAAGAATTAGAAATGATGAAATGTAATGAAGAATCTCAACTTACATCAATTGCTTCGTGCATATCTGGTACGCCTTTTGTGATGTTTTCACCGACATGCTGATACCCTCTGCATGTAAATACCATTGCATTTGTTAGTGAAAATCATAATGATTATGAGTTCTAAGAATTAAAATGACCCTATACATATAGTTAAATGTTTTTATCTTATATGATGATATGTATGTATTATACTCGAGCTGTATCACAGAACAAGAACCTGTATCCAGTTGCTGCAGAAAGTTTTAGCTGAAGTTTCTCCTCATAAGGTAAACTGAAAAAATTGTGCGATACGCTTCTAATTTCTTTAACAAGCGATTCTGGGATACCGTGGCCCTTCTGCATAAATACCATTCGTCAGAATAAGCAAACACCATGCGAAGTAAAAAACACAACAGCAGTTCATAATCATCTTGAATTACACAGAATAAGCTGTACAAATTAAAAGTATTTCCTGTTGGGTATTTGACCCAAATTAATCAAGTGCCTAGTGAAACATAATGAGTGCCTAGTTGAAACAAAGGATGGTGGAGCTAATTATGGTATTTGAATGATAATTAGTCTTGACTAATTATGATGTCTTTGAATGATAATTAGTCTTGACTAATTATGATGTCTTGAAATGATGATTAGTTTGACTAATCATGATGTTTTGGTGTTAAGAGAATTTTTCATATAGAATTCTCTCTATAAATAGAGAAGGAATTCAAGGAAGAGATACACCACCACAAACATATTAGAGAGTGCTAATTAGTGTCACATTGTGATCAAAGAGAGAAAATTGTGAGCCTAGCATATTGTGAAGTTTCTTGTAACTCTTTGTAGTGTAAGTCAAAGGGTAGAAATTATATGTGGTAAAGCTCGTTTGTTGTATTTTCTCCGTGGTCTGTGGGATTGGGTTGGTGAGTGAAAGTCTATATATTTGTAACAATTTAATATATAGTGAAAAGCTTTGGCGAGGGTCCGTGGACGTAGGCATTTTGCTGAACCACGTAAATTTCTGTGTTCGTATTTATTTTCTTGTTTGCTTATTTTATTTTGAACATCGAAAGATCATGTGGGAAAATTAAAGTGGGAATCGACGTGTCGAAATTCCCAACAAGTGGTATCAGAGCTACAGGTGGTTCAAATAATTTGAAGCAAAAGAAAATATGTCTGTCAAGTACGATGTGGAGAAATTTGACGGGAGAATCAATTTTGGCTTGTGGCAAGTACAAGTCAAGGATGTCTTGATTCAGGCGGGTCTGCACAAAGCTTTGAAGGGAAAACCAACTGAGAGTTCTGACAAAGAAATTGAATCCAGCAAGACTGATGAAGATTGGGAAGATTTGGATTTGAAAGCTGCTAGTACAATACGACTTTGTTTGGCCAAGAATGTTCTTGCAAATATTCATGGGATATCTGCTGCTAAGGAACTTTGGGAGAAACTGGAAGAGTTGTATCAAACGAAGAACTTGTCAAATCGCTTGTATCTGAAGGAACAGTTTCATTCGTTGAGAATGAGCGCAGGTACAAAAATCTCTGACCATCTTAGTGTTCTTAACGGGATTGTTTCTGAACTGGAATCTATTGGAGTCAAAGTTGAAGATGAGGATAAAGCTCATCTGGTCTCTTCCATCCACGTTTGAGCACATCAAGCCGATTTTGATGTACGGGAAAGAAACGGTGGATTTTGCTGAAGTTACAAGTAAATTGATCTCTGAAGAGCGACGATTAGGTGGAGACGATAATTCATCTAATAATAATTTGCTTGTTACTGAAAAGTGGAAGAGAGGGAACTCCATGAAGAAGAAGGTGACATGTTGGAACTGTGGTCAATCCGGGCACGTGAGAAGAAATTGTCCAAAAGGTGGAGCGGACTCGGCGAACTGCTCGAAGGACAATGCGACTCTCCTGGTGGAGGGTGGTGATGATGTACTCTGAGTAAGATGGGACATCCTCATGGCATGATGTCAGTTGCCATGATAGAGGATGTGTTCTTACTGGCACGGGTACTGTGTTCGCATACAGCATTGGTTTGGTTTAGATGCAAGGTATGTGGTTTAATTTATGTCGATGGCTGATGAACTTCCAAGGAGAACCAAACATGGGAGTTGCACCATAAATTTCAGCAATTTTGTTTCGACATGGGCCGATGAAATTCTCGGAGTTCGTTGATAATTCTGAGTGATTATACTCATATGGTGGAGTATGAGACTGTCAAAGTGGAAAAATGCTTGCCTGTTACCCAATATTTGAATTTGGTTTTGGCTTGGACGAATTTGTGTCAAGGTGGAGATTGTTGGGTATTTGACCCAAATTAATCAAGTGCCTAGTGAAACATAATGAGTGCCTAGTTGAAACAAAGGATGGTGGAGCTAATTATGGTATTTGAATGATAATTAGTCTTGACTAATTATGATGTCTTTGAATGATAATTAGTCTTGACTAATTATGATGTCTTTGAATGATAATTAGTCTTGACTAATTATGATGTCTTGGAATGATGATTAGTTTGATTAATCATGATGTTTTGGTGTTAAGAGAATTTTTCATGTAGAATTCTCTCTATAAATAGAGAAGGAATTCAAGGAAGAGATACACCACCACAAACATATTAGAGAGTGCTAATTAGTGTCATATTGTGATCAAAGAGAGAAAATTGTGAGCCTAGCATATTGTGAAGTTTCTTGTAACTCTTTGTAGTGTAAGTCAAAGGGTAGAAATTATATGTGGTAAAGCTCGTTTGTTGTATTTTCTCCGTGGTCTGTGGGATTGGGTTGGTGAGTGAAAGTCTATATATTTGTAACAATTTAATATATAGTGAAAAGCTTTGGCGAGGGTCCGTGGACGTAGGCATTTTGCTGAACCACGTAAATTTTTGTGTTCGTATTTATTTTCTTGTTTGCTTATTTTATTTTGAACATCGAAAGATCATGTGGGAAAATTAAAGTGGGAATCGACGTGTCGAAATTCCCAACATTTCCCTCCCAAAATAATATGAAGTATTGACAGTGAGATTAAATGAGACATGTGTAACCTAGAAACAAAGAAGTTACCACATAAAAGAAGCCAGCTTCTCTGCAAGCTTGATCTAATTGTCTAACAACTTGGGCCACAGCTTGATCTTGGGCCATGTTTGGATCATCCCACTTCTCTAACAATGCACTAATATCTGTCGAATAAGTGTAATTATTAACCAAAGCAGGAAAAAAAATTATTAAGAAAAGGGGTTTCTTTGAGCAGTGCGATCACAGTTAAGTTTAATCCTTCATTTTTCTATAATTCACAGCTAATATATGACAGTACATGAAAAACAATAATTTCAGAAAGAGAACTTCCAAAAGGAGTATAGAATTGTCGTAATTTGGATACCGATTAAAGGGATGAATTTGAATTCGGTGGCCATGGCGTTTCCGTAGAGATTCAGATCCCCTTTTTTCATATATTGATAGAGATTAGAGTTATATTGGAAAATGTTTTCCATTTTGTGGGACTTTTTATTTAAGTTGTTGAAGACGCATTTGATTTATTATTTTTGAATATTGAAAATTGTCTTCGAAAATTAAAAATTAAAAAATACGTTCTGTTTAAAATTTTACAGAAAATTATTTCTGTATATTTGTAATTATATTACTTGTGAATATAAATGAAATAAAGATATTATATTTGAGTTACAAAACAAAAATAAATGAAATAACCTCAATTACACAATTTGATTATGTCAAAAAGTTCAAAAATTTATGTCGCCCTTCTAAAGTAATTGTCCCACATTTGGGTAGCAATTTGCCCTTCTAGAATAATCGTTACATTTAATACTTCATATATATACATCATTTCAGTAAGTACTCATAACGTTTAAAATATAAGTTTCAATAAAATTTGTAGAAATCAATTTACGTTAATCAATGATATCCTTACAAAATAAATATCTACAATATAAAAGTAAAAAAAGAAATGTTTAATAATTAAGCACATGATACATCATCAGAAAGATGGTTGAATTTGGAGTTTGACACAAAACAGAGTGCAATTCAGAATTGTACATCAAAAGTTATACATTTTGAAGACAATGACCTAGAAAGCAAATACGAGAATGACTAAATTGAAAGAAAAGTAAAATTTGCGGACTAATGTACATGAAAATCTGAAGTTGAGATGCTTAAGTTGCAAATAAATGAGGTTATTTTCGAAAGAAATTTCAAAATTTGAGGATTAAAATAACAGATTTTGAAAATCAGGAACCAATAATGTAATTAAAAATGACAAATTTTGACAAATTTCAAATTTTTTTAGTATTTTAATTTATTTTTTTAAAAATATGAAAACGCGAAAAACAACAAGTTTTCCGCGTTTTCATATTATGGTTATAATAATAGGTGGAAAATGCGGAAAACGTAAAAATCACGTTTTCCATTTCCTTTACGAAATTTGGAAATATTTTCGAATTTTTTTCCCGAAAATGGAGTAACAGAACGCATTTTTCGAATTTTCGGAAATAGAAAACGAAAAACGGCTGGAAAATACCAAAGAGAACGCAACCTTATTTTTTTCAAAATTTATTTCCTTTTACACATTTTAATAATATAATAATCAACACATAAACTCAAAAAAATTCTCTATTATTTAATCACATTCTCAAAAAAATTAATATTACAAATCACATTATTTGAGAATAATGATTCTCGAACACGGACTAAGTATATTGCTCTATTTCGACAGATTGATACAAAACATCTCCAATGAACTACGTGAATTGTGAAAATTTGGGTTACACATCGTCAAATAGACGTAATTTGTTAAAAATATTTTTTCAATGTACTACGTGAATTACAATGTTAAATTTGTTAATGGATAAAATTTCACATCGAATAAAAATGAAAATATAGATCAATTTATAAGGGTTTGGACTACTCCTCTTAACAAGGTTAACCTTTTAAGATGGACCTCAAATTTTAACATTGTATCAGAATTCATTAAGCTCTAACGAGCAATTCGATCCTAATAAGATTCAAAAAATTGAGCACACGAATTTCAAGATTCAGGGCGAGCACCAAATATGGTACCCACTCAACAAGTGTCAGTGAGTATTGGAAATGGGTGGATGGGCCCCACTGCCCGCCCGCCCACCCATAAGGTAGAGGGGATCAGGAGTATGGCTTTTAGATCAATTTCCTTTCAAGATTAGTTTGCTTGAAAAAGCCATCATCTTGATGAAGTATGTTAAGAGATAAAATTTCACATTAAAAAAAGAAGAAAATATAGATCAATTTACAAGGGTTTGAGCTATTACTCTTAAAAATGTTGACATTTTAATATAGATCCCCAAATCTTAAAAAAGTTGACGTGATTTTAAAATTTTGGCAACTGCGTCTACATCTAGATCTCCTTGGCACATGATGACTCCTCATTTTTTAATTTTTTAATTATTTAGTTATTTTTTGTATTAGTTAATTTTAAATTAAAGAAAATTCCAACCCTATATATATATATCAATCCACACCACGTCTATTTTTAAAATTTATAATTTTTTAATTATTTTGTGAGTTTATTATTAATTTTAAAGTTTAAAAAATGTTAATCTTTTTCACCAAATTTGGGAAATTATGTCAATCTACGTGTATATCTATTTTTTTTTTAAAAAAATTTAGCCTCCATTTGGTAAACGGTTTATAAATCACACAATTTCTCAAATTAGTTTTTAATCATACATATTTTCTTTCTCAATTTTTCAATCACATGTTTTTCCTCAAAACCATAAATAAAACAGTTTATAAACACTAATGTTGCGCATCGTGCTGAGGTGGATAATGGGTCCAACATTAAAAGACGTCAACGCAGTCAACTCTCAACTTTCAAATGCATGACCACAAAGAATGTCTGACCCGCAGCAACAAGCACGGAATAAACCGAGGTGATTTAGGTGACCGACCTCAACTTAAAGAGAGATGTGATTTTGTACCGAGGTGATGTTGACCGAGGTAAATGACAACGGAGGTGATAATGGCGGCACTGCAGACAGGTCAATGTTGACCTATGGTCAATTTGACCTTATTGTTTTGATCATAACAAACAAGAATTTATTGTGTTACTAACAAGTGTGCTTCAAGTGTTTCATGTAATGATAAATATTCAAAGCACTCTATGTTCAAATCGTCTCTCAAAGAAATAAATCAAAATTATGTGATCGAGCACTTAAGACGCAAAGAAGATCATGAAAGAATTGAAGATATTCGAAGATCAAAATTGAAGTTGAAAAGCATGATATGAAGATCAAGAATTCAAACATACAAGATTAGAGTTCAAGTTCAAAAGTTGATTTAACCTATGTAAAGGTATAACACTCTCAATCTTTAGAGATGAAATTCAACGAGCTCGAAAATGATTTTTATGCATCAAGAAACTTACTTGAAAATTCATCACTTGCATAAAATATTTTTATATAAGTCAAGATTGCCTTTCAAAGGTTATTTGATCTTAAATCATGATTATACCATGTTAAACCACTTTGAAAAACAAGTTAGAAACCTAAAAATCGAAAATTTTCATATTTTTCAAAAGTCAACCGAAAGTCAACGGTCAACAGTTGACTTTCGGTCGACCGAACTTTTGGTCAACCGAAAGTTCAACGGTTGAATGTGTAACGGCTATATTAATGATTCGGTTGACCGAAACTCCAGAATTGGTCAACCGAAAGTTGCTGAATTTGAATTTTTTGATCTATAAATAGTCATTTCATTCACATTCAATTTGAACAACTTAGATAAGATTTTATACAAACTTTCTTGTGAAAATTCAGTGTTCTTAATTAGTTTTTATTCATCTTTTATTTTCATAAAACTTTGATTGATCTAAACTTTGTTTTATCAAATTCATCAAAGTTTTTGGAAGAAAGTTTTGTGAAGATTTTTGGTTTTACATTGTTTAAACTTCTTCAACATCTTCACACTATATTGGAATTGAAGTGTAAGTCTCTCTTTGTTCTAAACTTGTTTTAATCTTTTAAAAGAGAGAAATTCCAATTGATGAACTTTGATTATTTGTGCTACATTTTTCATTATCATTTGATTCATCAAAGTTCTATTGCCTAAACACTTTGAGCTTAACTTATTGTTAATTATTCAAGTGTGGCATCTCTTGGTACTTAATTTGATTCAAAAATTTTAACAAGAGATCATTTGAAAAACTTTGTTTGATTGCATTGAACTTTTCATTATCATTTGCATCAAAGTTTTTCTCTAACACTCGAGCTTAATTCATTGCTATATATTGAAGTGTTAGCCTAACTCTCTCGGTACTTAATTTGAGTATATCATTTGTCAATAGAGTTATTTCAATTGTAAATTCAATTCATTATATCTTATGGTTTCGAGAGCCTTGTGAAAACTCGATTGATTGGTTTCGAGAGCCTTGTGAAAACTCGATTGTTGGTTTCGAGAGCCGTGTGAAAACTCGATTGTAAAGGATAGACGCTCCTTGTTGTAAGTCGTCTAAGGATTTGGTACTCCTTGTTGTAAGTTACCAAAATAGTGGATTTGGCCTTGCTCGTGACGGAGAGCTCGGTAACGGGGGACGTAGATCACGTTGGTTGATTGAACCTCCATAAATCGCGTTTGCACTCTCTTATCCCTTTTACTTACTTACATTGCACTTACTCTATTCTATCAATTTATATTGTGCAACACTATATCTAAGTGCTATACTTGCTTTATCAATTAAGTTTACACATATATAGCACACTACATTGATAGTTTTGTTACTTGTAACACTAAGTGCTCATACTTGTATCCATTGGTTTTTAAGTTTAAGATTATTTATCGAAAAAGTTTTATAAACCAATTCACCCCCTCTTGGTTAGTTTACTCTTGGGCTAACAGTCAAATCAAATGTATTAAGTGTCAGTAATCATCATTATCTGTAATGTGTCAATGTAATCATTTGCTGTCATGTTGTCGCAAGGTCATTAGTCAATATCAATCACATACTGCAGACGTGATATGTTGTAATAATTATGTTTTGTCTCCTCTCCTACTATAAATAAGAGACATAAATGCTCTTTGGAGGGAGAGATAAGAAAAAACCTCTCAAAACTCTTGCTATTTGATTTCGTTGATCGGACCCGGCTGTCAGATCGGTATCGAATTGGACGTGAATTTATGTTATTATAACTTCAGTTCACCTTTAATCTGCTACCCTTTTTTGTATCGTTTGTCGTCCATGTTTTATCTCAGTGTTGGAAATGACGATAGAGCTGTGTACTTAACTTAATTTTTCACAAATAAATCATACACTTGAGAACTATTAAATTTCCACTATCTTTATTTGTTGACAAAAATAGACGTCAACAAATTGGCGCTAGAAGGAGGGCCCGTATCCTTGTTGTTGGAAACCACATTCCTTTTTCCCTGATGCGATGAGTCGCCAACAGGAATCAGGAAGTCATCAAACACGTCATAGTAACGATTTACACAGAGATGTTCGCGGATCTAGAATGTATGCCCTTCCACAACCCCAACCGACACAAACATGCAAGTGGTCCTTGATCAACTTGAACGGATGCAAAGGAATATGGAAGAAATGTGGAGAAATCAAAATCGAGATCACCATCAGGAAGAAGGAAAGATGCAGTCGCAACTACAAATATCTAATGGACCCTCCCGTTATGAGGAACAACAAAATGAGTACTCGGACTATACTACGAGTGCAGTCGGTGAAAGCACACCTCAACTACGAGGTCGTAAATCGCTTGATTGGAGGGGGCAAATAGAGGGGAGTGAATGTAATAAAGTGGGGACATATCAGGAGAAAATGATTGATAGAGAAGGAGAGAGTAAAGCTGTCCGGACAAAGGGAGATGGGTATGAGCCCCCGACGAAGAAAGTAAACTTGGAAAACCAGCAAGCTGATAGTTCAACCCTCCATTTAAATCAGCCACCAACTCCTCCGTCGAGCAGACCGGATCAAACTGAAGTTGAACAGTTAAAGAAGAGGTTGTCTGACCTAAAAGGGAAACAGGAAGGGCTAGGGTCGACAGAACCATCTGCCAAGAGGACGTCGTCACCTTTCACGGAGGTCATACTGTCACAACCTTTACCTAGTAAAATGAAGATGCCACACCTCACCGGGTACAATGGGGAAACTGACCCGGTATCACACTTGGACCAATACATGTCCTGGATGGAACTTCAAGGAGCAAGCGATGCTATAACATGTAGGGCGTTTCCTTTAACTCTTTGAGATAGAGCTCAACGGTGGTTCCGCAACATATCTCAACATTCAATCTCTAGTTGGTCTCAGTTAAGTGATTAGTTATTAAAACAATTTATGGGATCAAAAATTCCGATCACTCCGAAAGAAAGTTTGGTAACTATCCGACAGGAGAAAGATGAGTCGTTAAAGAACTATTTGAGCCGTTTCAATAAACAAATCATGGGAATGGAAAAAATATCTGATGATGCGCTGTTGATGGCAATTATGTCAGGTTTACAAATATAGACTCGTTTCTGGTGGTCGGTGCATAAGGACGGACCTCGAACGTACCAAGAATTTCTGAACAGTGAGGAGAAGTTTATCAGTGTCGAAGAAGCCTCAGGGCCCAAAGGTACTCACCATGAGTCAATTAGAGGGTCAGATAAGAAGGAATATAAAGAGGAAAAGAAGGAGTTTAAAAAGAACACATTTGGGAAGAAGCGAGATTATAAACCAACGGACAGATTCCGTCCTTACAATTCAGAGTAGAAAGGTGAGCTCACCCTGTTAAACGCATCGGTGGAGATCATTTTCACGAATGTAAAGGATAAAGGGATAATTCCTCTGGCAAGGCCAATAAAGCAGAACCCAAGCAATCTGGATCCGTCCCGATATTGCAAATATCACAGGTCAGCAGTGCACACTACGGACGAGTGTCGGAATCTAAGATTTGAAATTGACAAATTGATAAAAAGGGGAAGCCTGCGGGAATATGCCATTGAGCCACAAGATCTGAGGAAGCAATCTGTATAATAGGAAAAGTATGTAGTCCATCGTGAAATAGATTCCAATGGAGCAAACCGACCTGATGAAATCCGTACAATCGTGAGTGGAAACCAAGTTCAGGTCGGATCCAAAAGAAAGAGACGGGAGTATGCTCGGGAGGCGCGAAATAGTTACCAAATCTGCAGCCACGAAATAACTCCAAATAATTCGAAGTCGTTTAGTTTCTGTGAGGAAGATGCAAGAGGCGTACTCCAACCACATTCAGATGCTCTGATGATCACAATACCCGTGTATAGGATAAAAATCCACATAACCTTGGTGGATGATAGCAGCGCCATGAATGTATTATATTGGAGGACATTTGAAAAAATGGAAATTGACCCACGCAACTTACGGCCAAGAAGGACAAGGATTCAAGGCTTCACGGGTGACTACATCTGTCCTCGAAGTGAAATATCCTTACTGGTGGAATTGGGGACAGGATCCTGTCAGAGGCGTGTCATTGCTGATTTTGTCGTGGTTGATGTCGTGACAAATTACAATGCCATCTTGGGAAGGCCAATCCTCCACGAGTTGAAAGCGGCATCATCTATTTACCATTATTGCCTGAAATTTTCCAAACCGAACGGGGTTGCCACCATAAGGGGGGATCAAAGAGCTGCCAGGGAGTGCAATTTAGGTTTCGCTTCCAACAACATCCAAATGGTGAAGATTGAAGAATCAACTGCAAGACCAAATGAAGAGGATGAGCCGATAACAGAGCTACAGACTTTGGATCCAAGATGAAATCAGGAGGGCAGCCAATCTGGTCCTGTGGAAGAATTAGATGTTGTGAAGTTTGATGAGGAAAAGCCTGAAGTAGAGTTCAGAATAGGACGTAAACTGATCGAGCCAATAAGGTCAAACCTCATTAGTTTTTTGAAAGATAACTCTGATGTATTCGCGTGGACTCGTTTTGATATGGAAGGGATCGATCCTAAGCGCGCCTGCCATCATTTACATGTAAGCCCTGATTTCAAACCAAAAATACAAAAAAGAAGATCTCTTAATCCTGAACGATATGAAGCTTTGGCTCGAGGGGTAGTGAAATTACTTAGTAATGGCTTCATCAGGGAATCATTTTATCCCGTTTGGATCGCAAATTCTGTGCCGGTAAAAAAAAGTAACGGGACATGGAGGCTATGTATAGACTTTTCAGATCTGAACAAAGCTTGCCCAAAGGATAGTTTTCCTCTCCCGATAATAGATCAGTTGGTGGATGCTACAGCAGGACATCAGCTCCTCAGTTTCATGGATGCTTATTCGAAATATAACCAAATCCCGATGAACAAAGCGGATGAAGAGCACACTTTGTTCATGACCGATATGGGACTTTACTGCTACAAAATGATGCCATTTGGTCTGAAGAACGCCGGAGCAACGTATCAACGGTTGGTAAATGAAATGTTTAAGGATCAAATTGGAAAAACAATGGAGGTCTATGTTGACGATATGCTTGTAAAGAGTGCTTTGGCCTAAGATCATATCCGGCACTTGGATGAGATGTTCCAATTATTGAGAGATTATCGGATGAAATTGAACCCGAAGAAATGATCCTTCGGAGTTGGATCAGGTAAATTCCTTGGTTACCTAGTGAACCAAAGAGGGATTGAAGTCAACCCTGAAAAAATACAAGAACTAATGAAGATGAGAAAGCCGAGAAAGGTGAAGGAGGTCCAGAGTTTGACCAGGAGGATAGCAGCGTTGAGTCGTTTTGTGTCAAGAGCGACAGATAAATGCCGACCTTTCTTCGATTTTATCAGGAAGAATAGGGAGTTCGAATGGACTAAGGAATGTCAGGTAGCCCTTGAAGAACTGAAGAGGCATTTGGTGTCACCTCCTATTCTTTCAAAACCTTCTTCGGGGGAAGTGTTATCCATATATTTGGCAGTTTCAAAAGTAGCAATGCGTGCAGTTCTTGTGAGAACAGAGCAGGGTGTGCAACATCCGGTCTACTATGTTAGTCAAGCCCTTCATGATGCCGAACTCAGATGCTCTGAAATGGAGAAGTTGGCTTATGCTCTAATAATGTCAACCCGAAAGTTAAGACCCTATTTTTTGGAACATCGAGTGGAAGTATTAACCAACCATCCTTTGAGGCAAGTATTACAAAAGCTAGAAATGTTCGGACGAATGTTGAAGTGGGTTGTGGAGTTGGGACAGTTCGACCTATTGTACAAGCCAAGAGTAGCTATTAAAGGGCAAGCTCTGGCCGATTTCATCATAGAATTCACTCCCATGACGCAGATCTGCAGTGCAGATGTACACTCTACTTGGAGGTTATACGTCGATGGTTCATCAGCGAGACAAAGGGCAGGAGCTGGGGTTGTTCTGGTCAGCTCGGATAACTAGTTTTTTTTGCAGTTCTTATCGTTTTGACTTTGAAGCAACCAACAATGATGCAGAATATGAGGCCTTGATGATAGAGTTGGACATAGCTCAAGTAATGGGCATCAGTAGTATGATCATACACAATGACTCTCAGCTGGTGGTGAATCAAATCTGGGGAACATATGGAGCTAAAGGGGAAAGGATGGCAACCTATCGTGCGAGGATTTTGGAGGAGCTGAAGGATTTTAAACATGAAGAGATTATTCAGATCCCTAGGTCAAAAAAGGTCAGGATGATGCGCTGGCTCGCTTAGCAATGAGTGAAGGAACATCTGAATTAAGGAGCATATCCATTGAAACAGTCATACAATCAGCCTTGCATTTACCAGTACCAGCAGTCCTGCATAATTCTTCAAAAAGGACATGGAAAGACGAAATTATCCAATACTTACGTGAAGGGTGGTTCCGTCGGATCAAGTGGAAGCAAGAAGTTTGAGGATCAGGGCTGCAAGATATACTATGATTGGAAATGATCTATACAAGCGAGGATTCTCCCTACCTCTATTGAAGTGTCTTGATGATGAAGAGGTAGAATATGTGATGAAGGAAGTCCATGAAGGTATTTGTGGAAACCACACTGGGGGACAGACTTTAGCCTTTAGAATTATAAGGCAAGGATACTTTTGGCCTACGCTCAAGAAGGATGCGATCGATTTTTTTAAGAGATGTGATAAATGTCAAAGATTTGCTCATATGATAAGGAACCCTCCTGAAGAACTAACAACCATCATGAGTCCGTGGCCATTTGCAAAATGGGGAATTGACTTGATTGGGCCATTGCCAACGGAGAAGGGAGGAAACAGGTTCGCTATTGTAGCAGTGGATTACTTCATGAAATGTGCTGAGGCTGAACCATTGGCTAAAATTACAGAACAAAGGACTACCGACTTTGTTTGGAAGTCAATCATATGTAGATTTGGAATCCCACACTCGATTGTGATGGACAATGGGAAGCAGTTCGACAATGAGAGATTTCGATCTTTTTGCGAGGGATTAGGAATCAAAAAGCACTTCTCTACTTCGAACCATCCCCAGTCCAACGGACAGGTCGAGGACGTGAACAAAATTATCAAACACAATCTGAAAACCAGACTGGAGACTTTGAAAGGATCGTGGGAAGAAGAACTACCAGGAGTATTGTATTCTTACCGGACAACTCATAGGACAGCCACAAAAGAGACCCCATTTACCTTGGCTTTCGAAACAGAAGTTGTGATACCAATCGAGGTGGGACTACCATCATTACGAGTGACTCATTTTGATGAACAAGGTAACCATGATGCACTCAATGTTGGATTAGATCTCACAGAGGAGAAGCGACTACAAGCACAAGTCAGGAATGTTGTGTACAAGCAAAAGAATGCGAGGTATTATAATTCAAAGGTGAGGACGAGAAAATTCCAAATGGGGAATTTAATATTGAGAAAGATGATCACAGCACATGAGCCTTTGGGACCCAACTGGGGAGGTACATATCGGGTCAAGAAGGTCGTAAGCAATGGATCATATGAACTAGAGTCACTTGATGGAATTCAGCTTCAACATCCTTGGAATGCAGAACACTCGAAGAAATATTTCCAGTAGGGTAAGATATTAAACTGAATGTAAATATTTTTGATGTCAAGCACGAGATGTAATCAGATGAATGAAAGTTTAATATTCCGAAGTATGCGAATCAGAATGGATCTTTCAAACAAAGACCTTAGTTGATGGTCCATAAGTACTTATAAGGCAGGATATCATCAACATGATAAGGCAATCTGTCTCAAAGACGAGAAAGACCTCCTTGAGAGGCAAAACAAAGACCTTAGTTGATGCTTCATAAGTATCTATAAGGCAGGATATCATCAACATCACAAGGCAATTCGTCTTAAAGACGAGAAAGACCTTCCTGAGAGGCAAAACAAAGACCTTAGTTGATGGTCCATAAGTACCTATATGGCAGGATATCATCAACATAACAAGACAATCCGTCTCAAAGACGAGAAAGACCTCCTTGAGAGGTAAAACAAAGACCTTAGTTGATGCTTCATAAGTACCTATAAGGCAGGATATCATCAACATAACAAGACAATCCGTCTTAAAGACGAGAAAGACCTCCCTAAGAGGCAAAACAAAGACCTTAGTTGATGGTCCATAAGTACCTATAAGGCAGGATATCATCAACATAACAAGAAAATCCGTCTCAAAGACGAGAAAGACCTCCTTGAGAGGCAAAACAAAGACCTTAGTTGATGCTCCATAAGTACCTATAAGGCAGTATATCATCAACATGACAAGGTATAAGGCAGGATATCATCAACGTTACAAGGCAAACCGTCTCAAAGACGAAATAGACCTCGCTTGAGAGGCAAAAGTTGACGATCCATAATTACCTTTAAGTAAAAATCGAGGTGGAAGTTTGCCGACCTCCACTTTACAAACGAGGTGTTTTGGTAAGAAAAATCGAGGTGGAAGTTTACCGACCTCCACTTTACAAACGAGGTGTTTTGGTAAAAAAAAAAAAAGAGATGGAAGTTTACCGACCTCCACTTTACAAACGAGGTGTTTTGGTAAGACAAACCGAGGTGAAAGTTTACCGACCTCCACTACGAGGTGTTTTGGTAAGAAAAAACCAAGGTGAAATATTGAGATGACATTAGGCCTCATCCGCTATTAAATAATTATTTCGTCAAAGTGTTCACTTCATTTTTAATTCACCTCTGTTTACTGTTCGGAGTGAGTTAAAGTTTGAAAATCATTTAAGTGTTCACTTCGCTATTATATTTACCTCTGTTGGTAGTTTGAAGTGATTCCATGATAATAAATTATCTAAGTGTTCACTTCGTTATTATATTTACTTCGCTATTATATTCACCTCTGTTGGTAGTTTGAAGTGATTCCATGATA
Organism: Ligustrum vulgare; assembly: GCA_963555705.1. Lineage (NCBI taxonomy): Eukaryota > Viridiplantae > Streptophyta > Magnoliopsida > Lamiales > Oleaceae > Ligustrum > Ligustrum vulgare. Next base: position 59,097,774 of record OY743173.1, read on the forward strand.
ATAAATTATCTAAGTGTTCATTTCGTTATTATATTCACCTCTGTTGGTAGTTTGAAGTGATTCCATGTTAATAAATTATCTAAGTGTTCACTTCGTTATTATATTCACTTCGCCATTATATTCACCTCTGTTGGGTTGTTTGAAATAGATTGATGATAGTAACTTTCATCCCTGCTTGCTTCAGCTCGTTTGAATTTCGAATATTCGACGCAATAATAATTTTTTTTTCATTCAAAAACAGAAATGAAAATTACATGACAACATTGATCCAAAAATACATAACTATTCTTCAATGTTGATTGCTTTCTCACACAGGTTGGTTTGGGATTCATGGAGTGGTGATAGAAGGGATTCTTCTTCGACCTCATCAAGTATCAACTCCAGATATTTTTTATAGACTTGGTCGAGCTTCTCCTTCAAAAAGGTTATATCCACCTCGGGTTGTTTAGTTTCTAGCTCCTCCACTGTCTCTTTGAATGTGAGATAGTAAGTCTCATCCACGTCGTGTTCATACTCCACTGAGTCTTTGAACTTTTTGATGGCCTCTTTGTAGGAGCCTTAATAGCGACCTCTAACTATGCCTTTTCCCTTTTTAGGCGAGCCTCTATGTGATTAGCCTCGTCCAATTCTTTTAAGAGCCTCTCCTTTGCCCCCCTGCAGTTGGACCACCTCGTTCTTTAGGGAGGCCACCTCCTCCCTTAAGGGAAAAACTTCATCCTTAAACTTGGATAGTTCAAGGTTGGTCTCCTTCAGCTTGACCATCTGATCTAGTGCCTCTTTTAGTTTGGCTTCCGCCTCATGTTTGGCTTTCACTTTCGCCTCAAACATGTTCCTGGCATCCTCGACCAGCTTCCTAAACTTTATAGTGTTAAAGGTCGCTTCGCTCAGTCTGGATTGAGCACGACAAAGATAATTTAATGCTTGGCCGATGTGAGCAGTGCTAGTTGCCAACAGGTTTTCCAGTGACATGTCTTCATAGAATTTTTCTTGGCGGGGTGTCCAGGTCTTGGCCGGAACATCCATGGCCATCTTGGTCTGTTGGGGGACTCTCATTAAGCCCACATGGGTCAAATTGGCCGAAGCCACAAATTCCCTATAAATTTTGGGCGGGATCCTTTTAGAGAGCTCGCCAGTTCAGCTCTGATAGGGTTTACTCCTAGATATGAACCCTCCGCCTGCAGGATGATTGAGAAGATCCTGCTTTGTCCCCAAAACTTTGTGGAGGCGGAATCGAAATTTCTGGCCTCTCTTTGATGATCTCGGCTCGTTTTGATCTTTTTTGAAGAGGCGGTTCAACTTGGTCCTCTTTGGGAGGAGATGAGGTTCTGGCTGTTTGTTTTTGGGCTACTCTCTTGCGAGCCTCCGCTTTGGCGTTTGCGAGTTTTTTGGCTTTCACTGACTCCATTTTTCTCTTGCCTTTACGAGCTGATATGGAACGAGATGCAGAAATAAATTTTCTAAGTATACACCTCGGAAACCTAAGGTGTTAAATTTGAATTGTGGTGATCGAACACTTACACTTTGGAGGATGTGGGTAGTAATCAGATGGATCAATAAAAGTAAGGGTTGATCCGAACAGATGTTCCTCGGTTAATAGCTCCTTAACCGATCTGTAATGGTCTGGTTGGTCCTTCAAGTTAAGGATTTTTTCTTTGACCTTTAAGTCCAACTATGCCTCTCTCACCTCTGCAAAAAACGAGATGATTAATATTAGAACAATTCAGCTCGAAAATATCACAAGTATAAAAACTTACTGAATTTGTCCCTATAGTGAACAGGAACAGTCGAGCTGACTCCGTCGCTTCGATAGGAGCTCATCCAATTTCTCCCTACGAAGAACCACTTTTCTTTCCACCAAAGAACTGATTCAGGCAGATCAATCAATAATCTTTGACCTCCAAAGACCGACCTCTGCATGGCGTAAAACCACCCCGTTTTCTTGCCATCAGGTCGAAACTGATAAGCAAAATTGAATTTGCCTACAGTGGGGTCGATGTATCCCATACGGTTGTAAAGGGAAATTAACCCAAGGATGTACCTCCAACCGTTAGGATGAATTTGGGTGGGGGCAACACCCCAGGAGCGGAGGAAGTCAGTTACTATAAAAGGAAGGGGAAATCTCAGGCATGCCTCAAGAATTTGATAGTTGGCCGCAACACAGCCTTTAGGCGGTTGGTCAACTCGTTCAAAGCTTTGGCGAAGGAAAAAGTGGACATAACTAGGAATTCTGTATTTATTTTTCCAAGTATTCAGTTCATCCTATGTGGCTTCAGAACGAAAATATTTGCAAGCAAAATCAGAAGTGTAACTAGAACATGTGTCATGTCATTGGAAAGTGGCTGTGGGAGGGTATCGAAAGGAACTTGTCGGAATCGTACGTGATGGTGGTATTATAGCTAGAGGTTGGGGTTTCGGAATATCGTCCACATCCTACTCGTTTCGAAAGAGGCACTGAGTTTCCCTACTTTCCTCTCAAGATACAGATGGTTCGAAATCTTTACCTCTATTATCCGACCTCACTCCACTTTCCTCAGAACTAACAGTTTCACTCATTCTTAAACGTGATTGTAACGGGCTGGATACTTAGATAAATAAAGTTTAAATAAAGGGAAATAGAGTAGACTTGTCAAAGCGCCCTCACCGGACGTTTGTATTTACATGGTCTGATATCTTAACGAGGCAAATTACAAGTCGTCGAAGGAAGTTTGTAGAGAGAATTTTGAAGATTTGATAGGTTCCTTAGTGAGAAGGAGGCTCCTATTTATAAGAAGAGGAGAGAGAATTGTCATTAATAAGTCATAATGACAAGATGTGTTGTCATTAAGGAGGAGGCTACACTTGATCAAAGAACTGACACACAATTCATATGACGACACCTGGCAATTGGAGGGAAGAAATATAAAGGAGCAGAGGTCAATAGGTAGCCAGAGAGATAGGGAGAATTTCAAGATCCGTTCTTATATCTTTTTCAAACCGATCTCGAGCGGACATTTGTTGCGCATCGTGCTAAGGTGGATAATGGGTCCAACATTAAAAGACGTCAACGCAGTCAACTCTCAACTTTCAAATGCGTGACCACAAAGAATGTCTGACCTGCAGCAACAAACATGGAATAAACCGAGGTGATTTAGGTGACCGACCTCAACTTAAAGAGAGAGGTGATTTTTGTACCGAGGTGATGTTGACCGAAGTGAATGATCAACCGACCTCAACTTAAAGAGAGATGCGATTTAATAAAACCGAGGTGATTTTGTACCGAAGTGATGTTGATCGAGGTGAATGGACAACCGAGGTGATAATGGCGGCACTGCAGAAGGGTCAAATCAGCCATATTAAGTGTCAGTAATCATCATTATCTATAATGTGTCAATGTAATCATTTGTTGTCATGTTGTCAGCAAGGTCATTAGTCAATATCAATTACATACTGCAGACGTGATATGTTGTAATAATTATGTTTTGTCTCCTCTCCTACTATAAATAAGAGACATAAATGATCTTTGGAGGGAGAGATAAGAAAAAACTTCTCAAAACTCTTGCTATTTGATTTCGTTGATCCGACCTGGCAGTCAGATCGGGATCGAACTGGACGTGAATTTATGTTATTATAACTTTAGTTCGCCTTTGATCTGCTACCCTTTTTTGTATCGTTTCTCGTCCATGTTTTATCTCAGTGTTGGAAATGACGATAATAGCTGTGTACTTAACTTAATTTTTCACAAATAAATCATACGCTTGAGAACTTTTAAATTTTCACTATCTTTATTTGTTGACAAAAATAGACGTCAACAACTACTGTTACCAAATGGAGGCTAATTATTTTAATTATTTGTTGGATGAGTCATTAATTTTAATTATTTTCTAAACGACTTATTAATTCTTAATTGGTATTAAAAAAAATTCAGTGACATTTTCACCCTAAATGTAATTGGGTCACTAAACTTCAATCAATAATATCTGTTTTTTAAAAGAAATCGAATTGTACTAACTTTTATTTTTGGCCTTAAATCAATTTTATTTTTATCTTTTTAATTCAGATAATAAATATATTCAAACTATAATTTTGTTTGCTATCATGTTGGCTCACTCACGAGTCAAGAGCAATCCCCACAGAGCAAGTGGGTAATCAAAAAGACCATTGAAGTAAAGACTTTTCTGAGCATAAAACTCTTGTATGGTATTTACCGATTGGGAACCTCGCCTATCCCCCCGAAATAAGTAGCATCGTACTTAGCCTACTTTAGTTTCACATGTTTAGCCATTTACAATGGGTTTTGTTTTCGTCCAAAGCCATATTATGATAACATAAAAATATCAACGATGCTACTTATATTTTTAGCTTGACAAAAATGAGGTAACGAGATTGTGTTTGTTGATTTAGGAGTTGATGTGATGTGATGGATAAAGTAATAGAATTGTGCTATGTATTTATCATTTCAACCTTATTTTTTAACCTCCAAGTATAAGTAACACGACTCAAAAAATATAAATTAATACTATTTAGCATCACTTGTGTTAAAACATCATTTAGGTGGCACTCTTGTAATGTTAAATGAAAAATGCAATTAAATAAGTGAATTAAGTCTACATTTTATTTAACATATCACGCAGAGCCTGTTTGGTAATATGAAAAGTTTTGGTTTGTGTGATTTTTTTTTATGGATGTATGATTTAAAAATGTTTGAAAAGTTAAAAATTATGAACTTGATTAATAATTGATGATTAAGATTGATTTTGCGTTTGCGTTTGCGTTTGCGTTTGCGTCTGAAAAGTTAAGATGAAAATTTTTCAATTACCAAACGTACTCATAGTGTTACCTAGTTTGCTGTTATAGTAGCATTATTCAAAAATTATTTAATAAATACAATTTTTTGATTACCATCATAAAAATGTACTAATTAATTAAGTCCTTGTTTTGTAAACCAATGTAAACCAATTCTCATCATTTTGGTGAAAATTGATTTGTCACGTTTCAAGGCAAACTATTTTAGTCTTATTTGGTCATTTTATTTGATCATTTTATTGTTATTAATTGACTTATTTTTTCAGAAATTAATATTATTATTATCAAATATAAATGAATGAAAAATAAAAAAATTGATTAAAATAACTAAACGTTGTCAAATTTACCATGGAAAATAATGATAATCAAATAACAAATTTGAAAAATTCTTCAATTTTTCACCTAAAAAATTAAATTAATAAAACACATTAAACTTTCAATTTTCAAAAAAATAATTATCAAAAATTCAATTTCCTAAAATTCGTTTCCTTTCCTCAATTTTCACCCTGAATATGAAACGGGACCTAAGTTTAAAACACTACCAAATTTGACCCACTTTTGGAATGCTAAAAATATTCTCACCAAATTATCTTTTACGTGCACTACATTTTAATTTTAATTGTAAGAAATGTTTATAATCTTTAATCAATATTATAATTATGTCCCTAAACTTTTTTTCATTGTATTCTTATTTTAATTCTTTCATTAATTATTATATCTCATTTCTTCTATCGATTACTGTCAAAAAAATTTATTAAGAGGGAATAAAAAAATTTATTTATCACTTGTACACTTAATAATTAAAAAATAAAATCAAAATTTTAATTGAATACTCGTTTAATGTTTTAAAGCACGATAGTAATAAAAAAAATTGGACGAAAATCATCACGAAGGACAAAATTTGATAATTGTTGAAAATTTAATGATAAGAACTTGATGAAAAAAATAAAGAATATAAATGTAATAATCTATAAAGATTAGGGACCAATAATGCAATTCAAAAGTGGTATAGTTCTGAAAAATCGTGGTACAAATATAGTCTCTATTGGACAAACTTTTTTAAAAATAAGTTTTTTACAACACAATTTTTCAAATCATTTTTTAATAATAATATATATTTTCTTTTTTCATTTTTTAACCACATATTTTACCTTAAAAATATGCAAAAAAAAATATTTTTAAATACAAATATTTTAATAATCAAAGCCATAATTACCCCTTTTGGAAACAATTCGACGAAAAAAAAAAATTGAACTCCGAAAATGCCCCTGTATATGTCGATATTTCCATGATTGACAGACGACTATACGTTATCCTCATCTAAATCCAACCAACCATTCGAAAATAAATAATAATAATCTAAAAATCCCCGAAAATATGAACCAAACAAATCACAAAAACCGAAGAAAAAAAAATTCGAAAAAAAAATTAAAAAATACAGAGAATTAGAGAAACGGCTCCAGTGATTAGAATCTTCTCACCATTTTCGCTCATCTCCCTCTCTTCAATGGAAACCATTCTCTCTCCTCACTCTATCTGTCCACTCTTCAAGGCTCCTCCTTTTTCATTTTCCCCTCTTCAACCCAAATCAAGTTCTTGGCTCAAACCCATTTGCTGCACCCTCAAGAAACAATCTGTTAAACAATCTTTTACCACTCCAACAAGTTGGTTTTCTCAAGTGCATCATGGATTAGCAGCACTTGCCATTTCTTTGGCACTTAACTTTTGCCCAGTACTGCCTAATGAATCTGCTTTGGCATCTGAATTTGATGTTTTAAATGATGGTCCTCCAAAGGATACATACGTTGTTGATGATGCAGGTGTGCTCAATCGTGTGACCAAGTCTGACTTGAAGAGATTGTTGTCGGATTTGGAGTCGAGGAAAGGCTACCACATTAACTTTGTCACTGTCCGCAAGCTCACTGTAAGTGTTTCTATTTGTTTTGTTGCCTATGTTATTGCTGTCAGGATTAAAATCTTTTCTTCAAATGAATTAGGTTCTGTAAATGTGTTTACTGTGATAATGTTAGAGCTGGTGGATTTAGATTTAAGAATATCTAGGAAGGGAGCTCATTTATAATATACTAGTATACCACTTTTCCAAAGTGGGATTCCACCGTAGGCCTATTTTCAATATTTCTCTAGTTATATAGGCTGAGGAAGAGATACGGGGGGAATACTATTTGTAATGATTCCATCGTTCACGATAAATAATAAATAAAAAGAAAAAGTTATTCCAAAGACCCATACCCATTCTCTGGTTATTCCAAAGTTGTTCTGAAATTTCCGAACTTTCAATTATGGAAATAGAGCGGAGATTTGTATAAATTGGAGACAATTGTTCTGAAATTTTCAAACTTTCGATTATGGAAGAGAATGGAGATCTGTGTAAATTGGAAAAATTTGGTGTATATGAGGTATTTTTAACAAAAGCAGTGGAGAACTCTCTACGGCCGTGATAAATATTTAATACATATGAAATTATTGACTCGGATTTGGTTCATTGTAAAATTATTAGAATAGGGACTCAAATATAGCACCTATTAGTATTTGGTTTTAATAGTTATTTTAATTTTGTGATAATTTGCATAGTGGGAGGCAATTTGTGTATTAAAAAAGCGTAAATTGTTAGAAATGTGCCTCCTTTAGTTATTTAAATTTAGTCTTCGTCGCTGACTTGTTTGTGTTCTTTGCCAAAGAGCAAAGCAGATGCATTTGAGTATGCTGACCAAGTTCTTGAACGCTGGTATCCAACCATAGAAGAAGGCACCAACAAGGGAATAGCTGTACTTGTTACCAGTCAAAAGGAAGGTGCAGTTACAGGTGGCCCTGATTTCGTCAAGGCTGTTGGCGATACCATTCTCGATGCCACTGTATCGGAGAATCTTCCAGGTATCAAGTCCTATTCAATTCTATCCAAATTGATTTGAGTGTGCTAAATGTTGTTTATGGGAACATATCGTTGTGTATATATGTTCACACTTCTCATGGACATGCTTATGCTTGATGACTATTTAAAGAATAATGTTATTTTAACACACAAGTTTACCATCCTATGTGTTACTTCCCTCACATGTTGGGGGGCATCCTGTTTGTTCAAATAGCATGATCCCTATTTAAAATTTCGCGAATCCTTTTTATTGCTGGATGAGACTAGCAGCATTAAGAGGATTTCGACATTCGAGGAAGGCCGTCAAAATGTAGCTCTGGAAACTCTTCTACTATAAAAGTGCTTGGAGGGTTTTCTCCTCTTTCAGTAGACAAATGAATATGTTCAACCAATTCAGGGAGGTTACACATTAACACTGGATATTGTTTTCAACCGTGCATAGATAAATGATTTTTAGTGCATTTCTTCGCCTAGGCGGATTTTCATTCTTTACATATTATTGATAACACTATGGGAGAATATATCTTGGATTAAAATACTTTGAAATCTGAAAATATGTCATGCCTCTGATGATTACTGTATTTGATGCTACTTCTCTGGTCGTACAAATCAATCTGTAAATGGATGATATTTGCGCACATTTTAAGCACGTGTTTTAAATACTATATGATCATTAACATATTGGAGTCTATCCTGGGTGGCATTATATTATTATCTTTTGTAGTCCTAGCCACGGAAGAGAAGTACAATGAAGCACTATATAGTGCTGCCAAACGGCTTGTGGCTGCCATTGATGGGCTTCCTGATCCTGGTGGCCCCCAGTTTAAGGACAACAAAAGAGAATCTAACTTCAAAACCAGGGAAGAGACAGATGAGAAACGAGGGCAATTCACGCTTGTAGTTGGAGGTTTGTTAGTGATTGCTTTTGTTGTTCCTATGGCACAATACTATGCTTATGTCTCAAGGAAATGAAAATATTACAACTTTTTGTTATCTGGTATTTTTTTAAATCTCTTAGAATTGAGTGAATGTATAAAATCTTCTCCAAATATCATGTGGAATACTTGACATTTATAACCTTGAATCAGTAAATTAGATCATCAAGTGTGAACTTCTTTCTTTCTTCTTTTTCATTTACGTTTCTTGCAAGGTTCATTTAGCTTTCATTCCTGTCAGTTCTACATCCACTTCAAGTTCTTATCAGTATGCTGAGTAAAAGACAAAAAAACGAAGCTACAAACGTTTATCAAGGCAAACTATGATATTCTGAGATGCTAATTGTTGTTTCATAAGATAGTGTAGAAGTTGAAATTCTTGACAGAGACTGGAGAATGTCGTCCATGCTCGGACGATGTGATGGTTCCTTCTTGAGGCAATGATCAATCAACTTGAGTACTAACATGGCTAGGTCCGAGGGATACTGTCCCTGAAGCGATGAATCCATTAGGTTGCTTAGATTCTCCTTTCCATTTTCCTCGTTAAGTACAGGGATTAGCATATGTGATAACTCTGTGTTTACGCCTTCATACAGCATAGCAACTTGTTTTCCTGTTAGAATCTCCAGCATTAGAATCCCAAATGCATACACATCAAGCTTTGGGGTGATCATTCCATTCTCCAAATACTCAGGAGCCATGTAACCTTTTGTCCCCACAATGTGCCTCGTCAAGGCAAATTGACCTTCCTGCCCATCTGTTGACCTTGCTAGTCTGAAGATGCCGATTTTGGCTCTGAAATCGCTATCCAGAAAAACGTTACTGCTATTCAAATCTCTGTGTACGTGTGGAGGGGATGTGTAACAGTGGAGATAATTCAGCCCTGTGGCTACATCTAAAGCAATCTGTACTCTCTGGTTCCAGCTCAAGAACTTGTGATTAAATTTGTGTATCCAATCACTCAGAGGTCCATTGACAGCGTATTCGTAAACAAGATACCAGTTTCCCTCTTTGAAACTAACACCCGAGAGACGTATTAGATTGAAATGATTGATTTTGTTGAGCAATTTGATCTCTTCGGTTACATCTCCATTCATTTTCTTGATGGCAGCAAAATCTCCATTAATACTACCACGATATACAGAGCCCTTAATCAAACAAGCAGGACTGAAATCTTCTGTTGCAGCTCTAAGTTCTTCAAAAGTGTAAACTTTAAGAGATTGAGCAATACCGGATAAGCTCTCCCAGAAGTTCTGTGATTCTTCATTCTCATTTTTGTTAACCGGTTTCAGAACTGATGCGAAGCTAGATGATGAGAAAGCTGGTTCAGCTTTCTGTTTCTTTTTACGAAAGAACTTACAGAAAATGACAGTTCCAATAACTGATGCAATGATCAGACCCCCAAGAACACCACCAACAGCATAAACCCATGTTTTATTTGAACCACCACTCGGTGGAGGGACGGGTGGTGGTGTTCTGGATGACGGTGGTGATGGTTGTGGTGGTGATCGTACGACTTGGGAACTTGACGGTGGATCCTGAAGGGGGACTAACAGAGTAGTGAAGGGATATATTGTGAAGTCTTGTTCCGATAGTCCATTGGCCGTAAGCACGTTCCCTGTACTAACCCTGAATTTTTTGCTTATCAGGGAAACATATTGTCCCCAGGTGATCAAATAACTCAATAGATATTTCACACCATCATCACTTTGGTTCTTTGTTGGACAAGCACATCTTAATGGAACTTTAATTCTCATACCAGGATCTAAGTTCCTGTTGGGATTACTGTTTTGAGCCAGAAGTGCTTGACAGGTTGATAAACCTTGAAAAGTGTTATTTGCAATGGAGAAATAAGTATTATCAGGCTGGATAACAAAAGAAGTATTCGCCTGATAGTACTGACCCGAGCACGAGCAGGTGACTGGAACGAGCACCATCCGATCTGTATAAAATGTTGCGTTTTGAGCAACTGAATTGAGTCGAGAGAGTTGGGATGGATGGACGGCCAATAACTTAGAGATGGTGGAGACACTGTCGAATTGAGGTTGAGCTCGGAATGTGAGATAAGCTTGACAACTCTGGCTTATGCCATTGCAGGTATAGCCAAGAACAGAAGTTGAATTATCTCTGCTGTCACATAATGTTGTGGCCTTTTTTATATATGGCTGCTGAGCAAGATTCACAGAACAGCAAGAAATCATACACAGAAGGGTGCAAATGGAAGAGACAAGCTGAGAATAATTCATTTCAGTTTAAAAGGGAAAATATTATCAGAATGATGTCTTATTTGCTCAATGTCTTGGGAGAAGTTAAGGGTTTTCAGACAAATGAAGGGGGATGAATCTGTGAGTCTGAAAAATTCTTGCTAGAAAAACGAAGTCCTCAGTATCCTTATACAAATGTATAATGAAGTTTCTTGGAACAAGTTGGGATGAAATGAAGGGGTCGTTCAACAAACAAATGATAAATAAAGGAAAAAAGGAGTGGATGAAATGAAGGGGGTCGTCAATTATTGGATTGTTGACCTTGACCATCTCCTGTTAATGGGCCCCACAGACGCGCTTCTGTTTCTTAGTGCTGTCACTCTTGTATATGGAAGAAAATAGTAAATAAAGGAAAAAAGGAGTGGAATTTTTTGGGAAATTTGTTTGTTACTTAGGTCTTAAAATCTCTTGAGTATGGCAAGTTTATATCAAGGTTCTAAGTGAGCTATTGCGCGTCAATGCACGATCAATACAGGAAGCGACGATGGTGAAAGTGTGCATGGAGCATGTGCGAGCCTAGGCATACGTACAAGTTTATATACCTAAAAGAATAGAAATTAACAATTTCTATATTGAACAAAATTTCCCCACCATCATTAGCAACGGAAATTGTGAACAACTTTAGACAAAATATGCATATGCATAACGTTGACTTGAACAAACGTTGTCTACTTTCCAGCCCTATATGTCGACGATATAAAAAAAGTCACCATATGAAAGATATGGTTAGGAGTGGGCACATTTTCTCGAAATTGGTGGAATCGGATCGAAATCGATTAGAACATGTCGGTCCAGATCCAGTTCTACCAAAGAAATTTTTTGATTTGGTACTTGTATTTAGAATCGAACGGAAATTGGTTCGGTTCCCGGTTCTTATTAATTGGAACCAACGGTACTTCGGTTTCCTTGTATGTTAATTTTTTTTTTTTTTTTTTAATATAAATCATGAAGCGGTGAAACCGTTTTGGCAAGTTCCCATTTGATCAAAATTTCTTTTCATTCCCAACTTCCCACATAAATAGTATCCTCCTCCAATTACATCCAATCTCTTTGATTCTTCACTTTATATAATCAATTTAACTCCTAATTTAAGTTTTAACTCATAATTCCCAAATCTTTCGGCATTACCTAAATCATAAATAATTTTACAAACAAAACTCTAAAAGCTGTTGATATGAAATTCCGATTTTCGAAGGCAAATTTGCGCAAACGGTAGAGTTGAAAGAAATTTTTTTAAAAGTAGCGTTGAAAGAAATTTTTAATTTTTATTAGGGAACATTTTATTTTAACATTTTCTAATATAAATGACCGAATTGGACCAACCCGAAACCAATTGGTTCAGTTCCATAGCCAAATATGGAACCAATGATCCCATTACTTAGATTCCCATTGGTAATCAGTTCGGTTCGGTTCGGTTCCTTTTGAAACTCGACCGCACCTACTCCTAGATATGGTCCAGATTCTCCAGTTGACTCGGTAATAATTTTATTATTATTATTATTATTGTAATTTATTAAGGGAATAAACCATTAGAATAATAGATGGAAAAATTATGTGGAGCTTTACATTCTAAGTTTCAATTTTAAAAATAGGATGGTGAATTTTTATTTATTTATTTATTTTTAAAAAGCAAGTACTAATTACCCATTTAATATTTATTAATTAAATATTTTATAGTTAAAAATCAGGCCAACCTACACATCTTTCACATGATCTTACCTTCAGCACCAAGCTCGCTCTCTCTCTCTCTCTCTCTCGCGACCCACCACAGGTCACCGACGACGTAGTGGTGTTGGCTCCTCTGCAAGTGCGATTGAAGCAGTCTTGTCGTTGTTACGAAGAAACGACAACAATCTAAGCGGCTGAGTCGAAGCAGCAGCGGTCGATTGCTTTGTCCTTCACCTACTCTTTCCTATTTGCCTTTCGTTGGGAAAAAATCAATTTTCCTACCCTAAATCAACCAAACGTATAGGAATGGAAAAACACAAAATAATTAGACTAAAGAGAAAACAATAAATTTAACGTGGCTCGGCTGACAACTGACAACTGCAGGAGAATAACATTTTTATTGATAAGAAAAATAAATCACTCGTTATAATATTTTTTTTCATTTTCACAACTTTTTCTTACACAAAGAAAGAATAGCAAGCGCAATTTTCTTTCTTTCTCAAAATTCTTACACACTCTGATGAGAATCCAGGGAGTCAATCGAGTCAAAGTCAAACAAGTCAACCATCGATAAGAATACCGGTGGGGCATATGACAAGATCCAAGCTAAAGAGGTCCAAGAGTCGATGGCGGGACTCATTTTCAAGCTCCGAAATCAAGTCCACATGGAAGAGAGCAAGATTGAGGTCAATTGCCTAATTTTGGAAGCTCGGGACATTTCGGTCGACCGAAAGTCACTCCAGTCGACCGAAACTCTGCAGGAATTTGAGACGTAGCTTCAGGAGGGTTCGGCTGATCTTCGTACGATCGAAAATGCCATTTCGATCGACCAGGTGTTCGACCGAAATAGTTTCGATCAATCGGTTCGGTCGATCGAAAGTTTCCCGAATGTAAAAGCGGGGTTTTTTGTGCAATTTCTCAAACTTTTTGTTTTTCATTTTTTGTATATATTTTGTAAAGCTTCCAAACTCTAGGTTAGTTTTTGGCATTGAAGACACTCAATCGAGAGCTTTTAGAAAGGTAAATCCTTTCTTCACCTTGTAACTATTCTTGGAATTTCTTCAACTTATATATTGAGAGTTTATCTTGTATATTTGTTGTTGTTCATTCCACACAATCTTGGTATTTGTCTTAATCTTTCCATTGGGCCAGGGTTAACTTTCCTTAGAATTTTGGTTGGGTTAAACTTGGGTCAAGATTCTTCATTTATTAATATTTTTTAGCTTTCTTGGGTTGATACATAAATTGTTGTGGGAATTTTTGGTTTAGTCACCAAAGAGGTTCGCATCATTTGGTATCAGAGATTGACTCTAAAATTGGTAGTCATATCTTTACATTTCTTGTTGTTGTTCTTGATATTCAAAAAAAAAAAAAAAATCCGAAAATTAAAAAAAAATTGGGGGAAATCTATATGCCCATGAATATTTCATGATTCCTACATATTGGGCATTTTTGTTGTTATCAATTTGAAAGTTTGTTAGGGTTACATTTGAACAAACACTTGAAAATCTTAAACTATTCAAGTTGCATCCTAAGTGTTTGACAAAATGTTTCAAAGAGTGTTTCCATATTGAATCCTACCTTTCAATTACCAAACACATTCCTAATTGAATTCCTTGTGTCTTACATCAAGTTATTGTGACTATACCCTTGAAAATCTTGTTGATCAAGTTCAAATCCTTACTTCCTTGTTTAGTAGCAAGCAACTAAATTCTACTTGTTATTGTGTCAATCCTTCCTTTGCTTCCTTTATTGTTTGTGAAATTTGTGCTACACAAGAATTGAATTCTCTATTTAGTTGAATTACGTTCCTTGGAAAGTTTGGGTAAGAAAGTGAGGAGTGGTAAAAGGTAAGAGTGGTGAGCTCATTAGAGGGAAAAAGCCTAATTGAGTGAAACACGAGCAAAAATATTTTGTGAGGACACTTGCACACTTTCACTCCATGGCTAATACACATACTTCAAGTGGACAAAATTCTAATGCACGAACTCAAGAGTTGAGGGATATGATACAAGCTCTCACGGTTACTATGACGGATATGGGGGGAAGATTGGAGGGTAGATTAGCAAGGTTGGAGACTAGGAGGGAAGTTCCACCTCCAAGGGATGATAATGTTAGGAGGGGTGATAGGAGAATACCTAGAGACGAGTATGAGGATGATGATGTTGATGATGATGAATTGGAGAGTGAAGGGGGTAGTGACCAAAATTGGAACATGGGTAGGATAGAGGAGGTAGGAATGTGAGGGGATTTGGTCAAGGTCATGGGAGGAACCCTAGGGGTAGGGATGGAGTGGTTGGTAATCTTGGAAGTATAAAGATGAAAATTCTTTCTTTCCATGGGAAGAGTTACCTGGATGTCTACTTAATCTTTCCATTGGGCTAGAGTTAACTTTCCTTAGAATTTTGGTTGGGTTAAACTTGGGTCAAGATTCTTCATTTATTACTATTTTTTAGTTTTCTTGGGTTAATACATAAATTGTTGTGGAAATTTTTGGTTTAGTCACCAAAGGGGTTCACATCACACTCTCTCACATAACAGGCACACTGCCCTTCTCTTTCACGCCAATTCCTTTTGCTGCTGCTGCTCTCTCTCTCTCTCTCTCTCTCTCTCTCTCTCTCTCTCTCTCTCTCTCTCTCTCATCACAAATTCACACAGCACATTGCACACATCACACACTTTGCTTTCTTCCAATTTTCGCGTGTAGAGGCTACAACTGTCTTCTAATCTACCGATCATATATAATAATATCTGCCCAAAAAAAAGTTACCTAATTACAATTAGATTCTCTTAATTATTTTCCTTATTAAATAATATCAATAGTATTCTTTTTCTTTTCTACTTGATATTATATATAAAGAAAATACTCATAATTTGACCACTTTTCATTTTTCTTCTCAAACAAGAATCCTTTATTCCCTATTTTTTTGTCAAAATTTTAATAAGTATGAACAATATTTAAATATTTATGAAACGTTACCTTTCGTTTTGATATCTTCGAACTACTTTCTTAAACATTCACGTAATTAGCCGCAGATCCTATCTTGGTTACTTCACAAACTTTAGCAATAGTACAAGACTCCCCTCGGTGCGACTCCACCTAAAATTGTCTTCCCTAACATCCTGTACAAATTACCAACTTTTTAACCTCTAATTATTAACACATAATTTTTGTCACAATCATCACACGGTCTCTAACAGAATATTCATAACCCAACATATCCAAAGCTCCCAACGATATTAAAATTCGCTTCAATCTTGGTACATGCAAAACACTTGTTATTCTTCTCACCACTCCATCAAACATTTTCACATTTAAGGCACCTGAACCATTGACTTCGAGTTTTTAATTATCAGTCATAAAAACATGACACTCATCACATGACTTATAATTTTCAAACCAATCTCTATTTGGACACGGGTGGAAAAGCATCCAGAATCTAGAAACCAATCACTAACTAGATTCTCATCATTAGCAACACATAAAACATCTTCATGATCATAATTTTCTTTCTCCACATTTGTAGAATCTGAATTCTTTATGATTTCTTTACCTTTCTTCCTCAATTCAAGAAGTCTTGGCAATTCCTCACAATCTTTTCTAACATGACCCGTCTTGTAACAATAATAGCACTCCACGTCTCTTCTTGAACAAGATTGAAAACTATCCATCTGATCATAATTTCTTCCTCGCGATTCACCTCTTCCATACCTATTATCAGAAGTAGTCAACAGAACCCGATCAGTATTCACATTACCACTTGGCTTCTTCATGTTGGTTGTCTCTAATAAAGCAGTTGAAACCTCATTCGCTGTCAAAGTGGATTTACTAACTAACAACGTGGTCACCAACGTCTCATATGATTTGGGCAAGGAAGACTAAAATAATCGCATAATCTTCATCCTCAATTTTAACATTCACGTTCAACAACTCAATCACGCACTTATTAAACTTATTCAAGTGGTCTCTAACATCAATATCATCATCCATCTTCAACTCGTATAATTGTTCTTCAAATAAAGCTTATTAGTTAGAGACTTAGGCATATATAAATCTTCTAGCATTTTTCATAACCTAGAAGCGAATTTCTCGTTCAAAACACTACAGGCCTCAAGTACAAGAGACAATCTGATTGTACTGACTGTCTTGGCTTCCATTTCTTCCCAATCTCCATCTTTCATCCCTTCGGGCCTCTTATTTTGCAAAGCTTTGTAAAGTCCTTATTGCACGAGAACATCTTCAACCGTACTTTTCCAAATATAAAAATTATTCTTTCCATCAAATCGCTCCACTCCAAACTTGGAACATATCATCATCTTTGCAATAATCCCAGAGCTTAAACATTGAGCTCTGATACCACTGTTGGGAAAAAATCAATTTTTCCACCCAAATCAACCAAAAGCAATGGACCGCAAAAACACAAAATAACTGAACAAAAGAGAAAACAAAGAATTTAACGTGGCTCAACTGACTACTGACAATCATAGGAGAAGAACACTTTTATTGATAAGAAAAATAAATCAATCGTTACAATATTTTTCTCACCTTCATAACTTTTTCCTACACAAACAAAGAACAACAAACGCAATTTTCTTTCTTTCTCAAATTTCTTGCGCAGTCTCTCACATAACAAGCATACTGCCCTTCTCTCTCACGCCAATTCCTTTTGCTGCTCTCTCTCTCTCTATATATATATATACAAATTCACATGGCACATTGCACACATCACACACTTTGCCTTCTTCCAATTTTCACGTATAGAGGTTGCAACTCTCTTCTAATCTACCGAGTATATTTAATAAAATCTTCCCCAAAAAAGTTACTTAATTGCAATTAGATTCTCTTAATTATTTTCCTTATTACATAATATCAATAGTATTCTTTTCCTTTTCTACTTGGTATTATATATAAAGAAAATACTCATAATTTAATTTGACTACTTTTCCTTTTCTTGTCAAACAAGAATCATTTATTCCTTAAATTTTTTGTTATTCCTAAAACCTTTAGCTCTGATGCAGAGGGATCTCAGGGCTTTATTATCTCCCATGCCTACCAGTTCCCAAAAAAACACATTCTTTGAGTAATGCACGAATTCTGAAGTTGATTGTGAATGCTTTGAGTACTACTCTGCATGATGGTGGTATTGCGGTGATGAAGTTGGTTGTGAATGCTCTGAGTATTGCTCGAATTCTGGAGTTACTAATAGTGCTTTAGGATACGACGTTTGGAACTTTGGATCGAGATACCAGAAAGCATTGATGAACTACGCAGTAAGTACTTGAGATTCATAGGTTTGAGTTTAGATTGGCACACTATGGAAAGAGATGAAGACAAAGGTCTTTATATTGATGGAGTTAAATCTGGATTGAAATTAACAAATAATGAAGAAACTGTGCCAACAAATTTGTAATCTAAACACTTTGCAGTCGAATGAGTCAATGAATCAATGGCATAATTGGTTTGGGGGAAGTGATTTGTGATTTGTGGTGGTGGTGGTTGTGGAGGTAGTGGTGCAGGAGGCGACATGGTGGTGGTGGTCCTCGGCGACTTTTGGTGGTGGAGGATTGTGGAGGAAAGAGATTAGGTGGGAGTAGGTTGGGGGCAATTATAGGTAATTGTGATAAATTATTAAGTAAATGTGACCAAAATGTTGTTTAAATGTGGCTCTATATGATTTGTGACGAGTATGGAATGTGACTAATTGTTAGGTAGCCGTGACAAAAAAAATTGACTAATTGTGACTTTGTACTACGGGACGTGACTTTGTGGGACTTGTAATGAGGACATGATGTGATGTGACTTACAATTGTGTCAACTGTGACTGTGTGTGACTAAACTACTACTTTGTATGATCAAACTGTGACCTTGTGTGAATGAATTGTGACATTTTGTGACCGAACTGTGACTTCAACTAATTGTGACCAAGAAAACGAGTAAGTGTGACAAAAAAAATGTTTGATAGCGGCAATATTTGTAATTGTTACCAAAATTTATGTTGATTATGACTTTGTGCTACTTGTGACGATTATGAGATGTGACCTGTTTAATTAAATTATTGGTCACAAAATTTGATTTGTGAAGAACTGTGAGTTTCTGTTACCGAACTGTGGCTTTGCGGGGGAGTTGGGGTGGGATAGGGCATGATAGAGGGAATTTTGCGATTAAATTAGTAATCGTGGCAGAAATGTGACTTTGCGAGTGGGGGTGTGGTATGATGGGATGAATTTTGCTACTAAATTTACAATTATGATCAAAATGTGACTGTGTTATCGATTGTGACTTTGTGAGTGGAGTGGATGAGGTATGATGTGGTGGGGTGGCGTTATGGTGGGTTGAATTTTATTGAACCGCGACTTTGTGTGACTGACTATGACTTTGGATTGAGGTGAGGTGAGGTGAGGTGAGGTGGGGTGGGGTGGGTGGGTATGATGGGGTGAATTTTGTGATTAAATTTCAAATTATGATCAACCTATGACTTTATGTGACCGACTGTAACTTTAGGGTGGTGGGGGTGGAGTAGGGGTGTAAGCAGTTCTGTTTGGATGGTTTTGGATGAATTTTCAAACCAAACCATTTAAAACGGTTTAACGTTTTTCGAACCCAACTAAAACCATTTAATTTTCTAAATCAAATCATATTTTGCGATTTGGTGCGGGTTTAAACCACGGTTTGCAAGCGAAATTAAACTAATATATTTAGAACGAGTAAAAATAAATATTTAGACCGAATTTAAACCATGCTTCTTCGCTACACTTTCGAAATTATATGGTTGAAATCTAATCTATAATAATTAACATGCACACATTAGCATGCTGTTAATTGTATTGAGGTCGGATAATGTGTTGCCTGGTGTCAAAAGACTGTATGTAGTCCTAGGAAGTTGCACTGAAAAGGTTGAGATCATGTGTGGACCATTCATCGAGACAGTATTTTCATCAGTCGAATGACCTGTTAATGTTTGAGTCAACCCATGTAATGCTTGAGTCACAGGAGCCGAGACAATGATTGAAAGGCTCTTTGAAGACATTTCAAATTTGGGAGTAGTTCCAGAAGATTGTTGGAATGATGATGAATAGTTTGTCACCTCTATAAAAGTAGGGAATTGTTGAACAGCCTTACGAGGGCTCGTTAGTGGTTGAATGGTCGATGCTTAATCCATTGGTCCAGGGATTTGTTGGACAGATGACATACAGTTAACCACCTTTGCTATAAATTAAAACCAAAATTCAATCACCTAACTAGAATAAAAACAAAAAATTAGTTAACGAAAGAGTATCAACTAAAGAAATTTACTAACTTGAGGAGGGTCTGAGTAACAAACTTATGTGATTTGTAATTAAAAATTTAAATATTAATTATAATTTTTTTGCGGGTTGGCGATTTGAAAAGTGAAATCGAAATCAAATCATTTGAAAGCAGTTCGGTTTGGGTCAAAACCAAAACGTTGACAGATTTGCGTGGATCAGAACCAACGATTTCAAAATTGCGGTTTCAATTCGATTTAACGGTTTGACGGCTTCATTGTGTAGTCCTGAGTTGGAGTAGGTGTGGGGGTAGGGTAGGGTAGGTTGTCATAGACATATTGTGTGAGTGTGTTGTTTGGAGTTTTATTTTTATTATTATTTTAATTTTAATTTAATATATAAGTATTAATTATTTTTATATTATATATAATATTATATTTACTTATTATTATTAATAACCACCTGAATTTTAAAAAATAAACATAAGTTTGTTAGTTTTAAAAAGTGATAGTTAAAATGTTGTAATTATGTACTTTTCTCATAATACATTTCGAATAAGTTGAAACTTGAAATTAGACCATTCAATTCACTATTTTAATTCCCTTATTATTTATAAAAATGTTAAGCCCTTTATTAAAATAAAAATTTTAATAAATTTTGATAGAAGAAGAAAGTATGAAATGTGTGATTGAAAATTTTAAATTATATAAAATATATGATTAAAATTATTTATTGACTTTAATTTATATTTTAATCATATTTTCTAATCAAACATGAACTAAGTAAAGAAAATCAAGTGAATTTTTTCCTTTAATTTTTGTAGTGCACAATCAATTAAACTCGATTCATGCACATAAATTATTACCATTTTTTCATTATTTAGTCTTCAAAGAAAATAATTTTCAATTTACAGTCGTGTTATTGTTGTCGGCAACATAGTCGTTTGTTGTAACCCAAGTTGAAATCAAATGTTCCTTTATTGTGAACTCATTGTTAGTTACACTCTCGTAATTTAACTTTCAATTATAGTTGTGGTAATGAATATTTGGTCGTTTAATAAAGAACATCATGTTAGAATCTCATAGAAGGATTTTATTGTTTCTAAACAAATAAATTTTACGACACGGTGGAAATTATATATGTGAGTTCATTGTAGGGGGTTCATGTCTTTTTGGCTGATTTTCCAATCTATATACTGCTTAAAATAGTTCGAAAAATATAAAAATAAAAAATTCAAGACAAACATCAATTTTAATTTTCGAGGGCCACTTACACAAAATATCACTTTAAGTTTAAGCAAAATCCAAAATCTATCATTGAAGTTCAAAACTTACTACCCTTGTTTGTTAATTATTAATTATTATTATTATTATTTTTTTATAGTATTTAATCTCAATCACCTACTAAAAGTCAAGTCCATAATATTTGACTTTTCGACAAAATTTCAATCATCAATTCTCTTAAAAATCAATATTCATTTTTTTTTTAAAAAAAAATCTTTTTAAACAACACCAGAATATTGACAAGTTAACTAAATATATTTTTATTAAGTTGTATATTGACAAATGATGGGTGTAGTCTGACCCGATTAGCCAAAATATTGGCAGGTTCACTAAATATATTTTTATTTAGAAATTTAATATTTTCTTAGAATTTTTATTAGTAATTAAAAGTTTGAGTTATTTCATTTTTATAATCTTTGTTTACCAAAAAACTTAATAATTTATTTTTCAGAATTTTCAATTCTAGATTTTTTTCAAAGTTATTTTTTTTTTTTTTATGTTTTAAAATTTATCAATTTTATTTTTATAATTTTATTTTTTAAGTGTGATTTTGCCCGATTTGCCACAATATTGACATGTTAACTAAATATATTTTTATTGGTGTATTTAATATTTTCTTAGAGTTTTTATTATAATAATTAAAAGTTTGAATTGTTTTCTTTTTTATATATATAATTTTTATTTTCCAGAAAATTTATAATTTAATTTTTCAGAATTCTCAATTCTAGAATTTCAGATTTTTTTTTTTTCATTTTTTTATCTTTTAAAATTTTTCAATTTTAATTTTATAATTTTATTTGTTAAGTTTCATATTTAATTATAATTTTCAGTTTAAAACTATAATTGTACAGAAGTCCCATCTTCAAATTTTTAACTATAAGTGAAAATTACATTTCGAGTCTTTTATCTTTAAATTTTGATATTTTTGTCTACATTGTTAATTGCCTGATGATTTGATTAATTAATCAAAACTTGAGTGGTAATTTGAAATTGAACATAAACAGTAGATATGAAGTTTTGCAGTTAATTGTTTCACTAGTCACCTAATTATATATATCGTCACGATTTGTTTACTCAACTTCAATACACTTCCAAGTGTGCATTGAACTTTACATGCTGTCACAGTTTAACCATCCAACTACTAAATGCTTCCAAGTGTCCCTCCCTGAACTTTAAATATTGTCACGATTTACCCACTCAATTTTAATATGCTTCCAAGTGGTCACTCAAGTTTCAAATTCTAGTTTCAAAGAGATATGTTCAAGTTTAATTTCAAGATACCAAACGAGGTTGAAACATCAAGTTCTTGGTACTATTTCGAAGTACTCACAGCGTACTTTTACGTACAATTTACAATACAAGAAATAGTTAACCGATGAGAAAGTTATGGCTTGAAAAAGTAAGCCACTTTATCGAAAGTTACAAAAAAATAGTTTTAAGTTGCTATTTTGACAAGTCATAACTTTCTCATCGGTTAACTATTTATTGTGTGGTAAATTGTACGCAAAAGTATGCTGTGAGTACTTCGAAATTGTACCAAGAACTTGATGTTTCGACCTCGTTTGGTACCTCGAAATTAAACTTGAAAATGCCTATCTGAAACTAGAATTTGAAACTTCAGTAATCACTTGGAAACATATTGATATTGGGTGGCTAAACCATGACAACATGTAAAGTTCGGTGGGCACTTGGAAGCATATATAAGTTGGGTGGCTAAACCGTGATAGCATGTAAAGTTCAGTGGCCACTTGAAAATATATTGAAATTGAGTGGTCAAACTGTAACGTTATATATAGTTCGGTGACCAGTGAAACAATTGACTCGAAATTTTGCTTATGCTTAAAGTTTAGTGGTATTTTGTATTTTATGTAATTGGCCCCTTCTTGAACCGTATTGTTTTCCAGTTTTAAAGGTTGGTCTGATCTCATCACTGTCAAGCTCGTGAGTTACGGGTGGATAAAATGCAAAATCTTGCCCCTTCTGTTGATTTGATCCGATAAACATGAAAAGTATTTATTCGGGGTTTATTCTACCAAGTTCTTCTTCGGTTGGATCCCAAATGGAGATATTCCGCTTACCAAGGCAATTGCCGGCGATTAATCTACGTTACGGGCGTACGTTACCGTTTCGACCTCTTCTAGTGAGATGCAATATGCCCCAAAACTCAGAATCAGTGGAATCTGCGAATGGTCATATGTTCATTTTGGGAATGGGTTTCGTAGGGCAATTCTTTGCTGCTGATTTAAAGAGCAAAGGATGGTGAGACTTCTCTTTACATTCAACGACATTGTGATTTATCATCTAAATTTCCGAATTGTAGTCGCAGAATACATGAATTCGGAATTTTAAGGTTTTTTGAATAGGGTAGTAAGTGGGAGCTGCACAAGCGTTGAGAAGAAAACTAAACTTGAAGAAATGGGTTTTCATGCCTACGTCTTTGATGCGAAAGATCCTCAGTGAGTTTTTCTTTTCTATTTTTTTATTAAAATATGGTGCTTTTTCTTCTCTGTTTTTTGGTTGTTTTAGAATTTCTACATACTTCTTGCTAAGCAAATACCTGGGTTGTTTTAGCCTAGAAATTGTCAATAATACAATTCAAACTTTCAATTAATTGAACACGCCCCCCCCCCCCCCCCCCCCCCCCCCTCCTCTCCTCGTGCTACAGACGATGTGGGTATATTGCAATTATTTAAGCTGAAATATATTTTCCAGAACGGAGATCCTAGATATCATGAAAAGTCACACACACCTGCTCGTCTCCATCCCTCCTATCAAGGGTCTTGGTGATCCGGTAATTTTAATCGAACGATAATCTTTGAGAAGTTCTGCTAAGAACCATTTATAGTTATTTAAATATCTTTATTTTGCTATCCCTTCTGCTAATTGTTATGCTCATTATTATACAGATTCTTTGTCATGAAGAATTTGTGAAAAGAAGATTGAAGGATGGGAAAATTAAGTGGCTAACTTACTTATCATCAACTAGTAAGTCTGTCTGGGAATTGCTGCGTGGCAATGTGAGACATTGTTATAATACTTGAATACAACTCACTTTCGCAGAGTATTGCAGATAGAATATAGATGTCAAATATATCATACTTATATGCTCTGTTTGGCTGCCTTTTCGGAATATATAAATGGTTTTTGTTGTTTTTGAGATAAAATGTATGGTTAAAAAGTGGTTTCGAAAAATATGTTGTTAAAAATTTGTTTGGAAAATTGTGTCGTTTATAAATTGGTAATAATTGCGTTATAGAACAGAGGCTTAAGCATAACTTTCAAAGAAGAAAAACATGTCAGTTTCTTTTATTGTGCATTTGAAAGAATCAGACATATTGGCTGAATTTTCTTTTCCAGAACCCCTTGTTTTCCTTTTTTGTTGTTACATTTGGTTACCCTTGCTGACTTGAAATTTTGACAATAATTTATTCTCTCTTTCATGTTCTTTGTTAATTTTTATTTTTGGACTTACAGGTGTCTATGGAGATTGTGGTGGTGCTTGGGTAGCTGAAGAGTAAGTCTTCATTGACATTTATTCAGTTGATGCCTATGAAGCATGCATCCTATTGAAATTGTGCTCAAACATTTGGCAGTTATCCAATAAAACCTACAAGTGAACCAGCCAGAGCAAGGTTAGCTGCTGAGGAAGAATGGTTATGTTTGGGCCGGGATCTTGGGATTGCTGCACAAATATTTCGACTTGGAGGTATATATGGTCCTGGTAGAAGGTTGGTTTGAGTATTCAAATATTGTTTTTAACTTGGTATTCCTTAATAGTTTTATTGGTGGGATTGAGAGTTTGATAAGCAATTGGAAGGTGCAAACTTGGTTTAAAATTGACTTCCTATATCTATACATGCTTGACAGTGCTATTGATACCATTATTAAACAAGAGCCTCTCTCGAAGGGTCAGAAAATGAGATTATGTAAACAGTACACCTCTCGTGTCCATGTTGCTGACATTTGCCAAGCAATCACTGCAAGTATTCTGAAGCGATCCCCAAGGTAGGTTAAAGAATCCTTTAATTCTGTTGGGTTTCTCTAAGAGACATTATATATGGGAAAAGATAAAAGCAAATTATGTAACCCACACTTAAAACTTGACAACGCCCTAAAAAGAACTTCTTCTTCTTCTTCTTTCTTTCTTTCAATAGATGCAAGAACAAATATGTAAATCCAAACATCCCCCATTCATATGGCTTAAACATTTTGAGGTATGCGAACTATGGAGGATTGGAGTAACAATATCACGATTCATGCATATGCGTTTCTATTGTCATATATATTTATATTTCCATGTGACTGCGTAATATAGCTACATTTAGACTTGTGTGTTGATTAATTTTCTTGACTTCCACTCCAGAGAAATATACAACATTGTTGACGACGATCCTGCTCCAAGAATGGAAGTATTTATGTGGGCGCAAAATTTGGTCGAGCAAAAATTTCCGGGCCATGTGAAACAACATTTATCTCCAGAAAGAAAAGAATTACTTAACCTGGACAAAGTTTCTAGGGGAGATAAACGAGTATCCAATGCACGTATGAAGAAAGAACTCGGAGTGAAGCTGTTTCATCCAACTTATAGGTCTGGACTGCAAAGTATCATTGATCATATGGACTATCCATATCGACAAAATTCACCAGGTTCATGAAATCAATACTATCCTAAGTTCTGTACTTGTTACGATGCATGGATAAACTATTTGTAATATGGATTTTAATCTAAACAATCAATCTCAACAATATATTCTAAGGGATCCACAACTTTTCAAGCACAAAAATCTATTACAAATTTGATTTTAATCTCCATCAAACAGGACGTAATATTGGCTTTTAGAATTCACTTTTCCTGCAACAACACAGAGATGAAGCATTTGCTGCAGAGTTCATTGTCTTATATTGTGTAGAAGAGAATCAGTCATGGATTGGTTGGGTAGACAAGTATTTCAAGGACTGTCTATGCAACCTTAAAGATGAATTATCCTTTGGTTTTGGTATTGTAAACCTTGTTTGTTGGGGAGTTACAGAAATTCCACAAATGATCACCAACTGTCGATCAAAATCCAGCCATGGCGTTTCTTTTTTGTTTTTCCTCACTTGGATTGTCGGGTTCATAATCTCTCTTAAAAACTTCAGATTAATAATTCAGTATCTTCAAAAATATTGTTCCATATAACCTAGTTGGAAAAATGGCAGCACAGCCTAACTGATGGCAGCAATAGCAGCCTAGCGGGCTGACTTTGGGTGGGACCTGTTTGATATATGTGTAAGATTAAAGTTGATTCATGTTGTTCGAGAGAACATAAAAATGATATATTTATTTGCCAATATTGATGTTCGGAAGAATGAGAAATTGAAGTTCAAAAGGAACCATGTAGAAGATGTAGTTGGTGTGATATTTGTCCCACATAAAAACATGACAAAATTTAAAACAAGCTACATTTTGAGAGGTGGTAATCATGTGTAGTATAAAGGCTTTTTCAACTTGCGCGCATGGTTGCAAATTTTGGTCCAAATTGGCCTTTGAGTTTTGAAATTGTGTGCGAGCGCGATTTGCGTATACGAAAATATGTATTCGACTTATTCACGAATTTTAACTGTAAATATAAATACTATCTTAATTTTATCTATATAATTTTTCATATGTTATTTTCTTTCTATCTCTTCCATCCATCATCAGCTCTACCCAATAGAACGGGTTCGGGTCGGGTACCCCCACCCGTACCTTGCCCTATAGGTATTTTTTTCACCCAAACCCGCTACCCGTCACGTGAATTTAGGGGTGGGTCAACCCCGTCTACTGCCCCATTTAATATTTTTTTTTTAGTTTTTAATTTTTTTAATTTTTTCAGTCTTTCTTTATTTTTTTTAATTAATTAATTTATTCGGGGTGAATAAACCAGCCCCCGCCCTGGGACCCGGGTGGGTCGTGGGAACCCGCCCAGTCGACTCGCGAGGCGGGTTTTTTTCGCTCCATTCCAGACAGGTACCCGTCAAGTCGGATTTTTTTGTCATCTCTAAACTAGATGCTACTACTATCCCAATACGTAGTGGCACTGACAGAGCAACACCACATAAAGACGTCTATTACTACATGTATGTGAATAATATTGTACAAATTTTAGTGTTGCTCCAAGCGTGATAAATTTCCATTAATGCTGGCATTTGGACTCATCTCAATTAATGGCCACAACACTTTAATTAGTGATCAAATGCTCACCGAGTGGACGAACCATGAGCCTAGCTTGGCTCATTTTTCTTTACGAACTTGGGTCGAGCAGCTCGTGGGCCGAGCTTTGGCCAGCTTCTTGGCTCTATTGACATTTCTATGGCACATCGGTGATTACGTAGTATTTGTGGAAACATTGTAGGGTTTGAAAAGAAAAAATAAAAGTAAATATTAATTAAAATTTTAATGTAAGAAAAATTTCATCAAGAGATGCAATAGTAGTATGAAGTGCAATTATCCCTTTTCACAAACCTATAACATTAGGTGGACTTGCACCAAAATTGATAAGAAAAGAATACATAACTAACATTTTTACATTTAAGAAACTTAAGGTTTTAAATCAAAAATCTGGTCTTAATTAAATATATTTTGTTGTTTAAATAGATTAAGGTCAAAAATCTCGATTTTTTAAGACCAGAATATTTTCTTGGTCACAAATATCGAGTTAATTGATCACAACTTAACAAAATACGAGTCACAATTTTTTTTATTGGTCACAAGTCACAAATTTTATAGGTCACATTTTTTCTCGGACACAAATCACGAATTTTTTAGATCATAATTTTTACAAAACATAAGTTTTATAGGTCGCGATTTATTTCTTGGTCACATATCATAACTTTTATAGGTTACAGTTTATTTCACGGTCACAATTTATTAATTGTTTGATCATGACTCATTTTTTGTCATAATCTATTTTCTGATCACAAACCATAAATTTTAAAAGTCACAAATTATGGTAATGGTAATTAATTGGTCATAACTTATATTTAGATCAAAATTATCAAATTATTAGATCACAATGATTCAATTAAATGTCACAAATTATTAAAATCTTAGGTTACATACTATTTACTAGTCACAAATTACGTATAATTAGTCACAGATAGTCAACACCACCTACTATCGTCGCCGCCGCCACCACCATCTTCGACACCCACAACTACCCCGTCTCAAAACCACCACTAACTCCGCTACATACACCATCACTAACCATCGCAAACACCACCTGAACCACCAACCACGTCCACCTATTTCAACCACAACCACCTATACAATCGCTTGCAACCACATGACAAACAGATCGAAGCCACCATTACCCACTCTCTGCTTCATCATCCACAGCCACAACTCACCAAGGGGTGGAAAAAATAATCAAACCAAATCAAGCGATTTAGTTCGGTTCTACTTAAAAAAAATAATGGTTTGATTCTTAGAATCAAGAACCAAAATCAATTTTTTTATATATATATTTTTTACAAATCAATGTGTATTCGTCTCACCAAAAATTTCAAATCTGAAATGGACAAAATTTTTATTTAGCATATATTTTACCTCATTTCCTATTAGACAAAAATTTTAAATCTAAGTCTAAATTATAATTCTAATTCATTTATTTTCTTTTTAATTGTAAATAAGCATTCATACTGCTTTACTTGCACTCCTACAACACAGTCATCGTTACGCTCCTTAGTAACACACCAACGGCGTTGATGTTTATTTTTTAAAATTTACGTATATATTTCTAACTAATGAATTTGATGATAGATTTTAATTGTACTTGTTAATTTAAAAAATTAGATAATGGAACTAGAATCAAATCAAACCAAACCAAACAAGAACCAAAACCAACTGGTTTGGTTCCAGTTCAGTTCTTTATCTTTGAAAAAATCAAATGATTTCATTATTAAAAAAATCATTGGTTCATGGTTCGTTTGGTTCTCTTATAACCAGAACCAAATGAAATCGTGTCCACCCTACACCCCCCCAAATACCACCTTCTTAATCCCCGAATTTAAACCCTCGCTCAAACCACACCACCACCACCACCACCACAACTAAACACAACCTACAAGATGTGTAACGCTAACACACCAGAACCGCAACATACCTCAAACCTACCACAAATCATCACACATACCCATGGCCTCGATACAAAATGTGGCAACCGCGTCGCAGCCAACTCTACCTCTGCTTCTTCCTCCGACTTCTTCATTGTCGCAACCGCTTCTCCCTCCGTCGATCTTCACCACATTAAGATGTCACGATGCAGTAACTTCGCCTTGTACAGGAATTGAAGAAATTCCGATGAGTAATTCGCCGGAGAACTGAAGCATCACCAATGCCATTTAATATTCACGTGAAGGTGGAATTGAATTAGGTTTTTCTGTGAATTATTTATGAATTTGGTGGTTTATAAGGGATAGTTTAATCTAATGATGTTTTTATAATATTAAAAAGCTAAATTAACATCTGATTTTTTAATCGGTGGTGACGAACTTCTTTCACAAGTTATTCCAGTCTTCTCAACCATCCACCGAGGTGATTGAGATTGTCATCCAGGCATTGAATCCCATGGTTTCAAATTATACGAATGAAACTCTTGGGGAAGCCTTTACATAACAAGAAATGCGAGATGCCCTCTTTATGATGGGACCAAACAAGGCACCAAGTCCTAATGGATTCCATGCAGTTTTCTACCATAAAGCTTGGGAAGTAGTAGGCAAGGATGTTGTGAAGGTATGTTTGGCGGTCTTAAATGATGGAGAGTTGGTGGAAAAACTTAATCACACGAATGTTGTATTGATCCCTAAAGTTCAAAATCCGACAAGTATTCAAGAGTTTAGGCCTATTAGCCTTTGTAACATGATATATAAATTTATCACTAAAACCATTGCTAATTGCTTGAAGCTCATTCTGGGAGAAGTGATATCAGAAAACCAAAGTGCCTTTGTTCCGGGGAGACTCATTACTAACAATGCGATTGTTGGCTTTGGAATAATGCATTCTATATCTCATAAAACCCATGGACAAAATGGGCTAATGGTGATGAAATTAGACATGTCAAAAGCATATGACAGAGTAGAATGGGATTTCCTATTGGCCATTATGTTGAATATGGGTTTTAATGCTGATTAGGTGGGATTGATAATGCAACGTGTTATAACTACTACATTCTCTTTCATCATTTATGGAGAACCCAGAGGATTTATTCACCCAAGCAGGGGCTTGAGGCGGGGATGCCCCCTTTCAAGGTATTTGTTCTTGATGTGTGCGAAAGGTTTATCTTGGTTAATTTTCAGAGCAGCTTCAACGGGTGACATCCAAGGTTTTGCATGCTCAAGGTATGACCCTCAAATTAGTCTTTGGTATGTTGTAGAGCCACCACCCATGATAGTCAGCATGTCCTGAATTTGTTACATTTATATGAGGAGGCTTTAGGTCAAGCATTACTTTCTGTCCAAATGTTCCTGAATAGCAAAATAATAGTATCCTTGATCTGTTCCAGTTGGAATCTTCCAAAACTCATGAGAAATATCTGGGTTTGCCATCTCTAATAGGGTGAAGGAAAGCAGAAATTTTCCAGTTTCTCAAAGATAAAATTTGGAGGAAATTACAAATTTGGAAGAGCAACCAGTTTTCCTATAGCACTCAAAAGTCCTTCTTAAAGCTGTTATTCAGGCTATCCCAACTTATGTGATGGGTATATTCAGAATTCCTACATCTTGCACGGAAGGGATCCAAAAAATGGCGTCATCTTTCTGGTGGGGTGGATTAGATACAAAGAAGGGAATGCATTAGCAAAAATGGTCCCCTGTATGTAAAAACAAGGTTGATGGAGGAATGGGATTTAGAGATCTTAGATGCTTCAATCAAGCTCTCCTGGAAAAACAAGTGTGGCGTATTCCCCATAATCCTAGTTCTTTGGTAAGTTGTGTCCTCAAATTCAAATATTATTAACAAGAACACCTGATGTGAGAACATATCAGAAGACACGGGTTTTTTTTTATGTACAAGCTTTATGTGGGAACACAAACTCCTTATTCACGGTGTCATTTGGCGGGTTGTCAACGGGATGACTATATCAACTTTTCATGATCCTTGGATTCCCGAAGATGTATCTTTTAGAACTATGGTGCAACCAATCCAAGGGATCCACAGGGTCTCTGATCTCATTCTGAATGGGCAATGGAATCATAGGTTGATAGAGAATAATTTTAGCCCGGTTAATAGGGATGCAATCCTAAGCATTCCCCTTGGGAATTGTTCGTCTATGGATCGAATTACTTGGCGATACAACAAATTTGGAGAATATAACGTGAAATCTGGATATTGGTTGGCATACTCATTAAACAATCCTAATATTGAGGTGGGAAGCAGCCACAGCCTCAACACCAAATGCTGAAAATTTTTATGGGCCCTAAACATTCCACTGAAGGTAAAGGTTTTTATACACTGAGCATTCAATAACATCATTCCAACCCCGACGAATCTGAGGAACCATCATGTGCCATCCCCCTTACTATGTACCATCAGCCATGTGGATTATGAATCCACTTTCCATGCCCTGATTAGATGTGAGAGAGCTAAAGTCATGTGGAGAAATGCTGGTATGGATAAACTGATACATGATTTTGAGGGTGGGGGCGAATTCACGGAGTTGGTCTTATTTGCGTGGAAAAAACTGAAGAAGAAAGAGTTTGAAAAATTCTGTATGGTTGCATGGTAAGTATAGAGCGATAAGAATGCAAAGCTTCATGGTAGGAATATCTCACCCGTGCTTAACAATGCGAGATGTTGGATGGGTACCTATTGAAATACCAAACTGACCAATTTGTTCTCCATGTGTTGAGTCGGAAACAGAGCAAACTAGATGTCTGCATCTCGGAGAAGGTTCTGGTGAGCACCACTTACTGATACCCTTAAGCTCACCGTGGATGCTGCTGTGGAAGAAAGGAAGAGGTTGATATCATTTGGAGCGATTATCCGTAATCATAACGGGGAAGTTATGGGCTCTATAGGCAGATGTCTGAGTGGTACCTTCTCCCCCCCACCCCCACGACGGAACTACTAGCTATCAAAGGTGGATTGAACTTTGCTGCTGAAATGGTGCTACAGATTTCTTGGTTTCTAAAAAAATCTGGAAATGATTTTATTTATCGTGAAGAGGTTCCATCATCTATTAATTCTCTTGTGGACTATGATTGTTCTCATATCAATGAATAATATTTTGTTGGTTTCTCAAAAAAAAAAAAAAAAAAAAACTGTTTTTTGAATAAATTACCTCTAAATTTGATTTTTTGAATTGACAACTTAAAATCGATGTGTGTAATTTCCTCAATTGATAATTGAGAAAATTACCTCAATTTTAGGCTTTACCTTCACTTGGTCCACGTATATGGGCCTCTGAAATCAAATCTTGATCTATACCACCAATTGGGCCCAGTTTAAAATAGCAGCCCAGCTGTAGTAAGTGTTTATTAATGGGAATAGTACATAAATAAGGTGTTCTTAAATGTCATTTTCAAAATTAAGGTGAAACCTATAAAATTTCAAAAATCAAGTTATATTTAGAATCAATTAATTAAATTAAATAATTAAAATATTTTATTAATTATATGTATTAAGGTCACAATACTATATATTTGAAGTCACAAAACACAAATTTTTTAGGTCACGAATGATTTCATGGTCATAAATTATCAAAATATTAGGTCACAAATTGAATTTATTTTTAGGTCACAATCTACAAACCACCATTTTTAAGGTCACAATTATTCATTTTCAAGGTCACAAGAAAAAATTGTAGGTCACAACCATCATTTTTTTTATCACAACCTACCAACCACCATTTTTAAGGTCACAATTATTTATTTTCGAGGTCACAAGAAAAAAATTGTAGGTCACAACCATCATTTTTTCCGATCACAACCTACCACCCCATTTTTAAGGTCACAGTTATATATTTTTGAGGTCACGAGAAAAATAAAAATTTCAAAAATAAGACTAAACCTTTATATATTAAAAAATCAGGTATATTAATTATACATATTGAGGTCACAACATTGCATAATTTCATGTTACAAACACAAATCTTTTAGTTCACAAGTTTCACAACTGATTTTAAGGTCACAAATTAATAAATCATTAGGTCACACAC
The DNA here is from genome assembly GCA_963555705.1 of Ligustrum vulgare. Lineage (NCBI taxonomy): Eukaryota > Viridiplantae > Streptophyta > Magnoliopsida > Lamiales > Oleaceae > Ligustrum > Ligustrum vulgare. The sequence goes on from OY743173.1 coordinate 59,131,014, forward strand.
ATATCAAATTAATCAATTCGAACTTTTTCTAGGTCACAACGTATTAAATTATTAGGTCACAAGTATCATAACTGTTTTCAAGTTCACAAATTACTAAACCATTATGTCACATAAATGTCAAATTAGTCAATCTCGACGTTTTTCTAGATCACAAGTCACAACGTATTAAATTATTAGGTCACAAGTTTCACAACTGATTTCAAGATCACATATTACTAAATCATTAGGTCACACAAAATGTCAAATTAGTCAATCCCGACTTTTTCCTAGGTTACAACGTACTAAAGTACTAGGTCACAAAAACAAACCACCGCCGTGAATTACACTCACAAACCTACCACGTAGCCCCACCCCTCAGGTCACATCATCTTGCACAATCAACATAGCACCTGTAGTTGCCCCAACCGCCGCTAGCGTCTCAACACCACCACCACCACCACCACCATAACTATCACCCACGCCTCCATCACCATGGCCTCCTATCAACTGCACACCATGTCAAAATACCAAAATCAAAATTCAACTCCCTTCTTCATCATCGTCACCGTCGTCGCCACTTCACGTCGGCGACACCACCACCAACCAAAGTTTTTTTTAGAAAAAAGGAAGGCAACTGACGACGTTTTCAGCCGCTGCACAGTGGCATCCCGGCTATATCTTGCAGCGGCGTTGCTGCTTCGATCAAAGCAGCGGGACCGCTGCTGCCAGAATCCCATTTCCTCCCGTCACCGCCACACCCACCTGCACAAGTTCATCATCACAGCACCACTATCACAGATCAAGCACCACAGATCTACCACCACGCCTGCACCCCACCACCATAGGTTCATCATCGCAACACCATCACGACAGATCAAGCACCACAGATCTATCACCACCAATTCGAATCAACCACCATCCTGCTGTGAGGGAGGCGCTACAATGACCGCCTCGGCCCAAGACAGTGGTGGCGGCGTTGAGTTATGAAAAGAAATGGAAGAGATGATGTTGCTACAGCAGTTAGGGGCGTATATATCCCAGCACTTGGGCATGGCTATCGTCGGAGTGGGTGGCCATCGACAGCTTTGAACAGATCTGGTTTCTCCACCAAAAATCCCGAAACCCCCTAAATTATGGCGAAGCAGCAGACAATTGACAAAAATCTTTCCCTTGTTGATGTACCCATCGACAATAGAGATGAAGGAGCCGGTAGTGATTCGGTGGGGTTCTATTTTGATGGTACCGGAGATGAAGATGGATGCGGCGTCGATGAAGAAGATGGAGGCGGCGCTGCTGGTGAATTGGGGAGAGCTGTCGAGTGTATAAATTTTGATGGAGAGAGATTAATGTGATATGAGAATTAATTTAATTTTATAATACTAGTACTAAAATAATTAATTATTGTTACCTGATTTTGGTATAAATTATTGTTAAACCTGATTTTAGAATTTGGAATTTAAAAAACAGGGTTAGATGTAATTTCCACTTTATTAATTAGGTGAGCTAGGGAAATGGAACATGATATGATTGTTTGTTTGTTTGATACATACTAAAAATTTTACTTTAATCTAAGTCAAAAGTCAACAATTAATCTTAATCATATATTTTATGAGATTCACAATTTTTCAACCACACATCTCATCAACTTTATTCAAATTTGCTAAAAATCTAATTTTAATCTCCATCAAACAAAGGCTTATAAATAAGTTTATACATTATGTTTTCTCAAATCACTTTTTAGAGCATCCATAATTGATATGTTAAAGCATTAATTAGTGTCATATGTTAACGAATAGTCAATTTTATATTTACATTGGATATGTAAACTTGTTTTTCAAATAAATCTTTTAAGGTGTATTGTTAATTTATTTGTTTTAAAGTTAACAAACATTTAACAGCTAACATGACAATTTATATTGTAAATAGGAGAGATAAAAATTAAGTATCTACTTACGGTTTAGCGCATTTAACGTGACACTCAAATAATAATTAAGTTCACACGTAGATGTGACGTCATAGTATTTAACTAACAAAAGTTAACACATCCATTGTGGATGTTTTAAATCACATATATTTTTTAAAATCACATTCCAACTACATGTTTTATCTTGAAAATAATAAACAGAGATTTAACCCCTGTTTGATGTTGATTTATAAAAGTTTATTTAAGAGAATAATTTTATGAATCATCAGGGTTAAAGAGTATGGATTACTATAAGGTTGTGTTTGATTGAAAAGATGAAAATTAGATGAAAGGAAAATATTTTCTAGAAATTGATTTGCCCGAAAATTATATTCCTGAAAAATGCCAATTGGAAGTGTTTGATTAGATTAATTTTCCAGGTGAAAAAGTGGAAGATTTTCTTAGTTTTATTGTTTGATTGACATTATTTTTCGTGGCAAATAAATTAAAATTTAATTTATTTTAATAAAAAAATTAATTGTTTCACTCATTTGTACTTGATAATAATAATATTAATTTCTGGAAAAAAATAAGTCAATTAACAATAACAAAAATGATCAAACGTGACGCAAAAGACTTTTTCACCTTAAGGTGGAAAATGTTTTCTCATAAAGTAGGCAAGAAAATATTTTCAAGACAAATGAGGTAGTTGTGCTTTAAATGAGTGTACCTAAGAAAATATTTTTCAAAACAATTTTTTTCAATCAAACACCAAACAAATGCAAAAGATGAAAAATATTTTTCATGATTTAACATTTTTCAGGCAAACAAAAGTGTATCAAACACAGCCTAAATTTATGTGTAATATTATTTTATTAATAAATGTGTAGTTAAAAAAAATATATATATATTTTAAAATGAGTTCAAACATGACCATATGAATAATACGACAAAATACACGTGATGGTCCAGGTCCTGCGTCTCAGTAAAGAAAGAGTCAACCATTAATTGGCGTGGGTAGTGATGGAAATGGGTCGGGTATGGATCGGATTTGTCAAACCCGTTCTCTACCCATTAAATATTTACAATATTCATACCCTACCCATATACCCATTTAAAAATTGTGGGTTGGGTGCGGGTCGGAGACGGGTTTGCTTCTATACCCATTTAAAACTCATTACTAATTATTTATTTATTTATTTATTATTTTAGGCTATAAATAGGTTATAGGTGCTCCAGATTAACTTGAATCAGTTAAATATTGGGCTTCACTTGAATTTGAGTTGAAAAAAGTTTGTTATATGTTGAAATTATACAAGCGAATTTGAACAATTTTTTTTAAACGTTAACAAAGTCAATGTTTAAACATATTAAGGTTTAGACGACAACAATGTCAATAGATATTTGAGTTCTATTTTTTATTTAGTTTTTTTTTTAAACAATCATTTTTGTTTTAAATTTTATAATTTTTAAAGGAAATTAATGGGTATGCGGGTCGGGTATGAGTATTGTAGTAAAACCCACACCCGACCCATACCCATGTCGGGTTTTAAAATTTACCTCCATACCCTACCCACGAACTCATTTAGTCGGGTAATCCCCGCCCATTTATATCGGGTCTCCATCGGGTATCGGGTTCGTAGGTATTATTGTCATCCCTATGTACATAACATTGTTTGATGATTTTGTTGTTCTTCCTTTCTTATCACAAATCAACATCTTTAATTCGAAACAATTTGTCACCCTAGAAATCGCAACATAAAGTTGTCCATGTGTAAACATCGGCCGTTTAAGAAGAAGTCTCACATTCAAGAATGATTGTCCCTAACTTTTATTGATAATCATGGCATATGACACCATCAAAAGAAAATATCTTCTTTGAAATCTAATAAGTATCCTAGAATTAGAAGGGTTCAACGATATCATTGGAATAAAGAACTTGTGTCTTGCATTGATGCCCCAAAAAAATTAACCTTTTCAAACATGGTCGCCAAGTTTTGTAACTATCAACGTTGTTCCATTACACAATCCCTGTGCATGATCAATATTTCTCAGAAAGAACTTGTGTCCTTCACTTATCCGCTGCAACGGTCCACCACGTGGCGCAATAATCATATGCATGTGTCCAGGCCGTGTATCAAAATCCACCGACAATCAATTAGGCAATTTCATCGACCATAGGAAAATCATATTGGCTATCATCGGTCGCCTACCAACCAATAAGTATAAGTTTTACATTTGAAGTGTTTTCTTCAATCATCTTTTCTCAAACTGACCTAAACTGCCTTAACAATTTGTTGTATTTGTCTAACATATCCTTCGAATCAGAAACTATACAATCGTGCAACATATAATCGCACGATTCACTCCTACCGATGGACATTAAAAAACATAAATTAAATTTTTGAGTATCACAACAAAATTATCCGTAAACAATATAAATATAAAAGCAATAAGTACATAATACGTGCCTCACTACCCTTTTTCTGCTTTCAACCTCATTCATATTGTCAACAATGTAAAGCGAGCAAATTGTAGAGCTAAACCATCATCGGCAACAGACTCCCAATCTTATGGAAATTTTGACCGTGTAATCTGAAGATGGGAGGCCATCTACCATCATTTAGCCTATTATTTATTCCCCCATAAAAGTGAACGAAAACATCATATTTTATATCCGAATGTTCTCAACGAAATTCTTAATCCTGTCGTCCCTGCCATATAACAAATCTTTCAAAATTAGATGATGATCTTACATAAGAGGAATCTTCACTTTCTCTTGCATACAACAAAGTATGGGAAAACAAATAAACCGTGAAATCGAATCATCGCAACAAATTGTTTAGTTTAGTTCGATTTGTAAAAATTACAAACCGCCTTAAACAATTTGGTTTATATTTCAATTGTCAAAACCACGATTTCAAACAGTCAACCCGCCAAATTTTTAAAAATTAAAACAAAAATAAAGACAAACGTTCAATTTAAAAAAAATGTAATAAACTTTTTATTGTCAAAAAATCAAAATTGAGGAGTCAAAAATTAATTTGTTCAAATTCACATCTATTTGGAAATAATATTTGCTCCTACAATTCATAATAATCATCCAAGATATTTTCTTAAAATAAAATTTTTAATATAATAGCTAACGACAGTTTCCTTCTATATAATTAGTTTGTTAGTCAACATGAATTGAATCACAACAAAGCACTCAATTAGAAATTTAATATTATTATTGAGCTAGTTTCAACTCGAAATCTTAGACGAATATGTGTCTTTGAGCTCGCTTTGAAATATACTAATTCATTCGTTCGCAATCCGTGGTTTCAAACCGCACCAAACCGCAAAAAATAGTTTGATTTGATTTTTTTTTAAAAATGAATTGGTTTGGTTTGGTAAATTTTCAAACGGTTTTAAATGGTTTTGTTTGAAATATTACTACAAATCGCCCAAACCAAATCTTGTTTACCCAACAACAAAGTGAGAACTTCGGATTACGACATATTTTATAATGCTTATCCACTCTCTCCTAGCACCAAAAATTTGTCTTGCAAAATAAATACTTAAATGTAGGATGTCCATTGTCCATGTACTTTGAACAATCAAATAATAGATGAAAAAGTTAATAATATAGATCACGTGTATAAAAGATAAGATTTACTGTTTTGACAATTGACAATGAAAAACAACACTTATAAGAAACGAATTTGATAATCATAAAAAAAGAAAAAAAGAAAAAAAAACAAGAATTCGATAATCATAAAAAAAGAAAAAAAGAAAAAAAAACTAAAATTGTGAGATTGACAAATATGCATCAAATTCATGGTATTATAGGCTTTTGCAATATTTATACAATGTAATTATTTTTTTATGGAAATTATAATATAACATTGATCATCTCAATTTTCAGTTAAGTAAATTGGGAGACAATTTACTTATTGTTGTAAAAATGTAAGAATCATAAATATTGAATTAAAAGTATAATTATTTAAAACAAAATTTAATAAAAATTGATTAAATATTCGATATAAATATAAATGAAAATTCGACATTGAATTTGTATGACCGAACGAAATTATTCATCCATATGATTGAAACCAATAAAATATCACAATTATTGTAAAAAAGTATTTACGTATTAAATGTAACTTTTTATAAAAATACTAATTAATTTAATAGAACGCAATACAAAGTTGCTCGAATTTTTAGATGTACTAAATAACTAAAAAAAATAAGATTATTTATAAAAAGTTTTATACGATAATATTTATTTAGTATTAGATGCTTGATACAATTTCGATATAATCTTGAACTGAAAATTTTACATTTAATTTGTATGACTGCACACAAATACTTATTTGCAAGATTCAAAACATTAAAAGATCAGAATAATTTTATAAAAAGGGAGGTTTAAACACAAATAACCTTATATAAATAAGTAAAAAAAAATCTCCATAAAAATATTTAAGTGGAAGTAGCAGTGTGAAGACAATAAAAGCTGAGCTTTGGAGTATGAAAGCAATAAAAGTTGAATTTTCCCGCCAAAACTCAGCTGCTTTTACATTGAATTTGTATGAATGCACACAAATACTTATTTGCAAGATTCAAAACATTAAAAGATCAGAATAATTTTATAAAAAAAGAAGTTTAAACACAAATAACCTAATATAAATAAGTTCAAAAAAAAAATTTCATAAAAATATTTAAGTTGAAGTAGCAGTGTGAACACAATAAAAGCTGAGTTTTGGAGTATGAAAGCAATAAAAGTTGAGTTTTCCCGCCAAAACTTAGCTGATTTTATATATTAATATAGATATAGATTTGACACTTGATTGTTTTCATTGATTGTGAACAATTGTTATATTGTTTACGATAAGCAACAGAGCGAGACTGTCTATAATTAAATGAACATTTGTGATCTTTTGTAGAGTAATTTAGCACGTGTTTGATAAATTTATTTATAAATAAAAGTTTTTTATTCACATTTTTTCAATCTACTTTAAACTACATATTTTTCAAAATCATTTTTTAATCACATTTTACTTAAAAAAAACTCAAATTCCTTATTTTTGAACAAAAATCAGCCGTCAAACATATGTGCTCTTTTTCTTTAGGAGTTTTTCACCCACACTTTCTGTTCGATAACATTGTATCAATTATAAATTGATTTATTTATGTTTTCGTGGTAATGTGTGGTTAAAAATTATAGAGAGAAAATGTATGTGATTAAAAATTAATTTGAAAAATTATACTGTTTATAAATTGATTTATAAATTAAAGTAATTGCATATTGCTTTAAAGAACATAGGTTTAACCTTTCTTTCGAGCCTTGTCTCGCAAGGAATTAAAACATCTGGATACAAATTAAGCTGGAGAGACAATTGAAATTTTCTTTTCAGGATTCTTTCAAAGCATACAAACTGTGGAGATTAAAAATCATAATTTTAGTAAATTTTGATAAAATTTAATAAAATATGTTGTTAAAAATTTTAAGTCTCATAAAATATATGGAACCATACTACACACACAAAATAGATGACACACCCCTCATATGCAGTGAGCCCACATGTAGATGGGTGGTGTGTCATTTATTTTATAAACCTTTTTATGTGTGAGAAATTATTCAAATATATGATTGAAATTAATTGTTGACTTTAATTTGAATTAAAATTTTAATTTTAATTTGTACCAAATATGAGCTAAATATTGAGGATGGGATTAAAAAACATCCAAAGAGAGCTTTGCTTTACACGTAAAAATATTTGTTTCTCTAGTGCCCACATTATTTTCTAAATAATATTTATTTGTCTAGAATAAAAGGACATTTGCTTTTGCGAAGGAAAAAAAAAAAAAGTTGGAACCGCAACCTTGACGGCCTTAGAGAATATTGTAAACGGACTCTCCTAACATAAAATTCATTGTTCAACATCGTACAAAAAAAATTTAAATGATCATCACTTCATCATCAAATTAAATATTTTATAATAAATTCAAGTAACAAAGATTCTTCTGAAATTTCTTAACGCCCCCTTGTGATATTTGTTTGCATTGTTTCAACTCTTCGATCCCTCATCCCTACATTAGACTTGTATGTATTTACTTTCACATTTTTCAAATATTTTATAGCTAATAATATAAGAAAAATGTTAAAAATTATTTTTATTAGATACTTTCTTTTGTCAAAGAACAAAAAGAAAGTAACAACATCATCAAAAGTTGACCAGAAAATTTAAAACCGGGATCTTTCTAGCCACAATTAAGACGGTAATCAATAAAGTCAAAAGCTTCATTAGTATCAACGAGTCCAGATTTGATGCTAAAAAATATTGTTCTCTTACCTGTCCATCTAATTAAAATTGTATACATCGTCACTTTTCAATGTAATTATTTGTATAAATTTAAAAAATATTTGATGTCATGTGTACGTAAATAATTTTAATTGAATAGACAGTTAAGGAAACGACATTTTAACAAAGTGGATTTGAAGTCAATATCAATAAATACAAAAGAAAAAGGAGAGAGAGAGAGAGAGAGAAGAGAGAGAGAGATTGAAAAGCATATTTGATGGCTCTGTTTAACAGATGAATCACCGTAATTGAATGCGCATTTCCCTCTTTCTCATGTTGTTAATTACTCCTTTTGTTTCGTAACACAATATTGGTGATTCCTGAGTTGAAATTCAACTTAAATTAACTATTTCTGACGTACATAAGTAAGTCATTCTTTCGTATACAAATAAAAATATAAATATAAATTTTAATTTTAATTTAAGTCAAAATTAACATTTACGATTATGACAACATTTTTGTGAATCAACAACTTTTCAATCACACATTTTATCAGTTTTTACCAAAATCAACAAACAAAAAAAAAAAAAAAATCTAATTTTATCTATACGAACCAGGGACTAAATGTTTATCTGTAGATACTGCACGTGTGATAATGTACAAAACTCATAACTCACATGATAATTATCTCTGATCACCCGTCTCTGAACTTGAAAATACACGACTTTCTCCCGTTAACGTCATGTCATGTTTTTTACGTTCTCCGTGGAAGAAAAGTCGGATCATGTATTAGTATTTTGGGCTATGCTTGTTGTACCCCCGCCGTACCGCGGGGGTACCGCCCCCTCACAATAGGGGGCGGTGGGGCCCCTTTTTTGGGGGCCCCACGCCCCCTCTTGTGAGGGGGCGGTACCCCCCGCGGTACGGCGGGGGTACAACAAGTATTTTTCTAGTATTTTACACAAGAGAAGGATTTCAAGCCTCGGATATCTCATCTCTCTTGTGCTTCCTAATTACAAAATTTCTGGAAAAAAATAAAAAAATCAAATAAATTAATTAGAATTTAAAATAATTACAAAATTAGGAATATTTTTCATAGTTTGTAAGCTCATACCTCAAGAATCAATAATATATGGCATTTTTAATAGATCATAAGGTGCCCATAAAGCATCCAAAGGGCAAGGCCGCTTAGCATCTAGACGAACCCACGGTTTACCCTTTCCACTCCAGTGCAAGAGGCTTACCGGACCCGGATGCAAATCCCGGCACAGTCCCCGGAAATTATCACCGCCGAGGCCATGTTGATTCCACCGGTGATCCACCGGAGCTATCTTTCCCGCGAAAACGAGCAAGAAAGGTGGCAAAGAACCAAGTTCATAAATCCTCATTCTCTTCTGCAGCTCCATCCATTCCACAATTTTTGTTGTATAGTCACCAGCTCTCCATCTCTCAAGATCAATGACCATAACTCCAGTGTTGAAATAACAAGATTTTCGATTCGCGAAGATTAAGGAAAGAGAAGGGTTGGACCAGAATGTCGGCGTGAAGTAGGAGGTGAAGTTTGCGTTGCAGTATTCAGGTGCTGCTAAAACTGCTTCATTGCCAAGAGGAGTTGCAGCAAGTTTAGCAATATCATCGACGAGTACGAGGTCGGAATCTAGGTAAACAACCTTTTGAACGCATTTTGGGAGCAGATCAGCGAGGTAGTTACGCGCATAGTTGAGTGGACAATCGAGTGCAGCGCGAATCGAAGTTGAGATCAACCCCGCCACCGGCGAATCATCGAAAGGATAAATGTTGAACTGAAGGTATGGAAATGAGTTTGCAATCGTGAGGTTTAGATGGGAGGTGTCGGCAGCGGCGGAAGCCACCAAGTGGACGATTATATTTTCCGGGCAAGATGAATGTTGAAGGACTGAAAGAATGGCAGCCATGGAACCCCGGAGGTAAGATGCATCTAGAGTCATTGCTACATGTACTGCATTGTCCGAGCAGATCTTGGCGGCGGGAGTGGTGGTGTAGTGAACAGAAGGGCACTTAGGAGAGTTGTAAAACTTCGGCGCTTCCCTGAAATGGAAGTTTCCGGCAGTGGCTTGTGTAATTTTTACGATTACGAAAATTGAAAATATACATTTTGAAAATTCTACCGTCCCTGTCATAATTCTGATTGGAAGCTCAAAATTTTTGACCTCCCTATAATCTGCACCGAGTGATCTGTATTATATACTTCTGCAATTATTGATCAGGTTAAACCGAGCGGCTAGGATTGATCAAAATGTTCCATAAATAAATGTTATAAATTTGAGTAGCTACTCACAGTCACGTATTCTATAGTGGGGCCCTTATCGCTTTTGTTTTTGTATTAGATAGATACTCATACACTGCCTATCAAATCTAAGGTTGTCAGTAAATAGCTCACTTTTTATTACGGATTATGCTAGTTTCACACCCTTGGGTGCCATTCTTATTCATCGAAAATGAGGTGGATAAATGTGAACGTGTTTAGATCTGTTGTCCTAAATCTTTGTCGACTTGGTTATCCCTCCAATCAAAATAAGACTCGTTACTATTAATCCAACTCAACAAAGAATGAAAATTAACGGCGTGTATTAGCAGTCTCACAGTGGATTTATACTTTATACATATTCACGATTTTTGATTAGTCTCAAGAATTTCGAACGGGTTTATAGAATGGCTTCGTCTATTACCCTTCTCATTTGAATTTTTGATTGTTATCCACTTTGTTTGAATTTTTATATTATAATTTTTTGGTTACTGTTTCATCTACAGATATATCTCTAAATGTGTTACCCATATTAATTTTCAGCAACAAAGCTGAAATTTTATTTGGGGGAGTACGTGAGAGGTCCTAATCATATGTTGTAGAGCTTTTTATTTATTGTATCTAAATTCTTATTTAGGGGTTCTTAAGCTTTTCTTATGGAGTCCTATTTCCTATGAAAATGATGGGGCAACCGATGATAAGCATAAAGAAATTGTTTTGATTGGATTTTGTGGAGAGTTCATTCAAATTATTTTTGTTTCATTAGTTTAAAATTTTAGCCCCTCTTTGCCCCCTCATTTGGGAAATAATATGATTTTGAGTAGTATTTTTTGGAGAATGTGTGATTAAAAAGGTTAGAAAAGTTAAATATAGTGGACTTGACTAAAATCGATGGTTGAGATTGAGTGATGCGAACCCCTTTGGTGACTAAACCAAAAATTCCCACAATAATTTATGTATCAACCCAAGAAAGTTAAAAAAGATAATAAATGAGGAATCTTGACCCAAGTTTAACCTAACCAAAATTCTAAGGAAAGTTAACTCTAACCCAATGAAGATATTAAGACAAATACCAAGATTGTGTGGAATGAACAATAACAAATATACAAGATAAACTATCAATATATAAGTTGAAGAAAATTCCAAGAAATAGTTACAAGATAAAGAAATGATTATACCTCTCCAAAGCTCTCAAGGAGTGTTCTTCAATGTCCAAAACTTCCCCTTCATTATCATCCCTCCTATGGAATGATGGTGTAGCAATCAAGAATTTTTACGCGATTAATAATTATTTTAATAGAAAATCGTGTCGCTACTATTTCACCCATTTTTATTAAGTTAACGCAGCGACGTATTCGTATAGCCAAGTCAAGAAATAATCGAGATCGTTCGATTTTAAATTAAATTCCGAATTTCTAAAAATATCTCCATTTTCTTGATTTAAAGTATATTAAGTCCAAATACTTAATTCAATGTTATCCCAATATTTATTTATACAAAAATTACTTTTATTATTTAAATTAAGAAAATATATGCAAGCATGAGAGGTTCCATTATATGTAATCATGAAGAGCATAATATTTGTATAAAAAATGGAAAAGTATATGAATGATTTATATACTCCATTATATATAATCATGAAGAGCATAATATTTGTATAAATATGGAAAAGTATATGAATGATTTATATACTCCATTATATATAATCATGAAGAGCATAATATTTGTATAAATATGGAAAAGTATATGAATGATTGATAAGACTCCATTATATGTAATCATGAAGAGCATAATATTTGTATAAAAAATGGAAAAGTATATGAATGATTTATAGACTCCATTATATATAATCATGAAGAGCATATTATTTGTATAAATATGGAAAAGTATATGAATGGTGCTTTACTTTAAGAAAAGGATGTGTTAAAATTAATAGAATTGAATGATTATGTTTACAATATGCCAACTTTATACATCTATTTAAACACATCTCTTTTACACACAACTCTACACATATACACTTATTTCCAACCTCTTGACAAAATCCACAAGTAAGAGAAATTCAAGGTGGTCAAGAAAGTTTTGGTCCATTTACTACTACACTTCATTTTAATCTTTTAAAAGGTAAGTATATCTTATGTTTTTATGAAAATTAAGTATGTTGTTATGAAAAGTAAGTATATCTTATGTTTTTATGAAAATTAAGTATGTTGTTATGAAAAGTAAGTATATCTTATGTTTTTATGAAAATTAAGTATGTTGTTATGAAAAGTAAGTATATCTTATGTTTTTATGAAAATTAAGTATGTTGTTATGAAAAGTAAGTATATCTTATGTTTTTATGAAAATTAAGTATGTTGTTATGAAATGTAAGTATATCTTATGTTTTTATAAAAAGTAAGTATGTTTTTATGAAAGGTAAATACACCTTATGTTTTTATGAAAAGTAAGTATGTTTTTATGACAAGTAAGTATATCTTATGTTTTTATGAAAAGTAAGTATGTTTTTATGAAAGGTAAATACACCTTATGTTTTTATGAAAAGTAAGTATGTTTTTATGACAAGTAAGTATATCTTATGTTTTTATGAAAAGTAAGTATGTTTTTATGAAAGGTAAATACACCTTATGTTTTTATGAAAAGTAAGTATGTTTTTATGAAAAGTAAGTATATCTTATATTTTTATGAAAAGTAAGTATGTTTTTATGAAAGGTAAATACACCTTATGTTTTTATGAAAAGTAAGTATGTTTTTATGACAAGTAAGTATATCTTATGTTTTTATGAAAATGTTTGGATCATTGCTATGAAATCAATCTCACAAGATTGTTATGGGTTCCATATGATATGTTTATGATTATGCTAAGGGGACCGGAGTTTAGTAGCGCTACACATAAGAATTCTTGCCATTTAAGTTCGGTAAAATTCTTGTGTCTCCCTATGTTTATGAGTATTTCGATCCTATCCTATGTTATGATGAAAATGATCCATATGCTTTCAAAAGAAAATTTATGCTTGGTATACTTACTGGGATTTTATAAATCTCACTCCACGATATTTACCATTTTCAGATAATTGAAGGTTCGAGGCGGTCAACATGGAAGTGGCAAAAGTGGTTAAGATTGATGAGATAATTATGTTGAACTTTATGTAAGAAAATTATGTTCTATTTTTATTCACAAATAAAATTATGGGATTCTAATTATTCTTTTGAATAATTTTACATTACTATTTAAGTCTCGATAATATGATATGAGTCACTTTTAGTGGCACTCGAATGGTCGAGAATTCGGGTCGTCACAGATGGACTCTTTATTTTTGTTCTATCAATATTATCATCAATTCCATCTCCACTCCTATCTACCTATTCTCCTCTTTTCCTATGCATGCTCCCATTTTGTTTACTCTCCCTTTCATCATCCCAAACATTCATTCTAATTTTCCTATTCAAACTCTCATTTTGTTTTCTAACTCCATCCCTATACACTATGTCCCCAAGATTATCCCTCGCCCTTCTTCTACTACACATCATTTCTTCACCTCCCCTATTTGATGTACTCTCCCCTATTGTTCCTAAATTTTCCAACTCACCCCCAATCTCCTCAATTTGTCTAGCATTGGTGGTTGAAAGATTTTGTAACAAGTACTTCAAGTCTTGAGTTTAAGTATTGGAATTTGACATGATGTGCAAGTGTGAAAGTGTTCTCACAAGAATATTTTTCACTCGTATTTCACTCAATTTAGGGTTTTACCCTCTAATGAGCTCACCACTCTTGCCTTTTTCCACTCAAAATCTCCTATCTCAAGTTCTCCAAGGAATGTAATCAACTAAACCACAAAGTATAATTCTTGTGGAGTCAAAGAAATCACAAACAATGAAGAAGGAATTTAGAACAAGTAGACATAATAGCAAGTGGAATTTATGTGCTTGCTATACTCAAAAGGAACAATTAATATGTAGGATAAGATGTTAGAAATACAATTTTAGCAAGGGAACTGAATTACCACAATTATTAGACAATGCATAGATGTAAAACAATAAGCACAAGAGTGTAAATTTTCAATGAGGCAATTTATCAAACAACTTGTACTCAATCTTTGAATGACCTTGAATGAGGATAATGAGATATATGAAAACCCCCAACAACACAATTGTGGTAAGGAATGAATGATCAACAATTACCCAATGTATGGAGCAAGAGATATATGGGATACAATGTTGATAACACAATCTCAATGATGGGAATTGGATAGCCCCAAGTAATTAACAATATATGGGCATTGAACAACAAAGCATTAATGGAGTATTTTTCTTTGGGACAATTTATCAAATACTTTGGATAATGTAGGAAAGTAAGTGTTTGGCTAATAGAAACCCCCAACAAATTCAACAATCAATATACCCAATATGTAATGATCAATAAATACTCATGTACATATAAATTTTCCCCAATTTTTTTTCCAATTTTCGGATTTTTTTTTTTATTTTTTAACAACAATAAGGTAAAGATATGTTTACCAAATTAGAGCCAAGCTCTGATACCAAATGATGCGAACCCCTTCGGTATATTGACCGAAAATTTCCACAACACTTTAATACAAAACCCAAGAAAGCTAAAGTGGTAAAATAAAGGATAAACACCTTAACCCAAGTTTAAATCTAACCCAAAATTCAAGGATTAACTAACCCTAACCCAATGGGTGTCAACTAAACAAATTTCAAGGTAGTGAAAAATAAACAACAACACAAGAATAATAATACTCAAGCAAAGTTGATTAACTTCCACGAAAAATACAAGAACAAATGAGGTTAACCTTACCTCAAGAAGTCTCTCTTAAGACCAAGCTCAAATGAACAACCAAGTTATCATTTACAAATGAAAAAGAAAGTGTATATAAGTACAAAATTGGACAAAATGTGCAAATTTCGGAAATTGTAACAAAACCCCGTTTTTGTGAAAATTGCAACAAAAACCCCGTTTTTGTGAAATGGAGTATTTCGGTCGATCACATGGTTGACCGAAAATGGACTTTCGGTCGACCAACCCTTAGCCGAATGCGACTGAGGCTTCCTTCAAAAATCCTCTGCAGAGTTTCGGTCGACCGGTATGATTTTCGGTTGACCGAAATTGGTTGAGTCCAATTTCTTCTTCTTTTTGGCTCCAACTTGATTCTCGACTTGTTTTCTTGACTTATTCACATTATTTAGCCTCGAATCTTGAACCTCTTCGACGTCGGATCTCGTCATGGGTCCCACGGACACACGCATCGAGGTGTGACTTTCTCGGTTCTCATCATTGAGTGTTTTAAAAACTTGATTTTAAAAAAGGGGGTCAAACAAGGGCTTAATAATATATTAGTTATAGCTAGTTTTGGCAGAATCAATTTCAGTAGATTGTCCATGACTCTCTGCAATGTTTGTTCTCACTGTTGAATGAGAGAGGAAGGGGAAGGAACTTGCCAATAGACACCGTTAATTTTCACTGTTTGTTGAGTTGAATTAATTTAGTAACGTGTCTTATTTTGATTGGAGGGACGGCCAAGGGGACTGGGATTTGGGACATCAGATTTGGACTCATGTGTACAGTTATTTTTAAAGTTTGTTTTATAGGTAAAAAAAAAAAAATGATGTTATCATGCGCGTGTATGTCAATTTTTCGCCTCTTTCATTCCATGAAGCAGGATTGGTTTTTTACTAGTTGAGATATCCACGTTGTCGATTGCTGGACCAGCTTCATACCTTCCATCTAACGCTTCTATCCTCCGTCGAGTAAACAAGGAAGAAAAACCCGAGTTTGTAATAATATCCATGTTTGACAATTATTAAAATGAGTATTTTTTTTTTGAAGGAAAGTGAGTTATTAATAATAATTTTTTCCATCTCATTTATGGTTAAAAAGTCTAGATAAAGCTTTATATTTACGTGCAGAATGTTTCATCAAGAGAATGTGGTTAAACTAAGTTTGACAAAAAAGAATTTTATTTTAATGGTTATCAAACATGGACGCATCTTGTCTATTACACTATTTCTTTTTGTAACCTATTTTCTCGGTTGTAAAACAGGGTTTGAGTCGATCGACACTTTCAAGTTCCAACTAGATTTACATTGTACGTGCATCAGGCTTTAGTTCGAAATTGATAAATTCATGATCAGTCTGAATAATAATAATAATAAAGACCCTTCAACGAGCCTCGCTTGAAAGTTAGCGAATTTCAAAATATTGAAATGGACAGTGAAACTTGAACCTTTTCTTTTCAGCCACCGTGCATGCGACCTAATTATTTATTTCAATTGTAAGCTGAAAATAGGAAGATACTAATGATCAAGACGATTGTTCAACTATGATTTTTCTTAAAACAAGAAATTTTTGATATGTGGCTTATATAAGCATATAATTCGGTTCTTGAACAAAAAGAGGATAATTCCATTTGTACAGAAGAAGTGTACAGATTCACTCCAAGTGTGAAACTGTCAACGTTTTTGTGGAATTAGTAAATAATGACAAAACATGGACCGTTCTAATTCCTTATAAGGTGCCTATTTTGATCCGTTTTATCTGACATTCGTGTATGCAAGTCGCACACGCACATAAGTTCAAAGTCTGAAGGAAAATTAAGTCTGTGATTTGCACACCTAAGCGCGCACGTGAGAGAGTCTATATATTACACATGATTACATAATTTCAAAGTGTAGCCATATATAATTAAAGTGGTATTTGTCTTGTTCATTTTCGTATGTGAGACAAAATTTAATTGTTTTCCCTCCAACACGCAGCGTCTTCTAATCGATCAACTTTGAACTCCAATTTTTCATTCACCCGAGCATCAATTTTAACAAATGAAAATTATTTCGATGTTTTTACAGAACACGAATCTACTTCTTTCTTTTACAAAGAAGAAACAGATCCCTCCAAAATTATGTCAAATAGCTCCATTCATAAGTCAAATTCTAACAAAAGAGACATTACACAAGACTTCGCCATGAAATGCCTCCTATGATTGAACAAGTCATAAAAATCTTCACCTAGCCATGACAAATTTCTCTCAATTGCATGGATAGTAATTGATGTGGCTAGATACTGATGTTTTTCGATATTTTTTTATTGGAAGTACGCATATTACTATTTATATGCTACGTATTTACGTTTATATGTACAAACCTTATGGAAATGTATTTGTTCTATGCAATATCATTGAATACCTTTCTAGTTTAGTATATGACTCCTCTCAATTGCACAGAGTGAAACTTTTAGTTATTAACATGGCTGGATATGAATTTTTTCCAGTATTTTCGACTAATAAATAAGTTGTATGTTTATTTATTCATACGAACCTAAGCAAACATATGGACATAAATTAAAGGTAAAATTTATTCTATACAATATATGAATAAACGAGATGAGAAGTAAAGTAAATTTGTAGAAAGGGCTTTGGACATAATTTTGAAGAAGAAGCTACAATTGTATTAATACACATGATGAACTTAATTAGTTTCTTGGATCTTCCATAACTAAATATATAGGGTTCCCCATCTTGATGGCCAAAAAATATAGATTTGCATGTGGACGTGTTCTCAGCCAGAGACGTTTTGGGTTTCTAACTACGAACAATCAATTCCCAATTATTAGAATTCAATCAAAGCTATAAATTCCATGTTCTCCACATGACCTTTTTTGTTTTTCAATTAAATGGACCGACAAAGCAAATTGCTTGGTAAAGCATATATATTTAATTTTGCTAGCAAATAATTTTATTTATTTATAAACCATTCATCGTCAACTGCAGTGAATTCAGGATTGTGGTTGAGCTAGAGCGGACTTTGACTCTTTGACCGTTGACGGCGAAATATTATTTAATTAAAAAAATATTAAAAATCTTTTACCATTTTTGTCATTTTTTATCCTTGTTATTATTGCTAATTGATTTATTTTTTTTCAAAAATTAACATTATTATTAACAAGTAAAAATGTGTGAAAAATTTTAAAAATATTAAAATATCTAAAATTTGCTTTATTTTTCATCCAAAATAATATCAATTAAGCAACAAAAGTTAAAAAATTTCTCACTTTTTTCACCTAGAAAATTAAACCAATCAAACACATTACTAGGCTGTTACATTTTTTTTAAAAAATAATAATAATTAATTAATAAATCTGAAAATCCGTTCGGATCCAGCACGAGCGGCGGAACAGGCTCGCGCATAGCTTGATTCGCCCATGATCGTCAATATATGCACACTAAGAGCCCGTTTGGTAACGAAAAAATTTCAACTCAACTTTTCAAACTCAATATCAACCATCCATTCTTGATCAAGTTCACAGTTTTTGACTTTTCAAAAATTTTTAAACCACACATCCATTAAAAAAAAAAAATCAAAATTTTCACATTACCAAAGAGACTCTTATACGACTCAATATGTATTGATAATATACTTGTTTATATGAATTTGTTATTATTTAATAACTTAATTCTTAGACGAAATTACAAAACAATTCAACATCATATCGATACGCACATAAGCATAAAAGTAGACCTTAAATGTTTAGTGTTTGGTATAAAGTCAATGTTGTCCTCGAGGCATAGCTCAGTTGGTTGAAGGTCAGAGTGAGAAATCTTTGCTGGGCTAGCAGCTGCAGGATGAAAGTTTGAATCCTAACTTTGGTATGAATGAAACTCACTGCAACTGCAATTAAAAAGCAAATCCCCAACCATGCTTCACTGAGTCGCATTCTGCGATATACATTCTCTATAAATTTTGACTATAAAGGCTCCTAAGTGTGGAGTCCAACTTTCTCTCTCTCCTTTTTTTTTTTTTTTTTTAAGCTAATAGGGGTGGACAAAAAAATCGGAACAGATTAAATCGAATCGAAACTGAACCAAAAAAATCGTAATATTTAGGTTCTTGAAAAAAAATTCAAAATCGAAACCGAAACTGATTTTTTTTTTCTTGAAAAAAAATTCAAAATCGAAACAGAAATCGATTTTTTTTTTTTAAAAAAAATCGAAACCGATCCGTTCTCAAAATCAAAACCGAAATAAAAACCAATAATTTTTTTTTTTTCAATTTTTCATTGAATTATACAATAAAATATATTTATACCCAAGTTTTAATGTGTAGACAATGGGTCGAAGTATAAATTTACTTACAATTTTTCCATTTGAGAAATGTTGTCCAAATTGGTAAAATATTTTAATTAGAAATCCATGTGTCATAAACTCTTTTTTTTTTTTTTTTTTTTTTGAATTTTTCATTGAATTATACAGCAAAATATATTTATACTCACGCTTTAATATGTAGACAGTGGATCAAAGGAGTATAAATTTACTCACAATCTTTTCATTCGAGAAATGTTGTTTAGATTAGTAATGTATTTAATTAGAAATCTACGACTCACAATTTTCTTCAAGTAGAACCACACTTTAATGTATATACACTTAGAAAGTGTATGAAATATTGTTTGTTTGATACACTATTATTATGGAATATAGTAATTATTTTTAACTCATTTCATACACTATTATAGTATTATTATTTTGTGGAATTTACTTTTATCGAGATTCAAATGTTATTGTTTCCACGACGTGATTTCTTTTCAAATAAGAATGATTTTAGAGTGGAAAAAAAATTTAACCATTAAGATTCTGAAATTCACATTCTTTGTATATTTTACATGAATTTGAAGTTTAATTTTAATTGGAACCTTATTTGATTGTATTTACCTTTAATGTTTGCGAATAATTAGATTTTTTTTTTTTTTTACAGCAAATTTAATTTTTTTAATTGGAACCGAACAAAGATCGAAAGATAACCGAAAATCGAATCGACCGAAATCGTTCAATTTTTGTCTTTGAAGTTGGTTTCAATTTCTTTAATAATCAAATCGAACCGGTAAATGTCCTAGCCTATAAGTCAATGTTCAGCACAATCGTCATAAAGCACCGACACTGTAGTTAGGTCAAGAACGGTAAATATAATGTGGCGAACAAGACACCCACGTTGTACGTCTTAGAACTATCTGCAAGAGAGTCGCAGCAATTTCGTACGTAAAAGTAGTTTCTATTTAATACCTATGTTAGTTTTTAAGGCAAACAAGCCAATAATGAAACGTCGTTTTCAGGATTGTCCTAGGCAGATTCTTGTGGGCACGAAAGGACAGGCAATTAATCAAAGAAGACTTTTACAATGTGTTCATAACTTGTATACAAACAAAATATTTTTTAACTACAAATTTTACTTCGAAATCAATAAATTACTTATTTATAAATAATTTTTTTACGGAACAAAAGCTTAATGGTTTATAGACTATAGAAATTATAAACACGACAGTGAGATTGATTATTATAAGCAAAAAAATATGCACTATAACAATTATAAATTAATTTTTTTTACGTAAAATATATGGTTAAAAAGTAGAGATAAAAAATATATGCAGTAAAAAAATGATTTGAGAAATCATTTTATAAATTTTAATGATTGCATTAAAGAACAAAGACAAAGATGTCAAATAAATTAACATAATTGAATTGACAAGTTTGAGTGAATCAAAATGTGAAAGGTGAGACTTCGCATAAATAGTGAAGCATTATTATCATGTGAAATTATCAAAATTTGCACGGTTATTGCTGCTAGAAATGGCAAGTTTTCTTTTCTTCCTCTTGTGAACAGTCGCGAAGAACAATACCGGATTCTACTGCTTAGAAGAGTGACAAGACTGCCCATGTAATAGCCAATAACGCCATGATTGCTAACACAAACTTAGACAGCACTATACCGTCACTACAGGCAGCGTTAAGAAAAGCAAAATAAGTTTTTTTTTTTTTTTTTTTAGCCACTGTTTGGCCGCTGGTTATAATTTAAAACCCTGTTTTTTCACATTTTTCGAGGAAGATGTGATGTGATCCAGACCATGAATACAAGCCCGCACAAAGATCCGTTGACGATCAAAGGAGGATCGATGACTCGATTGCAAATGAAATGGGCCAACGTAGCAATGAACAAGCTAGTACAAGAAACAATGGCCAAAACAATGTTCGTGTCATCAAAATAAGCAAGTTCCATGTTGGGACCAAGCCAAAACGACAAGTGGATCAACCTCATTCAAGCGCTCGAAGGAAATTGTGAAGTTTCAGATTTACGGCCGTAACCTATATTTATTACGGCCGTAACGAGTTCACTGCTAACAACTGAAATTTTGAAAAGTTGGACTTACGACCGTAATGCAGCCTAGGGTTGAAAACAAGTTTTTCAGAAAATATGACTTATGGCCATAAATTAAGTTTCACGGTCATAACTGTTAAACAGAAAGCTTCTTACGACCGTAAAGAATAAGGTCACGGCCGTAACCGCTAATACGCGTAATTTTAATATTTTTATTTCTTTCCATATTTTGGCAATTCCATTCCTAGTTTAATTAGAACTCTTATTCCAAATTTTAACCCTATTTATAGAGATGTAATTTTCATTATTAGGAAGACAATTATTGATATTATTGAGAAGCAAATTGCTTTCAACTTCGTTTTTCATTGAACACAATTCGAACTTGCGGGTTATTCTTGTTTGTTCAAATCTCGGTGAGAATTAATATTGCTTGTGATCAAGAGGTCAATATATATCTGTGATTGTATTGGTTGCTTAGTTCAATTAATTTTAATTGGATCCATAAATCGTGGTTTCTTGGCGTTCTTGGGTCGATTCAATATTTTGTGGGTTGCGTAACTACAATTGCTACGTGGTTTGCATCATTTGGTATCAGAGTTTAGGCTAAGTATCAGTCGGGTTCTTCGGCTTCTAATCCGTCTTGGAAGCCGATGTGGGAAAATAAAGAAGCTGGGGCTGTTTCGAAGGGGAAGTTTGAGGTACCCAAGGGAAAGGAGGAGTCCGTCAACAAATTTCTACCCAAATGGGAGTCTCAACTATCTAGGAGTAGAGATATCTAATACTTCAAATGCTTGAGAAGAGGACATGTGGCTTCTCAATGCCCTAATAGGCGTTTCATTATCATGCGAGGGGAAGGAGCTTGGGAAAGTGGCAGCGATGAAGAGGACTATAGTGACATGCCCGCTTTGGAGGAAGCTAGTGATAATGAGGAATTGTTATCCGGGAAGCATGTGCCGTTATTAGTAGCGAGGCAAGCCCTTAGTGGTCAAGTCAACGTGGATGACGTGGAGCAACAGAGGGAGAACATATTTCATATACGGTGTCGCAACCAAGACAAGGTATGTAGTATGATTATTGATGGTGGTAGTTGTACAAATGTTGCTAGCATCACACTAATTGAGAAATTAGGATTATCATTGTTGAAGCATCCATCACCTTATAAACTTCGGTGGTTAAATGATAGTGGTGAAATTAAGGTGAATAGGAGGGTGTTAGTGAATTTTTCGATTGGTAGCTATGTGGATGAAGTGATGTGTGATGTGTTTCCTATGCAAGCTGAGCACATTTTGTTGGAGAGGCCTTGACAATATGATAGGAAGGTGACACATGACAGCTATAAAAATAGATATAGTTTTACCAAGGATGAGAGAAATATTACACTTACACCATTGACACCATCACAAGTTTATGCAGATCAAGTTAAATTGAAAAATGATGAAGAACAAAAGGTGAGGAAACTTGAAAAAAAAAAGTTGAGGCCACGACCTCAGAAAAATGAGAGGAAAAGAGGGTTGGAGCCACGACTCCATAAAAGGAGATGAAAGAGAAAAAAAGAGGGTTGGAGTACATACATCAGAAAAAGGAATTTGACGATGTATTTCCGGAAAGAATACCTAGTGGGTTGCCACCAATTCGAAGTATTGAGCATCAGATTGATTTTGGGTTGCCACCAAACCGTCCCGCTTATAGGAGTAATCCCGAGGAGACAAAGGAACTTCAAAGGCAAGTGGAGGAATTGATGAGCAAGGGGTACATAAGGGAGAGCATGAGTTCATATGCCTACTCGTGTTACTTGTACTCAAGAAGGACGAGACTTGGAGAATGTGTGTTGATTGTAGGGCCATCAACAACATAACGGTAAAGTATCGTTATCCTATTCCTAGGTTAGATGATATGTTGGATGAATTGCATGACTCTAGCATATTTAGTAAAATTGATCTTAAGAGTGGTTATCATCAAATTCGAATGAAGGAAGGAGATGAGTGGAAAACTGCTTTTAAAACTAAATATGACTTGTATGAATGGTTAGTTATGCCGTTTGAACTTACTAATGCACCTAGCACATTTATGCGTTTAATGAATCATGTTTTACGTGCATTTATAGGTAAATTCGTTGTAGTTTACTTCGACGATATCTTGATATATAGTAAAACTTTGAATGAGCATGTGGAGCATGTTATGTGTGTGCTTGTGGTTTTGAAGGAAGAACAACTTTTTGCTAATTTTAAAAAGTGTAGTTTTTGCATGGAAAAAATTGTGTTTCTTGGCTATGTGGTTAGTGCTAAGGGGATAGAAATAAATGAAAAGAAAGTCAAAGCTATTAAAGAATGGCCAACACCTAAAAGCATAACTGAGGTTAGAAGTTTTCATGACTTGACTAGTTTTTATAGGCGTTTTATTAAGAACTTTAGCACAATTGCCGCACCACTCACAGAAATTGTCAAAAAATGTGTAGGGTTTAAATGTGATGTAGAATAGGAGCATGCATTTGAGACTATCAAAAATATGTTGTATAAAGCACAGGTTTTATCACTTCCTAACTTTGACAAGGCTTTTGAGATTGAATGTGATGCCTCAGGGGTAGGCATTGGAGCTGTTTTTAATGCAAGATCGAAGGCCAGTAGCTTATTTTAGTGAAAAGCTAAAAGGTGCTGCTCTTAATTACCCCACATATGACAAGGAGTTGTACTCACATGTGCGTACTTTGGAGACATGACAACATTACTTGTGGGCCCGGGAGTTCATGATACACACTGATCATGAATTCTTGAAGCATTTAAGGGGTCAAGCTAAGCTGAGTAAGAGACATGCAAGGTAGGTAGAGTTCATCGAAACATTTCCCTATGTCATCCGGTACAAATAAGGTAAGGAAAATGTGGTGCAGATGCATTGTCTCAAAGGTATGTCCTTTTAACTTCTTTGAATGCTAAATTGCTTGGATTTGAATATATTAAGGACATGTATGCTAATGATCCGGACTTTCCTAGTATTTATGATTCATGTGGTAAGGGGGCTGTGGATAGATTATTTAAACATGATGACTACTTATTTCTAGAAAATAAATTGTGAGTCCCTAGGTGTTCAATGAGAGAGTTACTTGTGAGAGAGGCCCATAGTGGAGGTTTAATTGGTCATTTTAGGGTTAAAAAGACCTACGAAATCTTAAGTGAACATTTCTATTGGCCTAAGATGAAGATTGATGTGGCTCGGGTTTGTAGTAGATGCATTACTTGCAAGAAGGCAAAATCTATGGTTAAACCCCATGGATTATATATGCCTTTACTCGTCCCTAATGAACCTTGGATCGATATCTCTATGGATTTTGTTTTGGGATTACCTAGGACTAAGAAGGGTAGATATTCGATTTTTGTGGTAGTAGATCGCTTTAGTAAAATGGCACATTTCATACCATGCCACAAAACTGATGATGCTACCAAGATAGCTGATATTTTCTTTAGGGAAGTCGTGCGCTTACATGAGGTTCCTAAGAGTATAGTCTCAGATAGGGATGTTAAGTTCCTTAGTCATTTTTGGAGAGACTTGTGGAACAAACTAGGAACAAAACTACTTTTCTCTACAATTTGTCACCTACAGACCGATGGACAAACCGAGGTAGTAAATAGGACCATGATTCAATTGTTGCGCACCATAATCAATAAAAATCTGAAAAATTGGGAAGAGTGTTTACCATTTATTGAATTTGCATATAATAGGGTTATACATTCTAGTACTTCTTGTTCACCATTTGAAATTGTTTATAGTTTTAATCTGCTAACACCATTGGATTTAATTACTTTACCTGTGAATGAACGTAGTAGTTTGGATGGAAAGAAAAAGACTGAGATGGTTAAATCACTTCACGACAAGGTGAGGTTGGCAATTGAAAAGAAAAATGAACATTATGCATCGCAGGCTAACAAAGGAAGAAAATGCGTCATCTTTGAACCCGGTGATTGGGTTTGGGTACATTGAAGGAAGGAGCGGTTTCCAGAACAACGCAAGTTAAAGTTACAACCGTGAGGAGATAGTCCATTCCAAGTGATTGAAAGGATCAACAATAATGCCTATAAACTAGATCTTCCTGGTGAGTATAATGTTTCGGCTACGTTTATTGTTTCTGATCTATCTCCGTTTGATGCAGGTACAGATTCGATGTCGAATCCTTTCGAGGAGGGAGGGGATGATGTGATCCAGACCACGAATACAAGCCCGCGCAAAGATCCGTTGACGATCATAGGAGGACCGATGACTCGATTGCAAATGAAAGGGGTCAACGAAGCAATGGACAAGCTAGTACAAGAAACAATGACCAAAACAATGTTCGTGTCATCAAAAGAAGCAAGTTCCATGTTGGGACCGAGCCAAAACGACGAGTGGATCAACCTCATTCAAGCAGCCGAAGGAAATTGTGAAGTTTCAGATTTACGGCCGTAACCTATATTTATTACGGCCGTAGAGAGTCCACTGCTGAAAACTGAAAATTTTGAAAAGTTGGACTTACGGCCGTAACTCACATGTGTCACGGCCGTAATGCAGCCTCGGGTTGAAAACAAGTTTTTCAGAAAATATGATTTACGGCCGTAAATTAAGTTTCACGACCGTAACTGTTAAACAGAAAGTTTCTTACGACCGTAAAGAATAAGGTCACGGCCGTAACTGCTAATACGCGTAATTTTAATATTTTTGTTTCTTTCCATATTTTGGCAATTTCATTCCTAGTTTAATTAGAACTCTTATTCCAGATTTTGACCCTATTTATAGGGATGTAATTTTCATTATTGGGAAGACAATTATTGATATTATTGAGAGGCAAATTGCTTTCAACTTCGTTGTTCATTGAACACAATTCGAACTTCTGGGTTATTTTTGTTTGTTCAAATCTCGGTGAAAATTAATATTGCTTGTGATTAAGAGGTCAATATATGTCTGTGATTTTATTGGTTGCTTGGTTCAATTAATTTTAATTGAATCCATAAATCGTGGTTTCTTGACTTTCTTTGGTCGATTCAATATTTTGTGGGTTGCGTAACTACAATTGCTACATGGTTCGTATCAAGATGGATGGTTAAAAATTGGAGAGATAAAGTGTATATGTTTGGAGATTGATTTGAGAAATTGTGTAGTTTAAAATTTGGTTTATAAACCAAAAAAAATCTCAAATCCGAACAGTGATATAGCCGAGATTCGTTCAATACTGTCTAAAAAAAACCTCATATTATAAACCATCAAAAAACGACCACTTTGAAAAAAAATCATTGCAAAGACGAGGAGGATCCTAATATTGCGTAAAAGGCGAGGCATAACCAACTTGGTCCTTTTTCATGGAAAATAGTACAAATCAAGAAACTCAAGAGATGAGACTACAAGAACAATATCCAGAGACCTGACAATATCAATTGCCATCCCTAAAGGCTAAACCAAATTGAGTTTATCAGAAAAATTCCATTTACATAAGAAATAAAGCAAGCAGCGCAAGAACAAAAATAAATAGCAAAAGTTTCTTCAGAGTTTCATCAGCATGCAATCTGTCATTTGCCTGCTGAGCTTGACCGGGTTCTCTATAAACATGGCCGCCAGTACCATTTCCAAAATGATACCCTGATGTTGCACCAAATCCACTTGCATTTGAAAAACCATGAAGCTGGACGTTAAAAATAGGAGTAAACACACCACCAAAACCAGCAGACATTCCAAAATTACCGAATGTTGCAGATACCATTGGTACAAATCCATCCATCATTCCCAAAACCACGTTAGTAAAGTTATTCGCATCGGGAGGGGGAGCTGTAGCAGGTCTCTGCCCTGCTGGTCGATTAGGGATTTCGACGCCAGGAACAGGTTTCGATCTTGGGTCACTTGGCATCTTGCCTCTGCCATATAAAGGAATCAACTTTTCCTCCTGTATTAGGGCCTTACAAACAGGGCATTCGTGAGACTGTGAGTGAAGTTGTAGCCATCTGTAGAGACATGGCCAACAATAGAGGTGACCACAGAGGGTGATTATTGGGTCTTGTGCTAAATCAAAGCAAATATTGCATTCAAAATCACTAGCTTGGTCGCTGTCGCTTGAACTCTCTGGTGCCCTAGTAGTCAAATCTTGGGCCCCAATTGGCATTGCTGTCTTATCTACTGAACTTCAAATCCAAATGCTTCCAAAATGTGGATACAGGAACCTAATTTAGCATTTATTAGTCACCAAAATTATTATTTAATAACTTAATTCTTAGACGATTACAAAACAATTCAACATCATATCGATACGGACATAAGCATTAAAGTAGACCTTAAATGTTTAGTGTTTGGTATTAAGTCAATTTTACCCTCAAGGCATAACTCAGTTGGTTGACTGTCAGAGTGAAAGTTCGAATCCTAACTTTGGTATGAATGAAGCTCACTGAAACTGCAGTTAAATAGCAAATCCCCAACCATGTTTCACTGAGTCACATTCCGCGATATACATTTTCTATAAATTTTAACTATAAAGTCTCCTAAGTTTGGAGTCCAACTTTTTTTTTTTTTTTTTTTGGTATAAGCCAATAGGGGTGGACAAAAAAATCGAAACATAGTAAATCAAATCGAAACCAAATTGAAAAATCGAAATATTTTGGTTCTAAAAAAAATCGAAACCAATCGGTTCTCAAAATCAACTTTTTTTTTTTTTTGAATTTTTCATTGAATTATACAGCAAAATATATTTATACTCACGCTTTAATGTGTAGACAGTGGATCAGAGGAGTATAAATTTACTCACAATCTTTCCATTCGAGAAATGTTGTTTAGATTAGTAATGCATTTTAATTAGAAATTCACGACTCATAATCTTCTCCAAGTAGAACCACACTTTAATGTATATACACTTAGACAGTGTATGAAATATTGTTTGTTTGATATACTATTATTATGGAATATAGTAATTATTTTTAAGTCATTTCATACACTATTATAGTATTATTATTTTGTGAAATTTAGTTTTACTGAGATTCAAATGTTATTGCTTCCACGAAGTGATTTCTTTTCAAATAAGAATGATTTTAGAGTAGAAAAAAAAAATTTAACCATCAAGATTCTGAAATTCACATTCTTTGTATATTTTACATGAATTTAGAGCCTAATTTTAATTGAAAACTTATTTGGTTGTATTTACCTTTAATTTTTGCAAACATATATATATATATATATATATATATATATATATATATATATATATATATATATATTGTATTTGCATCAAATTTAATTTTTTTTAATTGGAACCGAACAAAGACCAAAAGATAACCGAAAATCGAATCGAAATCGAAATCGTTCGATTCTTGTCTTTGAAGTCTGTTTCAATTTCTTTAATAATCAAATCGAACCGGTAAACGCCCTAGCTTATAAGCCAATGTTCAGCACAATCGTCATAAAGCACCGACACTGTAGTTAGGTCAAGAACAGTAAATATAATCTGGCGAACAAGACACCCACGTTGTAGGTCTTAGAACTATCTGCAAGAGAGTCGCAGCAATTTCGTACGTAAAAGTAGTTGCAATTTAATACCTATGTTAGTTTCTAAGGCAAACAAGCCAATAATGAAAAGTCGTTTTCAGGATTGTCCAAGTGTCACGCAGTGAAAATGCTTATCTCCCCATTCGGTTCTGCAAGTCGGCAACAGCTAGGCGGGTGACCTATTTTTCCATGAAGTGCTCTAATGATATGATCATATTGCAGGTATTTCTCTTACATCCTACTCATCAGCGTGCGTGTGTGCCAGTTCTTCTGCCTTACCGGCCAATGAATGAGAGGTAAGCTACCTAGAGGCGAGAAACCTCGGGAGCTGAACCTGCGATCCGTGAAAGTTGGTATCAGAGCGGTCCCGCTTGAATGCGTTGTTGGTCTTGTGGAGATCAATGACATGAATTCTCGCGGAGAAAAGATTTTGGGCCACGGATCGTGTCGGCAAGCATGCGGAACACGAAGAAGGAAGCTGTGGGGAAGATGGGTGTACTGGGCAGCGTTGCGCGATTGCTTTTGAAGGAGTTTTGAGGAGCGCATTTTCAGGGCCTACGAGAATGTAGTAGGTATGTGCTTCGACATGTGCTGGAGGCCGTCCACCCAAGAACTACTGCTTATGGGGGCAGATGGTGAAGGTTGGTGTCGGAGGCGGTATGTACAAGGTACAGCGGGCAAGTGTGGGAGTACCACCGTGTGAATCATCGTCCATGAGGGGATGGTGCCGTTTAATTCTGCAATTGAAGAGTGTGTGTTGATGCGAAGC
The DNA here is from genome assembly GCA_963555705.1 of Ligustrum vulgare. NCBI lineage: Eukaryota > Viridiplantae > Streptophyta > Magnoliopsida > Lamiales > Oleaceae > Ligustrum > Ligustrum vulgare. Next base: position 59,160,875 of record OY743173.1, read on the forward strand.
TCACTTCCCGCTACGAGGACGTAAGCGGATTCGAATGGGGGAGAATGTCACGCAGTGAAAATGCTTATCTCCCCAATCGGTTCGACAAGTCGGCAACAGCTAGGCGGGTGACCTATTTTACCATGAAGTGCTCTAATGATATGATCATATTACAGGTATTTCCCTTATATCCTACTCATCAGCGTGCGTGTGTGCCAGTTGTTCTGCCTTACCGGCCAATGAATGAGAGGTAAGCTACCTAAAGACGAGAAACCTCGGGAGTTGAACCTGCGATCCGTGAAACCAAGGCAGATTCTTGTGGGCACGAAAGGATAGGCAATTAATCAAAGAAGACTTTTACAATGTGTTCATAACTTGTATACAAACAAAATATTTTTTAACTACAAATTTTACTTCGAAAACAATAAATTATTTATTTATAAATATTTTTTTTAGGGAACAAAAGCTTAACGGTTTATAGACTATAGAAATTATAAACACGACAATGAGATTGATTATTATAAGCAAAAGAATATGCACTATAACAATTATAAATTGATTTTTTTTACGTAAAATATATGGTTAAAAAGTGGAGACAAAAAATATATATAGTAAAAAAAATGATTTGAGAAATCATTTTTTAATTTTAATGATTGCATTAACGAACAAAGATAAAGATGTCAAATAAAATAACATAATTGAATTGACAACTTTGGGTGAATCAAAATGTGAAAGGTGATACTTCGCATAAACTGTAGTGAAGCATTATTATCATGTGAAATTATCAAAATTTGCACGGTTATTGCTGCTAGAAATGGCAAGTTTTCTTTTCTTCCTCTTGTGAACAGTCGCGTAGAACAATACCAGATTCTACTGCTTAGAAGAGTGACAAGAGTGCCCATGTAATAGCCAATAACGCCATGATTGCTAACACAAACTTAGACAGCACTATACCGTCTCGACAGGCAGCGTTAAGAAAAGCAAAATAAGCTTTTTTTTTTTTTTTTAGCCGATGTTCGGCGGCTGGTTATAATTTAAAACCCTGTTTTTTCACATTTTTCGAGGAAGATGGATGGTTAAAAATTGGAGAGATAAAATGTATACAATTAGAGATTGATTTGAGAAATTATGTAGTTTAAAATTTGGTTTATAAGCCAAAAAAATCTCAAATCCGGACAGTGATATAGCCGAGATTCGTTCAATACTGTCTACAAAAAAACCTCATATTATAAACCATAAAAAAACGACCACTTTGAAAAAAATCATTGCAAAGACGAGGAGGATCCTAATATTGCGAAAAAGGCGAGGCATAACCAACTTGGTCCTTTTTCATGGAAAATAGTACAAAATACAAATCAAGAAACTCAAGAGATGAGACTACAAGAACAATATCCAGAGACCTGACAATATCAATTGCCATCGCTAAAGGCTAAACCAAATTGAGTTTATCAGAAAAATTCCATTTACATAAGAAATAAAGCAAGCAGCGCAAGAACAAAAATAAATAGCAAAAGTTTCTTCAGAGTTTCATCAGCATGCAATCTGTCATTTGCCTGCTGAGCTTGACCGGGTTCTCTATAAACATGGCCGCCAGTACCATTTCCAAAATGATACCCTGATGTTGCACCAAATCCATTTGCATTTGAAAAACCATGAAGCTGGACGTTAAAAATAGGAGTAAACACACCACCAAAACCATCAGACATTCCAAAATTACCGAATGTTGCAGATACCATTGGTACAAATCCATCCATCATTCCCAAAACCACGTTAGTAAAGTTATTCGCATCTGGAGGGGGAGCTGTAGCAGGTCTCTGCCCTGCTGGTCGATTAGGGATTTCGACGCCAGGAACAGGTTTCGATCTTGGGTCACTTGGCATCTTGCCTCTGCCATATAAAGGAATCAACTTTTCCTCCTGTATTAGGGCCTTACAAACAGGGCATTCGTGAGACTGTGAGTGAAGTTGTAGCCATCTGTAGAGACATGGCCAACAATAGAGGTGACCACAGAGGGTGATTATTGGGTCTTGTGCTAAATCAAAGCAAATATTGCATTCAAAATCACTAGCTTGGTCGCTGTCGCTTGAACTCTCTGGTGCCCTGGTACTCGAATCTTGGGCCCCAATTGGCATTGCTATCTTATCTACTGAACTTCAAATCCAAATGCTTCCAAAATGTGGATACAGGAACCTGTAATTTAGCATTTATTAGTCACCAAAATTTTAGCAAAAACTTAAAAAATTTAACCTCCAGGACATGACGAAGAAATAAAGGGGCGAATGCTTGGACAATATACCAATTTCTCAAATTTCATCACCAGCTATTATCTGTTGTACTGTTATTGCTAGTTACGAAGTTTAATATTAGTCTCTCTAAAATCAATAAGGAACCGAACCCTAAAAATTATATCTTGAATCTCCTTTAAATATCTAATGCAATAAACCCAAGATTGAACAAACTATTTATCCCAAATTAAACAGGCAAATAATTCAAAAGCATTACATTAATTCAGGTACAGAGGAAAATATATGTTATTTATCATTCCCTGAAATTCATAAGTTTTGATAACCTCCAATGTAAATAAAAGTATTGAAAACACGAGATAGAGACGAAAATATAAAATGCAAACCTTTGCAATTTGATCTGCAAAACGAAGGACGACGAGCAATTGAATCTCCCAAAAAGCTGTAAAGCTTAAATAAAAGAACGAGTATTGAGTTTTACTCTGTAGAAAATTCCAGAGCGTTCTGTTTGATTATGATGTCCGCGTTTTAAATTTAGATTTAGATTTAGAATCAGCTCGTTCTCGGTTTGGGCTTGAATTAGTCTATTTTCAGTCCAGGCACATGAATACCCAATAATCTCAGGGAAATAAGGGAGAGGATAATTAGACCATAAATTACATTTAGCCCATTTTGAAGAGAAGGCCCAATTAACATTTTCCTTTCCTAGTCGTTCTTGACATTTTTTCTCTCCCCTCTAAAACTTGTCTTCTCCAAAATCTCATTTAAAAATTCTAAACAGACATTATTTTGGATCATTATTAAGTGATATTTCGAGGTGTCACCTCGCCATTAGTTGATGCTAAGGTGGGTCATGATACGGAGGTTGTGACCAACCTCAACATCAACCAATATCGAGGTGACACTTCGAAATGTCACACAAAAATATCCCCAAAAAATGTATGTGTAAAATCACTCAATTCCATTTTAGGAGAGGGAAAAGGTAAAAAATGAATAGGAAAGGAAAATGTTAATCATTTTTTCAAAATGACCCAAGAAGGGTACATATCCTCTACCATTCTCAGAGTCTTTAATGGCATCAGCTCATCATCCATTTCAGTAGATCAAATAAAAAAATTGGAGAGGATTACGACATTGATACAAATTCTTTACAGCGTATCAACATCTAGGGGGGTATATTCAATATGAGGTTTGTTTTGCAGTTGAAATGATGGTCAAGTCGGGATCTACTGTGCCAGAAAAAATAAGGAAAAGTACAACAAGATTTTACCCTTACTTTAAGGTAAGTGATTAAATTATGTTCATTATAATTATTTTTTATTGTTAACATTAGTGTTCTCATTATTTATTTGTATTATTTTATTATGTAAGAATTGCATTGGAGCTATTGACGGCACCCATATTCCAGCAATGGTAATTGGACGTGATACAAGTAGTTATAGAAATCATCATGGAGCAATTTCACAGAATGTTTTGGCCGCATGTAACTTTGATTTGGAATTTATATACGTGCTCAGTTGTAGCGATCGAGAAATTTTCAAACTTAAAAGACAAGAATATCTCGTATGAGATAAATTTGAGAATTTATGTTATGCACGTCATAACTTATTTGCTAGCATGAGACAAGACAAGAATATGTTCATTTGCACTCATTTTATAATGCTTATGAATAAGAAGAGAATATAACTACATTATTTGCATAATTACTTGTCCAATTATCTTGTAGATTAATTATTAGAGTTGAGTCTACTGAGTATTTCATTTTGAAATGCTCACCCCGTTGTTTTAACAAATTTTGCAGATTTCGGACACGGTGGCGAGTGATGGGTAATGGCGGAAAATTATAAATTGAAATGATTTTTTTTAAAGTCGTGAATTTCGAAATAATTATTTCATTTTATCAAGAATTTTCATTTTAAATAAATTTGTACGAATTATTTTATTTCATCTGAATTATCGCTAAACTTTTATTCAATAAATGTGATATTTAATATTTAGTCATTCTTCCGCAATAAAGTTTATTCAAAATTTAGAAAAGTGGCGTTCCCCCGTTTCTCGGAACTCGGGACGTTATAGCGGTGGAAAAATCAGAAATAATGTTAATTTTCTTTTTAAGTCAAGCTTCATAAATGTCATCAATTTAATTATTTATTGTTACTTTACTTTAAAACTTAAGATTTAAGGTTTTTATGAATTTGTTAGAATTATATTCCGCTACATTTTTAAATAATAGATGTGATGTTTTATAAATTCATTTCTTCCGCAAAAATGTTGTTTCAAAGGTTTCAAATAATAAATATGATGTTTGAAATTTTTAATTATTTTCGCAATAAAATCAGATTTAAAGGACGACGTGGCGTCCCGAGCTTCACGGAATTCGGTGCGTTACATTAGTGGTTGGGAGGGATCAGCACATGCTTCTTTTATTTGTGAATAAAATTATTATGGAATCCAATTGAAAAATCATTTTGTTTTGATCATTTCTTCAGTTTTTCAATCGGATCGAATTCATTTTCTATTTTAGAGTGACCAGTGACCTTATAAAACTTTTTTTTGACCTTAATTAAGTTTCATTCATTAAATTCAGTAATAGGTTCATTCCCATAATATCTTGAATCCCACTCAAATAAGGAGAAATGGACTTAGGTATTACAGTATAATTCTCTCTTCTCACTCCATTTTTTTTACTATAGATATTAAAAATAACTTGCTAAACGTACAAGTATGTTATGTTCAGGTAAATATTTTTTGGAAAATTGTGGATTTCCAAATCAACGTCAATTTTTAGCTCCTTTTCGAAGTGTTCGATATCATCTTCAAGATTTTATTGGTCAAGGTCGTGATCCTAATAATGCAAAAGAGTTGTTCAATCTTCGTCATGCTTCGTTGAGAAATGTAGTTGAGAGGATATTCGGAATATTTAAATCACGATTCACAATTTTCAAAACAGCTCCTCCATTTCCATATCGTACACAAGCAGAACTAGTGTTAGCTTGTGCAGGATTACACAATTTTCTTCGCAAAGAATGTCGTTCTGATGAATTTCCAGTTGAACCTGATAATGAAACTTCATCATCTCCTAATGAAGAGGAAGACTTTGGACCATTTTTTGAGAGTCAAGAACAAGAAAGAGAGAATGTTTATGCATGGAGGGCTACTATAGCAACTGATATGTGGAATGATGTTGGGAATATGTGATATTTTATTTTTGAATATTAGTAAGATATTATTATTATTATTATTATTATTATTATTATTATTATTATTATTATGTTAATCTAACTGATTCGACAATTTTTTTTTTTATTGATATTAAAAAATGATTTATTTCTTTTTGAATGGTTTGAAGATACAAGAATTTGTTTATAATGTTTAATTTTATGGTATTTAAATTTAACAAAAGAAGATTCTAAAAGTCTGAAAGTTTTCAAAAGTCTACAGAAGTCTACGAAAGACTTTTTATAAATCTTAACAAATCCATAGAAGTTTCACGAAATCTACAAAAGTCACTCACTTAAAAAAGTCTCCAAAAATATTTAAAAGTCTCAATTAAATATACCCCTTGATGTTGATGCCTTTTAATTGCATCAAAAATAATTCTCAGACTCACCAACTTCTCACAGCCAAGCTGAATTAGTAATCATATTTGTGAGTCTGCCAAATTGGTGTACGTGGATTGTCAACACTGAGATCAAGATTCAATTACATTTTTTTCAATTTCTTAAAGGTGCGTAATTCAAATTCTCATGAGTTAATAATCTGAATTGATTATTACCACTAGCATATTATTTCATGTTTTCAGAAATATGTTTTATAATATTAATGAAAACAAATGATTTAATTACTAATAAATAAATAATACGCCTTGACATATGCAGAATTTTCAAAAAAATTTGTGTGAAAAGCAGATAAAATGGAATGACAACTAAGACAGAGAAGTTTCTCAATTTGGTCGTATCTTTTATGTATCTCCTGGTCAAGGAGAAATGTATTACTTAAGGACTTTATTGAACGTAATTCATGGCCCGGCTTCATATGAAGATATTATGTGTGTAGAAGGAATGCAGTACACCTATTTCAAAGACGCTTGCTATGCATTAGGTTTCTAGGCGATGATAAATAGTACAGTGATGGCATTGTCGAAGCTAGCCATTGGGGTTCGAACCATTCTTCGAGAAATCTATTTTCAACGTTATTGATGTCAGAATCACAATCTCGACCTGAGTTTGTTCGGCATGCATGCTGGCAATATATGTCAGATGACATACTATACGTTCGGAGAAGTATTTCAGGCAACGAAGGTAATGATTAGTTCTCTCTTATCTGTTATAGGTAAAGCAAGATGACATGGCATATATTATTTGCTCCTTCTATTTTGTTTTCTAATGTGAACATAAAAATTAAATCACTAGTTGCTCTAGAATTTTTTTTTTTTTTTTTTTTAAAAAAATGAATTAATGATTTTAAGCATTATCATTAATCGCTATATGACATGTTCATTTGTGAATCAGGATTGCAATTGATCGATGAAGAAATTCAAAATTTAACTCTTGTAGAAATGGAAAAAATTTTAAGGAGCATACGTAAAAGTTTGCGTGATTTTCGTGGGACGCCTTATCTGATCGAATGTGATGCATCAATTAGTGTTAATTGACTTATATACGATGAATTGAGATATAGCATAATGTCTTTGTTGGAAGAAAAAAATAAACTACTGCATATGTTGACATATGGGCAAAGAAATGTGTACAATACAATTATGCAATCTGTAGAATTAGAAAATGAGGTATATATTTCTTATACGGATGCAGTGAAACCAGCAAAACATTTATATGGAATACCCTTTTAGCTGCCTTGTATTCAAAGGGTGATATAGTGTTGAATGTAGCATTAAGTGGTATAGCTTCTCTTCTGTTTCTTGGCGACTGAACAGCTTACTCAAGATTTACTATTCTACTTAACCCTCAACACACAAAATTTCATAGGGCATTGAACTTGCAAAGCTTATAGTAAAAACAAGGCTTATAATATGGGACGAGGCATCAATGATGCATAGATATTGTTTAGAGGTTCTTGACAGAACTTTACGCATTATATTAAGAATAAGCAATCAATCTAATTGTAATCAACTTTTTGGAGGTAAGACAATTATATTAGGTAGTGACTTTTGGCAAGTTCTACCTATTATTCCTAAAGGGACTGGCAAGACATTGTTCTTGCGACCATCAATTCATCATACATATGGACACATTGTAAGGTTTTGAGACTGACGCAAAATATGAGACTCCAAAATCTTGGCAACGATGATCATGGACTCAAGTTGAAAGCCTTTTCCAAGTGATTTTGAGCATATGAGATGGGACATTAGGGAGTGATAATAATGTTCATGCAAGAATAGATATGTCAAATGACTTACTGGTAGATGTGTCGGATAAACTAGTTAAATCCATTTATTAAAATATATATCCATCTTTTTCTGGAAACGTAGATGACGTGTCATGTCTGAAGGGAAGAGCTATACTTGCATCAACACTTGATCTTGTGCAAACCATAAACGAGTACATGGTCTCAGTCAATAAGTGTGAAAGTAAGACTTACTTGAATTTCTATACTTTGTGTAGGTCAGAGAACAATCTAGGTTTGTTCGAAGATCATTCAACGGAATTCTAGAATGGTACAAAGTGTTCGAGCGTGCCGCCCCATGAATCGCTCTACTGGCTTGTATAATGGAATAAGGTTAATCATTACTAAACTTGGTCATCGTGTTCTTGAATAGATATGGCAAAAAATTTGACTCGAATCCGACCTGAATGGGGCGAAAAAAACCCGCCTCGCAAGTTGGCGGGGCGGGTTCCCACGAACCGAGCAAGGCGGGAGCGAGTTTAGCCGACTCGAACACGCCTCGAATAAATTAATTTAAAAAAATAACGAAACAAATGAAAAAAATATTGAAAAAAACTAAAAAAAATTAAACGAGATGGTAAAACGGGTGCGGGTTGACCCGAACCGATCCCGCCTCGAAATTTGCGGGGGTGGGTAGCGGGTTTGGGAAACAAAAAAACCTACGCGCCGACCCAAATCCGCCTAGTTTCCATCACTATTCTTGAAGCTAAAATCTTGTCCGGAAGTAATGAAACGGACAAAGTATTTATACCAAGACTGTCATTGACTCCATCTGATGCAAAATTACCTTTCAAGCTTAACAGAAGATAGGTCTTGTTGATTGTGTCGTACGCTATGACTATCAATAAGAGCCAAGGTCAATCACTTTCGCATTTTGGACTATTCCTAAAGAAACCCGTTTTTAGTCATGGGCAGTTGTACGTAGCAGTGTCGAGAGTTCCAAATTGTGCTGGTCTGAAGATGTTGATTTGTAATGAAGATGGGAACCCAATAAATGTAACGAAAAATGTTTTTTATAAAGAATTTTTCGAAAATTTGTAAAATCAAATGCTTATTATTATTATTTCGATTGACATTGGTTTTTAATTTTTGTCCTGAATTTTTTTCCCAAAACTTATGTAGGATTTTATTAATTTTTAGAAATGTAATATGTTCATGCATCACACGGGTGTGAATTTAGTTATTAACAATTAAATAATAAAAATAGTTACACATAAGATTTATAATATTAAAAACAACAAATGAATAAAATATTAATTTTAATACTTATAATTATAAGTATTGACTGGATTTCATTTATTATTAGAGTTAATAATAAAAAATTAAAAAATCATTGTAATATAATAAAATTATAAAAATAACAATAACAATAACAATAACAATAACAATAACAATATGTTAACTATTTATTGTCATGCTAATACAATTAAAAAAAAACTGAGCTGCTACAAAATTAATTGTATAATTTTAATCATATTAAATATGATACTTGAATAGAAACACTATTTTTATTCAAGAAATTATTAATAACATAAAAGATAGATATGAATTCCAAGAAAACAGTTATTTACAAACATGAATATATATATATATATATATATATATATATATATATATATATATATATATATATATATGTATATGTATATGTATATGTATATGTAAGGTTTCATTTCAATTGTCAGGCAGAATTAGTCTAAGTGATAAGGATTAAGAATTAATCTGAGTTATAAAGATTAATATCTCCTTCAAACATCTGAGAGTTAGTGAGCGATAAACATTCTTTTTGAGAATATGTTATCCATTAAGCTTTACTCTTTCAAAAATCTTGTAACGTTTTTCGTTATAATTCAATATATTTCAATTTTCTTCAAAGATAGTTCAAGTTATTTTCAATTGTTTCATTTCAGTTGAATCTTTTTCTGCTTTTTGATTATTGTTCTTTCAATTTATCCGCAATATTCCTTGTCTACCTAACCTGGGTTTTATTTGGTATCAGAGCCATTTAGGTTCAAGTTATCCTTGGAGAGGGTTATTGCTTGTTTTGTGTTTGTTTTACAGGTTGAGTGGCGTGAGGTTCGAAACCCGGGGGCAGGGCAGCATGACAGTAAGACCCGTGTAAGACCTCGTGGGGTGTTAGGTAAATGTATTCCGATCTCACTTACCCTGTATCTCATTCATTCTGCAAGTTGTAATTCTTTTCAAGCTTACCTTGTTCAAAAATGTCCTCTTTTTCCAGTTAGTTCAAAGGATCTGGTAGTTCTAGAAATAGAGCTAATAATTTGTCAAACAATTTTCAAAATAACGAAGAATCATTTGATGAAAATGAAACTTTTCAAAATACAAATGAACTTCAAATTTCAAAAATTGGACAATTCCTAAGGTAGACAAAGGATCTATCTATGAAATTGGTCGATTTGATTTTACTCAAAATTACATCATCCAAACACATGAGCAAACCATGCATGTTTTGGGTCAAAATACTGAGCTTACATTACTTTCAAAAATTTTCATACAAGAACATCGTAAGAAATTTCAGTTCTTACATATTGGACTTGTTCAAATTGCCCTCAAACCTTTGTTCAGACTTGGTCTGGATATTCCTGTCTTGATTACTCTTCGTGATCAAAGACATTCAAACTTCGAGCATTCTCTCCTCACTGTTCTAGAATCAAATCTAGAAAGTGGTCCAGTATTCTCAAACTGCTATCCTAATTTTACCGTCGGTCTTTTGTATAAACATATCCTAAAGACTCTCAAACTTCATGTTCAAACTAAGAATCTTAGTTTGGATGAATCAAACTCCTTCACTGTGATATACAGAGTATATTACAAGCTTCTGGGTGTGAATCTCAACATTCGTGCTCTTCGTTCTTCTCCAAGAAACGAATCTCTTCTTATGGAGGTGAATGATCTTCATACCAACACCATGATTCCCAAGAGAATTCCTTGGAATCTTCAAATAGGAGCTTAGAATGGGATATTCTAAGAGCCAACAAACCTGAGCCTCCTCCTACTTCTGATACTCCTAATCAGATTCTTTCATTTCCTAATGGAAGTGTTAGGATGATTTTTGGAGAATCATCTTCAAACATTTCAAGATCTAGTTCATCTAAATCTTTTCAAAATTTTCAAAATTCGTTTGTTCTTCCTTCAAGATTCTTAACTTCATCCAGCATACTCAAAGATGTCAACTTTGAATATGTTATTCCAAAACCTCAATATTCTGAATCTGGACAAGATTCACCTACTGCATTTGATATGCAGCCTCCTTCTGAAGAAATTCCTCTTCTAAGAAAGAAACATCACAAAAGAAGTTTATCTTCTCAACTCAACGTCATTTCTTCTAGCATTGATAAAAGATCTGAATTCAAACATGATCAAACTCCCAAAGTCAAAAATCTTCGAAAACTTTTTCGTCAAAATTTCTCAAAAGAAGAAATTGAATTTTACTGGGAAGAGTTCTTCGCTCAACCAGAAGATTTAAGTTTTTACAAATGGATTAATTCCAAAGTTTTTGGTAAGAAAAAGAAATCTTCAAAATCTTCTTCCAAATCAAAATCTTCTTCTAAATCCAAATCCATTCAAGCTTCATCTTCAAAAGAAAAAATTTGGAAAAATTCTTCAAATCAAACTTTCAAATCTGAATACCCCCCCCCCCTCTTGACGAAATCATTTTTCCTCATGGAAATGCAGAAGTCTTTGCGTCTCCTTTCAAATAAATTCCTGAAGATAGAGTTGACAATGCAGCAGCCAAAACTGTTGATGTCAAGAATCTCCAAATCCAAAACAATTACACAAATATTGTTCTTCATTCTATGTGTTCTCAGTTAGACAGAATTGAAACAAATTCTGAAACTGATAACAAATCCAAAATTCCCTCTAATGTTTTTTCTGCCATTAGAGATTCTCCCTCCTCTTCATCTTCTTCGAGTAATCAAATGTTACTCTTTCAACCTACCAATCTTACTCCTGATCTTGGTAAGAAATCCTTAGACACTGATTACGCAGTGATTATGGAAATTGCTAATCAATTTTCAAAATTATCTGCATCTTCAAAAAATATTAATACTATTGACATTTCTGATGTCGAAAACCAATTTGTTGAAGAAGAGCCTCTTCAAGTCAATAAATTGAGATTTCAATCTTCAAAACTTCCAACATTTTATCCCTGTCCTTCTCAACCAGATTTACTTTCAGAAGAATCATCTTTTAAAAGGAAAGTCACTGAGACATACTCAGGCGACGAAATCATTGAATGGAATATTGATGGAATGACGGAATTCCAGATTATTCAAACTATCGAGAAAATGTTTGTATGCTTCAATGCATATAGATGTCAAATGATTGAAGAGTTGAATGCCTGTAATAATCTTATTATAGGTTTCACTGGACAATTAAAGGGATGGTGGTCTAACTATCTCACTGACGAAAGTCGGTTATAGGTTCTTAATGCCACAAAAATCGAAAATGGTCAGATTGTTTTTGATACATTGACGACCATTTTCTTTTCCATTATCAAACATTTTATCGGATCTCCAAACTTCCTTCGAGATAGATCATCAAAAATCCTGATGAATTTGTCTTGTCCAAAATTACATGATTTCAGATGGTATAAGGATATCTTCCTAACCAGAGTCATGCTTCGCGACGACTGAAACCAAGAGTTTTGGAAAGAAAGATTTTTATCTGGACTTCCTAAGCTTTTTACAGAGAAAGTTCGCAATTCAATCACACTTCAATATGCCAATTCAATTCCCTATGGCGACTTAACTTATGGCGAACTTGTTAGTTACGTCAATAAGGAAGGGTTAGCCCTCTGTAATGATATCAAACTCAAATCTGAAAGTTTTGGGTCTAAGCATGAGTTAGGTTCATTCTGTGAACAATACGGTTTTGAAAAAATTCTTCCTCCTTCTTCAAAAACCAAAAATAAATTTCCTTCTTTTTTAAGAAAACGAAAATTTCAAAATTCCAAAAGATTTTCTTCAAAATCTCCTCCTCAATTTCAAAAATCCTTTCAAAAGAATTTTCATCAAAAATTTCATTCAAAACCAAAACGTTTTCAAAAAACTCATGACCCAGCTAGAATCACTTGTTTCAAGTGTCGACAAACTGGTCATTATTCAAACGAATGCCCCATGAAGGAAAAGATTAACAATCTTCGAATTGACGAAGATGTTAAACTTGAACTTCTCAATATACTCAATTCATCATCTGACGATGATTCTGAATTAGAAAAAATTTATCAGTATCAAGAAGATTCTGATAGTGAATCTAATTCTTCCTCCTCTTCTCATCCTTGCGAAGGTAAAGAAGTTTGTGGTTGTAAAACCATAAATGTTCTTACAAAAGAAGAAGAACTTATTCAAGAAGTAATTGAGAGAATTGACAATCCTCAATTAAAGAAAAAGTTCTCTTCGCTCCTTCCTTCATCCTCAAAAATCCATAAATCGTTTAGTATGAAAAAAATACGAAAAAGATTTGATCAAGAATCTACTTCAAAATCTTCAAGTTCTGATATCAGATCAGAAGTATAAGAGATGAAGTCTCAAATTTCACTCCTTGAACGTCATGTTAAAGAAATTAAACTTGATGTTACTCTCATAAAAAATTCTTCTTCAAAAAATCAAAATGATTTCGCATTAATGACCTTAGTTCTCTTCAAACTAATGAAGAAAGAATTAATGTTATTAATCGTATTCGACTTGAAAAATGGTACTGTCAAATGATAATTGTCGTTGACAAAACTTTCAAACTCACAACTAGGGTTTTAATTGATTCTAGTGCAGATCAAAATTGCATCCGGGAAGGATTAATACCTACAAAATTCTTTGAGAAAACTATTGAGCATCTTTATGGTGCTAGTGGTAAAAAACTCAACATTCAATATAAACTTTCAAAAGCTCATGTTTGCAACTCAAACATTTGTTTCAAAAATATTTTCTACTTGGTGAAAGATTTGGATCAAGATGTGATTCTTGGTACTCCTTTCATTGTTCAAATTTACCCTTTTCAAGCTAACGAAAATGGTCTTCAGACTAACATTTTCGGTCAAAATTTATTTTTCAAATTCACAAATCCTCCTTCTTTCAAGGACGTCAATGCTCTCAAGCAAGCGTCAATTTCTCAACTTATCAACAATATCAATTTAAGAAAATAACACATTTCTTTCCTCAAAGAAGAAATCAAATTTCAGCGGATTTCTGATCAGCTTCAAAGTCCATCGAATAAAGAAAAAATTTCTTTATTTCTCAAAAAATTTGAAACTGAAGTATGTTCTACTATTCCTAATGCATTCTTGAATAGAAAGAAACATATTGTTTCTCTTCCATATTCTGCTGATTTTCATGAATCAGCTATTCCAACAAAATCTCGTCCTATTCAAATGAACAAAGAACTCCTTGATTATTGTACTAAGGAAATCAAGGATTTACTTTCAAAAGGACTCATTCGTCCTAGTAAATCTCCTTGGAGTTGTTCTGCGTTCTATGTCCTCAATCAAGCAGAAATTGAGCGGGGTGCTCCCAGACTTGTAATCAATTACAAGCCCCTTAATTCTGCATTGCAATTGATAAGATATCTAATGCCTCAAAAGAAAGATCTCCTCAATCATCTTCTCAAGGCAGTTGTCTTCTCAAAATTTGATATGAAGTCAGGATTCTGGCAGATTCAATCGTCTTCTCAAGGTAGTTGTCTTCTCAATACGAATGGAATGTCATGTCATTTGGATTAAAAAATGCTCCTTCAGAATTTCAAAAAATCATGAATGACATTTTATATCCTTTTCAAAATTTCCTCATTGTTTATATTGATAATGTTCTTCTTTATTCTGAAAGTTTAGAACAACATTTCAAACATCTTAATATTTTTTTCAAAATTTTCAAAATTAATTGTTTAACAGTTTCTGCAAAGAAAATTGTTTTATATCAAAAAAGTATTCGTTTTCTTGGACATACAATTTTCCAAGAAACTATTACACCAATTCAAAGAAGTTTGGATTTTACTGACAAATTTTCAGATCAAATCCTTGACAAAACTTCTCTTCAAAGATTCCTTGGGTGTGTGAATTATGTTTCTGATTTTGTCAAAGATATCAGAATTCTTTGTTTCCCACTCTTCAAAAGACTTCAAAATAATCCAAAGCCATGGGGCCCAGAGTGCACCTTAGCCGTCCAAAAGGTCAAAAGTGCTATCAAAAGTATCCCATGCCTTTCAATTATTGATCCAAATGCCAATCTTATCGTTGAGACAGACGCGTCAGACATAGGGTATGGTGGAGTCCTCAAACAAATTTCAAAAGGGTCAAATCAAGAACAACTAGTCAGATACTATTCGGGTGTTTGGACTGGTCCTCAAAATAACTATTCTACTATAAAAAAGGAAATCCTTTCAATTGTCCTTTGTGTTTTAAAAATTCAAGACGATTTAATCAATAAATCTTTTATTTTGAAAACCGATTGCAAAGCATCCAAAGACGTTTTGCAAAAGGACGTCAAAAATCTTATTTCAAAACATATGTTTGCAAGATGGCAAGTGTTCACTGATATCTCGCGATACGAAATATCCCCGCAAGTGAACCGGTCGTGAAGAGTAGTTAAAATGGACCTAAGAGTCCGGATTATCGTTCCCACAAGGACCGTTTACTAAGTACCGAAATGTGTAAATTCTTATCCCTATTTGAACAAAGAAATGAATTTTAGATTGTTTGGAACTAATGTTTATAACTATGACTAACAAATTAAAGCTTTGCACAAGATTGAGGTTGAGCAATTGTTGATTGTTTTTAAGTATGATTGAAAGTGGTTGGGATTCACGAGTTCACCTAGCCAATTAAATCAATTCCTGTTCCAGATTTTACTTTCTAAATATGTGATCGATCAAGTTCACAAAATTAAGTTGAGATTCCTCTCTCGAGTTTAAATCAACTCTACCTAGATAAGTCAACCTTGTATCTCTACAGCGGGTCCGAATATTCCTTATCTAAGTGCATTACATGCAAGAACTTAAACATGATCGCACTAATCACGAAAGTATATCTCTATCTCTCGTTCGATTAATGGATTTATTACCTAGATCTGTGTTATTAACTCACCTCTCGGATTATGGAAATAACACATAAAATCATGAATAAGTGGCCAATTCATTCAAGCATTAAACGCAATAATAAACCACCACATGCATCACGGCGCTAAAACAAGGAACATGGAATTAAAGCAATATGACTAGGCTACATCGTGATTCCCAACGTTAGGATTAGTTACACATAATATCTGAATAATAAAAACAATCTGAATTAAAATTAAACATGCTGGAGTTTATGAGTTCAACGATGAGAAAAGAAGTCTTGCACCAAGATTTGCTTTCCCGTGTTTAGCTCCTAATCTCCTGTGCTTTTTCGGTGCTTGAGTCTCCTCGTCAATTCGATGTTGAATGGCCAAGAATCCTCCAATATTCAGCACTGCACACAAAACTGCTCTTTTTCCTCACGCCTCTGTTGAAAAAAACTAGGTTAATTTCCCGAGTTTGCCTCTTAAAATCGCACACAAAAGCCCAATACAGGCCCAGACAGACACCCACGCGATCGCGTGGTTGGTACGTCAGCGATCGCGTGGGCGAGCCTTATTTCGCTCTGCATGCATTTTGTCGCCAAGTCGCGATCACTGATATTGCGCCTCAGCGATCGCGACATGGAGGTTTGACACGCGATTCGCCATCTTTCTCTTGGCCTTCAAGTTGGTCCTCTAATTTTATTTGCAAAATGAATCCCCGACTATTGATTTGATCAATTTAACCCTAGAATTTCTGTTTCTCTTCAATTCTCCTTCTTTTGAGCTTCATTTCCCGTAATTGCTTCTTTGCTCCTCCTTTTGACCAAAATTCTGAAATAACAACAATTAAATGCAATTTAGGTAGAATAAATTCATAAATTAACACGATAAATTCTCATTTTGGCATATTCCCAAGTGTATAAAACACACCTATCAAATACCCCCAAACTTGAATTATTGTTCGTCCTCGAACAACGGATAATGACTTACAAAATCAAATAGACACGATATGAGATATTTTTGTTGTGCCAACATGCTTACCATATGCCTCCATAGTCCAAATCAATTTACACTCTAGGCACGAGTTACGAACAACAATGTAAAATAATTTCTAGTTATATCATGCCAGAGTTTCAAGTGTGTGTGTGAATAGCCAATGTCAAGTGCATACTTATGCCCAAGATGTGCTCAACACTGTGTGGCTCATTATGCATAATCAAGCCCAAGTCCCATGTGGTCAATCTATGATGTCTAATGAAATTCCTTTCAGCACTCATGGATGATCACCACTTTCAGCTTTTCTCTCACATCCCGGGTTTCTGTCTATGTGGGTTCTAAAAATTATTCTTTGCTTTTTCCACATAAGGTAGTCAGAATCAGAAATCTGTGTGCATGACAAATCAAAAGAAAGCAGTCCCCAATTTTACAACCTCAACCACCACAACTCAGTCAACAAAGCTTATACCATACAATAATTTTTTTTTATTATTGGACGACTTTTTCTTGTAATTGTCCCTGTCTTTTACCATCTTTGTGCAAAACTTTTCATACTGGCTTTCTATATGACCCCTGTAGCGGGCTTTCAGATCGGCAACTCCCAAATCAGACGGCTTTAGGGTAACAGGTTCAAAGAACCCCTCAGACGTACTTCCCGAGTCATAAAGGCTTAAACAGAAAAGTTAAAGATGTTATAATGTCTTATGTGTAAGTCCACTCTCCGTACTTGCTTTCTAATTGACCCCTGTAGCGAGCTTTAGGTCGATGACTCCCAAGCCAGTTGGCTTTAGGGCACCAGGTTTGAAAGACCCCTCGGACTTACTTACTCGAGTCAAAAAGGCATTTGAAGAGCGGAATAAGACCTTCAGCATTTTTCTGTTTTTATGCTGGAAATGGTTTATACCAGTTGACCAAACTGCACTGACTAAAGTGCAAAACCAAAAACCACAGACTTCCAACCCGTCAACACACAAAAATTCCAACCATTTTACCCCCAAACTTGCATTTTAGCATGATTGGTTCTAATTTAGGGGTGGGATGTCTAATGATCTACGTTCAGGGATTTTTGAGTCATTCTTAAGTTCAAATTGCACAAACTCTGCCCCACATGTATTAAACAAAATCCCACACACAAGCAAGTACCCAACATTGGCTATGTGCGCAAAAAGTCTGAATCTAGCAAAACATAACTAGTTAAGAAATAAGTTCATGTTTTCATGTTGTTCAATTTTCAAGCCTAAACATAAATTGATTCATACTATTTCCTAGGCAATAAGTGTGTCAACACAATTTTTAACTAAAAGACCTTTTTTTTTTTTTAACATCAAATAAAAGGACCAAGTGGTTGCATTGATTAATAGAGGTTTGAAGAGTTACAGACTATCAATTAATACAGGCCCATATGATCGAAAATAAATACAGCCTAAAATTTAACAACCACCCCCAAACTTAAAAATTACATTGCCCTCAATGAACAATAAAACAAGAAAGAATCAAAAATAGAAGGCAAGGTAAAAAGAAAAAGATCAAGAACTTCCTGGGGGTAGGTCCCGCGGCGTCTGCACCCAATCTGCCTTCTATTCCTTCCAATCTCGCCTCAATCCCCTCAGCCCTCCGTTCGATTCCTTCCAGTCGGCTCTCCATAGAGAAGAGCCTGGCCTGTATCCGTGATAACTGACCGCTGAATTCTGTCATCGTATGGCGCATGATGCGCTGCTCCCCAGCGATATTACCCTGAACCAGACGGTCAAGACGTTGTTCCAAAATTTCTAACTGCCTGTGCTGTGCAACTTCAGCTTCCCTCCTCAAGTTAACGGGGCGAGTCAGGTCAGTCAACTCCAAAAGTATCTGCCGGAGGAGCCTCTCATCTCCAAGAGGAGCCGGCACATGAGCTGGTGCTGCTGGAGAGGCTGGTGCGGATGGTTCTGCTGGCACTGCTGGTACAGCTGGGTCAACAGGGGCAACAAGATCCACTAGGGCTGGGGGAGGAGCAGGTGGACCTCGCTGTGCCCTAGGCCTCGTGCTCTCTCTGGTGTGTCTGCTGATAATGGCCCCGAGAGGTGCAGGTTCTTCAAGGGGTAAAATATCCACTCCTTCGGCCACGCAGATCGCACTGATCAAACAAGGAAACATGATCTGGCGGCCGGAGTCCAGCTGGGAGGCAAGTGTGATAATAAAGTCAAAGATGTGCCTCCCCAAATCCAACTTGCGCCCCCTGGCTAAATGATGAATTAAGCGGGCCCGGTCTTCATTAAACTCAGTCCTGTGGGAAGTGGGATCGATGTTATGGCACATGAAAATGTGCAGGACCCTGATACTCTCTGTGAGCTCCCCATGTTCGAAGCGCCCTGGCTTCTTCAATTCCACATGCTGCCGGCCGTACAAGAAGTCAGTAATCATATCAATGTCCAAATCACTAGGGACCGACTCAATCCCCTCTCGTGTCAGCTCCAAAACCCGCTCAATGACAGCCGGAGAAAATCGGATCCATTTGCCACGCACCCAGGTCTTATACCTGTGTGGGGCACCTTCTGTCTCGATGGCATGGTTGAAGTTGGCTAGGAACTCCTTGACCAAAAGTGGATATGGCTTGTGCGGTGTGCCTGCCAATTTGTGCCAACCAGCTCTCTCTATAAGGTGGGCGAGCTCAGTATCCGGGAAATCGGCTACAATGACCTCACGTTCATTCCAGTTTTCTTCCCCTTAAGAAGCACATCATATATGCGCAATTCTTCGCTCCCCACAAACCTTTGTATATCTCCTATGTTCCCCTGATCAACCTCAGGATCCGCAGAGGAGGATCCTCGTTTTCGCTTAGAAGGCCCAGCCTGTCCCTTCCCTTTCTGCGCAGCCGTGGCTTTCGGAGGTATTATTGTACCTACACAGAGCAAACGCATCATTAGAACCAATGTGAGAGTGGAGAAAGTATAAGAAAAGTAGCACAAACCCCCAAACTAGTGAGAAAAATAAATGAAAGACAAACAGCCCGACTGGTGCTTTTCAACCTCGGTTGTCGTGCCCAAAAAAGTAAAATTATTGAAACGTGTCCCGAGCACAATAAAATATTACAATTCAAGAGTAGCATATGAAAAGTTAAGAGCAGACAGAAATCAGATGCATATAGAAAAATCGCGATGAAGTGGTGACGCGAGCGTGCAATGGCCTTGCAGTGGCCCTGCAGTGGCCTTGTAGTGACCCTGCAGTGGCTGCAATGGTGCTAGGTATTGAAATATGCAAATTGATGCAATGCAATGAGTCAAACAGCGGGATTATAGCACAAAAACATTGACAAACATGTAACAAAGATATGTGCTCGAGTGGATTCATCAAATTTCAACAAAAATCTCGTTGAGACATTTCATCGAACACGTTGAAGGCACAAGAAAAATCATGGAGGAATCATAACCATTAGTGAATGGAGACTTCCAAAATCAAAAACCCATCATCTCAACATACAACCAATCCAAAATCTAACCTAACCCATACTCCTTTCTACCACAATCACGAAATAAGCAAAATTAGGGTGAAAACGGTTAAAACAAAGAAAAATCCCTAAATCCTAAGAATGCATACCTTAAATTTGTAATTAGGGATGTTGAGAAACTCGATGATGCACAAGATTGATGGTGGTGAAGCCAAAATACCAGGATTGAAAAGTCTGGTGGCGAGAGAGACGGTATAACCCGGCAGCTGAATAAGAACTAAGTGCGAGCTGCCGGGTTTAAAACAAGAATCCCGCGCCCAGGTCACCCACGCGATCGCTTAGTATGACCGGTAGCGATCGCGTGGTGGAGGTTAAAACAAGTCTGTTGACAAAAAGACGGCAGGTCGCGATCACTGACTTGGTAAATCAGCGATCGCGACTAAGCCTTAAATTTTTTTTTTTTTTATATATATATATATATATATGAACCAAATGCCACAAAAGGATAGAAAAATGTGGATGATCATGAATATCGACCTCTAACCTTGTTCCACTAGTGAGGGGGGTTCGGTCTTCACAACTAAAACCTATAGTGTTCAAAACTTCCTATAAATCTGAAAATATGCTTAAAAATGCCAATTCATGCTAAGAATAACTGATAAGAATGAAACGTGCACAAAAAATGTATGAACAAATACGAACACATCCAAAGACCAACTAATGCAAAATGCCATGAATGCAACAATGATAAAGAATTGATAAAAAATACGAAATTAAGGTTAACATAAAACATAAGAATGCAAGAGAAGAAAAATTGGGTTGCCTCCCAACAAGCGCTCCGTTTATAGTCTCAAGCCCGACTTTCTGCGTTGTTTACTCTGGAACGGTGATGTCAATGTGTGACTTCTCTTTATCAAAATCAACCTCAAAGTAATGCTTGATTCTTTGCCCATTTACTTTAAAGTGTCCTTTAGTTGGATGATGAAGCTCAAATGTGCCATATGGAAATATTTGAGCAATTGTGAATGGACCAGACCATCTCGACCTCAACTTTCCCGGAAAAAGCTTCAAGCGTGAATTGTACAAGAGCACCTGATCCCCAACTTGAAATTCCCTCTTGTGAATGTGGCGATCATGCCACTTCTTAGTCCGGTCCTTATAGATGGAAGCATTCTCATAGGCTCCCAAGCGAAATTCATCCAATGCATTCAGCTGCACAAATCTCTTATCTTTGGCCAAGTCTATGTCCAGGTTCAACTGCTTTAAAGCCCAGTATGCCTTGTGTTCAAATTCTACAGGCAGATGACATGCTTTTTCATATACTAACTGAAATGGTGATATCCCGATGGGAGTCTTGAAAGCTGTCCTATATGCCCACAGAGCATCATCCAATTTGCTGGCCCAGTCCTTACGGGATGACCTCACTGTTGTTTCCAAAATCCATTTCAACTGCCGGTTTGAAGTTTCCACTTGCCCACTAGTCTGTGGGTGATAAGCTGTTCCCATGCGATGACGAGTTCCATACTTGGCCAATACTGCCTTGAACAACCTGTTGTTGAAATGAGTTCCCCCATCACTTATGATCGCTCTTGGTGCTCCAAAGCGAGTAAAAATGTTTTTCTGTATAAATTCAACCACAATTCTCGCATCATTGGTTGGGCATGCCTTTGCTTCGACCCACTTTGATACATAGTCAACCACCACCAGTATGTATTTGTTGTTGTATGAAGGTGGGAAAGGACCCATGAAGTCTATTCCCCACACATCAAAAACTTCCACCTCCAAAACACTGTTAAGCGGCATTTCATGCTTGGATGATATATTACCTGTTCGTTGACACCGGTCACACGCCTTGACAAACGAGAAGGCATCCTTGAACACTGTTGGCCAATAAAACCCACATTGCAAGACTTTAGCTGCCGTTTTAGTGGCTCCCATGTGTCCACCATATGGGGCTGAGTGGCACCTTTCTAGAACCGATAAAATTTCTTCATCTGGAATGCACCGTCGAATTATTTGGTCAGGTCCCCTTCTGTACAAAAATGGATCTTCCCAATAAAAGAATTTCAGATCGTGAAAGAACTTTTTCTTCTGCTGGTAAGTAAAATCAGGAGGCAAAACGTTGCTCGCCAAGTAATTTACGTAATCTGCAAACTAGGGCCCCTTATTATTCTCTACCTGCAACATATGGGCTAGCAGCATTAAATGTTCATCTGGAAATACTTCTTTTATGTCTTCAAGATTTTCCTCATTTACCTGCTCCAATCTGGATAAATGATCCGCAATCTGATTTTCTGTACCTTTTTTATCCCGGATTTCAATATCGAATTCTTGAAGCAGTAAAACCCATCTGATCAATCTCGGCTTGGCATCTTTTTTTCCAAATAAGTACTTTAACGCCGAATGATCTGTGTACACCACTACTTTTGATCCTATAAGATAAGACCTGAATTTGTCAAAGGCGAACACCACTGCTAATAGCTCTTTCTCAGTTGTGGCATAATTTATCTGGGCATCTGTTAAAGTTCTGCTGGCATAATAAATTACGTGGAAAATTTTGTCCTTTCGTTGCCCCAATGCTGCCCCCACTGCGTAGTCACTCGCGTCACACATGAGTTCAAAAGGCAAACTCCAGTCCGGTGCCACGATAATTGGTGCAGTAGTTAATTATTCTTTGAGTGTATTAAAGGATGACAAACACTCTTCAGAAAAATCAAAGACTACGTCCTTCTCCAATAAACTACACAAGGGCTTCGTGATTTTGGAAAAATCTTTTATAAATCTCCTGTAAAATCCAGCATGGCCTAAAAAACTTCTGACTCCTTTGACTGAGCTAGGTGGTGGTAATTTTTCAATTACCTGAATTTTTGCCCTATCCACTTCAATTCCTTTTTCAGAAATCCGATGTCCTAGCACAATTCCCTCATGCACCATAAAGTGACATTTCTCCCAATTCAACACCAGATTTGTTTCCGTGCATCTTTTAAGCACTAGGGATAGGTGGTGTAGGCACTCATCGAACGAGGAACCAAAGACTGAGAAGTCATCCATGAAGACTTCAATAAACCGCTCCACCATATCGGAAAATATTGCCATCATGCACCTCTGGAACGTTGCTGGAGCGTTACACAGTCCAAACGGCATTCTCCTGAAGGCAAATGTACCATAGGGACAGGTGAAAGTAGTTTTCTCTTGATCAGCCAAGGCAATGGCAATCTGATTGTACCCCGAGTATCCATCAAGAAAACAATAGTGTGAGTGACCCGCTAGCTTTTCCAACATCTGATCGATGAACGGTAATGGAAAATGGTCTTTTCTGGTTGCAGCATTCAGTTTCCTGTAATCAATACATACTCTCCAACCGGTCACTGTCCTTGTAGGGATCAACTCGTTGTTCTCATTCGCAATTACTGTCATGCCCCCCTTCTTTGGCACTACATGAACTGGACTGACCCAAGCACTGTCTGATATCGGATATATAATACCTGCATCAAGTAGCTTTAAAATTTCTTTTTGCACCACTTCCTTCAAAGTAGGATTCAGTCTACGCTGTCCTTCTACTGATGGCTTGGAATCATCTTCCATCAAAATTTTATGCATGCAGATAGTCGAACTAATACCTTTGATATCGGCAATAGTCCATCCTATTGCGGTTTTGTGTTCCTTCACCACCCGAAGCAGCCGTTCTTCTTCCAAAGCTGTCAAGTGGCTTGAAATAATAATAGGCAGTGTTGATGACTCCCCCAAAAATGCATATCGCAGGTGAGCTGGTAAGGGTTTCAACTCCAAAGTGGGAGGAATTTCACACGATGGTCGGGACTTCTGCAAATTTTCACCTAATGGTTCAAAATAATGACCTGCCCTCAACGTGAACCTTGGTGATGCCTCCAATTCATTAGCCATCCTTGCCACTTCCTCATTTTCCGAGTTTACAGATTCCGACTGAACGATGCATGCCTCCAAGGGATCTTCAGGATGCTCCTCATCATATACTCTACGAACTGCTTCTTGCACAGTGTCCACCGTGAAACACGTATCCAATGACGAGGGATATTTCATAGATTTAAAGATGTTGAAGGTGATCTTCTCCTCATCCACACGAAGCACTAGTGTTCCTTCGTGAACATCTATCAAGGCCTTTCCCGTTCTCAAGAATGGTCGTCCCAAGATGAGAGGAATTGTCTTATCTTCTTCCATATCCAGTATAACGAAGTCCGCAGGGTAAATAAACTTCCCAACTCTTATCAGTACGTCTTCAAGCAACCCCCACGGGTATTTTATCGACCGATCTGCTAATTGCAATGAAATAGTGGTTGGTTTTGCTTCTCCAATCCCGAGCTTCCTGAAAATAGATAAAGGCATTAGATTAATGCTGGCTCCTAAATCACATAACGCAGATTCAAATTCAATAGAACCAATAGTGCAAGGGATTGTGAAACTCCCTGGATCCTTTAGTTTGGGAGGCAATTTCTTCTGGATTATAGCACTGCATTCTTCGGTGAGCATCACTGTCTCATGCTCGTCCAGCTTTCGTTTATTTGTCAGGATTTCTTTCATGAACTTCGCATAGCTCGGCATCTGGGTTAAAGCCTCTGCGAAGGGAATGTTGATGTGCAGCTGCTTGATTTTCTCAATAAATTTTGCAAACTGCTGGTCTATTTTATGCTTCCTCAGCCTCTGTGGATATGGTATGGGAGGTACGTAGGCTTTAACTGGGGTCGGGGCCTTCCTCACCTCCACTTCTTCTGCCCTGTCATATTTTTCCGTTGACTTTTCACTCTCCGTGTGATCAGCTTCTTTCTCTTCCACTGCTTCTCTCACTATTTCTGAGTTATCTGTTCCTCTCACGCCAATTTCTGATAATTGAACTCCACTTCTGGTTGTAATGGCTTGTACCTGTTCTCGTGGATTTGTTTCTGTATTACTTGGCAATTTACCTTGTTGTCTTTCTGAACTTGCGTTTGCCAACTGTCCCAACTGAATTTTTATTTCTTTAATATCAGCTTGATGACTTTGCAGCAGCTGAAGTATCAATTCTTCACTGGAAGTCTTTTTCACTTGTTGCTGCTGTGGTTGTTGTTGTTGCTGAAACCCTGGTGGTCGTTGGGTGTTTTGATTATTAGCCCATGAAAAGTTGGGATGCTTTCTCCATTCAGGGTTGTACGTCTGTGAGTACATACCTCCTTGCTGCCTCTGATTGTTCCCAACAAAATTTGCATGCTCTTTATCCGGTTGACCTTGATATGCCATTGGACACTCTGATAGTGCATGATTCTCAAAACAGTAATCACAAACTGTGGTTGCCTGAGCTGCAAGCACTGGCTGCTGATTCATGCTGTCAAATTTTCTTGTCAATGCGTCCAGTTTAGCATTAATAGCTGTAATTTCATTTACCGCAGCTATTCCACCAGATTTCTGTGCGGTGCGATCGGAGTACCACTGATAACTATTCGCTGCCATTTTCTCGAATATTTCGGAGGCTTCTTCGTAAGTCAAATCCATCACTGATCCACCCGCAGCTGAATCTGCATGCTTTTTGTTATCATTGGTCAACCCGTTGTAGAAAGTTTGTATGAGGATCCAATCAGCTATTCCATGGGTAGGACATTGACGAACTAGCTCATTGAACCTCTCCCAAGCTTCAAAAATAGACTCCTGGCTGTTGATTGAACGAAAGGATTTCGACCCTTAATTTTGACATCCGGCCAGGTGGAAAGAACTTGTCAACAAATTTTTGACTCATTACTTCCCAAGTAGTGATTGTATGGAGGGGCAGCGTGTAAAACCATGCCTTTGCCTTGTCTGCCAATGAGAAAGAAAATAATTTCAGCTTCACAGCGTCACCCGGAACCCCGTTCATTCGCTGCATGTCACATAACTCTTGAAAGGTTCACAAGTGTGCATGTGGATCCTCAGACGGCAGCCCATGAAAGACGGCAGAGTTTTGGATCAGAGAAATCAAGGAAGTCTTGATCTCAAAGTTGTTGGCAGGTATAGTAGGCGGCACTATACAAGTTCCAATATTTCCCACTGGGGGAATCATGTAATCCCTTAATGCTCGCCTCCCATTGTTCGGTTGATTTTGTTGTTGAACTACAATTTCTGCTGGCAGATTGTTTTGGTTTGGTTGAATTGGGTTATCTGCCATTGCTAAACCTGTGTGTTGAACTGCTTCCAACTGTTGTTTGCGCCTTTGTCGAAAAGTGCGTTCAATTTCTGTATCAAGAGGAAGCAATTCAAAAGATTTAGTTCTTCTTAACATGAATTTATAAAGGCAAATCGAAAATAAATCTAACTAAATTAAAATAAAGCAAAACAAAATTCAAATTAAAGTAAGAATTTATTGGTATCGATATTAGTAAAAAACAGTCCCCGGCAACGACGCCAAAAACTTGTTCACTGATATCTCGCGATACGAAATATCCCCGCAAGTGAACGGGTCGTGAAGAGTAGTTAAAATGGACCTAAGAGTTCGGATTATCGTTCCCACAAGGACCGTTTACTAAGTACCGAAATGTGTAAATTCTTATCCCTATTTGAACAAAGAAATGAATTTTAGATTGTTTGGAACTAATGTTTATAACTATGACTAACAAATTAAAGCTTTGCACAAGATTGAGGTTGAGCAATTGTTGATTGTTTTTAAGTATGATTGAAAGTGGTTGGGATTCACGAGTTCACCTAGACAATTAAATCATTTCCTGTTCTAGATTTTACTTTCTAAATATGTGATCGATCAAGTTCACAAAATTAAGTTGAGATTCCTCTCTCGAGTTTAAATCAACTCTACCTAGATAAGTCAACCTTGTATCTCTACAGCGGGTCCGAATATTCCTTATCTAAGTGCATTACATGCAAGAACTTAAACATGATCGCACTAATCACGAAAGTATATCTCTATCTTTCGTTCGATTAATGGATTTATTACCTAGATCTATGTTATTAACTCACCTCTCGGATTATGGAAATAACACATAAAATCATGAATAAGTGGCCAATTCATTCAAGCATTAAACGCAATAATAAACCACCACATGCATCACGTCGCTAAAACAAGGAACATGGAATTAAAGCAATATGACTAGGCTACGTCGTGATTCCCAACGTTAGGATTAGTTACACATAATATCTGAATAATAAAAACAATCTGAATTAAAATTAAACATGCTGGAGTTTATGAGTTCAACGATGAGAAAAGAAGTCTTGCACCAAGATTTGCTTTCCCGTGTTTAGCTCCTAATCTCCTGTGCTTTTTCGGTGCCTGAGTCTCCTCGTCAATTCGATGTTGAATGGCCAAGAATCCTCCAATATTCAGCGCTGCACACAAAACTGCTCTTTTTCCTCACGCCTCTGTTGAAAAAAACTAGGTTAATTTCCCGAGTTTGCCTCTTAAAATCGCGCACAAAAGCCCAATACAGGCCCAGACGGACACCCACGCGATCGCGTGGTTGGTACGTCAGCGATCGCGTGGGCGAGCCTTATTTCGCTCTGCATGCATTTTGTCGCCAAGTCGCGATCACTGATATTGCGCCTCAGCGATCGCGACATGGAGGTTTGACACGCGATTCACCATCTTTCTCTTGGCCTTCAAGTTGGTCCTCTGATTTTATTTGCAAAATGAATCCCCCACTATTGATTTGATCAATTTGACCCTAGAATTTCTGTTTCTCTTCAATTCTCCTTATTTTGAGCTTCATTTCCCGTAATTGCTTCTTTGCTCCTCTTTTTGACCAAAATTATGAAATAACAACAATTAAATGCAATTTAGGTAGAATAAATTCATAAATCAACACGATAAATTCTCATTTTGGCATATTCCCAAGTGTATAAAACACACCTATCAGCAAGCCATTTTGTTGTGTTTTGATTTCAAAATTCAATATATTCAAGGAAAGGATAACATTCTTCCAGATTTCCTCACAAGAGAGTTCCTCACCAAAAAGAGAGAAATTTCGAGTAAAAGTGAGTCCAAATCAAAAGAGTGTTCAAACAAAAAGTACTAAACATTGTTTAGTGCTGCGTGGCTACCTCATCAAGAAACTTCAAGAAAAGCAAGAAAACTGCCATCGTGGCAGATCAATATTCTTTTTCAATTCCTCTTTCAAATAGGTTTTTGTGTCTTTACGAATTCCCTCAAGATTCATCTTTGGAGATCCCAAAATCTTCAAAATTCAAAAGATCTTCTCAAAATTCTTCTTATTGTCTCTCAAAAGTCAATAAAGAAGCAATTCTTCTTTCTTAAGATTCTTCTCCTCATTTCAATTGTAATACTTGCCATGTATTACATCGACTTTTTTCTTTTCAATATCAAGCTTCAAAATGGTATGAAACCCGTATTCCCTCTCAACAATACTGGGGATCTCCATTTTGCAAAATTGATTTTCATCAAAAATATTATGAAACTATTAATAATTTCAATGAAAACATTAATAAATTCATAATTCATTTTGCAACCTGTCATCATTCTTATGGTGAAAAGGCAAACTTTTGATTTTCAAAATTTTGGTACTACTGAGTCAAAGAAGTCAGTGGCTATTCCAGTTCAAACGGTAACTAGTAAAGAATTCTCAAATAAGTTGATGGCTATGAACTTGCCAAAAGTTCAGATGAAGAGTTTCTCTTCTTCTTCAAAATTAATTTTCAAAGATTTGTCAAATCCTACTTTCATAAAAGAAAAATTCTCTCTTTATTAAAGAAAGATTTATTTTCAAACTTTCGGTGGAGTTGGTGAAGTGGATGTCAGGCTTTTCGAAAAGCAGCAGACAAGTCACTGTTCAATCAACGACTTTCAAGCTTCAATCACTATTCAAGATTCCTACTTTTTGGAAAGTAGTTGACAGAGCACTGTTCAATCACTGTTCAATCAAGACTTTCCAGCTGTAATTCAATTTTTCAAGATTCCTTTCAATGTAACTTTTCATTTTTAGTTTCTATAAATGTAAGGTTTCATTTTAATTGTCAGGCAGAATTAGTCTGAGTGATAAGGATTAAGAATTAATCTGAGTTATAAAGATTAATATCTCCTTCAAACATCTGAGAGTTAGTGAGCGATAAACATTCTCTTTGAGAATACATTATCCATTAAGCTTTACTCTTTCAAAAATCTTGAAACGTTTTTCGTTATAATTTAATATATTTCAATTTTCTTCAAAGATAGTTCAAGTTATTTTCAATTGTTTCTTTTCAGTTGAATCTTTTTTTGCTTTTTGATTATTGTTCTTTCAATTTATCCGCAATATAGTTTCTCAAAAAAATAAAAAAATAAATTATAATCTCAATATTATGTATGGAGTTAAATGACAATTGCATCAATTAACGCAGATTTTCCACTGTTTGGTAACTTGTATTTTTTGGTTTATAAACATGTTTATAAACTACACAATTTTTCAAACTACTTTTTACCTCAAAATCATAAATAAACCAGTTTATAAACCAAACAGTATTACCAAATGCAAATATGTCATTAATTTTCATGGATTTTTATTTTATTTTTTTATTTCCAAAAATAGAAATTGCATTTAGGTTGGAAATTAAGTGCGTGTTAATTTGACGACTATACTACTTATGTATTTTAGATTTTAGATTAAGATTCATTATTTTTAAATTTTCCAACAATAATGTTTGTTATAAGTTAAAAGGTGTAACCCACACTTTAGGGGCCTGAACATACCCTGTCCTGAGGAATTGGTTCGGGAGGTAAATCAAAGGTTATGCCTCCCAGAGTCAGGGTGGATGACACTCAGTAACGCTTCGCGGAGCAACGTAACCCCCGCTTGCCACAGAGAACAAATCCATTATCCAGCCGTCAGGATTTGAACACTGCACACGATTGCGCTAGACACGTTATCGGCCAACCTCTTTGCCGCTAGGAAATGTACCCTAGGGGCTTTGTTATAAGTTAAATACATTAATAACAAACAACAGTGTCATAAAACTGTGTTTACTGTCCCTTCTTTTATAGTCTTGCCTCTAATTAAAATCAGTATTACGAATATGAAAAAAAAATTAGGTTCACTAGTGGGAGTTGAGCCCCTATCTAATGGGACGATAATTCCTTGCCTTGGAAGTCTTAATTATGTTAATTTGTGTTCAAATTTTTTTATTGTATACTATTTTAAGCAATATTCTAAGTTTGACGCCACGTGCTACTGTCAACGATAAACTATAAATGTGAAATATTTAGCCTCCATTCTCTTTGTGTTCCAGTTTCCTATTTCATTTTCGAAAATATTTTCTGTTTTTCATTTTCTGTGACTTTTTTCGAAATTGCTGAAAACGCGTTTGATTTGTTATTTCTGAAAACTGTCTTAGAAAATGACAAAAGCTGAAAAACACGTTCTGTTTAAAATTTTGCAGAAAACTATTTTGTATACTTGTAATTATATTACTTGTGAATATATATATATATATATATATATATATATATATATATATATATATATATATATATGTATATTCACACATATATGATATACACAATATAAATGAAATAGAGATGCCATATTTGAGTTGCCATATTTGGTCATGCCAAAAAAGTTCAAAAATCCATATGTTAATCAATGATGCTCTAACTTTCTACAATACAAAAGTAAAAAAGAAATGTTTAATAATTGAGCACATGATACATCATAAGAAAGATTGTTGAATTTGGAGTTCGACGCATAAAATAGAGTGCAATTCAGAGTTGTAGATCAAAAGTTATACGTGTTTGAAGACAATGATATATAAAGCATATAGGGGAAGGACTAAATTGAAAGAAAATAAAAATTTGCGGACTAATGTGCAAGAAATCTAAAGTTGAAGGACCTAGTTTGCAAATAAATGAGGGTATTTTCGAAAGAAATTTCAAAATTTGAGGACTAAATTAATAAATTTTGAAAATCGCGGGACGAATAATGTAATTAAAATGACAAATTTTGACAAATTTCAAATTTTTGAGGATTTTAAATTTTTTTTTTTTTAAAAAGGAAAACGCGAAAAATGCTGCATTTTCCTTTTTAGTTGAAATGAATGGAAAACGCGAAAAATATGAATTCTACGTTTTCCACTTCCTTCGCTAATTTTGGAAAATGCTTTCGTAATTTTTTACAAAAAACGGTGTAAGAGAACGCGTTTTTCGCGTTTCGAAAACGAAAAACCGAAATTGACTGGAAAACGACAAAGAAAATGCTGCCTTATTGATTTAGATTTTACAGTCCATCTTTTAATTGAAGGATGATATTATTTTATTTTTATAAAGCGAAATTGAGGGATGAAAACAATTTCAATCACTGATGGATAGGAGTTGAGAGGGATTGTAGGGGAGGAGAATGAGATTTGAATCCTGGAGAGCATAGGTGACACTCAAACATCATTACCACTTTGGATAACCTCTGAATCCCACTTACGTTTTTTATTTATGTCATGAAATGATGAAATACAACTTTTTAAGAATTTTTCAGTTAATTTTAAAATTTTAAAGTAGTTCCGGTGTAGAGAAAATATCTTTTTATTTATGTAAATATTTAATTAGAATCATACCTTGTATAGGATTATATATTTCCTTGTTTATGTTTGCTTGTATGGCAAGTTAGAATCCTTATGCATATGTATCTTTTTTTCTTCATCAATAATATCCATCATATTCTTTTTCACATAGTA
The DNA here is from genome assembly GCA_963555705.1 of Ligustrum vulgare. Classification (NCBI taxonomy): domain Eukaryota; kingdom Viridiplantae; phylum Streptophyta; class Magnoliopsida; order Lamiales; family Oleaceae; genus Ligustrum; species Ligustrum vulgare. The sequence goes on from OY743173.1 coordinate 59,192,611, forward strand.
TCAGAGCCGGTAGAAGATCTCTAAAAATTTTTGCACTTTATTTCTCGTGTAAAACTTCTTCTCCTTCCCAGCCAATATGACCGATCTTACTAAGGACGGGATTGACCTTACTAAGGTCGAAGATAATCCCTCTGAATCTCTAGCCAAAGAAAAAAGGCCAATGGATTATTCGAGCCCTTACTTCTCTCAACAATTTGATCATCCAGGATTGCTGCTCATATCTAAACCGCTCAACGGCGAAAATTATGTTGCATGGAAACATGCTATGACCCTAGCCTTGAATGCCAAGAACAAGCTAGGGTTTGTTGATGGTTCTATACGGTACCTTCAAACTCGACCGATCCAGAGGCTTATGCTATGTGGTCACGGTCCAACGATATGGTCCATTCGTGGATCATCAATACATTAAGTTTGGAGATCTCCAACAGCGTGATCTACTATCCTACTGCTCGCGAGGACCTTCGTGAGTGTTTTTCGCAAAGTAATTCACCAAGAATATTTGAGATTCAGCGTGAAATTAGTCACTGCCGTCAAGACCAATCATCAATTGCAACATATTACATAAATTTGAAAAGCTTGCGGGATGAACTCTCGACGTATACAGATGCCTCTCTATGCACTTGTGGTGCACAACAAGACAGACAGAGATTAATGCAGTTTTTGATGGGGTTGAATGAGTCTTATTCAGCTGTACGTGGAAAGATTTTGATGATGAGTCCCCTACCCTCAGTTCGACATGCCTATTCCCTTATCTGCCAAGAAGAAAAACAAAGGATGATTGGCGCCTCTACTGGTTTGGCCGAGTTGAACAATTTGGCTGCCATGGCAGAAAGAAATTATCCAGTAAATCAAAATATTCTTCCCTATTCTCAATATTCGCATTATTCAAACGAAAATCAAAATCGCTCCCAAGGCAGACGATGATCAGGCCCTTCAAGAGGACGTCTACAGTTCACTCACTACGGTGGAGTCGGACATCTGGTTGAAAGGTGTTATGAATTGATTGGATATCCTCCCGGCCATCCGAAGGCAAGGATGAACTTGGTGTTAGCCATTATTTCAATAGTGGCATCAATTAGTCAAAAGTTTGGCAAAGTTTGGCATCAATTTGTCAAAAATGGAGCACTTGAATTTCCACCATAGATGTGGAAATAAAATTGATGGTTGTGATTCATTCTCTTAGCCTATAAATAGGCATGCTTCATTTTGTTTTTTGAACATCAAGTAGAAGAGAACAATTCCTTTGTTTTCTCTTGTGAGAGTTTGTAGTACTTGAGCATTTGGAGAGGTGCACTTGTAAAGTGTTCTTCTTTTGTAGTTTGTGAGAAAGAGTGTTTGTTTGGTGAGGTAGAGATATTTGTATTCCACATTTGTCATATTAGTGGAAATTTGGAATCTCCCTCCGTGGACGTAGGCAATTTGCCGAACCACGTAAATCTTGTGTTGTTCTCTTTCTCTTTCGAATTCGTTATTTCTATTTTTGCATTGGTCGAACCGTCGGTTAATTCGCTTCCGCACAACAATTGGTATCAGAGCCTTGACTCTCTTAAAATTCTAAGTATGCTCTGTGGTTGCAGCACTGACTGATCTTCCACATCAGAAAAGATTTTTTGAGAACAGGGATCTTGGTATATATTTTTTTGAGATTTTATTTTTTTTTAAAAAATGTCGACGGAGACTGAGGACCCACCTCCAGCCATTTTAGATGGATCTTCAAGGCCCACTGTGTCTTCAACAAGAACAGTGGTAACTAATGCAAAAATAGACGTGGAAAAATTTGATGGTACAAATAACTTTACTATGTGGCAATGTGAAGTTATGGATGCGCTATTTCAACAAGAGCTAGACATTGCTCTTGAAGAAGATAAGCCAGCTGACATGGATGATCTAGAATGGACAAGAATCAATCGGAGTGCCTGTGTGATCATCCGTTCGTGTCTCACCAGAGAGCAAAAGTTCCCATATATGATGGAGAAATCGGCAAGCAAATTATGGAAGGAGTTGGAGAAGCAGTTTATATCAAAAAGCTGCCAAAACAGACTCTATTTGAAGAAGAAGTTATTTCGCTTCCGATATCAACCTGGCACAACTATGTACAACCATATTACTGAGTTCAAGAAATTGGTAGCTGAGTTGATAAATCTTGAAGAATCTTTCAAGGATGAAGATAAGGCCATGTTGCTCTTGACTTCTCTTCCCGATGAATATGAACACCTTGTCACTACGATACTTCATGGAAAGGATGAAATTACTTTTGATGAAGTATGTGCTGCTTTGTACAACAATGAGATCCGAAAGAAGGATCAAAAGGAACATGGAAGTTCAGCAGGAGAAGCCTATACTATAAGAGGTCGTGCTCAAAGTCGTAATCCCGAGAGAAGGGGCAGATCTCGTTCGAAGGGCAAGCCTGCTAAAGATGAATGTGCCTTCTGTCATGAAAAAGGTCATTGGAAGAAGGATTGTCCAAAGCTGAAGAACAAAGACAAGGTTAAAGGTATTGCTGGAGCTACTTCAGAAGCCAATATAGCCAAGTGTGAAGATGATGAGTCAGAATTTGTTCTAGCTAGTACATCAAGTATATCTCACTCAGACGAATGGATTATGGATTCGGGTTGCACTTATCACATGTGTCCCAACAGGGAGTGGTTCTTCAAACTCGAAGAACTAAATGGTGGTGTTGTTTACCTCGGCAATGATGAGATCTTGCAAACAACAGGGATAGGTTCAATCCGTTTGAGATGTCATGATGGATCAACTAGAATTCTGACAGACGTAAGGTATGTACCAGATTTGAGTAAGAATCTCATCTCCGTGGGAGCCTTAGAATCTAAAGGCATGTTCGTGACTATACGAGATGGAGTTCTGAAAATTGCTAAAGGCGCACTCGTGGTAATGAAAGGCATAAGGAGAAATAATTTGTATTACTTCCAAGGTAATACAGTTATTGGATTGGCGGCTACAGCATCAGGAGAAGACGAAGATTCAGAAATCACAAAACTTTGGCACATGCGGTTGGGACATGCTGGTGAAAAAGCTATGCAAACTCTGGTGAAGCAAGGCCTATTGAAAGGAGCAAAAACATGCAAGATGGATTTTTGCAAACATTGTGTTTTGGGAAAACAGACAAAAGTAAAGTTTGGTACTACAATCCATAATACAGAAGGTATTCTGGACTATGTTCACTCAGACGTGTGGGGACCTACAAGGACATCTTCCTTGGGAGGTATGCACTATTTCGTTACTGTTGTCGATGATTTTTCCAGAAGAGTTTGGGTGTATCTGATGAAGACAAAAGATGAAGTATTAGATCGTTTTCTTATATGGAAGAAGATGATGGAGACGCAGACGGGCAGAAAAATCAAACGACTCAGATCAGACAATGGTGGAGAATACAAGAGTGATCCGTTTCTTAAAATCTGCCAAGATGAAGGTATTATGCGACACTTCACAGTCAGAAATACACCACAGCAGAATGGGGGTGGCTGAACGCATGAATCGAACATTGCTGGAGAAGGTTCGATGTATGTTGTCTAATGCTGGATTGGACAAGAAATTTTGGGCTGAGGCCGTAATATATGCGAGTCATCTCATTAATCGTTTACCATCTGCTGCCATTGGAAATAAGACACCTATGGAGGTTTGGTATGGAAAACCTGCTACTGACTATGATTCTTTACATGTTTTTGGTTCCACTGCATTCTACCATGTAAAAGAATCGAAGTTGGATCCAAGAGCTAAGAAAGCACTGTTTATGGGGATCAGCTCTGGAGTAAAGGGATATCGCTTATGGTGTCCTGATATGAAGAAGATAATTCTTAGCAGGGATGTCACTTTTGATGAATCTGCTATGTTGAAAAAGGTGACCGAGGATGCTCAGCAGCAGGCGGAGCAAGTTCCGCAACAGGTGGAGTTTGATGCAACTTTGATTGACCCAGCAGGTGAAACTCCAATAGCAGAGGAGTATGTTGAAGAACAACAAGAAGAGGAGGTTTCAACCCAAGAACCTCCATCGCAACCGAGATCAATTGCAGTTGATAGGCCACGAAGAGAAATTCGAAAACCTGCTCGATTTGTTGATATGGTGGCCTATGCACTTCCAATTGTAGATGATGATGTTCCTTCTACTTACAAAGAAGCTGTCAGAAGTTCTGAAAATGATCAGTGGAAGGAAGCTATGGCAGATGAAATGCAGTCCCTTCAGAAGAACAAAACGTGGGAGCTAGCTCAACTTCCGAAGGATAAGAAGGCAATTGGGTGCAAATGGGTATTTACAAAGAAAGAAGGATTTCCTGACAAGAATGAGGTTCGCTTCAAGGCACGGTTGGTGGCTAAAGGCTACGCTCAGAAGGAAGGAATTGATTATAATGAAGTATTTTCTCCAGTTGTGAAACATTCTTCCATTCGTATTTTATTGGCCTTGGTAGTGCAGTTTGACTTGGAACTAGTTCAACTTGATGTGAAGACCGCCTTTCTGCACGGTGATTTGGAAGAGGAAATCTATATGACTCAGCCAGAAGGATTCAGGGTTGCTGGAAAAGAAAATTGGGTTTGTAAATTGAGCAAATCGCTATATGGACTTAAGCAGTCACCGAGGCAGTGGTATAAGCGATTTGACAAGTTTATGTTGGAGCAAAAGTACACACGAAGCAAGTTTGACCATTGTGTTTATTTTCACAAGCTAAAAGATGGATCTTTCATATATCTACTCTTGTATGTTGATGATATGCTGATTGCATCAAGGAGCCATGAAGAAATTGACAGATTGAAGGCTCAGCTAAACCAAGAGTTCGAGATGAAAGATCTCGGCGAGGCAAAGAAGATTCTTGGCATGGAGATAAGCAGAGAAAGAAACAGAGGTAAGCTTTTTCTGACTCAAAAGCAGTATTTGAAGAAAGTATTACAACGTTTTGGTCTAGACAATCAGTCAAAACCTGTAAGTACTCCACTTGCCCCTCATTTCAAGCTTAGCTCTACGATGTCTTCCAACACCGACGCGGAACGAGAATACATGTCAAAAGTTCCTTATGCAAATACAGTTGGAAGTTTGATGTATGCAATGGTGTGTACAAGACCTGACATTTCACATGCAGTTGGAGTGGTGAGTAGGTATATGCATAGTCCTGGTAAAGGACATTGGCAAGCTGTGAAATGGATGTTAAGGTATATTTTGAAAACCATTAATATTGGTTTAGTGTTTGAGCGGGATGATTCACTTGGTCATTGCGTAGTTGGATATGTTGATTCTGACTATGCTGGTGATTTGGATAAACGTCGATCAACGACTGGATATGTGTTTACTCTTGCAAAAGCTCCAGTCAGTTGGAAGTCCACTTTACAGTCTACAGTCGCTTTGTCTACGACAGAAGCAGAATATATGGCAGTTACAGAGGCTGTTAAAGAGACAATTTGGCTGCAGGGGTTACTTGGTGAATTGGGAGTCGTTCAGAAACACATCACTGTGTATTGTGATAGCCAGAGTGCTATTCATTTGGAAAAGAACCAAGTCTACCATGCACGGACGAAGCACATCGATGTTAGATATCATTTTGTGCGGGAAATTGTTGAAGAAGGGGAGATCCTACTTCAAAAGATTCTAACAGCTGAAAATCCTGCAGATATGTTGACCAAAGTGGTAACAGCGATCAAGTTCAATCATTGTTTGGACTTGATTAACATCCTGCGAATTTAAACACCTACGAGGTGTGTGGTGCCAACAGGCACAATTGGAGACACTCTTTCTCATTTTGTTTGGAAGCAGTTCATTTGAATCAAGATTGAAGCCAAGGTGGAGATTGTTAGCCATTATTTCAATAGTGGCATCAATTAGTCAAAAGTTTGGCAAAGTTTGGCATCAATTTGTCAAAAATGGAGCACTTGAATTTCCACCATAGATGTGGAAATAAAATTGATGGTTGTGATTCATTCTCTTAGCCTATAAATAGGCATGCTTCATTTTGTTTTTTGAACATCAAGTAGAAGAGAACAATTCCTTTGTTTTCTCTTGTGAGAGTTTGTAGTACTTGAGCATTTGGAGAGGTGCACTTGTAAAGTGTTCTTCTTTTGTAGTTTGTGAGAAAGAGTGTTTGTTTGGTGAGGTAGAGATATTTGTATTCCACATTTGTCATATTAGTGGAAATTTGGAATCTCCCTCCGTGGACGTAGGCAATTTGCCGAACCACGTAAATCTTGTGTTGTTCTCTTTCTCTTTCGAATTCGTTATTTCTATTTTTGCATTGGTCGAACCGTCGGTTAATTCGCTTCCGCACAACACTTGGATAATTCAACTGCAAATTTCAACCATTTTCCTCCAACTTCTAATCAGGTCACAGATGAAGGAAGGATGGATGAAGAAACGCATGTGGCAACTGGTATCATAGAAGCTCAATTGCAACAACTTCTTTTGCTCTTGAATGAGAAAAGTCTAGGATCTAGTTCATAAGTGAATGTTGCCATCTCTAAACTTGGTTTGTCTGAATCCTCTTCATCTAATTGGATAGTTGACAGTGGTGCTACTGATCACATCTCAAAGCCTTCAAAATTATTAGTGAATGAGACTAAAAATTCTGCGCTTCCATCGATCATGCTTCCCAATGGAGAAAAGATTAGAATTTCTGCCAATGGTTCATTATTTTTAAATTTAGAATGTTTATTGAATGATGTGCTTCATGTGCTAAATTTTGATGTCAATTTGTTATCCGTTAGTCGATTGACCTACAATTTAAATAGGCTCCATAACCTTTTCTCCTCATTGGTGTGTCTTACAGGACCTAGATTCGAGGAAGACGATTGGTTTGGGTAAGCAACGCAATGGACTGTATTATCTGTTAGCATTATGGACACAGGACACCAACAAAACCAACCAGAATCTACCAACTTGCAATATAGGCCGTTCTTCTACAGACCTTCGACATGCTCGTACCTTTGACATGCTCGTTTAGGTCATCTTTCAGATCCTCGTTTAGATTTCATAGAAAAAAAATTCTTAAACTTTTTAATTCAATGTAATAAGACTTGCCATGTTTGTCCTTTGGCAAAACAAAGTCGTCTACCTTTTAGTATTAGCTCTAATAATTCAAAGAAACTGTTATCTCATTCATTGTGACATATGGGGTAGTTTTAAACAAGCTTCTTTCTCAGATTCACATTACTTCCTTACAATAGTAGATGATTTCACATGTTTCACTTGGGTTTTCTTGATGAGACATAAAGACGAAGCACAACATCTAATTAAATAATTCCTTAGCTATGTGAAAACACAATTTGAGTCTCAAGTTAAAATATTTCGTAGTGAAAATGGTGGAGAATTCTATCACTACAGTCATTTTTCAAAGATAATGGGATTATTTTTCACCATTCTTGCGTTTACACGCCCCAACAAAATGGGGTGGTAGAACGGAAGCATCGTCACATTTTACAAGTTGCTAGGGCCTTAAAAATTCAAGCCCGATTATCTATTCAATTTTGGGGAGAATGTATCCTTACCGCCGTACATCTTATTAAGAGATTATCTTCACCAATTCTCTCCTATAAGACTCCATTTGAGCGACTTCATCATAAACCACCTACCTATTCGCATTTAAAAGTATTTGGGTGTCTCGCTTTTGCCACCAATGTCAATACCTCAAATAAGTTTGATCATCGAGCCAAAAATTGTGTTTTCATCGGCTATCCCATTGGTCAAAAAGGATACAAGCTTCTCGACCTATCTACCAAGAAAATTTTCGTCAGTAGAGACGTTATTTTTCATGAAAGCAATTTTCCCTACTCTTCTATCAAGTAAAATTCGAACCAAATCCAACTCCCACGCCTTCCCTCTCTGAAATTTCAACAAATCTAGAAAACCATATTACTCCCCACTACAATCATACTAGCCAACTTCCTGATTCCAATCTTCTTGATCTTGTACCACTCGAAAACAGCCCGACAATAGCTCGGCAGCAATCTGAACCTTTGCCTACTATGAAATCAGTTCCTCCTTTTGTCAAGCCACCTTCTTCTCCCACTGCACCAGTTCCTTCTCCTGCCACACTAGTTGTAGTGGCACATGAACCTCTTCGGCATTCCACTCAACAGATACGTCCCTCTATCAAGCTCAACGATTATATTTGTTCCAATCTTGCAAATGCTCACTCTAACCAGTCGTCCAACTTGTCTTCGGGTCTGAAACTTCACACCAGGTATCCATTAGCCAATTATATTTCTTATCATCGATATACTCTGGTTCATCGAGCTTTTGTTGCTAAAATTAGTCAGGTTGTGGAACCCGATTCATATGTTGAAGCAATCATTCATCCCAAATGGAAACAAGCAATGCAATCCGAATTGGAGGCACTAGATGCTAATGGAACTTGGTCCCTCACACCTTTACCATCCTGTAAGACTCCTATTGATTGTCAATGGGTTTCTAAAATAAAGCATCGGTCTGACGGGTCTATTAAAAGATATAAAGAACTCTTGGTTGTGAGAGGATTCACACAGTTAGAAGGTATTGATTATCAAGATACATTTTCTCCTACAGCTAACATTATTACTATCCGGTGCCTTATTGCTTTAGCTTCAGCTCGATGGTGGTCTTTACACCAATTGGATGTAAATAATGCTTTTTTTCACGGAGACTTGAATGAGGAGATATATATGGCTCCACCATCGGGTCTTTGGAGACAGGGGGAACACTTGTTTTGCAAACTACACAAATCACTGTATGTTTTAAAACAAGCAAGTCGTCAGTGGTTTGAAAAATTCTCCACCACAATTTGTGCTGCAGGTTTTGAGCAATCCAAGGCCGATTACTCATTGTTTCTTAAACAGCAAGGAGAGTCTTTCACGGCCTTGCTCATTTACGTTGATGATATTTTGATCACTGGAAATAATTATGTAAGTATTGCTGAAATCAAGACTTTCTTGGATAAACAATTTCGTCTCAAAGATCTTGGTATTTTAAAATACTTTCTTGGCACTGAAGTCATTTCAATAGATCGGTTTTGTTGGAAAATCTAGGTTATGACAATAAATCCAGTTTACTAATTGTAAAACGGTTAATTACTCGAATGTATCAACAAAATAATTTTATTATTTCTGCTAATGATTCTAACCAAAATCCATTTTTGGGACGCAACAAGAATTTATATCCTCAAATCATTCAAAGAGTGGCGTTTTTATTTCTCAACGTAAATATTCATTAGAAATCATCAAGGATACTGGATTATTGGGAGTGGCTCCTGTTGATACACCTATGGAACGAGGTTTAAAAAATTCTGACAATGTAGATTTGTTAAAGGACCCGGGGCATTATAGAAGATTAGTTGGCAGATTGATTTATCTTACAGTATCAAGGCCGGACATTACATAAGTTGTACATACATTAAGCAGATACATGCACGAGCCTCGAATTTTGCACATGGACGCTGCATTGAGAGTTATACATTATCTAAAGGGAGCTCCTGGTCAAGGATTATTTTTTGCCTCACAAAATGATTTAAAGCTGAGAGCTTTTTGTGATTCGGATTGGGCAGATTGTCCTGTGACAAGAAGATCAACAACAGGATATTGTATCTTTCTTAGTTCTTCTTTGATTTCGTGGAGGTCAAAGCGTCAGAAAATTGTTTCGCTTCTTAAAGATTTGGGTTTATTACATCAAGGGAATGCGTTGTTATATTGTGATAACAGGGCCGCAATGCATATAGCGGCAAATTCGGTTTTTCATGAACGAACGAGACATATTGAGATGGATTGTCATTACATTTGAGATAAGGTTCAAGATGGCTCTGTCGAGAATAGACATGTGAGTTCCATACATCAGCTTGCGGACGTGTTCACAAAGCCATTGGGAAAGGAACATTTTATTCCCATGATACGCTAGGTGCAAGATATCCACTATTCAATTTGAGGGGGAGTGTAAAGAAAATATCTTTTTATTTATGTAAATATTTAACTAGAATTATACCTTGTATAGGATTATATATTTCCTTGTTTATGTTTGCTTGTATGTCAAGCTAGAATCCTTATACATATGTATCTTTTCTTCTTCATCAATAATATTCATCATATTCTTTTTCACATATGGACTACCTAGAACCACACCCTTACTTCTGCTTACCACACCATACACCGACACGTTGTTAAATAAAATAAAGTGGTGTTGCGAAACAACTGTAGAAAATGGTTGGTCGGTCTTCAGTGGATGGCTCATATATGAATTTAATTTTTATGTGATTAAAATGTGCTTATATTAAAATAATCACATTTAAGAATTTACTTCGTTGTAATTAGAGTTTAATCATTCTTTTTATATTTTTATTTTGATTGGTTTACGTTTCAACAGGAAGTTATATATATTCTTACTTGTTCAATTGTTTTGTCAATTAGATTAGATCCAAGATTACGTGCAATTTTAAGTTGTACTATTATGTCTTTTCTTATAAAAAGTTACATTGCTATTTGCTTACTCGATTTATCAATTATTTCTGCGCACAACATTTCGTCGGAAAGTGTTCTTATTACCAGATTAGTGATTTTATTGATTAATTTGGTAATGTACTTGCTATTATAATTATAAAGTTATATTATTATTAATTAGTTTTTTTCTTGATTAGTTGTATAGATAAGTACCACCCGTAGGGCCCCGTTGCCATTCCTATCGTGATTCACAGATCAAGAAATTTCTTTTCCGATCCGCAGCGGCCAACATGCAAAACGAAAGATTTTCGCTCCATTGAAAATGGGTATCCAGTCGGGTTCGAAACAAAATAAATATTTTTGTCATCTCTAATAGAAATTGAAAAGTTGTATACTAGTCGAGTTTCTTAAAAAGTAGAAGAAGATACAAACAACTTAAATACTTGACTTGCCTGCATATACAAAATCTTGCTCCTACAAAGATAATTTCCATTAAAATTAAAAATTAAATAGTGATAAATGTGAATATTAAACATGCAACTCTATAAAGATGCAATACTCGAATTATATTACAGGCCTCTTATTATAACAAGACTACAGTGTACACATTCACCGCCCTCTATAAATAAACTATAAAGTGTACATGTAGTTCAAATGTCAATTCCTACTTCACAAATTATTGTACGTGGTTTCACGTAGAATTGGTTCCTTTTTAACAGTTTTTGCAACACTGTGTTTTTCGATTTAAAATGGTTGGAAAATAATTATTGTGTTACGCGTTTCCATTTATTACCAATCACAAGCCGCTAGCATTAATTTCGTGTTAAAGAAATTAGGTGCAGATGTCGGTGATCGCATAAATCTGCCTTTCATCATAAGGCATAAGGTGAATAATATTAACCCATTATGTATTAATTCTTACTTATAGAATAATTATTACTTTACTTTGATTTAAAAAGTCAACAATTTCAATTGATCAAATATTTTGGTTCAACATTCTTTTAATAAATAGATTAACGATATTGATGCGTTATTTATAAATAACAATTATTTACATTGCTTAAACTGTTAAACATGTGTAGTAATTAGTTTTTTTTTTTTTTTTTTTAATTAATCGTGAGAAATCTCAAAAACAAATATTAGCAGCCATATTTGAAAAATAATAGCCCCAATCAAAATCTTCCACGTATACAGTTCCACCTCTTAATATTCACCAGTCAATCCAATTTTCACCCAAAAAAATCCCCATCTTCTCCACTTCACAATTTCATCTAAAATCAAAGCATTGCAGTTGCAGGTGAGGTTAAGAAAACGATAAAGAAATTTGCCTTTGGTTCTATCGAAGGCGAAATTTTGGAATCCTCCATGTAAGGTTTAAACCCCAGAATTTTTATTTTATAAAAAAAAACAACCTTTAACAAAGAATTTTGGGGTTTATTACAATATCATCCGGCCGATAATGTGGATGCAGAGCCTGAGGTATTATCTGTCGGAGCACCCCTCAATCGTCGGGTTCCGGTGGAGCCACACACAATCGTGGGGGTCAACGTGGGTTTTCCTATTTTCCTCAATCGCCGCTTATGTTGTCCTGTCGATCTTTCTTCATCTACTACTTCTTCTGGTGTTTCGCCACCGCCGTCCACTCCCGCTCGGCCCCATCCCCGCCGTGCACTCCCTCAGCATGGCTCTTATCTCCGTTACAATCTTCACCGGCATCCTTCTCTCCACCGCTGCGGAGATCCGTGATACACGGTGGTTCTGGCATCGTTCCCGGACCACACCTTTTCAATGGCTTCTCTGTTTCCCACTCGGCACACGCCCCTCCGGCCGCGTGTTCTTTTGGTCATACATATATTATCTTTCGCGGTTCCTCCACGCCGTACGGACATTCATCACGATTTTACGAGGGCGAAGGCTGTCCTTCTTCAAGCTTTTCAACAACTCAATTTTAATCTTCATGTCATTTCTATGGCTAGAATTTTCTCAATCATTTCAAGTGGTTGCAATTCTTCTTACCACTTTAGTCTACTCCGTCGTGTACGGGTACCGGTTCTGGACGGCGATCGGGCTTCGGAGCGCGTGTTTTCCGTTCGTCGTAAACTGCCAGATGGTGTTGTTGAGTTGCAATCTACTGTGCCATGTCGGTGTTCTATTGCTGCATTTTATTAAAGGAGGATGCAATGGAATTGGAGCATGGGTTTTCAATTCAGTGCTTAATGGTGCAATTCTCTTTCTCTTCTTGAAATTCTATTTGCAAATGCATCTGCAGAAAAGAAAGGCCGGTGGCGATGGTGGTGATCACCGCTTTGCGGCGGCGAAAGAGGCTGAAATCTTGGAACTGGTCAAAGACAGGGATATTTGAGCTCTCTGATTATTCTTGCTTTTCTTTTAGATTTTTGTAAATTTTCTTGTAGAAAATATATATATATATATAGACACACGATAAGTCCCCTTACTACGAGACAAATATGAATATTGTTAAGGTAATAATTGGATCAAATGCATGGTTAATTATCTATATACTTCAGCTCTTAATTTACTCTTAACGAAAATTAGATTAGCAGAAAAGCCTTTCGTTGGAGCTTCACCGTCTCTCTCACAGTCTCACTCAATTTTCGCGTTTTTCAAATTGCTAAGGACGTACGCAAACTATATTCTATTTACTGAAAATATAAATGATTTTATGTGATGGCGACCATTAACTATGATGTGGTTTGAATTTGATTATTAATTAATTAATAGCATGACTTGTTTAAGAATAAGATAAGATATTTTTTGTAATAGTTTCTGTTGGTCTACTGTGATGGACTGGCATGGTTCTCAAAATCAGAATTAATCTGGCGAGACGGTCAATGATCAAATTTCCGTTCTCAAATTTATTGTTTTCCTAAAAGGTAATTGGCGTAAAAGGTTCTCACTTTTAAATATTCTTGTGCAATTCATTCCAATGTTTGATTTTTTGACATTTTTACCCTCACCTTCACATTTCTTTGCCAAAAACGTCCCTGCCGTTAGATTCCATCCAAAGAACCATTAGTTGACTCAAAAATTATAAGGCAATTGATGCAATTGGTCCCTACATTTCATATTTATTGTGGAATTCGTCCCAATATTTTTTTGTTGTGGCAAATTCATCGTTATCTTTACCATTTTTTGCTAAAAAACTATTACCATCTAATTTCATCCAAAAATTCGTTAATTGATCCATAAACCACCTATTGACTATTTTTTTTTTTTATAATTTTTTTGACTATTTTAATGAAGGTCAAACAAGTCATTTCCTATTATTTAATTTAAATGATGTAAAAGAAAGAGCAAAGTAAACAAAAAAAAAATATTTGTTATTGTTCATCTTCTTTCCAACCTCATTCACACACGTTCAGTTCAATTATAACATCTTTATTTTTTTTTCAAACAACCATTTTCTACCATACCAATTACAGCAATTAGAAAAAAATAAAGAGGGTTTAGTCGAACTGAACGAGTGAGAATGTGATTGGGAAGAAGATGAACAGTAATAAATATTCTTTTGTTTTTGTTTATTTTGTTCTTTCTTTTACATCATTTTAAATTAAATAATAGGAAATGACTTGTTTGCCATTCATTAAAATAGTCAAAAAAATTATCAAAAAAAAAAAAAAAATAGTCAATAGGTGATTTTTGGATCAACTAACGAATTTTTTGATGAAAATAGATGGTAATGATGTTTTTAGCAAAAAATGGTAAAGATAAGGATGAATTTGCCAAAAAAAAAAAAAAAAACATTAGGACGGATTCCACTAATTACCTTATCATTTTTGAGTCAACTAACGATTCTTTGGATGGAATCTAACGGTAGGGACTTTTTGGCAAAGAAATGTGAAGGTGAGGGTGAAAATGCCAAAAAATCAAACCTTGGGATGAATTACACAAGAACGTTCAAAGGTAGGGACCTTTTTGCGTCAATTACCCTTTCCTAAACCCAAAGCTCCGTTCTTGAGTGTAAATTTGTCCACCCTCACAAAAGAGAGTTATGCCATGGTGATCACATTCTAGTGATATGCATGTATTAAAATTTATAAAATTACAAAAAAAAAAAAAATAATAATAATAATCTATACTATACAGTAAGAGTTTCGATATGAGTATAGTTTTGCTATATATCTTTTACTATTTTAAAAGTTACTTATTTTTAATGATAAACTGCTTAATTATCTATAAAATAAGTAACTTTTGAAATAATAAAAATGATATATAAATATTATACTTATATCGAAACTCTTGATGAATAGAATAATATAAATAGAAAAAAATTCACATTTATCAATTTTATACACGTTATTTCTCCCTCAATAAAGGAGGATAACAATAACCCTCTTTAGTAACGGTGAACAAATTCACACTCTCGTTCAATGATATCGTAGTAAATATAAATTGGTTTATTATGTTTTTTAAACAAAATGTATTATTAAAAAGTGATGAGAAAAAATATGTAATTAAAAAAAGTTTTGAAAATTTTTATTGTTTATAAATTGTAATGATTGTATTAAAGAACAGGAAATGGAGATAGGAATTCAATCTTGCAGGGGTAAAAAATACGGGGGTCGAGGGGGGAGGGATTTTTATTTTTTTTAAAATCAAAAGAATTGAAAACGACGATTTTGAGTACCAAAATATGCAAGTTAAATTGATTGGCGAAAAAAACAAACTCAATTTGTCAATACAAAAACAATGTGTTTATCTATATATCTAACTCTATACAAATTGAAAATAAACACTAACATTAGATAAACATGAGAAAGACTAAAAGCAAACTACCTGAACTTCAATTCGTTGCTTTGAATTGAATAATGATCCGTTTTGTAATTTTGGTTAATATTTAAGATATTCGACTAAGGCTAATGTTATTGGACTCTAATGTTTAACTTATTGGACTTTAGATTTTAAGTTATGAGAATAATATACAAACAAGGTGGTTACTATATCACATTTCAAACTTAAAGAAAAAGTTTAAAACTTCATCAATCAGGTGGAAATAAAAATATTTATAATAAATATACAAATTAGACTTCCAAGCAGGATCGTATCAACACTTCACCACCACCACCTCCTACCACCATCAACACCACCACTACTGCTGTTGTCGCCGCCGTACGTATCTCCGATCACCATGATTACCACTATTACCATCACCATCTCTTCACCAGCGCCATAACATTCTAAGTCTGATGCACAATCACCGCCACCACAACCACCACTATCTTCGACGCACCACCACAACCACTACACCATCATTACCAAATAAAAAAAATGTCACTTCACAAATTTATGGAGGATGGAAATTTCTGCAACTCAAGATTATGGATGCAGGATAGGAAAATAGAAGCAGAAGTTTAACTTATTGAAATTCTTAGTTCAAAGACTGCCCAGAATATGTGCCCCATTTATCAACACTCCTTGAATCTGTGACTTCTGAAATTGATAAGTGACCAATGTAATATGATTAGTGACTTGTTACAAGTGACTTGAAATGTATAAACTATGACATATGACCTCAAAATGCAACATGTGACATGTGGTATATACTGTGACCTGTGACCTCAAATTACGACATGTGGCCTGTAGTATAAACTGTGACATGTGACTTGAACATGTTACCATTGACCTGTGACTTGTTGAAATTGATATGTGACATATGTAATAAAACTTGTGAGTTGTGTTGTTGTGACCTAAAACATCAATGAACTAAAAGTGCAACATGTGACCTTAACCGATGCCAATACCACTATCACTGCCCCTACCACCCTACCAGCTCCTCACATCGTCACACAACCACCAGTGACCACACTACACAACCACCAGTAACAACATTGCACAACCGTCATAGCTCAGCCTCAATGTCATCCCACGACAATAATCGATTCCAACACCACCATCACTGCACCTACAACCCACCAGCTCCTCACGCTGTCACACAATCACCAATGTGGTCACTGCACAACCACATTGCATAAACAGTGACCACCATGACACAACCACTAGTGACCACAACCGTCACAGCTCAGCCTCAATGTTGCCATGACAATAGACGTGACCTTAACCGATGCCAACGCCACCATCACTGCCCCCACCACCCCCACCTCCTCACACTGTCACAACCACCAGTTTCCACAAGTCACCTCCTCACACTGCACAACCATCACACAACCACTAGTGACCACCACCATCACTACCCCCGCCACATCCACCTCCTCACACCGTCATACAAGTCACAACCAACTGTTACCACAAGTCACCTCCTCACACGGCACAACCGTCATAGCTCACCGAACCAGCACCATCATCTTCCCAAAACAAACTCAAGTACCAGACACAACTGGATCAAAGCAACTCCGATGCATCATCGAGGAAGCAACTCCGCCGCAACTGGATTGAAGCTGCGGCGGCGTTGCTTTGAGGTAAGCAACACCGTCGCTGCTTCCATCTAGTTGCGGCGACATGGTGGCTTACTGGTCTTGCCAGCGGGATGGTTGTGAGGCAAAGATCAGGTTGGATGCGACGACGTGGTTGTGAAGGCGACGTTCTGTGCACGATCTAGCGTCGCCGCTCGCTGGGTAGTCGTCGACATTGTTGTAGTCGTCGATTGAGTGTGCAGCTACTTGAGAGGAAATGAAGGTAATGGTCGCGAGAGTGAAGGGTAGTTGTCAGTGTGTATGTAATAATAATAATATTAATTAATATTTTAAATATATTAATTAAGACATGATACATGAAATTATTAGCATAATTATGTGAAACTAAAATAGGGCAAACATATACCTGTTGTGATGTAATTACCACTTAAGTTATTGAGTCAATATTTGTCAATTGAAATGAAATAAAAGAAAAGAATGTTGCATCTTCCAATAAAAAAAAGGTTGCGGGTTGAATGAAAAATGTTGTGGCTGAGAAACCTAAAAATAAACTACAAATTAACTACGAGTGACGAATTGATGGAAAATGTTGGGAGCGATCGTCTCCCACGTCCCCCTCTAGCCCCCCCCCCCCCCCCCCCCGTTCAAGAACATAGGTTTACCCTTTGTTTTGTGATATAAATTATTTTTTGTTTTTAAAATATATTAGAAATTTTAAGGTGTTCATTATGGGCTATCTATTAAGGGGGGCTTCTTGGGAGCAGCATAAAAGTTCTATAAAATATATTGTTGAAAAATTGTTTGAAAAAAATGTGTAATTAAAATGTGGTTAAAAAATTGTAATACTAATAGTTGTTTTAAGATTGCGTTCGACGGCTGCATTGAGTATGACTATCAAACAATTTGGTTCTAATGAGTGTGGAGCGCAGGGCTACACTCCAAGCATTTTTTTTTTTTATTTTAATAGGTTGTCAGGCTGACAACCCATTTCTTATACTCTTTTTTTTTTCCTTTTAGTAACTTATTTGATCCATGATAAATTAATCAATTTTTTTTTTCTCAAATTCATTTTCAATTACACATTTTTTATGGGACACATCACTTTACATATTTTTCAATTACACATTTAGAACTTAAGCTAATTAATTGAAGAGACAAGCCAGATAAAAAAAATGTTGACGTGAGAATTCAGCTGAAAAATACTTTTTTTTTTTTTTACCGAGTTGTCAATTCTGCCTCTTTTTTTAATCTTCATTTCAATTTTATTTTCCTGAGTTAGTATGATTTGTGTAACGTCTATTTTAATTTATTAAGCACACACTTAATGTAATCATTATAATTTATAAATCGATTTATAAACAGCACAAATTTTTAAATCGTTTTTTAATTGCACACATTTTTTTACAACACAATTTTCAAACAACTTTTTAATCACACTTACTTTTTAATTACACATTTTACCTACAAAATATAAATAAATCAATTTATAGTGTTACAGTATTATCGAAAGGAGGCTTAATGTCTGTTTGGTATATGAGAAATTGAATACATTTTTAAATGTGTGATTGAAAAATATGTAAATTAGTGTATTCCATAAAAATGTGTGATTGAAAATGAATTTGAAAAAAAAAAATGATTAATTTATCATGGACAAAATAAATTATTAGGAAAAAAAAAAGTATAAGAAATGGGTCCCATTAATTAATAACAAATTTGGGCTATCAAATTCATGAGCTTGTCTTTCCGTTTCAAAACACTTTAGGTTGGACGTCTTCTCGAACTGTCATGTCGAGTCAAAAATGGGTTCTGATATTTGTCGTTTGGTTGGATGTCTTCTCGAACTGAGTCTGAATTTTTATCTTATGTACATTAAAAATAATTTTTGTTTTTTTACAATTACTCAATTTTAATTCGATAAATTCTATTTATTAAATTTTTTTATTTAAAAACATATATTTTTATATTTTTTTTTAGATAAAATGTATAGTTAAAAAGTGAAAAGAGAAAATATGTATGATTAAAAAATAATATTAGAATTGTGTTATAAAAAACATGTTTACCAAACACATCCGTTTGGTAAATGTACTATTTTTGGTTTATAAATCAATTTATAAACAACACATTTTTTCTCTCCAATTTTCAACCACTACTTTTTACCTCAAAATCATAAATAAACTAATTTATAAACCAAACAGTGTGGTTCAACCACTACTCCTAAACTTTTCTTTTATTTTAGTAACACAATATCACATCAATCACTATTTAAAACAAATTTTTTTTTACCAATAACATACATCAAACGAAGGCTAATTGTTTCACTGAGTGTTCGGTAACAGCGAAAAAAAAAGGTTTAAAAACCAATTTTATTTACACAATTTATCAAATTACTTTTTAATCGCAAACATTTTATCTCTCTAATTTTCAACCACATATTTTGCCTAGAAAACACAAAAAAACCATAGAGCCACATTTTTATCTCGAAAAATATCACATTTTTTGTTTATAAATTTTACAAAATAGAAACACTCGCTCATTGTCACTTGAAAAATAATGCTTTGCTTTTCTGCCTTTGTGGATGTTATCAGTTTGGTAAAAAAAAAAAATTTATGAATGATTATGTGACAATATTTCATTGGACAATTTTTGAAAAGTCAACAATTTTCTTTGATTATATATTTTCGCTTATCATTTTTTATTGTAAAAAAATAAAATTGATCAACAAAATATTCTCACGTCGCTCTATATAAATAATATTTATAAACACATTTTATAGACAGTTTAACAAACAGGGGCTTAGCCTCAATTTGGTGTGATTTTTTCGTTGGATAATTTTTTTTGAAAATCAACAATTTTGACTGATCAATAATTCTCGTTTACCATTTTTTTACTTATATAAAAAATAGATAAATTCATCATTATTTAGGCCCTGTTCAGCGGCAAGGTAAAAGGGAATTGGATTTATTTTGTTGATTTACTTGTGTTTTGTAAGTAAGATGTACGGTTAAAAATTGGAGATAGAAAATTTGTCTGATTAAAAAGTGGTATGAAAATTGTGTAAATTAAATTTTGTGTCTTTTCAATTTGATGTGTGCCGTTGAAGCACCGTTCTTTTACGCAATAATTACAATTTATAAATTAATTTATAAACAACACAATTTTTTAAATTATATTTTAGGCCCTGTTCAGTTGGAATATGAACCAAATTAAATTTTGTGTTGTATTTATTTGTGTTTTCTAAATAAGATGTTGGGTTAAAAATTGGTTTGGAAAATTGTGTAATTGGATAGAGAAAATATGAATAGTTAAAAAATGATTTGAAAAATTTTATAAATTAAATTTGTTGTTCTTTTTGTCTTTTAGTGTATTAATTGATCGGTGCCTTAATCACGTGTAATTTTTTCTCTAATTTTCAATAACATATTTATCTAGAAAATATTAAAATAAACAAAAATAAACGGCGGCTTTGCCGATCGGTGAGGCGGTGATAAAGGCTAATTACCAACTTTTAGAATCCTCAGAGTTTGTAACAGGCTGGTTAGTTTCCAACTTTTGGAATCCTCAGAGTTTGTGAATGTAACAGGTCCTACTACTACTGGATATAGAGAATATGCTTTGCTTTAATGCCTTTTTGGATCTTCACTAATTTTTTTAATATTATATTTAGACTCTTGTCACTCTTCTTAGCCTCAGTCCGCAGTCAAAAAAGAATAGCCTCTATTTGTAAGAGTTACTTGTTTGCTATTTTTAATAAGTAAAAAATTTGATTAAAAAATGATTCGAAAAATCATGTATAGTTAAAAAGTAACTAGTTTTACACTCATACAATGCACTGACATATTGCACTGACATGGAAAATTGGAAAAAAAATCAATAACAAGTAACAATGAAACGTGATTGTAATGAAATATGAAATGTAATCCAATATTCACCAAAACACAATTCATAAATACATTATTAATAGTTACTGGGAATAATTTAAGCATTAACAATTACTTAGTGCAAATAATCCATTGAACATATGAGTTTGCAAAAATCAGTTTTTGAATGATTCTTCTACCTCAATTGATAAACAAATAGGTGTTCACTTGAAGCCATAGTCGAAGGATATATTGTATGTAGAAGTTCTGTTGCCATGTCTGGAAAGAAGAAAACTGGTGGCTATAAGATTTTGAAGTTCTGAAACTCCACCAGAAACATAATATACTCAAAAACTTCTTTATAGAATGTTTGCAATACATAATAGACTGGAAGGGATGCCTAAGAGAACAGGATTTTGATTTAGTTTCGATCCTTAATACTGGTCAATTCACCTTTCGGTACAAGCTACAGGTGATATAATGAAGTAGCGCTAATCCAAAAAACAACCGCAACATCCTTAATAACATAGGACATAGAGAGTAGAGACCATGATTTCTAGTCAGCGCGGACGAAAATTAAATGAGGTTGAGGGGTACGGGGGGTTCGCCCCCGAATTAATTTTTTTTTTAACAAAATTAAACCAGATAGAGAAAACTTAATTTCACAAAATGACAAGTAAATAAATTTCAACTCAAATGAAATACCTTAAAATCGTTCCTTACGAGTTTTCATACTTTGAAGTTATAATTAGAAAATCACAATAGAACTTCACAAACTACAAACCACGAATCTCAAATTAAACAAACTCAACAAATAACAAATACAAACCAAAATCTCAAATTACGAAAATTCAATCAAAACTAATCAAATATATTAAAAATACCCCCAAATGCCAAATCAATATTATTTTTCCAAAACTAATTAATAGTATCAGTATTCAGAAGCATAAATTAAAACTAAGTACTGTAACATACTAACATTCTCACATTATGTGCATAGTGCACTCAATTCCAAATTTCCAATAAACCACCGCACACCACCTCTAAAAACTTCCAATAAACCACAGCAAAATCAAGAACCCAAAGATGATCAAAAGAGGCAGCTGACCATTTAATGGGGGCGGAGGCAAGCAATTGCAATTTCAATTTAAATCCAAACCCAAAGACAAGAAGCTAGCACTAAGGTAGCAGAAACTTACCTCTCGCGGTCGCGGATGAGAAGCAACAGCAGCAGTCCGAAGGATGAGGAAATGAGGATTGGAGGATGGACAACGGTCAGCAAATGGGCGACGATGGTTTGAGGCTTTTTTGTGGAATATATGGGTTTCATTCACCACCAAGCACTAGCATTCCTTTGATTTTGTGCGGGTCTTCTTCTGTTTTCAAAGTTATTTAATTTTTCTTCATTGGGCTAACCCGGGGCCGCCCAGAAATCCAGTGCAGTCCACGGCCAGCGCTGGACCTGGGTTGCCTCCACCCCTGGACATAGACTTCAAAGGATCCTTAATCGAAATCATATCAACGAACTACTGCTTTATGTAGTCTGAAACTACCTGGGCTCTTCTTCCTTTTTCTCTGAAAAGGCATTAGAGAAGTCGAGGAGTCTATCAACAAATGCGTCATCACCACCCGAAATGCCGCTTTGATAGATGAAGGGAGACGTTGAAGAATTGGAGAGTAATTTTAGGGAGGGAGTGAAGAAGAAACAGCCTCGAGGTAATTGCCCTAAATTTACTCATCATCCATGATCTAACTTTGATACTTCCTAATTTGAACTGAAAGTCAGCAGATTGTTATTCACTATATTCTTGCCTTTTGTAAAAATGTTTCTTGCTGAAGCAAAAGTTCTATGTATAAACTTTGTTTGGAGAAAACGCAAGACAAAAATAATTGTTCTTAAGAATTCAAGTCATAAAATTTGACAATGATTCATCAAATTTGATAAAGATTCATGAACTTTTATATAAAAATTTACAAAAAAATTGATTTTTGTCAAAACCAAATCGGGGAAAAATCTATCACTAATTATCAACCAACCACAACACTCCTTGATTTGGGATTGGAAGCAACTAAGAAGAAATGTGAAAAAGGAGAGTTAGGCCAACAGTAATGAGTCCTAGTATAGTTAACGAATGTGAAAGTGGATCAAACAGAATCATTTCAAGATATAAATAATGCTTGATGTCATGTATATCAATACTAATCAAGAAGACGGTGCTGATGATTCAGTTTCTAATCAAGCTAACATTACAAGAGTATACCCTAGGCACAAAATCTATAGCCAACAAAATAGGGTTGGGTCGTATCACATATCAATATAGTTTGTGCTTCTATTGAGCTAATATAAACAGTTTAACTCTATTTTGGTAGAATTTCTCAATTTCCTACAATTAACTCATCATTTTAAACGAAGTCAATGTACTGACATTTATCAGCCAGAAATAGAGAACTGCTAGATTTTGCATACAAATCCTATTTACCTGACTCTACAACTAAAAAAAAAATCAACAAATGTAAGTTCCCAATTCTTTCCATCTCAACACCATAATTAAACTAATGAGTCTGTAAAAAGCATACTGAGTTGGCCAGAGAAATAATAGAAGCAACAGTGAGGAGAATTTACCTGTTGTAGCACCGGCATCGGCATCGGCATCGGCATCGGCATCGGCATCGCATAGGAGGACCTTGATTTTCGAAGTCTCAAATTCCATGTCTTGGGTTTTTCTTCATTAGTATTCATTTTACTCTCATCATTATCATCACCGTTCTCATCATGATTATTGTCGATCTTTTGTGAGTCTTCTTCTCCTTCTACGCTTCGACTCGACCACCTATCTAACTTCTTAGAAAAGATCCGATTAATTGCAGTTATTTTCCCCGATTCATTCTTGCAATGAATTTTTAGCAAGATTTTCGATCTCTAAAATAATTAAAGTTTTGCAAGAAAATGAGAATTAGATCAAAGTCAAAGTTTTGAAAGAAAATGAGAATTAGATCACAGTCAAATCGTTGAAGTTTCTCTTACAGCTGAAACCTAAGAAACATAAGCATGGAACAAAAGAAAATGCTTAAATTAACACACACACACACACACACGAAATCCAATCAACTGAACAATCAATTTGCATAAATCAAAGAATTAAATAGTATATCCTTTTGAAGTTTTACATTTATCCATATCATGTTAAATCACCAGAATCAATCTGTTCATATATACTTTCATATAAGTAACTGCCATCTTCTTGCAATTCAATATTAAGAGTACTTAATCTGAGTCCTTACCAGTTTATTCAACATATATTTGATTAAAAAAAAAAAAATACTAAAACAACAACAAATATAAAGGAAGAAAGAAAAATATATTCAAACAGAATGCTCTAAAAAGGTCAACTCTTATTTTAAACAAGTAATTAAAGTCAAGAAAAAAAAGTCAAGAATCAAGTTGGAGCCAAAATAAGAAGAAATTGAACTCAGTCAATTTCGATCGATCGAAAGTCATTCAGGTTGACCGAAAGTCTGCAGAGGATTTTGAAGGCAGTCTCAGTCGCGGTCGGCTGAGACTTGGTAGATCGAAAGTTCCATTTCGATCGACCGAAACACCCTGAATTAAAAAAAGGGTTTTTATTGCAATTTCCGAATTTACTTATTTTATCCATTTTTGTACAATATATACACAATTTTCATTTCAAACCTAGATTTAACTTGTGATGTTCATTAAATGCTCTTGAGAGCTTGGTCTTGTGAGACTCCTCTTTGGGTTGAGGTAAAACCCTTTTATCGTGTCTCTTGGAATTTAATCAACTTTGTTTGAGTATTATTACTCTTGTATTTGTTGTATTTTTTTCTACTACCTTGGAATTTGTTTAGTTGATACCCATGTGTATCTCTTGATTCCTACATATTGGGTATGTTGAATGTTGAGTTTGTTGGGAATTCCATTAGTCATACACTTGCTTTTTTATGTGTTCAAAAGTGTGCCTACCAAGTGTTTGATAAATGCCCCAATGAAACCTTATGATATTTGTGCTTATATGTCAACATCTACTCATTGTTAAATACTTGTGTTACTGTCCTTTAATTGCTGCTATCCTTGAATTATTAAGCATTTATTGTCATCTTGATTTGTTAGGATTCTTCAATCTACCCACATTCAATACATTCAAGGTTATTTGGAGTTACTCATAAAGTGTTTGAT
Source organism: Ligustrum vulgare (assembly GCA_963555705.1). NCBI lineage: Eukaryota > Viridiplantae > Streptophyta > Magnoliopsida > Lamiales > Oleaceae > Ligustrum > Ligustrum vulgare. The sequence continues at coordinate 59,217,450 of OY743173.1, forward strand.
TAATTGTCCTAAAGAAAACTCCAATAACATAAGCTACTTTCCCTACATCAAAATTTTCCATTGATAGTTGCTTGAATTGTACCAATCCATTGTTGATCCTATACTCTTAAATTCTTGTCCTACCAATCAAGTGTCATCCCTTGTTGCTATAGCAAGCAAAGAAATTCCACTTACTAATGTGTCTACTTTGCTTCTAAATTCCTTCTTCTTGTTTGTGATTTCTTTGACTTCACGAGAATTATAATTGGTTTAGTTTATTACCTTCTTTGGAGAACTTGAGAAAAGAAATTTTGTGTGAAAAAGGCAAGAGTGGTGAGCTTAATAGAAGGTAAAAGCCAAAATTTGAGTGAGACATGAGAGAAAATATTCTTGAGAGAACACTTTCACACTTGCACATCATGTCCAATTTCAATACTCAAAGTGAGCAAATTTCCAATGGTCAAGCTCTAAATTTGAAGTACTTGTTACAAAATCTTTCAACCACCTTGGCTAGACAAATGGAGAAGACTGGGAGTGGGTTGAAAAATTTAGGAACAAGAGGGGAGTGTACATCAACTAGGGGAGGTGAAGAAATGACGTGTAGTAGAAGAAGGGTGAGGGATAATTTTGGGGGCATTGTGTATAGGGATGGAGTCAGAAAACAAAATGGGAGTTTGAATAGGAAAATTAGAATGGATGTTTGGGATAATGAAAGGGTTAGTGAACCAAATGGGAGCATGAATAGGAAAATAGGAGAATGGGTAGATAAGAATGGAGATGGGATGGATGAAAAGGTTGATATTGAGAAAATGAAGACTTCATCATTCCATATGAGGGAATGTAGTGAAAGTAGAGAAGTAGTGAAGGAGATGAATGCTAGGCCACCACAATCTTTGGCCCATACGAATGAGATGGAGGAACATGAGAAGGATAATTTCTACACTAGGTGCCTAGTGAGTGATAAACCATGTAGTCTCATGAAAGATGGAGAGATTGACACTAATTTGGTGAGTGCTAGTAGAGTTGAGAAATTGAGGTTACCGGTTATGAGGCATCCTAATTCTTATGTATTGCAAGGTTTCGGTGACGATGGGGGAGTGAGAGTGAGTGGACAAGTTCTTCTTGCCTTCAACATTGGAACTTATTGTGCCCAAGTGATATATGATGTAGTTCCCATGCATACTACACACATAATTTTAGGGAGACCTTGGCAAAGTGATAGGAGTGTAACACATGATAAGAGAAAGAACCGGTGTAGTTTCCAAATGGGTGGAAAAAAGGTTGTAATCTTATCTTTGATCCCGGAAGAAGTATGAAAAGATCAAATGAAGCTTAAGAGGGAATTTGAGGAAGAAAATGACAAAACAAAAAAAGAAAAAGAAAATGAAGGAGAAAAGAAAAAGAAGAAAGAGAATGAAAATGAAAATTCGATTGAGAAATTTGATGACCACACAAAAGTAAGGCTAAATGAGAGCATGAGAGTTGGGGCCACGATCCTAGAAAAAGGTGAGAAATTGAGAGTTAGAACCACGACTCTAGAAAAAGGAGAGATGAGTGAAGAACCGAGAGTTGGGGTTTCTACCTCAGAAAATAATGAGGGAGTGTTGAGTGCCACCAAGAAAATTGAGGGAAAAGATCACCCAAAAATGTTCTTTACCGTTGAATATTCTAACAATTCCCTCCCTAGCTTGGTTACTTCTTTATTGCAGGAGATCGTGAGGCCAACTTATCAAGGAAACAAAGGAGCTCCAACAACATGCCGATTGGAAGAAATTCATGGAAACATTTTCCTACAACAACGAGTACAACCGAGGTAAAGAAAATGATATAACCGATGCAACATCTAGGAGTTATGCTCCTAACATTTTCTTGAATGCAAGGTTATTGTATCTTGAATATATTATAGGGTTGTATGATCTTGATGTAGATTTGAAAAGTGTGTTGTTGACTTGTGAAAATGTTACATTTGGTAAAGATCATTGGTATGATGAGTGCTTAATTTGTAAATGCAACTTTTTGCATGTGTCAAATTGCGTAAGTACCAAATCCTTTTGTGAAAATGTTGCATATAGTAAATTTTATGGGCATGGAGAACTCCTATTTTGTGAAAATATAATTGATGTGCCTATTAGCCCTATAAATGAATTGTTAGTTGGGGAAGTCCATGGGAGAAATTTATTGGGATGTCTTGATGATAAAAAGACTTCACTTCTAACATTTCTAGATGATCCCTCATTTTATATTGAACATGTTAAGGGCATGCATGTTAATAATCCGAATTTGTTAAACATTTATGAATCATGTTGTCAGCAATATCTTGATGGATTCTATGGGCATGATAACTATTTGTTTTAGAAAATTGGATTGTTTCCTTTTAAATGTGCCATGCACGAACTGCTAGTGGGGGAGACACGTGATGGTTGTTTGATGGGGCGATTTAAAATCAACGGGGTCTTACGGGTATTATGTGATCAATTTTATAGGCCTATTTTGAAAATTGGTGTTGAACATGTTTGCACTTGTAGTAAATACCGAACTTGCAAAATGGCTAAACTCAAGTTTTTGCCCCAAGAATTCTATACATATTTGCCCAATATGAGTAAACCTTGGATCACTAATTCTATGCACTTTATAGTGGGTAAACTTGGAACAAAGAAAAGAAATGATGCTAATTTTGTGAATGTTGGTAGGAGTATTAAAATTTCACATTTGACTATATGTCATGAAACCAACAAGGTCATCAACACAGCTAATCTTTTCTTTCAGGAAGTCGTGCATTTGCACGAAGTTGCTGCTAATTTTGTGGTTGTTAAATTTGCTTGCAATTTACTTGCTCATCCTATTAGCAAGTTTTCTCCACTTAAAGTTGCTTGTGACTTTATCCTATTAACTCTACTGAACTTTATGCATATGTTTATTGAAGAAAGAGTTGGTTTAGGTGGGCACAAGAATGCACCTTTGGTTAAGCCCCTTTGCAGGAGGCTCGAGCTTCTATTTGGGGGAATTGGTATGCAATGTGCCTCTAATGCCAACCATGGTGGGAAGCATATTCCGTTTGATCCGGGCGGCCGGATGTGTTCCCATCGTGGAAGGAGCGACCCCCTGATCAAATAAAATCCAAATTGCTACTCTGTGGTGTTGGCTCATTTCAAGCTCTTGACAACACCTATAAATTGATTTTGCACGATGAGTACGAAATTTCTTTTAAATTTATTGTGCCTGAATTTTCTCTTTTTATTGTAGGTGTCGATTCGTGGTCGAATCTCTTTCGAGATGGAGGGGATGATGAGAATCGCGAAGGTCCAACTTCATTACACGAACATATGATCCACAATGTTGCAAGATCAAAGTTCAAGGAGTCTCATGAAAGTGCTTTCAAGCAAGATTCAAAGTTGAATCCTTTTTCAAGAGGGAAGGGATGATGAGAACCGAGAAAATCAAACCTCAATGTGCGAGCCTGTGGAACCCATGACGAGATCCGATGCCAAGGAGGTTTAAGATTCGAGGCTAAACAAGTAATTAAAATCAAGAAAAAGAAGTCAAGAATCAAGTTGGAGCCAAAATAAGAAAAAATTGGAATCAGCCAATTTCGGTTGACCGAAAGTCATTCCGGTCGATCGAAAGTCTGCAGAGTATTTTGAAGGCAGCCTGAGTCGCGTTCAGCTGAGGCTTGGTCGACCGAAAGTTCCATTTTGGTTGACCGTGTGATCGACCAAAATAATTTCGGCCGATTAGTTTGGTCGACCGAAACACCCTGAATTAAAAAAAGGGGGGGGGGGTTTCTTACAATTTCTGAATTTACTTATTTTATCCATTTTTGTACAATATATACACAAATTTCATTTCAAACCTAGATTAACTTGTGATGTTCATTGAATGCTCTTGAGAGCTTGGTCTTGTGAGACTCCTCTTTAGGTTGAGGTAAAACCCTTTTATCTTGTTTTTCTTGAAATTAAATCAATTTTGCTTGAATATTATTATTCTTGTATTTGTTATTTAATTTTCACCACTTTGGAATTTGTTTAGTTGATACCCATTGAGCTAGGTTTGTTAACCTTTCAATTTTTAGTTAGATTTAAACTTGTGTTAAGGTGTTTATCGCTTTATTTTACCACTTTAGCTTTCTTGGGTTGGTATTAAAATAGTTGTGGGAATTCTTGGTCAATATACCAAGGCAGTTCGTATCAGTCACCGTTGCTTTGAGTACAACACCCCCTCTGGTATGAGAGTTTCTGCTAACATTTTGTACTGACTCCCCCTTATCTTGTGTAAAAGAGAGCCCGTGTAGCAATTCGACCATATGACGAAGGACACCGACAACACTGCGAAGACAACAGCGATCATGGACTCAAAACAGAGGTCCAAATGAGTGAATAAGAGTTGACCTTTTTAGAGCAATCTGTTTGAATATATTTTTCTTTCTTCCTTTATATTTGTTGTTGTTTTAGTATTTTTTTTTATCAAATATATATTGAATAAACTGGTAAGGACTCAGATTAAGTACTTTTAATATTGAATTGCAAGTAGATGGCAGTTACTTAGATGAAAGTATATATGAACAGATTGATTCTGGTGATTTAACATGATATGCATAAATGTAAAACTTCAAAAGGATATACTATTTAATTCTTTGATTTATGTAAATTGATTGTGCAGTTGATTGGATTTCGTGTGTGTGTGTGTGTGTGTGTGTGTGTGTGTTAATTTAAGCATTTTCTTTTGTTCCATGCTTATGTTTCAGCTGTAAGAGAAACTTCAACGATTTGACTGTGATCTAAGTCTCATTTTCTTTCAAAACTTTGACTTTGATCCAATTCTCATTTTCTTGCAAAACTTTAATTATTTTAGAGGTCGAAAATCTTGCTAAAAATTCATTGCAAGAATGAGTCGGGGAAAATAACTACTATCTATATGATCTTTTCTAAGAAGTTAGATAGGTGGTTGAGTCGAAGCGTAGAAGGAGAAGAAGACTCACAAAAGATCGACAATAATCATGATGAGAACGGTGATGATAATGATGAGAGTAAAATGAATACTAATGAAGAAAAACCCAAGACATGGAATTTGAGACTTCGAAAACTAAGGTCCTCCTATGCTATGCCAATGCCGATGCCGATTTCGATGTCGGTGCTGGTGCTACAACAGGTAAATTCTCCTCACTGTTGCTTCTATTATTTCTCTGGTCAACTCAGTATACTTTTTACAGACTCATTAGTTTAATTATGGTGTTGAGATGGAAAGAATTGGGAACTTACATTTGTTGATTTCTTTTTAGTTGTAGAGTCGGGTAAATAGGATTTGTATGCAAAATCTAGCAGTTCTCTATTTCTGGCTAATAAATGTCAGTGTATTGACTTCGTTTAAAATGATGAGTTAATTGCAGGAAATTGAGAAATTCTACCAAAATAGAGTTAAACTGTTTATATTAGCTTAATAGAAGTACAAACTATATTGATATGTAATACGACCCAACCCTCTTTTGTTAGCTATAGATTTAGTGCCTAGGGTATAGTCTTGTAATGTTAGCTTGATTAGAAACTGAATCATCAGCACCGTCTTCTTGATTAGTGTTGATATACATGGCATCAAGCATTATATATTGTGAAGTCGTGTGCCAATTTTAACAGATATCAAAAGCGTGTTTTCAGATTTTTATAACATCTAATTTTGATCAGAACTGTCCACTTGGCACGATCTGAACGGATCAGTTGAATGAGCCTTATAAAAGGCTTGTAACCGGCTTAGGGTTTCATTCTGAATTTCATCATGTCCACTTGCCAAGGAATGTTTTTATTGCAAGAAACTTGGACACCTAATGAAAAACTGTTTCAAAAGAATAAAGGATATGAAAGAGGCATCCAGTAATGAAATAGCTGCTATGATAGCCACAAACAAGACCAATAATACTGAAGCAAATGGTTTGGTGTTTGCTACTACCTCTGATAATACTGTTTGTGAATGGATATTAGATTCTGGTTGCTTTTTCATATGTGTCCTAATCTGAATTGGTTTACTGACTTTACTTCTGTAAATGAAGGTAGAGTACACTTGGTAACAACATGTCTTGTGACATTAAAGGCATTGGTAATATTGATCTCATAATAAAAAATAATAATGTGATCAATTTGAAATATGTTAGATATATTCCTGATCTTAGAAGGAATTTGATTTCTATTGGTGAATTAAATTCAATCTATGATATATTGTTTGCTAAGAACTGCTGTAGGATCATGCAAGATTCAAACATTTTGTTTGAAGTACCAAAACAGCATGGCCTGTATCTGTTTAAGGCTTCTCCTGTTATTAAAAATCTGGCTGCCCATGTTGACAATGACTCTGACAAAGCTATTTTATGGCATAAAAGATTGGGCCATATAAATATAAAATATCTGCAACATCTTCAAAATACAGGAGCATTTGGTAAAGATCTCATCAAAAACATTGGTTTTTGTGAAGAATGTGTCTTGGGTAAACAAAGTAAATCCTCTTTTGAGAAGGGTACTCACAAGACTGAATCAATCCTTGATTATTTACATTCAGATTTGTGGGGACCCTCTCCTGTTTGTACTCTTAGTGGATTCAGGTACTATCTGTCCATTGTTGATGACTTTTCCAGAAAATTTTGGATCATTTTATTAAAGGCTAAGTCTGATACTTTTCAACATTTTAAGCTTTGAAATTTTTTTATAGAAAATCAAACAAACAAAAAGATTAAGGCACTCAGGACTGATAATGGTCTTGAGTTCTGTAATCTGGAGTTTGATAACCTTTGTAAGAGCTGTGGCATACTCAGACATAAAACTGTTACCTACACTCCTCAACAAAATGGAGTGGCTGAAAGGATGAACAGAACTATTTTAAACAAGGTGAGATGTATGCTAATCAGCTCTGGACTTCCAAAAATTTTCTGGGGTGAAGCTGCAAAAACTGCTGCCTATCTTATAAATAGAAGTCCTTCAAGTGTTTTAAAGTTTAAAACCCCTGAATCTGTCTGGTCTAATCTTCCTTCTGACTATTATCACCTAAGGATCTTTGGTTGTGCAGCTTATGCACATCAAAGTGAAGGAAAACTTGAGCCTAGATCTCAAAAATGTATTTTTCTAGGTTATGGTGAAGGAACTAAAGGTTATAGGCTGTGGTTATTTGATACAAAAGGATTTAAAGTTATAATAAGTAGAAATGTTATCTTTAATGAAAATATAATGCCTTGTCTTCAAAAACCTCTTAGCAAATCCAATACATTTGATGAAGGAAAAATTATTTCTGAAGTACAAACTGATTTTGGTTTTACCAAATGATATTCAAATTGAGGTGGAGCATCCTCAGGTTACAGATGAGCACATTGCAGGTAACTCTGATTCTGAAACTGGAAATCAAAATGATATACCTGAACTTGATTTGGAACAGAATCCTTTACATGATTATTTACTTGTTAGAGATAGAGGTAGAAGACATAGAATTCCTTCTACTAGATATAATTATGATGATTTTGTGACATTTTGTGCTGTTCAAAATTGTTTGAATGCTGAACCTGAATCCTTTAATGAAGCTGTTAATTGTTCTGATTCTAAACTTTGGATTGATGCTATGGAAGATGAAATGCTATCCCTGTATAAGAACAATATTTGGTTACTTGTTCCAAAACCTAAGAATAAAAATGTTATTGATTGTAAATGGATTTATAAAATCAAAGACATAGGGCAAAATGGAATTGAAAAGAAATTTAAAGCTAGACTCGTAGCTAAAGGCTTTTCTCAAAAGGAAGGAGTTGATTATAATGAGGTTTTCTCACCTGTTGCAAAATATACCTCTATTAGAATCTTACTTGCCTTAACTGCTCAATTTGATTGGGAACTTGACCAGCTTGATGTTAAAACTGCCTTTTTACATGGAGATTTAGAAGAAACCATTTATATGCATCAACCAAAAGGTTTTATTGAGAAAAATAAATCTGACCATGTATGCTTATTGAAAAAATCTTTATATGGACTCAAACAAGCCCCAAGACAATGGTATAAAAGGTTTGATACCTTTATCCAAAGTCTTGGCTTTCATAAAAACAAATATGATTCCTGTTTATTCTGTAAAGGTACTGGAGGTCCAGATTCTGTATATTTGTTACTGTATGTAGATGACATGTTACTTGCATGCAAAAGTAAAATTGAAATTGAATCTGTGAAAAATAAATTGAGTGCTAAATTTGAAATGAAAGACCTTGGAAATGCTAAGAAAATTCTTGGAATGGAAATTTGTAGAAATAGATATGACTGCTCTTTATTTCTAAATCAATCTGCATATATTGAAAAAGTTTTGAAAATTTTTTCTATGTCCAATGCAAAACCTGTGTCTCTGCCTCTGGCAAATCATTTCAAATTATCTTCAGCCTTATCTCCTAATTGTGAAGCTGAACTTGAAAGAATGTCACATGTGCCTTATTCTAATGCTATTGGTTCTATTATGTATATGATGGTCTGTACTAGACCTGATCTGGCTCACTGCATAAGTGTTCTAAGCAGATTTATGGCAAACCCAGGTGAGACACACTGGACTGCTATTAAATGGGTATTCAGATATCTTTGTGGATCTTTTAAACTTGGTTTAAAATTTAAGAAATGTTCTGAAGGCATTGTGTTAAAGGGTTACTGTGATTCTGACTTTGCAGGAGACTTAGATAAAAGAAGATCTACTTCTTCATATAATTTTACTATCTGTAATGCCTATATAAGTTGGAAATCTCAGTTACAGAAATTGGTTGCACTGTCATCCACTGAAGCTGAGTATATATCTGCTTGTAATGCTGTTAAAGAAGGAATATGGATTAAAGGTTTATTAAGTGAAATGAGTTTTGAAAATGTTGAACTTACTCTGTATACTGACAATCAAAGTGCTATACATCTTAGTAAAAATCCTGTGCATCATGATAGGACTAAACATGTTGATATAAAATTTCATTTTGTTAGGGATATGGTTGAAAAGGGAGTTGTTAAATTGGTTAAAATTCCTACTCAATTTAACCCTTCAGATTTTGGCACTAAAGTTGTACCTTTGAACAAATTTAAAAGCTGTCTGGATATATTGAATATTACTGACAATTAATGGTGCTGAAACTGACCTTTATACGTGTAGATATTTGAATCTGTTTATTAGTTTTTATGTTGAATTCTTTGCAGGTATTGAGGAGTCAATGATACTGATATGGCTGATTCAGGAACTATTAGGTGAACTTCAAAATTGGCAAGGTGGAGATTGTGAAGTCGTGTGCCAATTTTAACAGATATCAAAAGCGTGTTTTCAGATTTTTATAACATCTAATTTTGATCAGAACTGTCCACTTGGCACGATCTGAACGGATCAGTTGAATGAGCCTTATAAAAGGCTTGTAACCGGCTTAGGGTTTCATTCTGAATTTCATCCTGATACGCCTCTTTGCCTCTTCTCTCTGCACTCTCTTATACGAAGCCTGGGTCTTCATTTTTGCTTCTTCTCTTTAACCAGTTTGGTGTCCTTGTTCTTGATATAATCTCGTTTGTCTTTCAGAGTCTCTATTGAGAGACATTTGTACTGTAAAGTGTTGTTTTCAGTTCTGGAATTCTGTTGTATAGCGTGATTTAGGGTTGAAAGAGGAAGAACTTCTTGTGAGTTGTGTAATCTGTATTTTTGGCGTGATCAATAAAGTTCTTGAGTCAGATCCACATTTGTGGAGACTCAACGGGGGATGTAGGCGTTGGAAGTGGTCGCCGAACCTCCGGACCCTTTGGGTAAAATTATGTGTGTTCTTGCGATTATTGTTTCTGTTATTAGTTTGTGGTGACTTCTGGTGACTCAAATCCTTACATATATATATATATATATATATATATATATATATATATATATATATCTTGAAATGATTATATTTGATCCACTTTCATATTCGTTAACTATACTAGGACTCATTACAGTTGGCCTAACTCTCCTTTTTCATATTTCTTCTTAGTTGCTTCCAATCCCAAATCAAGGAGTGTTGTGGTTGGTTGATAGTTAGTGAAATCTTTTTCCCCAGTTTGGTTTTGACAAAAAAATCATTTTTTTTTGCAAATTTTTATATAAAAGTTTATGAATCTTTGTTAAATTTGACGAATCATTGTCAAATTTTATTACTTGAATTCTTATGAACAATTATTTTTGTCTTACGTTTTCTCCAAACAAAGTTTATACATAGAACTTTTGCTTCAGCAAGAAACATTTTTACAAAAGGCAAGAATATAGTGAATAATAATCTGCTGACTTTCAGTTCAAATTAGGCAGTATCAAAGTTAGATCATGGATGATGAGTAAATTTAGGGCAGTTACCTCGAGGCTATTTCTTCTTCACTCCCTCCCTAAAATTACTCTCCGGTTCTTCAACGTCTCCCTTCATCTATCAAAGCGGCCTTTCGGGTGGTGATGATGCATTTGTTGATAGACTCCTCGACTTCTCTAATGCCTTTTCAGAGAAAAAGGAAGAAGAACCCAGGTAGTATCAGACTACATAAAGCAGTAGTTCGTTGATATGATTTCGGTTAAGGATCCTTTGAAGTCTATGTCCAGGGGTGGAGGCAACCCAAGTCCAGCGCTGGCCATGGACTGCACTAGATTTCCGGGCTGCCCCGTGTTAGCCCAATGAAAAAAAACTAAATAACTTCGAAAACAGAAGAAGTCCCGCACAAAATCAAAGGAATGCTTTGGTGGTGAATGAAACCATATATTCCACAAAAAAACCTCAAACCATCGTCGCCCCGTTGCTGATCGTTGTCCATCCTCTGATCCTCAGTTCCTCATCCTCTGCCGGACTGTAGCTGGTTGCTTCTCATCCGTGACCACGAGAGGTAAGTTTCTGCTACCTTAGTGCTAGCTGCTTGTCTTTGGGTTTGTATTCAAATTGAAATTACAATTGCTTGCCTCCGCCCCCCGTTCAATGTCAGCTGCCTCTTTTGATCATCTTTGGGTTCTTGATTTTGCTGTGGTTTATTGGAAATTTTTAGAGGTGGTGTGCGGTGGTTTATTGGGAATTTGGAATGGAGTGCATTGTGCACATAATGTGTTAATGTTAGTATGTTACAGTACTTCGTTTTAATTTATGCTTCTGAATACTGATACTATTAATTAGTTTTGGGAAAATAATATTGATTTGGCATTTTGGGGTATTTTTAATATATTTGATTAGTTTTTATTGAATTTTCAAATTTGAGATTTGTGGTTTGTATTTGTTATTTGTTGAGTTTGTTTAATTTGAGATTCGTGAAGTTCATTTGTGATTTTCTAATTTTAACTTGTTCATTTGTGATTTTAAGGTATTTCATTTTAGTTGAAATTTATTTACTTGTCATTTGTGAAATTAAGTTTTCTTTATCTGGTTTAATTTTGCAAAAAAAAAAAAAAAAAAAAATTCGGGGGCGAACCCCCCCATACCCCCCAACCTCATTTAATTTCCGCCCACGCTGACTGGAAATCACGGCCGTCCCTATCAATGTCCTATGTTATTAAGGATGTTGAGGTAATTTTTTGAATTAGCGCTACTTTATTATATCACCTGTAGCTTGTACCGAAAGGTGGATTGACTAATATTAAGGATCGAAACTAAATCAAAATCATGTTCTCTTAGGCGTCCCTTCCAGTCTAATATGTATAGCAAACATTCTATAAAGAAGTTTTTGTGTATATTATGTTTGTAGTGGAGTTTCAGAACTTTAAAATCTTATAGCCACCAGTTTTCTTCTTTCCAGACATGGCAACTGAACTTCAACATACAATATATCCGTCGACTATGGCTTCACGTGAACACGTATTTGTTTATCAATTGAGGTCGAAGAATCATTCAAAAACTGATTTTTGCAAACTCAGATGTTCAATGGATTATTTGCACTGTGTATGTTAATGCTTAAATTATCCCCAGTAGCTATTAATATTGTATTTGTGAATTGTGTTTTGGTGAATATTGGATTATATTTCATATTTCATTACAATCACGTTTCATTGTTACTTTTTATTGATTTTTTCCCAATTTTCTATGTCAGTGCAATACGTTCGTGCATTTCATGGGTGTGAAACTAGTTTCTAATGAACAAAACAAACCACCCAAAAATGCTTTTAGTCTAAATAAAAGATTAATTCCAGGGAAATATTTTTAATTGACTTTTTAAGTGACATTGTGACATGACAAATATACATTGAGTGGTGTAAATAATTATCGCACGACTTACTTTTTCATCATCCAATATATATGCGTTATGTCAAATGTCAATTAAAAATGTCTCCCTATAATTTCTCTAAATAAAATCGTTGCTCCATTTCCCATGTCCATTCCATGCTGGACTCATAAGATAGACGTTTTCTGATTTGTGCGGCCAAATTTTGATCCCCGATTGCTATACTTCCTTGAACTTGATTTTCAATATGCGACATCCTTTGCTTTATATTACCCTTGGTCTTAAAGAATGGACTTTGTTTATTTGATTGATTCCCTACAAATCAAAACTTCTTTTTCTTTCGCAAACTCATTTTCAACCACATATTCACATAACAAAATATTCTACACGTAAATCAAAAATATTTCCCTACAGTTTTATCACACGATCTCCAAAAAAAACTATTAAAAATATCAATTTTTTTTAAATGACCATCAAATAAGTTCTAGAAGGTATATTTTTTTCTTGTTTAAAGTTCTTCTTTAGTTCATTCAAAGATACTCCTGTCTAATAGGGGACTATCCTTTTACAATAGATAAGCAAAAAACCAAATAAAAGGGACCACTATTGTAAGGGGCAATTTGCCATTAATCAGAAGTACCAAGTCTCGCTACTCTCGAGACTTGTTCTAATTCACTAAAGATAAAGAAAGTTTACACAATTACGCTATAAAATAAAGCCTAAATAGTGTAAAATGTTTCTTATTATAAAAATATTGTGACAATGTATTACACTTGTATGTCATTTGATTTTCACGATTTTCACCACAATCACCGTATCATTTTCCGTCGATCCAAATTATGCCAGCCAACTCCAGTCGATCCATTTTGTCTATTACTTTGTGACGATAAATTTTTTTAATTTTTATTTTTATCTTAATAAGTATCTTTAAAGACCAATTCGGGGCTTACAAATCTACAATGCATCTTAATACAAAATTCTTAAACATTGATATTATGCATTATTTACACATTGAAGCCAACGCGATAAATGAATCCAAAACTTTATATATCGAAATGAAGAAGAGATTATGAGGTTGCAAAACTCTGACACTTTCATATTCCCTCATGATCATGAAGTGAAACTATTATCATTCCCTCATGATCATGAAGTGGCATTATTATCACCAAAGAGACTACGATATTAAAACCTAATACAAAGGCTGACAAATTGACAAATGCCGACATTGCTTCATTTTTAAATGAATATCTTATAAAAATCTGATAGATACAGAGATAAAAGGTGTAATAATTTTTCGAATGTGCAATACATCAACACATCAGTTTGATATTTCTTGAGAAACACAATTATACACAAGATTTTTAAACTAGAATATAAATATTTGAGTAATTCTTTATATAATATATTACATCAAACATGATATACCATAATGAGACCCGTTATTTCAAATGTAATGTGGTTTGTAATAGTAAATATTTGGACTGTGTGGTTGAATAGTAAAAAATCGTTTTGAGTTTATGTATTGATTATTTTATTGATAAAGTGTGTGGTTGAAAATAAGTAACAAGCATGGATTTTAAAAGGTATCAAACACACGGGAAACAAATCAATAATAATATGTTGTTATTGCATGTTCAGTCAATATTTATAACTATCAATATTAAAATTATAATAATTTAATTATATATTTTATTTATATGTTGTTCTTAATATTATAAATCATATGCAATTGCGTAATATATATAAATTGAAATAATTGCGTTAAAGAACATAGATTTAGTTAAAGTAATTACGGGAATATAAATAATTGAGTAAACTTTGCATATAGTATTATATCAACATGATATACTGTAATCAGATCCATTATTTCAAATATAATGTAGTTGGTAATAGTAAATTTTGGAGAGTGTGTGGTTATTTAGTAGAGAATATTTTTTTTAGTTTATATATAAATTATTTTATTGATGAAATTTGTGGTTGAAAATGAATTTGAAAAAAATGAGATTTTGAATACTGGATAACAAGCATGAATTTTAAAGGGTATGTTGGTAATTTAATTTATAATGCACAACGGAATTTAAAATATTTTCAATTCCCAAACGAGAATCTGCTTTGTGTTTAAATAGAAATCGTGACAAGAATAATAACTCTTGATTATTTTGCAGACGGATCTGAAAATCTTGATTCTTTCAATCTACTTGTACACCACAGCTGTTCAATTGTCCAGCCTCCAAAGGTGATCCATACGAGAGAAGAAGAATAAGAGGCTAGGGTTTTTCTCTTCTTGTGCTAGCAAGAGAATGATGAATTATGAATTAGGGTTAACTTTTTCAAACCCTAGTTGTTCATTAATATAAGTTAGAGTGGGCTTAGCCCATAACTTAGACATCGACCCGGTCCATGTGGTTTAATTAATCCAATTAATTAAACATGGGACATTAGTTAATCAATCCAATTAATTAACTCGAGCCTATTAATAAACAATATAATTAATTAATTCTACAAAATGTCGAACACTTGTTAATTAATTAATTTCAATCACATTCTTCTAGTTCTCCCTTTGTGTGTAACCCTTTAGGTTCCCAACCACGATGTCGAATTACATGAATTGTTATTTTGATCTAATCAAAATAAGATTTGAAAACTTGAGGTTGTCTAACTTTTAATAATGGTCTGTCACAAATGTGTCTGGACAGTAACCAGTTAACAGTAATTCGTTAAGTTTGTTTAGCGCAGTACCAGGTGAATCTTGCTCAGGTAGATTCGTCTGAATAGTAAAATGTAAACAATCAGAATAAATTGTGCGGAATAGTAAATAGACAAGAACACAATAATTTGATCTTAACGTGGGAAAAAAACCCTAACAGGGAAAACTCACGGTTTGCATCCTGCGAACAAAAATAAATCACTATATAAGGAAAGAGTTTACACAGATCAATCTATACTACAGGATAAATCTACGC
Source organism: Ligustrum vulgare (assembly GCA_963555705.1). Taxonomy (NCBI): domain Eukaryota; kingdom Viridiplantae; phylum Streptophyta; class Magnoliopsida; order Lamiales; family Oleaceae; genus Ligustrum; species Ligustrum vulgare. The sequence goes on from OY743173.1 coordinate 59,232,559, forward strand.
ATAGACTTTATCAAACATCCAAGAAATAGATCACTCCCTGATCCTTCTGTGGCATGTAATGTGAGCTGGCGTCCCACCACTCTTCAATAGTTTTCTTTGACTCTGCAACACTTTTCAGCAACACGAACTCCCGTTCGATCTTTATCCAAACCTCCCGTTTGATCTTCACGCTGAAATTATTTCCTTCTCTAAGTGATTGAATCCTCCTCCTGGAGTATTGAAGTCACAACACAATTGAAGTTTTAATTATTTGTGCACCACACGAAAATAAAGCTTCAAGACTTCGAAAGTGGACGTGTATTTTTGTAAGCACCACACGAATTTTTGATTCTACACGTCACTCTAAAAAACGTCCATTTTTCCTCTCTTTATAGTGCAATTAGGTTTTCTTGATTCCCAAGTTTTCCTTATTGCATAAGATCTCTACTACCTGCAAAACATGGTAGAGATAATTAGTAAAAGATAAGATAGTTATTCTTAAATAAATCTTACCATGAATAATGATAATGATAAATCATAGAAGATCTTACCATTTATCAATCAAGTGATAAACCTTGATATTTATCACCATATTTTCGGCCAACACAAGATTCTCTCTAATCAAGATTTTTGACCTCATAATCTTACCATATGCAAAGATAAGGTTGAAATATTCTTGACCATATTAAGAAGATACTTACCATATCTTGGATATGCTTGAATGTCAAGAATAATCACAAAATATTAACAAGAATAACAAGATTAAGATTCCAAAATATTTTCGAGATTATGATCATATATGTTCGAGATTATGATCAAAATTTTCGAGATCGTGATTTCAATATTATACTCGGCCAATTAGAATATTTTACCAAGACTTAAAATATAATCAAAATACTTATAAGTGATAGAATTTCAAGTCAAGTAAAATATTATCACAATATTTCTTGATCATTATCATATAAGATAAGCAACAAACATTATCTCCAAAATATTATCACAATATTTCTTGATCATTATCATAGAAGATAAGCAACAAATATTATCACAATATATAGGAGATAAAGACAATATTACGTCCAAGAAATATTTAAGTAATTTAATTAAAATTAATAAATTACTAAATAAAAATATTTAGTAATAAACTAAATTTATCAAATTACAAACATGTAGGAAAATAGAAAATGCCAATAAATAAAACTTAAAATAAGTCAACAAGATTAATTAAAACTCTCTTTTAAATTAATCATTAATTCTCCTAAATTAATTAATTCACATTAGTAGCCCCAGATTGACATCTAGCAATGTGTTGGGCAATACATGTGATGGAAAATGTCACGTGGTGTGACAAAATCAAACTAGTTCGTTTATCATGAAACTTTAATCCCTTCGTCAATATGATCCAATCAATTACGAGATATGGAAATGTGTCAATCTCATTTATTAATCATATCTTTTATTTTGCTCTTAAGTCAATAAATGTCGAAACTATTTTCGACTTTATTAATTCACCTTGGCCAAGGATTTCGATATCGACTTAACCAAATAAAACGCAGATCATAATCTCTTACTATCTAAGAGTGACGAATCATTTATTGATCATTCACAACCATCATGTGATTCTTGACATACCCGAACGACATCGTATTAGCGACTCCTTTCAGAGCAACATCCGACATCACCAAAGTATGACTGCCCTCATATAAGGTACCATGATGACCTCAAGTCAAATGATCAATTCCACTAATGAACGTTAGAGATTTACCACGACACTCAGATAGTTATCCATGTGGAATCTCCGTTGCGGGTCTCCAATGTTTTGTTCTCTTAAGAAAACATCTGCGTGTTCATTTAGATGTCTCTACATCTTAGCTTCTGAGATCGGATACTCACTTCTAAACTGGGGAATGACACACGTGTTGGTCTATCCGTAATAAAGATATCCGTATCTCGATATTACTTTACGACCAAGGATATTTAAGATTCAATTGTAACTTATATCTCACAATCACAACTCCTTGTGATTAACAAGTTATCAAGATTTGAATCCACGAACTCTGTTGATGTAATTAGCAAGAATAATATTATTATTACAAATCAATTAAATAACAGATCTGCTATATATTAAATGCATCAAATACATTAGTAAGTGTTTGGTCAAACGATTGGACCTAGGGCATAACACTTACAAACTTACACTTGCACTAGATCCAATCACTTATGTATTTAATATCATAAGAGTCCACATGACGATCATGTTTATTCCGTGACAACTCTTTGTCAGCGGATCTGCAATGTCTTTAATTTGTGGGAAATTGTTCTTTCCTTTTTGTCATTTATTTGTATTACTTCTCTAGTGAGAAAATACTGCCTTAACACACGTTTAGGTCACTGATGAGACCTTAGTTTCTTCACTTTGCGTGATGGCTCCATTGTTATCACTATAACAATGTTAGAAACTACTCTAAGTTCATTAATGAACTTATTGATCCAGACCACAACATTTTCCGTTTCTAAAACAGCAATGCATTAGACGTCCTTTATTGAATCAGCGATTGTTTCTTGTTTGAAACATTTCCAACTAATCGCTCCATTAAGAGTAAACATATTGAGATTTTCCATCTTCCTAGTCTAACTGGAAGTTAGCACTAATGAACTCTTAGTTCATTTTCTTCATTTAAAATCTTAAGATTTTATCTATACATGCAAATTGGGATAAATGAAACATTCTTTTAGATCTATCTCTATAGATCTTTATCTCTAAGATATAAGTTTCTTCTCTCACATCTTGCACGAATAAAATCTTTTACAACCATAATTTTATTAAAGAAATACAAAGATGTCGTTTTCATTAATAATATATCATCCACATATAATATTAAGAATGCGATATCACTACCACTTGCCCTTTATAAACAAACAATTCCTATTTATTTATTTTTGATGAAATCAAACATTTTGATTATCCCATCAAAATAAATATTACAGCTCCTAGAGGTTTGTTTCGATCTAAACATGGATCAGTTAATCTGGCATACATTGTTAGCATTTTGGATTCAAAACTTTTTGGGTTGTGTCACATACACTTCCCATTATATATTCTATCTCAAGAATGCAATTTTGTTATCCTTCTGCCATATCTTATATTTATGATATGCAACTATTTACAAGCAAAATCCAAATGGATTTAAGCATGGTTGCTGGTAAAAGGTCAAAGTCAACTGTTTGGCTTTGTTTGTAACATTTTACTATTAGTCTTACTTTATATGTATGGATGTTTCCATATAACTCGACCTTCTTGTAAACACATTTATAACTTATAGGGTTTATTCCGTCAGTTAGGTCGACCAAGGTCCTTACCTTGTTTACATACATCAAGTCCATCTTGGATCCCATGGAACCTTGCCATCTCCTTGAGTCAACACTTGACTTTACCTTTTGCGTAACTTGTAGGTTCATTATCCTTGACAAGTAAGCGTGAATTCGATCATTCAAGGAATCAAATGATCCTACTAAATTTACGCTGAGCTGTCGTGTCATCAGGAGTCTCTACTTCCTGATCATGAGTTTGTCCCTTAGCTGGTGTATGATCAATCTCAAGCTCATTTATTTGGTCAACTGATATTTGTGATCCTTGAACTTTTTCAAGTTCTATTTTTCTCATTTTGCTCCTACTATCCTCTCCTAATATGAACTATTTCTCTAGGAAGACAGCATATCTAGAAAAGAAGACTTTCTTCTCAGTGGGATTCTAGAACTGATATTCAATTATTCTTTGTGGATATCTCACAAATATACATCTATCGGAGTTAGGTTCTAGCTAATCCGATTCAATGCACTTCACATAAGCGTCATAGCCCTGAACTTTAATATGAAATAAGTTGGGGCTTTTTACCTATCCATAACTCGTATGGAGTTTTGTTGACCAATTTAGATGGGACACGATATAGTGTGTAGCATGTGGTATTTAGTGCATGACCTCGAGACGATTTTCGGGAGGCTTGCATGGCTCATCATTTATTGTACCATATCTAATAATGTACAATTTCTCCTATTAGATACATCGTTGTGATGGGGTGTATAAGTTGGAGATCACTGGTAGAGAATCTTATTCTCCATTAGTTAATCTAAAATTCACATTTAGATATTCTACACATTGATCAGATCATAGTGATGAATATCTTTACCAAATTATTTCTCTAGTTCTAGCTTGAATTCCTTGAACCTCTCAAGGGTTTCATGCTTGAATTTCATCAAGTATACATAACCATATCTAAATGGTTGTTAGTAAATGTGATGAATTAAGAGAAACTACCTCTAACATTAATTAATATGAGTCCACATATATCACTACGTATTAGGTCCATTAATTGTGCAAATCTTTCTTCTTTTCAGTAAAAGGAGATTCGGTCACCTTGCCTAGCAGGCATGAATTGCATTTGTCAAGTGATTCAAAATCAATTGACCTCAAATCTACATCTCCATGTAATTTGAAAATGCTTTTGTGACATTAATCTGCGATGCCAAAGATATATATATATATATAATTTTAGATTAACGCCTTATTTTGCTTTTAATTTTCTATATTCTTGATAGAAAACTTATTATCTAGAATATAAATGTCATTTTGTAACTCACCACAACTATATTATATCTTCTCAAGATAAAAGGGAACAAGGATTGTCCTAACATTAAACAATTCATGTCTAAACATTAAATTGAATTAGTTCTCTTAGTAATGGTGAGTATGACATTTCTCTAATTCTAGTACAAAGCTATAAGGCAGTGATAAGAAGTTTTGTCCCTATAGGTAATGTAGCAACCCTTGCTCATTTCTATCGTATAGGTTAACTTCTTCATTCTGCAGTAGTATGCTATTCTATAGTCAGTGCATATTTATTCAAATATGAGATTCACGTTTGGTATCTAATACCCGAGAGACTAAAGAAAATAGCTAAATCAACCTCAACATAATTACTTGTAATAGAAATTTCACAAAACTTTACTTTCAAGTTTGCGAGGTCAGCCTTGTATTTCTTATTCCAACAACCTTTCATTCCAAATGAAAATAAGGGTCATTGAAATTTGGATTGTCCTTCATTGCTTTGACTATTGTTTATCTTAGCCTCATTGGATACTTCTCAAAGTTTCCTTTAGACTTCCATTTCAGAGGAGTCATTGGCCAAGACATGTCCCATTATCAAACATGGTATTGGGCTCAATAGTCTTAAGCATAATTAGCAACTCAAGAAGTGTGCATTCGAGCTCATTCATGTTAAAGTTCATAATGAACTTTGAATAACTGTTTGGCAGAGATTGCAAAACCAAGTCACTACTTAGTTCATGGTTCATAACTGAACTCTATTGAGACAGCTTCTCAATATAGCCAATCATCTTCAGTATATTATACTGTTGGAAGATTGCTCTACCTTTTTGCACAGTGTAGATGCTTAGAAATATGATATATTTCAAAAGGTGATTGGTTATCATACAATTATGAATAATCACTACATTAGCATCTATACTCTCATGTTTGCTTTTGTAACACAGTTGAAATAGTTTCAAGCATCACGTATGTTGCAATACTATTGTTAATACTGCGTTAAGCAGTCACCTCTTCCAAAACTGAGTTCTCAACTTAAGCTTCTGGAAAGGACTACTTAAGGACCTATCCAATTAATCATGCTTGAGAACAATTCTCAGATTATGGTGCGATTCGAAAAATTTGGTTGAATTAGATAATAGGCATCCAGTATGCCTCTTAAGATTGTATGGTTACTTGAGATTCAAAATAATAAATGAAGAAAGATAAAGAACTAATAAAGATGCATCAATTAATTTAACATGGACTTGAATTAAATTAATTATGCTCCCACTGTTTAAAATAAATTTATGACCCTCTTTCACAAATTAATGGAATCCATACTTTGATTCCCAGTGGACTAGGATCTCATTTGTTATATCAAGACCTTGAGGATTCTCAACAAGCCTTAATAAAACATTTGGGTAGATACTCTTATCAATTGTATTTCTATACAACTCCCAGATCATTAAGTCGACAACTGTTTGTCCACACACATCTTATGTGTTAACTTAATATGCCTCTAAAATTTATCTCCTTGAGTGTACTCAACAAAAGATAGATTTTAGTTAAGTCAAACCCATCATTCAGAAATATCTAATATTTCATAGTGTCAAACATATTCCTGATAAACCCACCTTGAGTGTGCTCAACAAGCTAAGGTCGATACGAAACTCTCGTTTTTCACTATAATGATGGAAGGCGAATAGAATTGACTTAATATTAAATTGAGGGATTTAATCATACAAAGGTCTCATCAAATTATGTATATATAATTTATCATACATCTAGCATGTTAATAAACATACACATAATAAATATAGTGTGGACGATTATGGACTTTATTCTATCTAGTCTTCTCGAGCAAAAAAGAAGACTAGTTGGTCAATTCCTAGGAGTACATAGCATTGATTATACAATGCTCCATCTCCACGGTATCCTCCATCTCGTATCTTCAATTAATCCAGCTGCAACATGTATCCTATACTAGTTGGTACACAGGCCTAATTGAATTAAGCACGCAGGCTCAAATAATAAAATAACAACGGGCTCGCAGGCCCATAATAATTACAATAGGCTCGCAGGCCCAAATACTACAAGAAATAAAATTAACCATTCAACACATCCACATGGTCGAGTCCATAATCATCCACTAGTATAACATTTATCAAATAAATGCAACCCTAAATAATATCAAATATTATATATAGATATGTTTCAATTTTCTAGCAAATAAATGTCATCTAAACATTTTAGACAAAAGGGATCGAAACAATTAAATAAATAATTAATCAAATTAATCAACTTATTTAATTAGCGGGATTTATTTAATCAAAATCAAATTTTAATTAAATATCGAATTAGAGTCCAACTCTAATTATAAGGTTTATGAGCAAATAGAATTACTACTTTGATTTAGGATAAACCTCCTAAACAAAATAAAATAGAATTCAATACAATTATTAATTAATCAAATTAATTAATTACCAAAATTTACTTAAAATCAAATTTTAATTAAACGCATATTGGAGTCTAACTTCAATATCAAGGTTTTCAGGGTAATTGAGTTTTAATTTAAAAATTAATTAATCAAATTAATTAATTATCAAATTTAATTAAAATCAAATTTTAATTAAATGCATATTGGAGTCCAACTCCAATATCAAGATTTAAGGGCAATTGAAATTTAATTTAATAACTAATTAATCAAATTAATCAATTATCAAATTAATTTAATCAAAATCAAACTTTAATTAAATAATAAATTAGAGATTAACTCTAATTATAATATCAGGGTAAATTGAATTAATATTTCGATTTAGGATAACACTCCTAAATAAAATAAAATTCAATTTAGGTCAAAGTTACTAAATTGGTTAAAATCATATTTTAACGACAATTTAAAATCGTGAATTTAAATAAATTTTAATTGGGTCAAGATTTAAAATCTGGTCAAAATTGAAATTTTTGTCAAACCAATTAAAATCAATTTAGAAAACTATTTTAAATAAACTTTAAAACCAATTTTTAAAGAATTTGCAAAATGACCCAAATTAAATTTACAAACAGAACCCTCAATTTCGAAATTAATAAAACAGGCCATTATTTACAATCATATTGCAAACCAAGCCCTTATATTAATTGCACTTTGGTCCCCTAAGACGAAATTGCAACCGGGGTCCCGCAATTTCATAATTTGCAATTCAGACTCCCATCCCCAAATCATCTCAACCAAAATCTGAAAACCCTAACCCTAAACCTTGCAACAGGGGCGGCGGGTGCTGCCCCCTTCGGCAGATGGCAACATGCATCGCAGCTGTCAAACAGAGGCGACGCTGTCGTCTTTTAGCAGCGAGAAGCGTTGCAGCAGTGCCTCGCCCTTCTATCGTGTTCACCGTTGCGTATTTGCAGCGGCAATAAGCACCGCTGCATCACGCTGAGGTGCTCTACGTGACTGTCGCGCTGCATGGCCTACAGCAGCGGCCGACCATCGTGCGCCGCTGCCTCCAGTGCGAGATATCACCCGGCGACGCTGCCGTCAGTCACCGTTGATCCCCGCCATCCCTCGCCGACGATAACAGCTGGACCAGCAAAAATCGCTGGCGGCTTCCTTTCCATATCTAATTCATCAACCCCAAAAAAAATTAATTTTCGTTTAAAAACCGATTTTAAAACCAGAAAAATCAATTTTACAATTTGCTAGAAACAAGAAATACGAACAATTAACAATTAATTGTTACAAGATTCATAGAACAACTTCTAACAAACACAAAGTAGGCTCTGATACCACTGTTGGTAATTTACTTCATCATGCACAGTAGAATTTAAAATATTTTCAATTCCCAAACGAGGATCTGCTTTGTGTTTAGATAGAAATCGTGACAAGAATAATACCTCTTGATTATTTTGCAGACGGATCTAAAAATCTTGATTCCTTCAATCTACTTGCACACCACAGCTGTTCAATTGTCCACCCTCCAAAGGTGATCCACACGAGAGAACAAGAATAAGAGGCTAGGGTTTCTCTCTTCTTGTGCTAGAAAGAGAATGATGAATTATGAATTAGGGTTAACTTTTCCAAACCCTAATTGTTCATTAATATAAGTCAGAGTGGGCTTAACCCATAACTTAAGGGGAAAATTACATAAAACCATGTACTTTAAAGTTACAATTCAAACCTAATGGGGCCACTGAAAAGTTTTTCAAATTTCAGGTGCTAATTAAGGTTTTTTAAAATTAATTAAACATAATTATTAATTACAAAACGTGATTTAACTGACCATCAAAATTGAATGTGTCACTATCTCTCTTCTTCTGTATCAGTTCCTTGTTTGCCATAGAACCCACGCTCTCCATCTTCTCCAAGATCCCCATTGCCCATTATCCTCGCCGCTACTCTTCTCATTTTCTTTTATACTCGTTTAACCGAGTACATTTTCTTCACCATCACCATTTTTCGTTTCTTCAACAACCCATATTTTTGTCAAAATGACTACAACCCGTAGTGCAGAGGCTAAGAATAAAGAAGAAGACAAAGGAAAGAGATCTCGTGGCGTTAATGTTAAGAATGTAGAAGAAGAAGACAAAGGAAAGAGGAAGTTTAGCGCCGGAGAGTCATCTACGCGGAAGAGGGTTAAGATGTCTGCTACCGGAGGGAGGTCGACGGTGAAGGTTAAAAAAATATCTTGATTTTTTCATTTCATGTGCAAATAAGTTCATTTCAAATCTTTTATTGAATGGAGGGAGATCATTGAGGAAGGATAATTTCCTATTACTTAGTAGATTGATTTGCGCGCCTTGGTTCCTATTACCTATGACTTGTGTTGCCTTCAAATGTAACCTATCAAGTAGTTTGTTCGTGTGTATGAATTTGATGGATTGTGGGACCTTATGTCGTTTAAATGGGACATGTCTTTTTTCTAACTGTGACCTATTTTGGGGATAATGAGACCTGCATATGTATTTTTGGTTTGTCTAAAACTGATCTATTTGTGTGACCTGACTTCAACTATGTGTGACGTTTATTTTGTTTTTTTCCCCTAAATGTGACCAATTATGTATAGATGTGACTTTATCTTTTGGGTTCACAATTAGCATTATTTGTGGTAAAAGTAACATAAACAATGTTTGAAGCAAACAGTCAATAATCTCACAATATTACTTGCAGGAATGGAAATTTTTAATAAAACCAAGCAAGTGGTTTACTGGTAAAATCACTACCAGTTGCATAAAAAATGTGATCGTGAATTTCATGATGAAATTCACTGCTGAACAGAAACGAATGATTGAAGAGACTTGTTTCTCACACTTCCTACAGTGCAGAGAGATTGTTGTGTAGCCTCAACTGTAACACTATGTACTTTTGCGTCAGGTAAAACAACGCAACAGGATTTTGCGTCAGGTAAAACAACGCAACAGGCAAGAGATGTGGTTCAAAATTCATGACAGATATATTTGATTTTCTATGGCTGAATTTTGTCTTGTGACTGGTTTAAGGTACAAGGGGGTTGATGAACTGGAGAGACTTGAGGATAAACCATCCGAGCTTAAGGAGAAATATTTTGGTGATCTAAGAGTAGTAACTAGTGATGATATAGGAAATGTGTTCCTTGGGGATAAAGTGGATAATGAACACGATCTTGTTAGAATTGGGATTTTGTACCTGCTTTCGTGCTATTTGTTTTCTACCTCATACACTAAGGTGGTGGACCACTACATGTTTGTATTGGTAGAAGATTTCGATTCGATGAAAGTATTTCCTTGGGGGAAGATTCTATTTGATATCACCTTATCATCCTTGAAGAAAGGATTAGATAAGCAGATCTCACATTATAGATTGAATGGATTTCTCATTGCTTTTCAAGTGTGGTTGTACAAGTGCATACTGAGTATGGAGGGAAATGTTGCAATAAGAGTTTCTAGGAATTATCCTAGGATTGTAAATTGGACAGTGCACAAGCATCCATCCGTCCCATTGTTGGATGGAAAAGTATTTAAGAATGAGGTAAAGATTAAAGCATGTTTTATGTGGAGGTAACAAATAATTATATTTGTTTTAACGTAATAAGGTTTATATTTGTATGTGTAACAGGTTGAGATAAATGATATTGAACCCTCCATTGCAGAGCTTGGTATGCCGTATATGAGAGGTTGGGATTTATTTTTATGAGATTTATATACCTTGAAAACAGTCTGTAACCTGATTGAAAAACTGTGACCAATATTTTATGTCTATATGTGACTATATAAGTATTTTTGCATAGTCATGCTAGTATGTGGTTTGTAATTGTAAATAAACTGTTACATGAATTCATGATCTGGGACCAATATTCATGTCTATCTATGACTTTATATTGTATAAACTGTAACCTGAATATACAAAATTGGGACAAATGTTCATGGGTATCTGTGACTTTATATATTTATACTGTGACCAATATTATATATCTATCTGTGACTATACAGACATTCTCAATATTCATGATAGTATATGTTTGGATTCTATAGATAAACTGTGCCATGAATACATGATGTGGTACCAAGTTAATTCTATTTGTGATCAATTGTTTGTCTTTGTACATATTTTGTATGATAGGGGTCCAATACTCGAAACCAAGACAGCCTCGTGAGACCGTGCAAAGATTAACAGCACAAGTTGGCACAAGCGAGGCTACTCCTCCTGTTGATACTAATGTGCTACATTCATAGGTTGATAAACAACATGATGATGATATTTTTGTCGACCCACCATTACACGGACAAAAGGATGACAGTCCCAGCACGCCTACACAGCATCGCACAACACATGATCCTCAATGTTCATGTGTTGAAGTAAGTAATTTATTTGATTCCTAATATTTTAACTCTCAATAATATTTTAGAAAATGAATATTTATATTTATTTCATCAGGAATGTGACCGCTTAAAGAAGATATTTCATGATGAAATTTCTGATTTTCGAAGTGAGAATAGAGGTTTGAAAACAGAGATTGCACAACTTGTGTCACGAATGGCTGAAATAAATGATGATTTGAGGAATTCCAACCGCGCTATGAATTTGAATGATGTCATTAATAACCAAGAGTTATTGAAAGTTGGAATTAGTGATTTAAGGTCAAACATGAAGATTCTTGAAGAATTGGTAGCTGGTTTGATATCTTCTTTTGCCGATGAGGTTAAAACAATGTTGAAAACAGAACATGTATCCAATGAAGATGTGAGTGACTAAAAACATATGAATGTGACTTTGCGTTTGGATTTGATTGAAGTGGGAAAATGTGACCACATTTGTCTTAATATTGTCACTACAGAATCAAGGGATTAATGTACAAGAGAAGGCCGATGAAGCAAAGCAGCACGCTGATGAGGTGAAATTATATGTTCTAATGTAACATTTGTATCTTCATTGATTGGACTGAAAAAATTTGACCACATTTGTTTTTATTTTAGAATGAAGGGACAAATGTTGATGAAAATCTAGACAGAAATGAGAAGGCATCTATGCAACCAGATCCCTCAAACGACCCGAAGTCATCTGAAGTCGAACAAACTAAGGTGAGTTTTGACTGAATGTGGTTTAAATTTTTTTTTACGAATTTGGGCAATTGTGACTAGAATTACAAAATGTGACCAGATATGTTTCAATTCTTTTGTTATAGAATGACGAGACTAGGGTGGATGAAGATGTGGACAACAAAGGGAAGGCTCCCATGAGATCTGATCCTTTAAATGACGACGAAGATTTCTACATAATACCAACACCTTCATTTGATCTTGGTGTTTGCACTCCCACACCTGCAAGGAGTGATGATGTAAAGTTGAAAGCTGATCAAGTGTAGGAGCAGGTTGATGAGGTCATAACATCTGTTCTGAAGTCGAGTGATCTCCAAGTTATGACTGAAGGTGATTTATCTGAGGTGAGGTGGATTTTTATGTTTTTTCAAAACCTTGTATGAATATAGACAGTGTATGACTCAAGGTTAATATGGATAAAGATTTGTCTCAACAGAATAATGTTTCTGGATCTGACCATGGTTATATACTTTTATTGTGTGACTTAGGAATCTAATCGTACTCATGATTCCTCCGGTCTTCCTGTGAAAAGGGCACCAAAGCCATTGAAGACTTTACAATCTCCATTTGTTAATGTGGAAGGGCGCCAAGCTTCTATTGGAACAAACTACGATACACAAAATATTGTATTTGATGGATGTTTGGATGGTGTGGATAATGCAGACTTGACAACATTTCACAATTGGTTTAACAGAGGCTACAAGCCAAGGAACAGGTATTTTTTTTATTGAAATATCTCAAACAGGTCAAAGTCTAGAATATCAGGTCACATTATGCATATGATATCAGGTCACATTATGTATATAAGGTCACAGTGTGGGCAAACAAAAGACTGATATGTTAATGTTTCTACAGGACTAAGTTCTATTCAATTGATGACCTGATTAGTCCAGCCTATGTCTGCGGCACTGTCCCCGTGCATTCCAAAACTTGGTGGCATGTTTTAATTGATACTGGATCATCACTAAACAGCATGGTAAATTTTTTTATATGTTTAGGCAATTTTAAATAGTATATCGCACAATATCATGTTATTTATTCTTAATTAATTGTTGACAGCATATCAATGCATGCTTTTATTATGTGCGACAACTTGCCAAGTTTGGAGATAAGGTGAAGATGAAAACGAAAACCACATACTTTCTATTTGACTCCACAATCCGCACAATGTACTCAAAGTACGTCCATGATCCAAGCATCATAAATGACCAGGAAGGCCTTATGCAAACTATAAATGGAGAATGTTTGATGTTTAATACTCCTTGGAGAGAGGTTGAGTATGTGCTTTTTCCTATCATGCCTACAAATAAAGCACATCGGGTGCTTGGACAGCTTGACCTAAACAACCGTGTCCTGTACATTTTCAATTCAAGCTACAAAACTTATCGGGACAACATGGTTCGAGAGGGTATTGTGTCTCACATCAAGATTCTTACACAGTTGATGAAAATGGCAGGGTTGTGGGTCTCAAGCGCAGATGGTGGAGATGATAGTACAAGTGAGTTGCAAACTACCATTGTAAGTGGTTTACAACATCAACGAAATGGGTATGTATTCTAATTGTATATTACACCCGTATGACAATTAGGAAACATCTTATGTACTTTCTGTAATGCATTTTGTTTCACATTTGTACAGGAATGATTGTGGCATTTTTGTGGTAAAATATGCTCAATACTTGCTCCACAATGATCTTGCAAATATGTCAATGACATTTGATACAACAACAGCACGGATGGAAATTTCATCTTTGTTGTTCAAGCACAAGTATATCAGGCCGATTGGGAAGAAAGGGGAAGCATAGATGGATGTTTGATTCATATTATTCATATTTTTCTATGCTAGATAATGATTAATTTCTTATTTTTGGTGTAACGTTGTAACTGACGAGTGGGATATTCACTAGTTTCACATTTTGCTTTTCAGTAAGTAGTTTCATATTTAGTTTCACTAATTTTGTTGATTTTGTAAATATGTTTTCGGAATGACAGGTCACTTGAATTATCTATATTCAAGCTATATCAGTTTTGCTCACATTCATTCACAGTGTCCAAAAAATTGGTCACAAACGGTCACATTTTTCATCTCGAGCAGTCACAGTGTGTTCAGAAACTGGTAACAATCAGTCACATTTTGCTTAAACATTGGTCACAGTCAGTTATAATGTGCACAATAAGCAACAAGGATGCCGGAATCTAGTCACAAAAGGTCACAGTTAATAAATATTCTGTCCGAATTGATTATACGGGATTACAAAGTTAAGTCATTGTTTATGTCAAGCAGTCGCAGTGTGCTAAAAAAATGGTAATAATCAATCACAGTTTGCTTAAACATTGGTCACAGTCAGTTATAGTGTGCAAAATAATCAACCAAGGTGCCTGAACTTGGTCACAAAAGGTCACAGTTAATAAATATTCTGTCTGAATTGATTACACGGTTGAATCATCGTTGATACCAAGCTGTCACAGTGTGATAAAAAACTGGTAACAATTAGTCACAGTTTATTTAATCATTGGTCACAATCAGTTATGGTGTGCACAAACATTGGTTATAATCATTCACATTGTGCAGGATGAAAAATGAATAGTATTTTATTCAATATATCTGAGAACATAGTTTATATGAAAAAATGTAATAATAAGGCAATACAATGAATATCTTCAAATTCATAATAGAATGATCTATCTGCCTTGTTTTCGCTTTTTGGTTGCCCTCAATTTCCCTTCTTCATGGTTAAGTGGTACCATGTTGTTGCATGTTCGGCGATTGTGACCAAGTCCACCGCACCTTCCAAATTTAACAACCTGCGACCTCTCACATGCTGCTTTCGTACGCTTCTCATTTGGACGTCCAGAAGATCTCTTTTGAATAGGAGCTAGTACAACTCTACTGGTAACTTCTTCTGGTATATTCCACTCTATTATATTTCCAATGGGAAACACCGTTGATCTATAGGTGTTTATATATGCATCTTGTGTGCAATAATTTGAGCAAAAATCATACATGTCCAACTTCAACGTAGCTATAACTGCTAATGCATGTGGACATGGGAGTAGATCAACCTGAAACATCCTACAACTACATGTACGTTCATGTATGTCAATCATGAACAATGAAGAATCATCTCTAACTTCGTACAATGTGTGACTAGCTGGAGAAACCTATAATAATGAATAAATTATGAAATTGAATAGAAGAGTAAAAAAAATCACATTTTTATACATGATCTATAGAACATAAATAATGAACTTACCTTTAAATTTCTCAAATCATGGTTCATTTTCCTCAATTGTTTCTCATACTTGGTTGAAAGTTTTGTGAATGTGCAATGTGCATTGTCTCTGTTCTTACAAAACCAAGACTGAATTGTTTGCCTCAATGACTCTATAAGTGCTTGAATTGGGTAGTTTTTTGAAGCTCTTGTGACTGCATTCACGGATTCCACAATATTTGATGTCATGGTGGAATATATGTTCGTTGGCATGTGCAACCGTGACCATTTTTCATTGCCTACACCATCCTACAAAGAAATAAAATATCACAATTGATGTACTTTAGGTTCTCAAAAACAGTTTAGTATCTTTCACACAACAAACCAGTCACACGTGAAATAAATCTAGTCACGGTAGGTCACATTGTTAATAAAAAAATATAATTTATAAAATGTCACAACTAGTCACAATTAATACATAATATGTCACACATACTACTGATTATATCATACATAAAACAGATCAAATTATAGTAGATCACATTTACTAAAGTCTGGTCACACAGAGTTAATAAAAAACATAATTTATAAATGGTCACAAACAGTTACAGCTAACACATAATTGGTCACACACAGTACAAGTTCACAGAATTATATGGGAAATACCATATATTTCTTGATTCATGGATGCATTGCGTACAATTGTTGCATGTGATACTCAAACTCATTAAAGGTATATGCTTGGACTGCACAATTGAAGGCATGTGTGATGTTTTCATTTGACCTCCCAAATTGAGTCCTCAAGTTTTTAAGCAAGTGGTAAGAACATATCCCATGCATTGCCTCAGGATATACTACTTCAATGGCGTTCTTTATACTATTATGTCTATCCGACACTATACATAAATGTTCTCTTGATACATAAGCCCTTTTCAACATTTGAAAAAACCACGTTCAAGACCTATCATTTTCATTGTCCCCAACCCTGAATGCAAGTATAAAGATGTTGTTATTTGCATCTTGTGTACATGCAGTAAATAGTGTTCCTCCATAATGCCCATTCAAATATGTACCATCAACTACAATCACTGGTCTACAAAATTGCCACCCAACTATAGATGCACCCAAAGCCATAAAGCAATACTTAAACCTGTTTTCATGATCTGTTAATATTCTTGTGATTGTTCCATTGTTCACTTGTTACAACATATAAAAATAAGATGGCAGTCTTTGAAAAGATGTGGTCGGGTCACCTCTTATCAACTTCAATGTCTGCTTACGTGATCTCCAAGCCTTTGCATAGTTAATTGAAACTCCATATGTATGCAAAATATCGTTAGATATATCATTAGGAGTGTATATGGTTCTAGAAGAGGTATACTTATACTTGATGCAATTTGACACAATGGAGCTAGATACTTGTCGATGTGACCCCAAAAAATTGTTTGTTGAGCATGTGTGACCAATACCCATTTCCCGAATCTTGAACATATTGGTTTCTCCCAAACGCGAAGATCTGAATGTCCAAATACAATCACTATGTGAACATTTGAGCACATACTCTTTTTTGTCAGATCTCTTCACCTTATATTCAAACTTATTTTGGATTGCGTAAAATGTCATGCTCATTTTTAGTATTTCCTTGTTGCGGAATACCCTTCCTTCCACAATTTCTGCTGCATCTGCATGGGAGACTAATGTGAAATCTTCTTTAGTGTTTCCTTCCTCAACAATCATAACAGATTCACAAATTTCTGAAGCTATCTGTTGCAAAGAGAGCATGTTGGAAGATGATCCCTCATTTCCTATTGAGGATTCTGAAGACTGTAAAAGACCACTTGAATGCAAAGTGAGTGCACTTTCAACAACTACATTTATGGGATAACTTGAGACGTATCCATTCTTAGACTTTAGCCTCAAATATATGTAGACATTATTGTTATTCAATATACGAATGGGAGGCAAAGAAGTATTCAACAAATATGTCAATTTAACCGATACTTTTGTATGCTGAAATCCCAACTTTGAAACTATAACCTCAACAAGTTCAGTGTAATTACAAGTCTCCTCCACTAGAACAAGGGATGGTTGACCATCCTACAACAAACAAACGTGTAAATCAACCATCATGTTCATACACAAAATAACATGTCACATTTAGTTTAAAACACCTTTACACACAACGTGAAAAGATTCTGTCCTATTTTCATGTCACAGTTACACATAAAATTAAAGTCACACATGAAACATATTGTCACATTTAGTTCAGAATAAGTCACAACTTCTAGACAATTTGATCACCGTGTTTTATTTGTGATTCTATACACTCCAATGCACGTGTAATTTCATGAAATCATATTTAGCACAACAAACAAATGCATACAACTACCATCCTGTTTTCATGTCGCTGACACAGAAAAATGACATGAAACACAAGACATTTGGTCACAATTAGTTCAAAATAAGTCACAGCTACTTCACAAAATGGTCAAAATGTTTTCTTGTGATTCTATACATTCCAATGCTTTCATGGAATCATATTTAGTACAACGAAGGAATGTGTAGAGCTACCATACTGTTTTCATGTCACAAATTACACATAAAAATTACATGAAAACACAAAAAAATTTGGTCACATTTAGTTCAAAACAAGTCACAGTTAGTTGACAAATTTAATCACAATGTTTATTGTGATTCTATACACACCAGTACAGAAATGGGAATTCGCGTCGGTTGGAAAACGGAATACGCGTCGGTTGTAGCGGCGATGCATATGATGCAGACGCGTAAAGTACAACCGACGCCCAAAGTCAGTTTTGGACGTCGGTTCTAATTTAAAACCGACGCCTAAAGTAAAAAAAAAATAACTTTGGGCGTCGGTTCTAATTTTAGAACCGACGCCCAAACCTTTTTTTTTTTGTATTTATAAATTATATGACCTGTAGTGACCTAGACGTGGCCTGCAATGATCCAGGCCACTGCAGGTTGTATTTATATATTATATGACCTGCTGTGACCTGCAATGACCCAGGCCACTGCAGGTCGTGGCCTGCAGTGACCAGGACGTGGTTTGCGATAACCTGAACATTCTCATCACCAAATATATATATATATATATATATATATATAATCGATATATACGTAATAAAATTAAATTAACAACAATTATACTTACAAATTGTTAATGTATGATACAAATTAAATATATATGTAAGTGCAAGTTTTGATTACGCTTCGATTTATACAAATCTATGAACGAAGTATTTTGCCCATAAGTTTTGAATCTCGATTACTTCCTCCGTTGAATAATATTCTTTAAATGCCTACAAACAATCAAAATGAATTATTAGTTATTTTTTCACAAAATATAAAGTCATTATTAAAATTCTCATTTTCAATGACTTATACCTTTTCTAACGAAGTAAGTTGAAAGTGTTCTGTGACTATCTCATACATATTTCTCATAACGTAGTAGCCACACTCAGATCCTCCAGGTTGTTGAGGACACTGAAATATTCACATTGAAAAATAACAATATTAGTAATCAAACTAAATAAAATATAGAAATAATTCAAAGATTTTTAATAAAGTTTAAATCCGTGTTGTCATACTTTTACGTTTTTCCACGTTGTATTGGATTTTGTCCTCATGCCTCCAACTGTCCAATACGTTTTGAAAGCCCTAAAATTTCAATAAATTATATCAACAAGCTACAAAAAAAATAATGACTCAAATTTCCTACAGAAATTTTGGCAGAGTCTCCCCTATAAATTGAACTTATCCAACCTGTAGGGGGATCCTGCTATTCAAAACTATCAACTTCTCAACAATCACAACTCCAAAATCAATTTCACCACAACTCCACAATTATTTCATTAAAAGTTTCCTAACTTACGTGTTCAATATCGGCTTGATATCCAAGTCACGCTTAGATGCAGCAGCTGAATCTAAGAAGTACACCGTATTCTTCTCAGGAGAAATAACTAGCAACATCCAGTGATTCCTACGTATTATGAACGTGTAAATACAACTTTAAATATCATATCATTCAAATTATGTTAAAAATTAGAGAATATCAATGGTCTTACTCCTGAAAATACGGTGCTAGAATGAATTTCTTAGTTTTCATTGCCTTCATGGTGCTGGCAAGTAATTTATAACACCATTTGCATTTGTTCTTACTGAAATCGATGCAATGTGTGTCGGAGACATGAATCCAATCGATTCAATACCATATTCTTGACACAACTCATGGAGGTACCTAAAAAATAATAATACCAATAAATAGAAATAAAATAATGATTTAAATTGAAGTTATAATTTTTGATCAGAAGTCTTACAATGAAAACACTTGTAAGATTGATGTATCCAACCATTGCATCGTAAGCAAGTCGGTGATGTCTCCGACTGTAACATAAAAACCATCATCGAATGCAAAGTTGAACACGGCGGCATCAACGGGTACCTGGTAGAAGTCATCACCAACAGGAAATTGAATGACCAGAGTGTGTATCATTTTACAATACCATATTCTTGACACAACTCATGGAGGTACCTAAAAAATAATAATACAAATAAATAGAAATAAAATAATGATTTAAATTGAAGTTATAATTTTTGATCAGAAGTCTTACAATGAAAACACTTGTAAGATTGATGTATCCAACCATTGCATCGTAAGCAAGTCGTGATGTCTCCGACTGTAACATAAAAACCATCATCGAATGCAAAGTTGAACACGGCGGCATCAACGGGTACCTGGTAGAAGTCATCACCAACAGGAAATTGAATGACCAGAGTGTGTAACATTTTACAATCATCACCCAGACGTTGCAACGTCTCATCGTCAACAATCGCAGGTCGCTGAGTGGATGACATTTCGAAACTCTGGGGTGTTTTTCCTTCGTTAAATTTTTTTGCCTGTTGTGGTGCCTCTTCCTGCAACAAGATAATTTTTATCATCTTTAATTGTTATGCAAATTTAAAAGAAATTAATAATGACAGAATCTTTTATATAACTAAATGTTTGTACCTCTCCAAAAATCACCAACTCCTCGGGCCATTGCAAGAAGCTTCCAATAGCTTCCCCCACTGTGGTGTGGTATTGAGATGGCATTGGAATACAAAACGCTTCTGCACCATCGAAAATGTGGTCAATGGACACCTTAGCATGATCAGGCCAAAGAGGTTGATGATGCACCACCGTGTCGGGTCCGGCTGGATAAATCATCCCGCTCACTACTATTTGTTTCTCACCATTAAGACTTATGGCGAGACGACAAGGAGTCGGCTTCTATTGTACAAGATCATTGAACATATATGTTAGCAACTTCCAGTTGAAATAACATAAATAATGTTAAAAAATTCTAAATAACATAACATTAAATACCTGAGGTCCATGAAATGGATCTGGATCCACGGAGTGGCAACTGCTGCGAGTTGGTGGTCGGGGCTGTGGAGTTACGTCCACCTCGGCCTCAACATTTAAGCCCAGGCGTTGGAGGATAGCATCGTATTTAGTCTGCATACTATGGTAGTCCCTCTGCATAGTATCGAATTTACTCTGCATCTTCGACATGGTCTGATGCCTGACACGCTCGACAATACTATCCTCCATCTCTGACCTGATCATCTCCTTAATATCTTCTACTGAGACGACCCCATAGGAACGTCTAATGTAATCATCAGGTCTTCCGTAAACATCCCTCGTGATCACATAGACGCCATACCCCCTCACCCTACCAGGGTGATCCGGCTTACCAAGAGCTTCACTTAAAATATCATACTGTCTACTTGCCACAAATGTCCCCTGCGTGGACTGCTCAGCTTTTTCAACCTATTAACAGAAAAATGAAACATAAATATAAGTATATATTTAAGTAAATTTGAATTTAAATTATGAAAAAATAATCATGATATACTTACAATTTTATCAAACACCCCCCTCGTTTTCTCGTTGGGGATGTAATAACTTCCATCTTCTTTCTTCTTCGATCTAGCTCGAATCCAATCTAAACTTCGATCCTCACTTACAATCGACGAGCTAATCATGTCGCATGAAGAACTAGAAGACAGTGGGTCACTGACTACCCATTGTGGCTTCATCCCCGCATAACCAGCTGAGCCCATATAATGTGGATGCTCGTTTCGCAATTGAGCATCCCTGACCTTCTTACTTTTTTCCTGAAAATTGTCACATCAAGTATTTAATTTTCAACTCAATAAATCACATGCGTACAATTAAATATATATACCTTAAATTTCTCAGTCTGGCATTCTTTCTTAAACGAGTCCCATTGCTATTCAGTTATAAAAGAGTAAAGTTGCGTAGGAGATGTGTATTTTGGGTGGTCATGTGTAATATAATCATGAACCAGCTGAGTCTTGAAATCTTTCCATCGCATCCCCGCAACTTTCAACACCCTTTTTTTGGTTGCGTCATCGGGGATGTTGAACTCCCTCTGAAAGACGAATATAATATGAGTTATTATAAGAAAAAATTACGAAACGTTATCAATTAACCATGCATGAAGTGATAGTACATTTATTTCTTCCCACATCAAATCCTTAAAGCCGGGATCAACCATGTGTCAATCACTGATGTTAATGTCAACGTGAATACGGGCCAAACACCCGACATAATGTTTGAAGTTCCCCTTGCCTGGTCCGATTGGCCTATGTTTGTCATCGAACTCGATGACATTCACTTCACCGGCCTTCTTCATGTTTTTACACATTGTTGGCCCTCTAGTCCTTTTGGTGCTGGTAGTACGATGATCATCTGAAGATGATGAAGACTCGGCCATTATATTGAGACTACTGTTAACGTACCTGCACATATAACAACGTATTAATAAATTATTGTTATCAAAACGACAAAAGGAATTATTAACAATGTATAGAGCATATATGAAAAATAAAAGAAAGTTATAAGCAAAGACTGTGTAAATAAACTCATACAATTAATAATCAGGAACGACGGTCAATCCATAATCCTTCTTCATGATCCCAACGCATATAATTTGATTCAATGTTATCTTCCCCTAAAGTTGCACTCCGTTGTATACCGATAGAAAATGGAGGGGTTTCATCAAAGTGATCATAATCTTCTTCATCTACTACATCACCAATCCCAACAATGCGTCTCTTGCCTTGAAGGACGACTGACCACTTAGTATCGGCAGGATCAAGAACATAAAATACTTGTTTGGCTTATGATGCAAGTACGAATGGCTCGTCTAGATAACCCAACCGTCCGAAATCCACCATAGTGAATCCTAATTCATCCACCCGAACACCCCGTTGGTTATCAACCCATTTACATTGGAAGAGAGGAAACTTGAACTCCCTATAATCAAGTTCCCAAATATCTTCAATGATACCATAATAGGACATCGAGGCATCTACTGGCATGGTATCTTTAGCATTTGAAAAATCTCTTGATAGTGCTACTTGTGTCACTCCACTGCTTTGCACCGCACTCTTATCATCTTGACGTTTAGTGTAAAACGTATACCCATTAATGTCATATGCTTCATATGACCTCACAATCGTGGTAGGACCGTAAGCTAACCACTTTACCGTTTCAACAATAGTATTCGGTGTTTGTGACAATTCTTTCATGACTTTATCTTTGAACCATTTTGCAAATGAACGATTATACTCATTAGTTACCCACCTTTCAACTTTTGAAGGATTCTGCTACCTTATGATGGACATATGCTCGTCCAAATATGGATGAACTTCAGGAAGGTGTTGTAATACAAGGAGGTGTGCTTTATATCGCAATTCAACATTGTGGACGATTGACTTGCATCCAATAGTACCTTTACCTTCAAGTCTTCCATCATGCCGAGATTTAGGAACACCAATAGTCTTAACGTCATCCAAGTAATCAATACAAAATTCAATAGCCTCCTCAGCAGCATAACCTTCAATGATACTGCCTTCAGGTCGAAATCGATTTCTCACATATCCTTTCAATATACCCATGTATCTCTCAAATGGATACATATACCTCAAGAATACTGGACCACAAATCTTAATTTCTCTCACCAAGTGAACAAGTAAGTGCACCATAATGTCAAAAAATGATGGCGGAAAATACATTTCAAATTGACATAGAGTGATAACAATATCGGCCTGCAAATCATCCAACTCCTCCGGATCAATAACTTTGCTGCAAATTGCATTGAAGAAAAAACAAAGTTTTATAATGACTTGTCTAACATGTTTTGGGAGAATGCCTCGAATTGCAACTGGTAACAATTGTTGCATTACGACATGACAATCATGAGACTTCATACCAACCAATTTTAAGTCCTTCATCGAGACAAGACTTTTAATGTTTGATGAGTACCCAGATGGAACCTTAATAGTATGCAGGCACTCACAAAAACTTTTTTTCTCTTTTCTCGACAAAGTATAGCAAGCTGGGGGTAAATAAATACGCTTTTCCGACTCTTGCGGTGCTAATTGATCCCTTATCCCCATTTCTACCATGTCCTTCCTGACTTTAATACCACCTTTCGTCTTTCCTGGAATGTTCAACAATGTCCCAATGATGCTATCACAAACATTTTTCTCCACGTGCATTACATCAAGACAATGTCTTACAGATAAGTGTTGCCAATAAGGTAGATCCCAGAATATGGACATTTTCTTCCAAAGACTCTTCTGAGGAGGCTTAAAAGTTTTTCCAAACAAAACATCAAAATTTTTTACTCGTTCATATACCTCACCTCCTATTAATGGTAAGCGAGCTGTTCGAGCCTTGATTTTTCCATTGAATGGCTTTTTCTTCTTGCGATAAGGGTGGTCAGTAGGGAGAAATCTTCTATGACTCATAAAAACATTTTTCTTGCAGTTTTTCAACCAAAGATCAATCATGTCTTCTTCACAAATGGGACATGCTTTAGGTCCTTTGTTAGTATAACCCGACAAGTTACCATAAGCTGGAAAATCATTTACGATGCAAAATATCATAGCACGTAAGGTGAAATTCATCTGAGTATATGCATCAAACACAGACACGCCTTCATCCCACAACAGTTTTAAATCTTCAATTAGTGGGGCTAGATAAACATCTATGTCATTACCCGGTTGTTTGGGCCCTGATATTAACATAGATAACATGATATACTTGCGCTTCATACATAACCAAGGAGGAAGATTGTAAATAGTCAAAAGAACCGGCCAAGTGCTATGTCGACTACTCATATTACCGTGTGGGTTCATCCCATCTGTACATAGTCCCAGCCTAAGATTTCTATCTTCGCCCCCAAACTCGGGAAACAACCTGTTAATATTCCTCCATTGAGGAGAATCAGCCACGTGTCTTAGTTTTCCATCTTCTTTTCTCCCGTCGGCATGCCACCGCAAGTTCTTTGCATCATTTGCATTGGCAAACAAACGTTTAAATTTTGGTATTACAGGTAAATACCATAACACCTTTGCCGGAGGGCTTTTCTTATCACCACAATTATCATTCACGTTCTTCCGTTTATATCATGATGCCCCACACTTTGGACATAGACGCAAGTCATTGTAATCATTTCGATACAGTATACAATCATTTGGACATGCATGTATCCTCTCAATCTCCATACCCATCGGGCATAATAATTTATTTGCCTCGTAAATTGAACTAGGAAGTTAGTTATCTTCCGGAAGCATCTCTCGTAACAGTCCCAATAATGCCGTGAGACTCTTATCACTCCACCTATTGCTTGCTTTAAAGTTATACAATTTTAGTACAGCTGACAATTTAGTGAATTTATTACAACCAGAAAACAAAGGCTTCTCAGACTCGTTGAACAAGTTATCTAATACATGAGGCTTTTCAATGTATTCCCCTTGTATATCACGCATCATTTCGTCTATTATATCATTCTCGTCATTTTCCAAATCATTCTCACAAATATTGCTTGAATTATTCTGCTGCTGATCACCAACATCGTCACCAGTACTCGTCATGGGAAGCATACTCTCACCATACCATATCCATCGTGTATAACCTTCCTTAAACCCACGACGAATCAAATGACTCTTCAATTGATCAAAACTACGAAACTTTCTCAAATTCTTACAATCGTAAAAATGGGCACAAAATCATTGTTTCACCTTTCTTTCTCTTGTTTTCATCCGCACATTTCATAAACTCTTCAACACCTTTTACATATTCATGTCTATTACGTCTGCCATACATCCAACCCCGATCCATATCAATGACCTATATGTGAAGATATAATTAAAAAAATTTATTAGTTTTGAGTAAATATTTATTTAGTATGGTCAATTCTGTAATAGTGAAAATCACTTTAAACTATAATTTTCATTTTTTATTTACAAAATTTTACAAAACTTTTGACACAACCTCCCCTATAAATTGGACTTAACCAACCTGTAGGAAGAATCAACATATCACAATAAACCAAAATGTTCAACCTCGACATATTCAAAAATCAAATACAACTCCAATCAAACCTCAACATCATCAACTACTCCAAGTTTAATTCGAAATCCATTCTCAATTCCTAAAAAGTCAAGCTAAGATTTCATGACTTAATATCTCAGAATTTCAACTCCAATAATTAAAATATTAAAATGTATCTATCTACTAACTTAAAATCAACAATATAAATTTAACACCCAAATTTATATATATTAAAATTTAATTAACACATTTATACATATTAACATGTAATTATCATATTTATATAATAATAAATATACATACATATATAAACACACACACACACACACACACACACACAAATATATACACAGGCATACACACACACACACAAATATATATACACGCACAAACATATATATACACATAAATATATATATATATATATATATATATATATATATATATATATATATATATATATACACAAATATATAATTCTATAGACGCATATATATACACACATACATATATACAAAAATGAGAATCGAGTCTTAAAATGTAGGAGGTGGCGGCGGCAGTAGAAGAGTGAGGGCGGTGGAGGTGGTGGCGGCGGTAGAAGAGTGAGGGCGGTGGAGGTGGCGGCGGCAGTAGAAGAGTGCCGTGAGACTCACAAGAGAGGGAGAGTAGAGAGAAGATAATTGTGAGAGAGAGGCGTGAGAGTAGTAGCTAGTGTACTGAAAGAGAGAAAGAGGCGCGAGAGTGTGTATGAAATTACCGGGAGAAAATTTATTATAAGAAAAGACGTCGGTTCAAGAAAAAACAGACGCGAGAAACATGGTTTCTCGCGTCGGTTCAAGGGTTTCTCGCGTCGGTTCTCCTTGAACCGACGCGCAAAGTCAGCTGGTCCGACTTTGCGCATCGGTTCAAAGAGAACCGACGCAAGAAACCGGGGTTTCTCGCGTCGGTTTTTTCTTGAACCGACGCGCAAAGTCGGACGATCCGAATTTGCGCGTC
The DNA here is from genome assembly GCA_963555705.1 of Ligustrum vulgare. Lineage (NCBI taxonomy): Eukaryota > Viridiplantae > Streptophyta > Magnoliopsida > Lamiales > Oleaceae > Ligustrum > Ligustrum vulgare. The sequence continues at coordinate 59,259,334 of OY743173.1, forward strand.
GGTTTAAAATGGAAACCGACGCCTTTTCCTAAATTTTAATTACGAAAATGCCACCGTCCTATTTTACACGTCGATTTTTTTGTAAAATCGACCTGTGTTCCTCATTTTTTTTTTTTGCCTTTTTGTACTAGTGACATTCGAATGCACATGTTATTCATGAAATCATATTTAGTGCAATGAAATCAAACACATCGATGCAATTTTTATTGATGTGGTATTGGTATTTACAGAGCAACATTCTAATTAAACATGAAACACCTCGTAAATCTAGATTTCACATTTCAAGTTTTGAAGAAAACTTCATCTGGAAAACAGAATGGTAGCCAATATGCTTACCTTCAGAATCAATTCAAAGAACCGTAGCTTCTGATTCAAGGATCCATAGCTTCTGATTCAAGGACCCGTAGCTTCAGAATCAATTTAACGAACAGTAGCTTCCGATTTACCCAATAAACGATGATGGTGTTTCATGGAATATGAGAGTAACGCTACCTCAATTGTTGATTTTTGCCTAGAATCTTTAATTTCGAGAAGAAACAATTGATTTTGTAGCTTCAATTGATTTTGCAAATTTTAGGGAGATATTATAGGGAGAGTTATTCTTTTGTTGGTAAATTTCTTTTTATTAACGAGATTGTGTGTTTATTAACTGCTAATATATATTATATATTATTAGTTATATTAATTGTATTTACCACCTGATTTTTAGAAAAATTACACAAGTTTGTTAATTTTAAAAAGTGATAGTTTTACCTTTTTAGTTATGTATTGTTCCCTAACTTAAACATCGACCCGGTCCATGTGGCTTAATTAATCCAATTAATTAAACATGCGACATTAGTTAATCAATCCAATTAATTAACTCGAGCCTATTAATAAATAATATAATTAATTAATTCTACAAATGTCGAACACTTGTTAATTAATTAATTCCAATCACATTCTTCTAATTCTCCCTTTGTGTGTGACCCTTTAGGTTCTCAACCACGGTGTCGAACTACGTGAATTATTATTTTGATCTAATCAAAATAAGATTAATTAAAACTCTCTTTTAAATTAATCATTAATTCTCCTAGATTAATTAATTCACATTAGTAGTCCCAGATTGACATCTAGCAATGTGTCAGGGCAATACATGTGATGGGAAATGTCACGTGGTGTGACAAAACCAAACTAGTTCGTTTATCATGAAACTTTAATCCCTTCGTCAATATGATCCGATCAATTACGAGATATGGAAATGTGTCAATCTCATTTATTGATCATATCTTTTATTTCGCTCTTAAGTCAATAAATGTCGAAACTATTTTCGACTTTATTAATTCACCTTGGCCAAGGATTTCGATATCGACTTAACCAAATAAGACGCAGATCATAATCTCTTACTATCTAAGAGTGACGAATCTTATATTGATCATTCACAACCTTCATGTGATTCTTGACATACCCGAACGACATCGTATTAGGGACTCCTTTCAGAGCAACATCCGACTTCACCAAAGTATGACTGCCCTCATATAAGGTACCATGATGACCTCAAGTCAAAGGATCAATTCCACCAACGAACGTTAGAGATTTACCACTGACACTCAAATAGTTATCCATGTGGAATCTTCGTTGCGGGTCTCCAATGTTTTGTTCTCTTAACAAAACATCCACGTGTTCATTTAGATGTCTCTACATCTTAGCTTGTGAGATCAGCTACTCACTTCTAAAGTGGGGAATGACACACGTGTTGGTCTATTCGTAACAAAGATAATCGTATCTCAATATTACTTTACGACCAATGATATTTAAGATTCAATTGTAACTTATATCACACAATCACAACTTCTTGTGATTAACAAGTTATCAAGATTTGAATCTACGGACTCTGTTGATTTAATTAGCAAGAATAATAATATTATTACAAATCAATTAAATAACAGATCTGCCTTATATTAAATGCATCAAATATATTAGTAAGTGTTTGGTCAAACGATTGGACCTATGGCATAACACTTACAGGGTGTCAAACACAAAGGAAACAAATTAGTAATAATATGTTGTTATTGTTTAGTCAATATTAATAACTTTCAGTGTTAAAATTATAATTTAATTATGTATTATATTCATTTGTTATTCTTAATATTATAAATCATATGTATTTGCATAATATTTATAAATTGTAATAATTGCATTAAAGAACATAGACTTCGTTAAAGTAATTATGCGAATATAAATATTTGAGTAAACTTTGCATATAGAATTATATCAAACATGATATACTATAATGAGACTCATTATTTCAAATATATTGTAGATGGTAATAGTAAATAGAATTGATGGAAAAAATCCCTCCAAACTAGGGGCAATAACAGAAACGTCTATCAAGATATTATATATCTATTATATTATTAATATTATTCTGGAATAAAAATAATATTTCAACTAAATATCATATCTCTAAAATATGCAGTTAAAATACTATTTTTGTTTGTTGTTCTTAATATCATAGATCATATATGTAGCTATCAGTATTAAAATTATGTTTTGATTATTATCATTTGTTATTACAAATCATATTTTATGAATTATATATCTTATATATTATTATTGGGATTGGTGTTTTTTAATGAAGATTTAAAAAAAAAAAAAAGTTAAATACGAGATGCAAAAAACAATCATTTATTATTTAAATATATAAATTGATTTTTACTATTGAAAGGAGCTATTATAATTTGAAATAATGAGATCCATTATTTCAAATAGTTTGGTTTGTAATAGTAAATTTTTGAAGAATATTTAGTTGAATAGCAATGAATTTTTTTGCATTTAAAGTGAGGTTTTGAATAATGACTACTAAACACAGGTTTTGAAGGATATCAAATATACGCGAAATAACGCAGTAGTATGTAAAATGTTATTATTGTTATTTGTATATTTTGATTTTGATTATTATTTGTTATCTTTAATATTACAAATCATATTTTCTGAATTATATATCATATATTTTTATTGTGATTAGTTTTTTGAATGAAAATTGAAAAAAAAAAAAAAATTAAATACGAGAGGCAAAAAAATCATTTATTATTTATAGAGAGGTTGTTTCGTCCCATATGCTTTTTTCAAAATTTTGAGAAATTTTGGAGTTATGGGAGAATGTGGTTGAAAAGTGTGAAAGATGGTAGGACTCACAAAAATATGTGATTGAAAATGAATGTGGAGAAAATTTTTAAATTTTGCATAGAACAAAATTATGTTTTGATTATTATCATATGTTATATTTAATATTACAAATCATATTTTCTGAAATATATGTCATATATATTATGTGATTGGTTTTATTGAACTAAAATTGAAAAATGAAAAGAGAAGATGTTTTTCTTCTTAAAAAATTGCTTAAAAATTTTTGTTGTTTATAAATTGTAATGATTGGGTTAAAAACAGATATTTAGTTAAAGTAATTACACGAATATAACAATTTGAGTAAACTTTCTATATAATATTACATCAAAAATGACATAATTATTGATTAACAAATAATTAATTACTTAATATTATCATAATTACTTTTGTGTAATTTACTTCGAATATAATTTTTAAATACCTTTTCGAAAACAAGCGTGAATAAAATTAATAAAATGATACTTAACAAAAGAATAAAATTCAACAGTAAAAAGAAAATTAAAATTGAATAACAGAAATGAATTTAATTTAAATAAATAATTCAATTTTATTTTATAAAATAAAATAAAAATGATTCTAATTTAATATGAAAATATTAAGATTGTTGTTCTATATTTTGTATTATTTTTAACTTTATGTGTACATTATTTTATTTATAGCATGTGGTTGAAAAAAAAAATTAAAAAATGATGTTTTGAATAAATAATTAGTACCATTAAACATTATCGTTATTTTTATTTGTATATTTTGATTATGATTACGAGATGCAAATAACGGTCATTTATTATTGAAATATGTAAATTGATTTTTATTATTAAAAAAAGTTATTATAATTTCAATTAGTTATATATATTATTTCTAAAATTTTAATAGTTATTGTAATGTAATATTATTTTTTTATATTTGATATCGTGCATCGCATGTGTGATTTTTCTCTTTTAAAATAATCATTTTTATAATTGAGGCGGTGTTAGGTAAACATTATAATTTCAAATTATAACGAGCAAAATTTTTCAAATTACTTTTATTTACACATATTTTCTCTCTTCAATTTTTAATCAAATAAATTTTTTACCTAGAAATATACATTATAAATAAATTTCATTTATTTCAATTGCCAAACGGATCCTTAAAGTAGTAGACCAAGAAAATGGACCTTGTCAAACAAGATTTGTGGCAAGGTCAAAGATGGCAATTGCCAAATATCCAGAATGAGATGAATTGGAATCCAGGATGACTTCATTGACTCATTATTGAACGAGAAAGACGCTTTTGAATTTGATGCATCACATATCCTTTATTTTATATTTTCGTTTGGATTATAACAAACTCTAGACGGAATAATATGCGTGGCATTTGTTTAAAAAATTATAGTCTTCAAATTTCGTGGGACTATAAATATTTAATGCTTGTTGATCAAGGGAAGATTCAAGTTTGAAGTTTTTAAAATAAGTCGTCATTTTATCTTCAATACAACCGTGGATTGCTTAAAAAATAATACTCCATACAAAATATTTAAAAAATTGCGTAGGAGATAAATATTTTTGTCATTTGTTTTATAAATCGTTTATAAAATATTGTTTATAAATATTATTTATAAATAGTGACGTAACAATATTTCTTTAACCCATTTTCCTAAAAAAGTTAAAAATGGTAGATTGAAATTTTTGACCAACTAAAATTATTGACTTTTAAAAAAATATTCAATGAAATACTATCACGTGATCGTTTATAAACAAATTCTATCAAAAAGAGGATTAAATGCATTATGTTTGGCTTGGAATTAGTTAATTTTTCTTTTTTATTTGTCTTACCCATTTATTGGGATGGAAATCATTCAAAACTTTTTATTATTTTTTGTAATTTTTTTGACGAAAACATTGCATGTTCTTTCAAATATTGTTGCTTATTAGTTAAATTGAAGGGTATGTTCGACTGAACATAAAAAAAAAAAAAAAAATGCAAAATTTTCCCTTGTCTAAGCATATTTTCCTACCAAAATGGTGAGAAAATTTTTGGGAGGCAAATTGCCTGAAATGTGCTCTAGGAATTTGTAGGTTAAAAATATTTGTAATGACAAATGTTCCAACCAAACACAAAAGGAGAAAAATATTTGAAATAATTTGATATTTTGCATGTCAAATGAATGTAATCAAAAACACTCAAAATCTCAAATGAATCACTACTTATTTTTATTATTATTTGTTAAAATCATGTCACCAAACTACTATCTTGTTTGCCACCATAGGTCACTAATACTGCGTTTGATAGAGATTGTGAAATTTGGGTGAAAAGAAAATGAATTTCAGTGAATTGAATACCTGAAAATTTGATGTTTTATGTGTTTGATTGATTTAATTTTCAATGTGGGAAATTTTCGAACTTTTGTTGTTTGATTGACATTATTTTTCATGGTAAATAAAGTAAAATTTAACTATTTTAATAAAAAAAATATATTTTTTAATTTTTTCACACATTTGTACAGGGGCGGATCCACCTCTAGGCGAAGTAGCGCGGCCGCGCTACCTCGCCGTCAGCGATCCGCCATCGGCGTCGCTAGCGATGTGCTACTCTGAACTTTTTTTTTTTGCCCAAATTAGTACCCAACCCAAACTCAAAGGACCAAACCAAATTCAAAAAAGTTCCTCAATCCATATTTGGCAAGCAAAATCTGAAAAAATTGAATCCCTAACCGACCTAAGCCTTTCTTCTTCATCAGTCGGATCCGCCCCAGAGGAGTCCACACTGGTGAGGTGACTGGTCAGCTTCTTCTGCCTTCGAGTTCGCCACCGGTCACTCAGTCCGAACTCCGAAGCCCGACCGAAGGTAAGCTCACCGGTAGTGGCGTCTGGCAGCAAGCAGCTTAGTTTTCTGTCTAAGTTCTAACTCTTGGCTTTTGTTTTGATTAATTATTTTTTTGTAATTTTCAGATTTGTAATGTTTATGTGTAAGTTTTATAATCATTAAATAAATATTGATGTTTGATTTCTCAATTTTTTGGTTAGATTACTTTACTCGGCTCAGCTGCCCATTGTTGTCCATTGTCATTTTTCAATTTTTGATCCATTTGTGGTTTCTCATTTCAATTATCAGGTAATGAGGTTAAACTTTGATTTGTTATAATTAATTTGGGAATTATGCATAAATGTTACATTTAAGTTTTTGTAATGTGGTTAGATTTGTAAATTGAGATTATTTGGATGAAAATATGATTTTTATTTGTGAATTGTGATTATTGATTTATAGCTTTTGAATTGAGATTTGGAGAATATTTGATTTGATTTGTTATCACTGATTTACAGATTATGGAACCTTTTTTTCAACCAAACGAAAATCTCAACCTGGTGGTTCTAGTTCTAGTAGTCCCACAACTGCTTCTAGTAGACCACACGAGTTAGTAGAATTGGATAACACAAAGAAATTTCGCACTGAATTCAATATGGATGAACTTGTGTTGGATCCAGGGAAACGGTCCCCAATCGAGTCATATGGCTCTATTTATTTATTTTTAAATATTATTTTATTAAAAAATATTCACAATCTTGCTACTGTGATCGTAGACGTGTCAACGGCCACAAAGACAACGATCAACGCTCACAAAGTCAACGATCAACGCTCTAGCTGGACTTTTCGGCTGGATCCGTCACTGCATTTGTACTTGATAATAAAAATCTTAATTTTTGTTAAAAAATAAATCAATTAACAAAAATAAAAATGATCAAACATGACAAAAATGGTTCAAGATTTTGCCAAAAAAATAAATTATACTATCTAGGTGGGAAATGAATTCCTTGACTTTGAGGAAAAGAGGCACGTGAGGATCAAATGTGGAAAATAAATTGTCAAGAAAATTAGTACAATCAAACAAGGCTAGATGAAAAATATGAGTGGAAACCAATTTTTTTTTCTAGGCAATTGGAGGCTATCAAACATAGCCCATGGGTTTTACTAGTAATGCTGCAACAAATTACAAATTTAGCGACCAATTTGAGGTTATTAAAAAAAAAAAGTACCGTGAGATAATAAATTGTTACCCCGTTAACACTCATCAAGTTCTCTTTATAACTAGAGCCGCAGATAATTAGTATACATCAGTAAAAGTACTGTCATTATTTCCTCTAAATAAAATAGTAAATACGTTCTCTTAAGTCTTAACATCACCAAATGAAGTACTAAAAGAGACAGCACTTTCACTCGGGACAGCTGAATTAGGATGAAAAACTTTCTTGAGCTCGTTATACCTCGCAATATCGAAATTTTCAAGCTTCATGAGCCGTTTTTGCTTCGCAGAAAACCGACTTTGGAAGAATCCTTCGAACGAAGGCTCACGAGATGTCCTCAAAAAGAAACCATAGCCAGCCATGAAGTACATGGACGTGACATAGAAACAAATAGGTTCCATGACATCCCAAGAAAGTTCCCAGAATGTTAGCCTCATAAAGGCTGCTGTTTGGACAATCAGATAACCTAGTCCTCCCCAAAGCTCACGGCGTGCCATCAACTCGGCCTTCTTGTCGATCACGGCCTTCTGTTTCTCCATTTCCTCGAGCTCGATAATACGGGGATCGCTTGAATTGGATATGGGCACTGGCATTATGCCTTTGATGGCTTTCATTACCTGTAGTAAAAACATTGTACACAACATTTTGGTAAAATATGGCTTCACTTCATCACCTGGTCTTATCTACTGTTTCGAGTTCAATTACCTCTGTCTGGTAAAAATTGTTTATAAACTGCCACACACCGACATTTTAGCCCTTATTTGGCCTTCACTATTTGGGAAATAATGTGATTTTGAATAGTATTTTTATGAGAATGTGAAGTTAAAAAATGTTTGAAAAGTCAAATATAATGGGTTTGACTAAAATTGATGATTGAGATTGATTGTTTTAAAAACTTGATTTTAAAAAAATGAGACCCAAACGAGGGCTTAGTGATTCTTTTTTTTTTTTTAAAGTCAACAATTTCGATTGATCAAAAGATTCATGTCGTTATTTCTTACTTTTCAAAAAAAAGACCAACAAAATATTTATGCGTCGCTATTTATAAACAATCATTTATAATGATTTACCAAACAGAGGTAATCCTTTTCTAATTTCTTGCCCTGGAAAATATATTTATTTACTGATGTAATCACATAGAAAATTGTTATTACTCAACAATAGTTGGATGTCATTTTCACCCCCATAGAAATCATAATAGGTATCTAACATTGTGTTCGGCAAAGTGATTTATAAACAAGAGATTAAAATTGCACATTTCAAGAGATAACAATAGATTTTTACGTCTAAAAAATCTGAATCAAATCTGCTAACTTGCCTTACAAGATAAACGCCAATTTACTATTTTAGCCATGCAATTTAATCACTACAAATACAGCCCACGGTAAGATGGGAATTTTAGACACAAACAGTGAAAGTCATTATTAAATAGCAACCTGCACACTTCTGAGCAGCACAGATAAAATTGATCTGACAATAGTCATTTCACGTATTGGGAGTGGAAAATTCCGTTTATAACACTAGTCGAACAGATCATAATTTTTCAATTTTCTCAACTGTTGCAATTCTTCTGCCCCCCCCCCCCCCCTCCCCCACAAAAAAATGAATCTTCTCACCCCACAGGCCCATCCCCATTTGGTCAGACTAAGAAAATTATGATCTGTTCGGCTAGTGTTATAAACGGAATTTTCCACTCCCAATACGTGAAATGACTATTGTCAGATCAATTTTATCTGTGCTGCTCAAAAGTGTGCAGGTTATTTAATAATGACTTTGCCTAAAATTCCCATCTTACCCTGGGCTGTATTTGTAGTGATTAAGCCTTTGTTTGATTCCCATTATTTCAATTTATAATTTGGGTTTTGAAAATCTAATGGTTAAAAAGTGATTTGAAAAGTAAAAAATTGTGAGCTTGACTTTTTTGGATGGTTGAGATTGATTACTGTAGAAAAAATTTATATTTTTAATGAGATATAATGAGACTCAAACAAGGGCTAAATTGCATTGGCTAAAATACTAAATTGGCGTTTATCTTGAAAGGCAAGTTGGCAGATTTGATTCAGAATTTTTAGACGTAAAAGTCTATCGTTATCTCGTGAAATGTGCAATTTTAATCTCTTGTTTATAAATCAATTTGCCGAACACAATGTAACTATATGCCCTCAACAGAATCAGATTTTTTTTTTTTTTTAAATTAGACGTTCAGGATGGTGATTTTTGGTCTCTGAAAATAATCTGCTTTTGATGAGTGATCCACCCAATAATAAAAGTCACCATCTCGTTTTTAGAGATCTGAGTGCGAAACATTGTTTCATTTTTCCTGTGGAAGAAGACATGGAACACACATAACGAAGAAACTATCAGTTCTCGATAGTCTTGATAAATTCTAAGAAGAAGAAAAATTTGTGTTCCTATTGAAGGATGTTCATCCCAACCAATTAAAATGAAGATAATTAAATTAAAAATAATTATTATGGAAGTAAAAGAACCAACCTTTTCGGGCTGGAGGAGGACGAAATCACCCAGTACAATAACAGTGCCAGATTCATCAAGCATTTTGGCGAACTCCATTCCTTGATCGACACTCGAGCAAGTTTTAACGCAAATCTGTAAATAATCTGAATAAGAAATATAATCCTTTTCAATTTGCTTAAGCTTTTCCTTCACCATTTCAAGCTGGGAAAATCTCATAATCTTTCTGACATCTTTCACTGTCAGCTTCTCATTTGGCGATGACGCTGCCTCTCCTGCCGGAGGTATCAACCCTTCAAGTCTGATCCTGTTCCGGGTAATGTCCATCCCCCGGAGTTTCTCAAGCAGCGTTTCTCCGGTGGGCAAGGACCGGATCTCACGCGATATGGCAACCGAGTGACGATGAAGGTGCCTCCGGAAAATCCCGTCATCTCCGGGATCCAGAGCCAGTTTATTTGGCTTTGGCTCTTGATTTGACGGAGCCGTTGACGATGAGGAAATCCGGCAATTCTTTAAAGCCGGATTTGCGATCCTAGACATGCTGAAAAGACGCTGGGCTAATGTTTTCTTAAACGCCATTGATGAATATTATTACAAGATTATGTCTTTGGAGAGGAAGAGAAAGAAACAACAATTGAGAAATTATCGGGTGAGACCTTTGTATTTATACATAGAACGTAGACACAGGAAAATTGGAGAAAATTATACACAAAAAAACATAGCCCAATAATTTGGAATATTCGCACATTTAAAAAAATAAATAAAAAAAATCTACTGTTTCTATATATCAAGTTCACGGGAATAAAATAAGCGCCGAACAAGCGGCTGGCTGAAGATGGACTTAAAAGATGACGTGGATGTGGAGTGGTGGTGAATTGACTTGGGAAGTTTAAAGGTTGGAATGGATGCTGTTGAAAAATACGCAAACGTGTCGCCACATAAATTTTTTTTTTTTTTTTGGGGAGGGGGGGGGGGGTTGGGGGGACAGCTGGCGGTATTCTAATAGGTTTTGGACAATACGCGGTTTGTTTATACGACGTAGTTTGGTTTGGAGACGGACGGCGAAGCGGGGTCTCAGGAGCCGAGCGCAGCAAGATGGTGACATTCTGGCTTAAGATTTTCCCTCACGTCTGATAACGGGAAAAATTTCACCTTAAATTTTTAAACTCAATCTCAACCATTTATTCTTAGTCAAACTCACAATTTTTAATTTTTCAAACTTTTTTAAATTACACATCTACATAAAAAAAACACACACACACAAAAACTAAAACTTTTCACATTAACAATCGGACTCTTATATCCCAAGAATACTAAGAGGATTGTCTCGTTGCAATAGAGAGTCCAAAAAATCAATTTGTAAGATAACATTTCTCCATGGATCATGACAGCATTTTTAAGTGAGTCTTGATGGTTGGTAATCTTGGAATACTAGAAATACTGTGTTATTCTCTAAAAATTTTAAGTGATTTCATATATTTTTGAGATTTGTAGGGATGACAAAGGAGTTGATTCAGGACGAGAATGCCAATCCCCATCCCTGCCTCATTGGATATTTACCATCCCGTCCCATCCCCACTTAGACGGGGATAAAGTGGTGATTGGATGGGGCGAAGTGGGGATGTCAGAATTCCTGTTTTTTATTATTATTATTATTATTATTATTATTATTATTATTATCAATTAATGTCTTTTTAGTTTTTATAATAGTTATTTAATGAAATTCTTATTACCTTACTCTTTGACTAGATAAAAAAGTTTACAAGTGTACCATAAAAGTATGACCAAGCAGATTAGTAAAGATATTTATGATTATCAAATGATGATAATGCATAGGAGAACAAGTAGTTTTTCAATTTGATATCTGTTCACGACTTAAAGAAAATGATATAAAAGTGATTATTACATTTATATTTTCGAGTAATACTTAGCCATACAAATTATTTTCTTAAACTATGATTATTTTACAAAATTCCTATTTAAATGCTATAGAAAATAACATTAATAAAAAAAAACTCATAGTAACTTTTATAGAACAGTACGAGTTTGATTGTGTTAATAATTATGTTTGGAGAGAATGAGATGAGACTTGAAAGTGAGAGATGAAGAATAGTATAAAATTGAAATGTAAGACTTTGTTATGAAATTATATATTTGGACGTCTTTAATTTGTTTGAATTTTTTAATTGAACTTATTAATCGGGGATAGTTTCGGAGCGAAGAAAGAGATTTGAAAGCAATCATCATCCCTGATCGAGTATACTTTTTCACCTCGTCATTGTCGGGATTTCCCGCCCTGTTCGGGGCGAATCTCAATCGAGTTCGGGGATTTCTCGTCCATTGCCACTCCTAGAGATTTTTGAGATGTTCCGTGATGTGATTAATTCTGCCATTTCAAAATAGATCAACATTTCAACGAAGATAAATAATACTATTAACTAGATTGTTTTATTATTCCTTTTTATAAAGTGAATATGAGATAAACTTCATTCCAACTTGATACATAAGGCCTTAACTCAAAATAATTATTTTATTTGACATTGAAAACATGTTTAGTACATCAAGAGAGATATAACACGGAAGTATATATTATATCGTCCAATTTTAACCATCTATTGTGTCATAGTATTAAATAAGTAGATACTATGGTTGCAACTGGTTTGACTTTCACGACTAAAAAAGAAAATTCTGGATAAGAGAAACGTAAATGTAAGCTTTGACCTTTTCTTGCAATAATGTAAAGTATTGGATGCACACAATTTGATTTCTATAGGCACGGCTGCCACATTTTCTTGATGTTGAATTATTACCAAGTGGCTACATTTTCTTATTCCTCTTTTTGTTACACAAAATGGCACCTTAAACCAAAAGGAAAAAGCTCTAGCACTTTACCTGAATTTTATTTCTTGGGACCCATCCGTCTTAGTGTCTGTTTGGTGAAAGATATGTTAGAGATAAATGTATGGTTGAAAATTAGTTGAAAATTGTGACAAATGACAAGTCTTACAGAAATGTATGATTGAAATTGAATTTGAAGAAAAATTTGAAAATTGCACCACGAATTAATTAGAATATTTCGCTACTAAAGATAGAAAGTAAACTCATAGATTGCTTCATTACTTTTTAGCCTTCAGATAGGATGAGAATATAGGAATACTATTCCAGTTCTTTGGACGAATATTTGCTCGCGACAACTTGAAACGATTACAAGAACTTTCACTCGATGGTTATGATATCGTCTAGCACATATTCTAAAGGATACCCCCATCCACCCACACGTAACAAATAATGTCTATAACTGAAAACAAAAGAAAGGGTTAAATGTAATAATATAGGAAAAGAGTTTGATTTATAATCAATATTTGGTACAGAAAGAAAAAAATAAATAAATAAATCCTAAAGTATATAAAAGTGTGGATGTGTGAGAAATATTTAATTTTCTATTTTGCCCTTACAAATCTATGATTATGATCAACACTATCCTGCACATTAAATTTACTTTCACTAGTTACAATTACTAATAGTTAATAATATTAATTCACAATATAAAAAATATGTAGATAAATGGAAAAAATTAGGACCCGATATTTACAAGTAAAATACCAAGTTAATTTTTTTGGGTGGGATGAATATAGCGTTTTTTCAAATTTTGAATTTGTAATAGGGATAGATTTACATGTTTAATTAAATTCTAGCTAAGCATATACAATAAATAATTTCGAAACCCTATTCGAAAGAAAATTCAAAAATGAAATTTCATTTTACTTTCTCAAAACCAACGAATTACTCTCTATTTCTCCCGATTAAGGGAAAAAATCGCACGTTGAATAAAGATAAAAATATAGACCAAATTATAAGGATTTGAGTTACACCTTTTAACAAGATGGATTTTTTAAGATGGACCTCAAATCTTAACATGGTATCGAAGCCCATTAAATTTCAACGAGCAATTCGATCTGATTAAGACTAAAAAATGAGCACACGAATTTCAAGATTAGTATGTCCAAACAAGCCACCATCTTGAGGGACATGTTATTGGATAAAATCTCACATATCGAATAAAGATGAAAACATAAATCAATTTATAAAAGTTTGAGTTATCTTCTTAACAATGTTGACATTTTAAGATGAACCCCCAAATCTTAATCTTAACAGAGAAAATTACACAACTCGTGTTTACAATATCACATTTCAAATGTAAAGAAATAAGTTTAAAATTCAAAAATCAAGTTGTATATAATACAATTAATATATTATATAAATTATCTCGCCCACCCCACCCCACCCCACCCCACCCCATCCCATCCCACCCCTACCCCTACCCCCACCCCCACGCATACCCCAAAACTTCCAAATCTATACTTCGATAGTCATCGTCACCATGACACCACCACCACCCGTAACTCCCAATCACCATGACCATCACCGTAACAATCGATATAGCTTCACAAGCTCCGATGCAAAACCGTCGCCGCCACCACCACCATCGTAATAATTGTGCCTTCACCAATTATACCATAAAAAAAATATATTGTCTATTTTCAGAATTGAGAATCCAAAAGAAGAAAACCTTAAACATTTTTGAAGTATAACGTGTGCATCAAATGTGACATAATGCATCAAACAACATATGACCTGAAGATTGTCGAAGTGGAACCTCTAACTTAATGCATCAAATATAACATGTAGCATGAACCTTTGAAGTGTCGCATAGGACATAATGCATCAAATGAGTTGTGACTTAAATATTTGAAGTGTGACATGTGACATAATGCATCAAACATGTTGTGACCTAAACATTTTTGAAGTGTGAGTTGTGACTTAATGCATCAAATGTGTCCCGTGACCTAATGTTTCATATGTGACTTGAACATATGTAGTGTGACTTGTCACTCAATGTATCAATTGTAATATGGGACCTGAACATTTGAAGTGTAACCCGTGACCTAATGCATTAAATGTGACTCGAAATTTTTTTAAGTGTGACATGTGACTTAATGCATTTTGAAGTGTGACCAGAGACCTAATGCATCAATTGTGACCTAACCTTACCCCTAACGTTATCAATCGATAACCACAACCACCACCACCACTTCCCCAAACCCAACCATCACAACCAATTCGCTCTCCACCACTGTAGTCACTGTAAATCCACAATCTAGCTGCAGCCACAGTCGGCTCTTCACCACCACCCGCTACTGCCTCCTCCTTCGCACTACCATCGTTGCCTCCTCAAGCGCACACACCTCCAACCAGCCACCACCAAATCCATCCTCACCGCCAAAACAGCAGACAACCACCGCAACCTTCGCACACCACTTTTTCCATCGCAGCTCGCACCTAGCCCAAAACTGCTTCGATCCCCCACCAACATCACCACACACCACCACCACCTCAATGATGCTCGTCGATGGAAGAATTTTCGGTAGCGCACAATAGAAGCGGCAAGTTCTCCGCTATTCAGGTTATGCCAACCGCCAGATAATGGAGCCTTTCAGTGTGATTCACTTTGTCAATCGCCACCTTTTTGCTAGAGACGGGAGGATGAAATAACTTCGACGGCTTGAGAGAAGGAGAAAAATTGGAAGTGTGCGTTGGTGGGTACTAGGTAGGTATGGCCTGTGGGTATATTGAATTGTAATTAATATTACTCATTAATATTTTATTGATGAATTATAACCTGACTAGTTCATAAAAAGCTTACAAATTGTATTTTTGCGTTGTTCATTTTAAAAACCCGTTGACGTGTAATTTCCTCATCTTAACACTCCCTTTGATTTTTTTTATTGTAGTTGTTATATATATATATATATATATATATTTTTAAACGCAATGTTTTCCAGTTCAGTCCCTTCATTTCCCCTATTTTTGTAACAAAAGTTTGAAGGCTTATCTGGAAGAGTGTTTTGGTGGGCTCATTAGTCGATATCATTGGTAGAAATTACATGCAAAAAGCTTTTCAACTTCACAATTCAAAAATCAAATTTATAAGTTATCTATACAAAAATCAGGTCATAATTCATTACTTAAAATATTAATTAATAATATTATTAACCATATTCCAATCCAACACACCACTTTCAAACCCTAATAATTTCAATCCCACCATATCCCTCTCCTCCCTCACACGGTCTATGTAATCACTTCGGCACTGTCTCCAAGGGCCACCTCATCAGACCTCCACAGCAGTGCAATAGCTTCCATGGAAGCAGCACCTTCACCACTGGTTAAGTAGGCGCTGCTTCGATCTACAACAGTGGTGCCTTCGCCCCTGCATACCGCGAAGCAACGGCGTCGTTGCTTCCTTCTTCTTTCTTTTATTATTATTATTTTTTTTTTTGCTTTTGTTGAGTGGTGGTGGTGGTACGGTGGTTTGTTTTAGCGGTAGTGCTAGTGATGGTGAGGGTGGAAATTGCGGTGGTGCTACTGGTGAGGTGTGGCAATGGAGCTGAGGTGATGGTTCTCGTAACGGTGATACCAGCTGTAGTGAGGGTGGTGGGCGATTTGGAGGTGTGTGGTGGCTGTAGTAGTGGTGGTGGTGGAGGTGATTGAAGATGACGGTGGTAGGTATCTGTGGTGGTGAGGTGATTATGGAGTGGATGTGGTTGTGGTAGTGTCGGGTGGTGGTGGTTATGGTTGGAGGAGTGGGAGGAGGGTAGGGTATTTCATGTGTTTGGGGTGGTGGTTGTAGTGCGCAGGTGTGGTTGTCGGCGGTGGAAGTGGCGTTCTGGTGTGGCGATGTTGGCTGTCTGTGGTGGTGATGTGTGACTAATAATACGTAATTTATAACTAGTAAATAGTTAATGACCTAAAAATCTTGGAGGTTGTGGTTGTACAGTGATGTTTGTAGTGGAATGGTTGGGGATGAGGTGTAGACAGTTGTTGTGAGTAGGCAGTTTTGGAGTTGGTAGTGGTGGTGGTGAATGACGGTGGTTGTAGAACAAGTGAAGACTGTGGTTGTAATACCCTGACCAAGAAAGTTGAAAATATTTGATATGTACTACTCATATTAATAAGGTGCACCTTTTTTCGGAAGTCCATCGTTAGAAACTTGACGGTTAAGCATGCTTGGCTTGGAGAAATTTTAGGATGGGTGACCTCCTAAGAAGTTTTCTCGAGGAGTATGCGAGTGAGAACAAAGCATGCTAAAAAGACTCATGTTGGTACAGTGGGGACAATACGCCGTCATTTAATGGCCGGGACAGCCCGTTAAGTGGGACTCTGGTCGTTACAAATGGTATCCGAGACGATCGCCAGCCGAAAATCGAGAACTAAGTGCTATCGGGACAAAGTGTTACGCCATAGGGCGGGAGCTACCTCTTGAACCTGTAAGAGCCACCTATAGAATCCCAACGCCTGGCAATGGATCCTCGGATGGTTTAAGCGCGAAGAGGACGTCGCGAGTCTAACAGGGGTGATTGTAATACCCCGACCAAGAAAGCTGAAAATTTTTGAGATGTACTGCTCATACCAATAAGGCGCACCTTCTTTTCCGAAAATCCATCGTTAGAAACTCTACAGTTAAGCGTATTTGGCTTGGAGAAATTCTGGGATGAGTGACCTCTTGGGAAGTTTTCTTGGAGAGCGTGCAAGTGAGGACAAGCATGCTAAAAGACTCATGTTGGTACAGTGGGGACAGTACGCCGTTATCTAACGGCTGAGACAGCCCGTTAAGTGGGACCCATGTCGTTACAGTGGTGGTATGGTGGAGGCGCAGGCATCGACTCTGGTGGTTGTGGGAGCGGGGGTTGGGATTGGGGTGGTGATAAAGAATAATTTGTGACCTATAATTGAATTATTGTGACCTATTAATATGATAATTGTGACCTAAAAGTAAGGTGACCAATTAATTATTGTGATCTTATTTTGTGACCTGTAAAATTTGTAGTTTGTGACCAAGAAATAGATTGTGACCTATAAAATTTATAATTTGTGACTGAAAAAGTTTATTATTTCTTCAAATTGTGACTTAAAAAATTTTTGATTTATGTTTGAGAAAAAAATTGTAACCTATGAAATTTATGACTTGATACCAATAAAAAAATTGTGACTCATAATTAGTTATGTTGTGACTAATTAACTCGAGATTTGAGATTGAGAAAAAATTGTGACTTGCAAAATTCGAGATTTGTAACTAAGAAATAAGTTGTGACCTAGAAAAATTGTGGCTGTGATCATAAATTTGTGATTTGTATTCTAGAAAAATTGCGACCAATGAAATTTGTGATTTGTAACCAATAAAGAAATTATGACTCATAATTTTTTAAATTGTGACCAATTGATGACTCAAGACTTGCGATCGAAACGAAAAAAATCGTGACCTACGAAATTCAAAATTTGTGACCGAGAATAAATTGCGACCAAAAAAATTGTGATTGTGACCATAAACTTATGACCTAAAAAATTGTAACTTATAATCATAAACAATAAAATATATAATTAATTATGACCTGATTTTTGAAATAAAACCTTAAGGCTGCGTTCTCTTTGACGTTTTCCAGTCGTTTTCCGTTTTCCATTTCCGAAAACGCGGAAAACGCGTTCTCTTGCGCCGTTTTCGGAAAAAATATTTCGAAAACGTTTTTAAAATTTTTAAAGGAAATGGAAAACGTGAAAATCACATTTTCCCCGTTTTCCGAAATTTTTGCCTTGTAAGTGGAAAACGTAGAAAACGCGCGTTTTCCGCGTTTAAAAAAAAATTGAAATTTGTTAAAAAATATCATTTTTAATTACATTATTAGTCTCTGATTTTCAAAACTTGTCATTTTAATCCCCAAATTTTGAAATTTCTTTCGAAAATATCCTTATTTATTTGCAACTTAGGTCCCTCAACTTCAGATTTTGTTGTACATTAGTTCAAAAATTTTACTTTTCTTTCAATTTAGTTCTTTTCGTATTTGCTTTATAGGTCATTGTCTTCAAACATGTATAACTTTTGATGTACAACTCCGAATTGCACTCTGTTTTTTGCGTAGAACTCCAAATTCAACCATCTTTCTGATGATGTATCATGTGCTTAATTATTAAACATTTCTTTTTTACTTTTGTATTGTAGACACTTATTTTGTAAGGGCATAATTAATTAACGTAAATTGATTTTTGCAAATTTTATTGAAACTTAAATTTTAAACGTTATGAGTACTTACTAGAAGGATGTATCTATATAAAGTATTAAATGGAACGATTACCTTAGAAGGGAAAATTACTACTCAAATGTGGAACGATTACTTTAGAAGGACAACATGAATTTTTGACCTTTTTTGGTATAACCAAATTGTGTGATAGGGGTTATTTCATTTATTTTTGTTGTGTAACTCAAAATATGATATCTTTAGTTCATTTATATTCACAAACAATATGAAATAATTTTCTTCAAAATTTTAAACAGAACGCGTTTTCCAGTTCTTTCATTTTCGAAAACAGTTTTCAGAAATAACAAACCAAACGCGTTTTCAGCAATTTCGAAAAAAGTCACAGAAAATGGAAAACATAAAACATTTTCGAAAATGAAAACAGAAAACTGAAATACAAAGAGAACGCAGCCTAAATTTCTTAATTTTGAAAAGTGGAAATTACATCCAACCCTACTTTTAATTTATCAAATTCAAAAATGAGGTGAAACATGTATAAATACAAATATCAGGTATTAATTAATTTTTATGACTAATTAATAAATTAAAATTAAATTAATTATTCAAACACATCTCAATCATACACCACTTTCAACCCTAATTATATCCTCCCCCGCCTCCCTCTCTCTCTCTCTCTCTATAATCCACCATACACAATACAGGCGGCTCCCCCATTCCATAGCACCCTCTCCTACAAAACAGAGCACTGGAGACTCCTTCACCCACGGCCACACCTAGTGCCTTCGACCTTCGTCTCCGTCTCTACTTCCATCTTCACCAGCGATGCCCTCACTCCACTGCTTCAATGTAACCGACTCTTACCTCATTCAGCGGCAACGCATCTCCGGCCGATTAATAAGCAATCCAAGACCACGAGAAGCACCGCAGAACTGTGGGGAACACTCGCTCGAAGTGTGGGTTGGAAAGGCTTCTGGCGACGGTGCGAATCGACCAGAGAAGGTAAGTGACAACCGGAGCTTTAAACTGAAATTCCCGCCGGTAGGGAGCTCCAATCAACGAACGGTTTGCGATCTGGCATTTGAGTTGGTAGGTTGTGGTAGGCGTATGCGATGTGATCTCTTCTTGTTGTTAGATAGAATCCCTTTTGTTGTGCTGTTCAGTCGTGGCGTTGGCGATGGTGGTGTATTTTGTGTGTGCGGGTGGGGGTGGGGGTGGTGGTGTGATTTTGTTTTTGGAATTTGTAAATCATGTGTAGTTTTGCTGCCGGTGGTGGCGGTTGCAGCAGCGTAGGTGGCAGCTGGCGGAGGCGGTGACGGTTGTGATTGTGGCGGCGACGGTGGTGGCGGGGTGGTTGCAAGCATTGATGGTCTAAGATGTCGACTTTATAAATGTGACCTACTAATTGATAATTGATAATTTGTGACCAAGAAATAAATAAATGTGACCTAATAATTTGATATTTGTTACTAAAAAAATTTGTGACCTAATAATTTGATAGGTTGTGACCTGAAAAAGGTCAGGATTGGCTAATTTGACATTTTTTGTGACCTACTGATTTTATAATTTGTGACCTTGAAATCAATTGTAACTTAAAAATCTTGTCATATAAATAAATTTGTTTTTGTGACCTGAAATTTTTTTGTGACCTACTGATTTTGTAATTTGTGACTTTGAAATCAATTGTAACTTAAAAATCTTGTCCTATAAAAAAAAATTTGATTTTGTGACCTGAAATTATACAATATTGTGACCTCAACATATATAATTGCGACCTAACGCTTGATTTTAGACATGTGACTTGAAATTCGTAGTTTGTGACTTGGGATTTTACAATATTGTGACATTAATATTTTAATTAATAAAATATTAATGATTATTTAATTTATCTTAATTAAAACCTGATTTTTGTAATTATATATGTTTTACCTCAATTTTGAAATTTGCATTTATAACTACCTTATTTATCTATTTTTCCCTTTTGAAAAACATATTATTCCCTTATCATTGTGGATTTTTGATTGGGCTGATTCCGTTCGGTTATGCTCATGGGCATCATATTAAAACCGGGTGACCCAATTAGTCAGGTCCTGTTATCTGGCCCAGTAAATTAACTTAAGAAAGAAGTTCATGCAAATTATTTTCACATACTCAAAAATTACGATCTTTTCAAAAACAAAAAGAATGACTTTGGAACCATTTACAACGTCAATTCATAAGGATTAATTGAGCTTAATACTTATTTTTACTACATACTAAAAAATAATGAAAATTACTGAAACTTGTGAAAAAATCTTAAATTAAAAGAATACGAAAAGTCTCATAAGTATCATTAAAAAAAATGATAAAGTATCATAAAAAATAATAAAAGAATCACAAAAAATTGAAAAATATCATAAAAGTTTGAGAAATATTAAATTGTGATACTTTTCAAGGTAATAAATTTCAGTAAATAAAAAATTGAAAAGTATCATATTGAATACATTTTAAATGATGTATATTTCAATTTTGATACCAAAAATTGAGTATTTTTATAAATAAGATACTAACAAGAAGTCGAGTATTTTGAATAAATTTGAAGTCGACTACTTACTATTGTAGCTAAAAAATTCATAATATGTCAACGTGATTTGGTACATAAGAATCAGATCATAAGATGTGGGATAGCAAATATTATTATTTCCTGCCATCTATCCTCATGAATTGTTTCAAAGTATCGATTGTGACCCGAATTTTCAGGCAAGTTGCAACTAATCGAAGATGGTCGGTCCGAATTAACTTGAAATGACGTGCAAATTCACCACTATTAACATAGATTCAAGTCCATTAAGCGAGTGTAACTCATGCCTTGGAGGTCCAAACCGACCTTATCTTAGGTCATTGGTTCGAGAGGTAAATCGCAGGTTATGCCTCCCAGAGTCAGGATGGATGACACTCAGTAACGCCTCGCGGAGCAAGGTAACCCACTTGCTACAGGGAATCAATCCATTATTCAACCGTAAATTTAGTCATTAGGATTCGAACCCTACACACAACTGCGATGGACACGTTATCGACCAACCCCTTTGCCGCTGGGAGATATGCCTTTTGGAGCGATTCAAGTCCATTTAGCAGTTACAGAAGGGTTGTTATGAGTCCAAACTCAGCAAAATCCTATCACAGACAAGAAAATCCACATTTTGAAAAAGGGAAAGGAGACACACCAAATCCCAAAAGGATATTTCAGTAACTTGGTCACTTCAACTTTGGTAATCAATCTACCTAATTAATGCTGCAGTTTTATTGACAAACAAGTCTTTAATCAATTCCTTTAAACTGCACATATTCAATGAATTATATGGATATTTGGAGTTTTCTTTACTTAAGAATCTTTAGTACAAATCAAAACAAAGATTTGATGATCAGATTTCTAATTTCTTTTATCTGAAAAAATAAGCATCAGGCGGTTCAGAATACGCAGTGCAGTTTCTTCAGAGGAAGAACACGACACAAAGAAAGTATCTATGTAGCAATTTACAATGTGGTCAGGGGACATGTCCCTCACGAGCTTGTCATGTGCTAAATGCGCTCCTTGTACTGTGCAATTGTGTCTTTTTTTAACTCATTCAGATCGAACATGGCTCAAACACTTGGACCAAAAACCCGGTCCACTCTTTGAATTTCTAGGCACTCGAGTGTAATTTATTCTCCATTGTCTCCCCTTCAACAAGCGCTCTCTCTCTCTCTCTCTCTCTCTCTCATAAAAACTTTGAAAAAAAAATAATAAAATGATATCAGTGTTGAACAGTAGACGATTATGCCAGCAAATTTCTTGAAGGGCATGTTTAATATGTAATATTGAATACGCCTAAACATTTGAAATTTTAGCAGAAATTTACAGTAGAATTGTTGCCATTTTACTTGGGCGATTATGCTAGAAAATTTCTTGAAGGACTTTTTTAACATGCAATATTGGATGTGACTCAACATTACTATGAACATATTTTAACTTAAAACTTTTATTAGAAGAAATTTCTGGTCAGTGTAGAATGCAGTATTTGCACGAATCGTGAGAGGAGAAAAAAATAATAATTTAGACAAGATAATATTGTAAGAAAATCACTGTTTAACACGAGAAAGAATGGCAGAATCTGCAGCACGAAATCACGGGAGCAGTGGAACACAAAACAAAACATGTTTAATATTGATTGATGTTCGGAATTTCGCGTCCCAATATTTGTGATTATTGCGGATAACATAAAGAAATCAATCAAGAAAACGCAACAATAACAAAGAACACAATCTTGGTGACCCAGTTCAGTGCCAATCGCACCTACATCTGGGGGGCTCCGGATCGAGCCCGTTCCACTAGTCAAATTCCAATGAAAGTCTTTACAAGATTCCCGCACACAAACCGTGTGCCAATTCCTTCACGAGAAATTACCAAATCACAACCCCTATTCTCTACAATATCACTGCACCATCATACTACACAATAGCACTTCCAATTGACCTATACAAGGATTCAATTATGCTACAAAGTATTTTCTACATGATGCAAGAACTCGGGTGGATTTCACAAGAGAGGAGAGGGAGAGGGCTAATCTATTCTATTCTATTCCATTATGCCAAATGAACCCAAGTCAAGAATATATTAATTGTCAACTTAATCCTAACCATATGATCTTGATCAATGGTCCACAATAAAAGCATAATAACACTAATTGCACATTTAAGTCCTCCAACTTTAAGCTGGTTGCTAATTAGGCCCTCCAAGTATGAAATGTTCAATTTGGGGATCACATATTAATAAACTTCACCTTGATCTCCAAATTGCAATCTCTAACTCTCTTGGTTGCTATAGGCTAAGTGGGTGAGTTCGATCATCATCATCATCGCCCTATACCTGCAAATGAAAGTAAATGACATTAGTCACAACTCAACATAGAATCCAATAACATTGGACTTCACCTCTTTTTACCAATGTTCAAGAGTACAACAATCAAACCACAAACTTCAAACTTGCGCACCCACCGTTCCTTCCGAAGGAACCAAAATCCGACCCTTCTCACAACGACTAACACCGCGCTAAACACTATACAGTAGTACTATCAATCTAACCTACACTATAGCCCAGATTATACTACAAATGATTATACATGGCTGCAAGAATCGCTAAAACGAATAGGGAAATATGAACAAAAACGTGCGCGTTGTGTCTAAAATGAACTCTTGAATTTTACTATGTCATGACTCTAGTACCATATCTGAGGAAATGTGATAACAACATTTATTCAGGCTTTACAACACCATGTAACACCTCAAGTAAAATGCAACATATAATCTCTATGTATAATGCAACCGTGAAAAACTGAATTTTTCCAAAAATATATATCATGCTAACAGTCAAAGTATATAATCATATCACCAATAAAACCACAATGTTTAAATCATATGATGTCAATATACTTAGACTTAATCATGGATAATAGAACTATGTGCAAAAACATGTGATATGCATCTCACATAACCATCACACAAGGTGAAAACATATAGAAGGAGAATCACCATCCAATTACCTATATCCCCAACATAACATACATATATAAATCCTCACACTATCACATTATGTATAGCACATACACATAAGACTCATCACAATATCCCCTCAAATCCAACGTACACATTTCAATACTTTCCATTTACAATTGTCAACAATGAATCAATCAATAGTAATATCATCAATTTATAATAACATGAATTGAATCAAATCATATATACCACAACCAGGTAACATTTAAGTCATACTAGAACCTTTCAAGATAAAACACACATGCACAAGTTTTTATTATCACAAAAAAAGAGGTTGAAACATAAAAGAAAACTTTTATAAAAAATGTAATTCCACATCAGGTTGTTTAAGTTGTCGCGACCAACTAAACTACCAAAAAAAGTTTTCGTATAACCTTCACCTCAATCTATGTGTGTACCCCTTTATCCAATCTAGTACTCTAACAAAGGTCATTCCTAGTGGTATATCTCATTTTGATTCAAAACAAGAGAATACATCTCTATCCATTACTCCATCCACTCTATCGATTGTTCATTCTCATAGAGTCTCATTACTCTATCAATTGTTCATCATCATAGAGTCTCATTACTCTATCACACAAGTCGACAACTAGTCATCCTCATAGAGTCTCATCACTCTATCACACTAGTCAACCCAAAAATAGGTTATAACGGGTGTAACTATATCATTCTATTACCACTCTCTTTTAATCTTCAGGACGCTGAATATTGGAGTCTTCACCTCACTCTGAGTACCCTAGGCCTAGGGATAGTATATCACTATAACCAACTCCACCTGCAACTGATAACTAGCACTGCTTTGCTGTTTTTCTCTCAATTGCACTAAAAACCTCATGTTCTGAACATGACACATCAGCCTCATTAACCGTGACCACACTACTCCATGATCTAACCACCCTTTTGGCTTCTACACGATAACCTATTGTTACGACCATGACTAATTGGACATGACACGTCATCTATATGGGCCCACCAGGGGAGCTACAAAACATCCAGTCTACAGGCCAAAACTGTGGATACCAATTTGGCTGGATTCTTTTATGCCGAGGTGACCCTATACCGAGGTGATGCTATGCCGAGGTAACCTATGCCGGGTGATACTGAGCCGAGGTAACCTATGCCGGGGTGATGCTGTGCCGAGGTACCCTTATGCCGAGGTACTCCTAAGCCGAGGGGAGTACCCTGAAAAGGTGACAAGACAGCTTGATGTGACAACATCTTTAAAGGGATTTGATGGTTGCTTTAACCCATGCCATGTAGTAATGATTATAACCAAAGAAATGGTTTACCTCATGAAGGGTTAGGATCTTACCATGTGTAAAGCATAACACATGTCACAATCTAAGATAATTACACCTTCTATAAATAGAGCACACTTGCCTCCAAGGAAAGGGTTAGCAATTTCTCACTCTTAACTCTATACTTCTCTCACTCCCTTTTCTCTCTTCTACACATTTATATTTCCCGCACCCAATATACATTTGCCCAAAATGAGTACTGACTTAGGCATCGGAGTGCAAACGGGAGCCACCTCGGCCCCATTTGCAAACTGATTGTTTGTCACAGTGCGTAGGAGATCCACGTGTTCAAGAGGGAGGAGCTGAGACGTGTTGGTCCAAGGTCCAGCCGGATTTTGTGGTCAACACCTATAATAATCAATCCTCCGGAGGACATCCTAGAAACACATATCTAGCCATAGGTTCAACATTTACCCCCATTCTCAAATGGTGAAAATATAAGTACAGCCAAAAGTCTACTGCATAAAATGATCAACACATATATTATGAAATCTATCATGAGTAGTATCACAAACCTGAAGAAAAAGAAACACGACGTTGCTTACCAAGCACACGACGATCACATAAAAGCAAATCCGACATATAGTCATTTCAAAGCACGCTTTTATGAAACATACCACACACACAATGACCACATAAATGCATATAAGACATACAGTCTACATATAACCCGCATTTATCACATCAAGATACATAAGACCCACGGTCTCCTACAACAGCACCTATGTCATCAAGAAGCTTCTTATCATTCATCCGTGCACCCGTAGTGTGCAACTCATACAAGTCATTTGTGTTGGTAAACGAAACAGAGGAATCAACACCTCTAATCACATAAACAGTGGTAACACATACACCATCTCTTGTAACTCTTTTACAAGTTACAAGAAAACCCTTAATAATTTTAAAGAGCCCATGCTCAATTTTACCAATCAGCCCATCTTTTCTAATTGACCCACACATATCAAATTCATATTCATCTCATTAATATATCTAACTCCACTAAAAATGAGCACACAGCCCCCATCAAATTTAACAGAAATATCACAGGAGTCAACAAGATTTAATAATCCTCATTCGGGTCCAAATTAGAACAAGATACCACATCCTCCACATCTCTCTCTATCTATCTGTTCATGCTTCTCTTTATAACAATCTTATAAAGTGACCAAAAACAACAAAAAATAAGTCAAGAACTCTCTCCCAAATCTCACTACTATTTCAAGTCAAGATTTACCATAATCTCACTACTATTTCTAGTCAAGATTAAATACCATTGGATACCCAAACTTGGAGAGAGACACTTATTTCACGTTTGATATAGCATTAGACCCACATATGTGACTAGTAACTTATTTAAATGGAAACTTGTATATAGTCTAGTTATTTATTACCACTGATCCGATCAATAGAAATAACATACCAATTAGAAACACTAACCTCGTCACTCCATTTAGTGACATATTTAAATGGAAACTTGTATCTAATCTAGTTATCAACCACCATTGATCGTACCAACTAGAAACACTAACCTCGTCACTACCTATCTAATCCAATCAAACAATTAACAGGTCCAAGAAGCATCAATAACATATCAATATCGAACACAGCTCAGGAAAACAAGTTGCTACCAACAAGGTGAATATTTTTCAAAAAAAAAATATATAATTAACCTAAACAGATTGCTACCAACAAGGTAAAGCATTAAAAAAAGATTAAAGTTTAGGGATATCACCGAGCGAACAATGCGTGTTCGTATTATGCGTTTGGAATCTTGCAAAACTAACTTCGGAAATGGACTCAGCAGGTCGAGATGATGAAACTGTCCAAAAATGCATTCGCCGGACCACCGCCGGAGCCGCCGCTGGACCACTACCTGCCGCCTATCGAAAATGCCAAGAAACTGCAGAATATGCTACTCGTCCTTGTGAAGCTAGTGGTGGTGACGGTTTCTTGATCGGAGTTTTCGTTTGGCCGTAATTTAGATTTGAACTTCCGGCTAGTTTTCTTCTCCGGCCAAAAACTGCCGCTGTCACCGCCAAAATTCTGCCATCCTTGCAGCCGAGTATTCTACTCGACAATGAGCTTCCAGTGATGTCCTTCGTTCATCGACCGGAGTCTTGGCCTGCCAGAATCTAGAAATTTTAGCTTCGGTCGGTCACCTTCTCCTTTCTTTCCAGATTTTTCTCCAACCGGCCAGCTTCTTCTTCCTTCGGTCAGTGCACTACTTTCTTCCCAACCTTTGATTTCTCCTAGCACCGTCGCTTCCGTCTTCACGGTTCTTTACCGGCTTCTACTGATTTCTGGATGGTGCCTCTGTTCAACTGATTTCTTTTAGCCTGGTTTCACTTTCTTGGACTGTGCACTGCCTTCCACCTTGAATTTTTTAGTCGGATTTTTTTTTTTCACTTCAGAGCTGGAATTTTTAATTTTTTCCGGTCAGCACTTCTTCCTTCCTCCTTACGACCACTTTCTTGTTCTTGAGATTCTTCTTCCGGTCGATACTGCTGCTTCTTGGACTCGGCAGTGGCAATTTTTCAATTTCTTGTGGTTTCTTTTCACTTCCGGCCAGCTGCACTTCTTTCCCTAATTGGCAAGTTTTTTTTTTCACTTCCCAAACATTTGCAATTCAGTGGCTTGAAGTTTCCCCTTTGAGCAAGTCTTCTTCTTTTGATTTTTTATTTCGGCCAGTAGCCCCTTCATCCAGAATTTTTCTTTCCCCTTTAGGAATGATGATCCCACATGCAAGAACTTTCTTCTTTTGGAAAGTTTTAATTTCCCAAATCTTGTTCTTCCGGTTCTTGATTTCCACTTCTGATTTTTTTACCAATTTTTCAACCACGAAAATTCACCAAGCCCTTGATCTTCATAAATGGCTCTGATACCAGTTGTTCGGAATTTCGCGTCCCAATATTTATGATTATTGCGGATAACATAAAGAAATCAATCAAGAAAACGCAACAATAACAAAGAACACAATCTTGGTGACCCAGTTCAGTGCCAATCGCACCTACATCTGGGGGGCTCCGGATCGAGCCCGTTCCACTAGCCAAATTCCAATGAAAGTCTTTACAAGATTCCCGCACACAAACCGTGCGTCAATTCCTTCACGAGGAATTACCAAATCACAACCCCTATTCTCTACAATATCACCGCACCATCATACTACACAATAGCACTTCCAATTGGCCTATACATGGATTCAATTATGCTACAAAGTATTTTTTACATGATGCAAGAACTCGGGTGGATTTCACAAGAGAGGAGAGGGAGAGGGCTAATCTATTCTATTCTATTCTATTCCATTATGCCAAATGAACCCAAGTCAAGAATATATTAATTGCCAACTTAATCCTAACCATATGATCTTGATCAATGGTCCACAATAAAAGCATAATAACACTAATTTCACCTTTAAGTCCTCCAACTTTAAGCTGGTTTCTAATTAGGCCCTCCAAGTATGAAATGTTCAATTTGGGGATCACATATTAATAATTGAATTACTGAAACAAGTTTTGATTAATTAAAGACATTATCCTGACAATTTATTGTGAATTCGACGAAAACTTGTGCTTTCTAGTATAAAACATCTGTTGCCTGTCCCACTTATCAGTCGTCACTGGGTGGGCATTACGTCCAGTTGCATTAGTGCTGCAGTATGAAGTATGACTTCTGCAGTGAAATTTGACCGCTTGAATCGCTAATAAAGCATCTCCACTGCATTACGGTGCGTTCGGGAACTTTGTGATAAGGAAATAGACGGACTTTTAAATAAAGTATAGGAATGACAATAAAACGGATTACAGGCCAGGATGCTAATCCCTGTTCCCACCCCCATCGAAGATTAACCATCCCCCATCCCCTGCCACGGGGATGGGGCGGGGACACGACGGGGCATGAATGCCCATAATTTTCGTTTATTATTTTATTTATATATATATTTTGTTAATTAATGTCTTAGTTATAAAAATTCTTTTTTTAAAATATGATTATTTTACAAATGTCTCATTTAATAGCTCTAAATGATTATTAACATTAATTAAAAAAACTCACAATAGCTTTTATATAGAGTAATACAAGTTTAATTATGTTAAGAAAAATGTTGGGAGAGAATAAGATGAGACTTGAGAGTGAGAGATGAAGAGTAGTATAGAGTTGAAATGTAAGGCTTGATTTTGAAATTATATATTTGGGCATCGGGTGGTTTATGATACTTTTAATTTGTTTGAATTTTTTTTTAATTGAACTTATTGATCGGGGATTATTTCGGGGTGGGACTGGGCGTGGATGCGGATTCGATAGCAATCTCCATCCCCGGTCAGGGATACTTTTTCATCCCTGTTATTGTCGGAGATTCCCTGCACCGAACTGGGTCCTCTTCGGGTTCGGGGATTCCCGCTCCATTGTCATCCCTAAGAACGTGGAGAAGTTGATGGAGAAATTTAAAATTTACTCTCCAATGACTCCTACATTTAAATAATACTCCCTATGTCCCATTCTCATTTATAAAGGCTGTCTATACTCCTACAATAAATAGGCTTATTTCTTTATTGTAAAGTATTTATATTATTTATTTACTAATGTACCCCTATTTATTAATTCTAATAATAATAGTCTTAATACTTAAATAAGGATAAATTGAAAATTTTCTTTATAAAAATTACATTTTCAATAACATTAAATATGTTTTCTTAATTTGTGTGAAAAGTCAAACAAGCCATATAAATGGGACAAATGGAGTATTAATTATGTAACATTTTTTTTCAATTTAAAATTAATTACTATATACAAATTGAGTCTTATCCACTGGATTTCTCTCTGTATAAAGAGTTCAAATGGAAATAATTTGTATCATACAACCTGATGGCAAACATTCTTATTTATAATAATTAAATAATTATAAAATCAAAAATAACGCTGACTCATCATATCTCATAGAATGTCTAGATGTAGACGGAGCACCCCATAATGTCTATTTTTGTAAGGCATGTCAGTTTAACATTTTAATCCACGTTGTGCATTGAAGAGGTATTTTTAACATATTCCATCTATTTGCTGACGTGACAAGTCTTTTTTCCTAATCCGTGAAATGCATTGGAGATTCTCTTAGCCTCTATTTGACATTGAAAACAATTTAATTTAATTCAAAGTAAATAATTAATTTTCACCACGTATTTCATACTATTCACAACTTTTTAACAATACAATGTTTCATCAACTTTATCAAAATTTACTAAAAATTTCATATTAATCTCCACCAAACGGGATAAAACTCTTTAAAAGAAGTACGTTAGTAACTTTTGAATTTTAAATAAATAGAATTATGTTAGCAACTTCTGGTAGAGAGAATTGAACTCGTAACCCTCCTCACGATCTACTCCACAAACTCGATCACCTCATTAGGTATATCTAATAGTTTTTCTTTTGTCGAGGAAGAGAGTCATCCTTACTTCAAGTGTCGATAGCTAAACTATTTGTCATGATCTTGAATCATTTTGAGCTTGAAAGTAAACTTTTGATTTACATGATTAAATGTCCTCGTCCAAATAATTCATCTTATTCGTAAGATCTCATATCAAGATTTTCAATTCTTGCCTTTATGGCACATCTCCCAACGACAAAGAGTTGATCGATAACGTGCCCAGTACAGTCACGTACAAGGTTTGAATCCTGACGATTGAATTTAAAACTGAATAATGAATTCGTTCTCTGTAACAAGCGGGAGTTATCTTACTCTGCTAGGCATTACTGTGTGTCATACACCCTACTTCTGGAAGACATAACTTGCAATTTATCTTTCAAACTAATGGCCCAAGGCAATATCAATTCGGGGCTCATGGAGTGGGTTAGACACCCAAGATCTTTAATTCTTAAAGTGATGTACGTACTGAGATGGTTTCTGGTCAATTCATTATGGTATGACTTAGAAGTCAGAACATGCAAAAAATGATGACCTGACAGATGATCTATTTACGTTGGTATCTAGTTCAAATTGTACATCAACATACATGTTGTGGAGTCTAATAACTTTAAGTCTCTATTTGTTAAATTATTTATAAACGATTTTTTCATAAATATTATTTGTAAATAGCGATTGGTCAACATTTCGCTAATCAATTTTTTTAAAAAGTAAATAACGGTAGGCAAGAATTTTTTACTAATCAAAATTATTAACTTTTTAAAAAAATGGACCAAAAATTTTTTATCATGAATTCTTTTATAAACGAAATTTATAAACAATTTTTACCAAAGGCTTATACAGAAGTGCACAATAGTCAAACCCAAGCATCATATTTCATAACTTTAAGAACCATCATAGTTTCTACCTACATTTAACCAAAAAAAAAAATGTGATGAGACACCAAAAGATAAAGCCAAAACTTTCCCGATAGTGGATGCCATTTTATCCATAAGGCCGGGCCGACCAATTATCTTGGAAGATGATGCCCCAATTAATGTTGTTGAATATTATTACGTGGCATATTTCAGACAAGTAGGCATGGATTCCAAGATGACTATGGCCTCTATAAAATGGCTTTTGGCCCCTCGCTTGAAGGTTAAGAATCAGTTTGCATTAGCATCCACCCACTGCCTACTTATTAACTCTCAGAAAAAAACAAGCTGTGAAGTGCTTATAAACCCTAACCCGCCACTTCAGCCATATATCTGCTTCTTATCTTATCTTTATTTAATATTGAAGCAGTGAAAAGTGCTTATATATATGAAGATGAAGATGGGCAGTGAATCAGCAGAAGGATCAAAGAAAAGAATATCAAGCAGAAGACTCGGAAGGTTTCTCAAAGAACAGAGAGGAAGGCTATACATTATTAGAAGATGTGTAGTAATGCTTCTTTGCTGGCATGATTAAATTTCAAGAATTAGTGGAGGATTTTTGTTATTGGATTTACAGCTTTCTTCCAAGTGTAAATACAAAATTTGGGAAATCTCCTTTAATTAATTCTCATATCATTTCATAATTTTTAGTCGTGTTTATGCATGACAAATATTCTTCAACAGAGTTACGAGACCCTACTAGGAAATTTGTAGCTTTATTCATTGATCTGTTACTAGAGTTCAATCAATGTTTTTTTACCTCAAAATTATAAATAAATCAGTTTATAAATCAGATAGTGTTACCAAATGGAGAGCTTTGAATATTTTCAGTTTTTGTCCAAATACTTTTTTTGATAAAAAGATTTTTATATAAAAAAAAATGTTATATTTTTGGTGTAAACTATGTCATTAAAAAAAGATTTGAAGAATGTCTATTTATAAACTTGTTCATAAAAAAGTTTATCAAAAGGAGAAAATTGTTGCAGAGTGCATGTGCGTTTGTTCCTATTAAAAGACACCTAAGATGCCCTCTAAGTTGCCATTCATTTTGGAAAAAAAAAAAAAAAAAAAAATTATCCCAGAGGACCCGAATCGACCACGCTCAAAGTCATTGGTTCGAGATAGTAAATCCAATTTTCTTCAAAATAATAGTTTTCGACAGTGGGTTGGTTACGGCCGTGAGCTCCCATATGTTACGGCCGTAATTCTTGAAATTTCACAATTTTCTTCGTCGGCTTGAATGAGGTTGATCCACTCGTCGTCTCGACTAGCTTCCAACATGGAAATTGTTCATTTTCCTATGTCGAATGTTGTTGCGTCGTCCGTGACTTGACTTCTCCTTTGAGCTCCTATCCCGGATCACATCATTCCCCCCTTCTTCAAGATGATTCGTCCCGAATCATAGCTTGGTTCATGGTGTTTCAGCGCACCGCCTGGATCAAAAGGAAAATTTTTGCCTCCATTACATAGGATCAACCAATAGTCGAATACTTGAATTGGAAGGACGAGTCGAAATAAGAACTTCCTTGGCCAAATGTGGTGTGACTCAAACCTCCAAGTATATTCAACCTACAAGAAAGATTTAAGCAAAATAGGGTGGGAAATGTTAGTTTCACAAAGTACAAGATATGGATCATTGTACTCATGGTATGTCATCTCCAAATCCTCTTCCCTAACAACGAGGCCCTTCTCTTCACTTCCTTCTTTTGTTGTAACTTCTTGCTCAATCTCTTCTATTTCTTTTCTCTCATACTCATTCACCTCTTCTAAATCCACATTTTCAAGCTCAACTATCTCTTCTAAATTTTTAGTTTCAACTTCTTCTACATTTTTAGTCTCAACTACCTTTTCCACATTTTTATTTTCAACCACACCTTCATCCTCAATCACCTCTTCCACAATTTTATTTCCTTGTTCATTCACCTCCTTACTACCCAATTCTTCATCTTCTACTTCAAATTTTGGAATTTGATCAACCGTTTCTAGTTTCAGCTTTCCCTCCTTCTCAACATCCCTATCTCGATGATCCTCTTGCAATATCACTACAACTTTCCTCTCACTCTCTTTTTTTACCTTCCTCGAATCGTCTAGTGCTTCCTCGAGTGTCAATCCATACAGTGTGAATGTTTTCCCTCTCGTAAGAATCCTATATATGTGCATACTCTTATAATATATTGCTTCCCTCATACGACTCCACGATTTTCCCAATAAAATATGACAAGACTTTAAAGGCACTACATCACAAAATACGTCATCAATATATTTTCCACGGGTGATAGTCACTAGGACTTGCTTGGTTACATGGAACTCTCCAAATTCCCTCATCCACGTCACACAATAAGGTCTATTGTGCGGTATTAGAGATAATCCCAATTTTTCAACCATGTCGATATTAGCAAAATTAGTGTAGCACTCTCTATCAATTGCCAAACTGCACACCTTTTGTCCCACATAACATCTAGTTTGGAACAACGAATCCGGATCATAATCCATCCCTTATGATGTAGCTTTCAAAAATTTGAGAGGCTCAAAATAAGATGGTCCAGATATTGACAAATATCAAGAAGGAATTTAATGTTGACTCGAAAAGGAAAAACAATATTAAGAATTTTAAAGAAATTCAAGAAAGTGGTTCTTGAATTTGACTCGAAAGGAAAGAATATCAAGAATATTGTAGAAATTCAAAAAAGTGGTTATTGAATTTTGACTAGAAAGGAAAGAGTATCAAGAATTTTAATTTGACGTGGAAGACAAGTATTTATCAAGAATTTAAGGAAATTCAAGAAGGTGGTTCTTGAATGGAAATATTTTTTTTTTTTTTTTTTTTTTTTTTGAATTTTGGGTGAATTTTCGGAATAAATAAAATAAATAAATAAAATAATCTTTTTTTATATATAAATCCGAAAATTCGACAACGGACACGACAAAACAAACGGAACTTAATTCGGATAAGAATTAAGCAAAACAAACACTTTTGAAAATTTTTTGGAACGATTTTCTGGATTAAAGACTCAACAAACTCAAGAACAAGAAGAACGCAAAAAAAAACTGAAAAACAAAACACTCAACAAGATATGGATGATTTTTATGGGACTCGATGATAAACATAAAAATCAAACTGGATAGAAAACTCAAGAAAACAAAATAAAAATATAACCTTGATTTTTGGAGCCTAAGCTCTGATACCAGATGATGCAAACCACGTAGCGATTGTAGCTACGCAACCCACAAATTATTGGAATCGTCCCAAGAACGCCAAAGAATCACGATTTAGAGATTGATTCAAATTAATTGAACAAAGCAACCAACACAATCAATTGATATGTTGACCTCTTGATCACAATGAAAATAAATCTCACCCAAGATTTGAACAAACAAGAACTAAACTCGCAAGTTCGGATTTTATTCAATGAAGAATAAGGATTGCGAAAGCAATTTGCCTCTCAATATTAATATCAAAGTTGTCTAAGAATAATCAAAATTACATCCCTATAAATAGGGTCAAAACTAGGTTAAGCGTTTTAATTAAACTAGGAAACAAATACCAAAGAATAAGGAAATAAATAAAATTTCTAAATTCACGCGTATAATTATTTACGGCCGTGAACCTTCACTTTACGGCCGTAAGGCCCTTTCTGTTCCAACATTACGGCCGTGAGCCAAATTTCTGAAAATCTTGTTTTTGATCCGAGGCAATGTTACGGCCGTGACAAATATGCGTTACGGCCGTAAGTCCAATTTTCTTCAAAATCATAGTTTTCGACAGTGGGTTGGTTACGGCCGTGAGCTCCCATATGTTACGGCCGTAATTCTTGAAATTTCACAATTTTCTTCGTCGGCTTGAATGAGGTTGATCCACTCGTCGTCTCGACTAGCTTCCAACATGGAAATTGTTCATTTTCCTATGTCGAATGTTGTTGCGTCGTCCGTGACTTGACTTCTCCTTTGAGCTCCTATCCCGGATCACATCTCCTATCCCGGATCACATCATTCCCCCCTTCTTCAAGATGATTCGTCCCGAATCATAGCTTGGTTCATGGTGTTTCAGCGCACCGCCTGGATCAAAAGGAAAATTTTTGCCTCCATTACATAGGATCAACCAATAGTCGAATACTTGGATTGGAAGGACGAGTCGAAATAAGAACTTCCTTGGCCAAATGTGGTGTGACTCAAACCTCCAAGTATATTCAACCTGCAAGAAAGATTTAAGCAAAATAGGGTGGGAAATGTTAGTTTCACAAAGTACAAGATATGGATCATTGTACTCATGGTATGTCATCTCCAAATCCTCTTCCCTAACAACGAGGCCCTTCTCTTCACTTCCTTCTTTTGTTGTAACTTCTTGCTCAATCTCTTCTATTTCTTTTCTCTCATACTCATCCACCTCTTCTAAATCCACATTTTCAAGCTCAACTATCTCTTCTAAATTTTTAGTTTCAACTTCTTCTACATTTTTAGTCTCAACTACCTTTTCCACATTTTTATTTTCAACCACACCTTCATCCTCAATCACCTCTTCCACAATTTTATTTCCTTGTTCATTCACCTCCTTACTACCCAATTCTTCATCTTCTACTTCAAATTTTGGAATTTGATCAACCGTTTCTAGTTTCAGCTTTCCCTCCTTCTCAACATCCCTATCTCGATGATCCTCTTGCAATATCACTACAACTTTCCTCTCACTCTCTTTTTTTACCTTCCTCGAATCGTCTAGTGCTTCCTCGAGTGTCAATCCATACAGTGTGAATGTTTTCCCTCTCGTAAGAATCCTATATATGTGCATACTCTTATAATATATTGCTTCCCTCATACGACTCCACGATTTTCCCAATAAAATATGACAAGACTTTAAAGGCACTACATCACAAAATACGTCATCAATATATTTTCCACGGGTGATAGTCACTAGGACTTGCTTGGTTACATGGAACTCTCCAAATTCCCTCATCCACGTCACACAATAAGGTCTATTGTGCGGTATTAGAGATAATCCCAATTTTTCAACCATGTCGATATTAGCAAAATTAGTGTAGCACTCTCTATCAATTGCCAAACTGCACACCTTTTGTCCCACATAACATCTAGTTTGGAACAACGAATCCGGATCATAATCCATCCCTTATGATGTAGCTTTCAAAAATTTGAGAGGCTCAAAATAAGATGGTCCAGATATTGACAAATATCAAGAAGGAATTTAATGTTGACTCGAAAAGGAAAAACAATATTAAGAATTTTAAAGAAATTCAAGAAAGTGGTTCTTGAATTTGACTCGAAAGGAAAGAATATCAAGAATATTGTAGAAATTCAAAAAAGTGGTTATTGAATTTTGACTAGAAAGGAAAGAGTATCAAGAATTTTAATTTGACGTGGAAGACAAGTATTTATCAAGAATTTAAGGAAATTCAAGAAGGTGGTTCTTGAATGGAAATATTTTTTTTTTTTTTTTTTTTTTGAATTTTGGGTGAATTTTCGGAATAAATAAAATAAATAAATAAAATAATCTTTTTTTTTATATAAATCCGAAAATTCGACAACGGACACGACAAAACAAACGGAACTTAATTCGGATAAGAATTAAGCAAAACAAACACTTTTGAAAATTTTTTGGAACGATTTTCTGGATTAAAGACTCAACAAACTCAAGAACAAGAAGAACGCAAAAAAAAACTGAAAAATAAAACACTCAACAAGATATGGATGATTTTTATGGGACTCGATGATAAACATAAAAATCAAACTGGATAGAAAACTCAAGAAAACAAAATAAAAATATAACCTTGATTTTTGGAGCCTAAGCTCTGATACCAGATGATGCAAACCACGTAGCGATTGTAGCTACGCAACCCACAAATTATTGGAATCGTCCCAAGAACGCCAAAGAATCACGATTTAGAGATTGATTCAAATTAATTGAACCAAACAACCAACACAATCAATTGATATGTTGACCTCTTGGTCACAATGAAAATAAATCTCACCCAAGATTTGAACAAACAAGAACTAAACTCGCAAGTTCGGATTTTATTCAATGAAGAATAAGGATTGCGAAAGCAATTTGCCTCTCAATATTAATATCAAAGTTGTCTAAGAATAATCAAAATTACATCCCTATAAATAGGGTCAAAACTAGGTTAAGCGTTTTAATTAAACTAGGAAACAAATACCAAAGAATAAGGAAATAAATAAAATTCCTAAATTCACGCGTATAATTATTTACGGCCGTGAACCTTCACTTTACGGCCGTAAGGCCCTTTCTGTTCCAACATTACGGCCGTGAGCCAAATTTCTGAAAATCTTGTTTTTGATCCGAGGCAATGTTACGGCCGTGACAAATATGCGTTACGGCCGTAAGTCCAATTTTCTTCAAAATCATAGTTTTCGACAGTGGGTTGGTTACGGCCGTGAGCTCCCATATGTTACGGCCGTAATTCTTGAAATTTCACAATTTTCTTCGTCGGCTTGAATGAGGTTGATCCACTCGTCGTCTCGACTAGCTTCCAACATGGAAATTGTTCATTTTCCTATGTCGAATGTTGTTGCGTCGTCCGTGACTTGACTTCTCCTTTGAGCTCCTATCCCGGATCACATCTCCTATCCCGGATCACATCATTCCCCCCTTCTTCAAGATGATTCGTCCCGAATCATAGCTTGGTTCATGGTGTTTCAGCGCACCGCCTGGATCAAAAGGAAAATTTTTGCCTCCATTACATAGGATCAACCAATAGTCGAATACTTGGATTGGAAGGACGAGTCGAAATAAGAACTTCCTTGGCCAAATGTGGTGTGACTCAAACCTCCAAGTATATTCAACCTGCAAGAAAGATTTAAGCAAAATAGGGTGGGAAATGTTAGTTTCACAAAGTACAAGATATGGATCATTGTACTCATGGTATGTCATCTCCAAATCCTCTTCCCTAACAACGAGGCCCTTCTCTTCACTTCCTTCTTTTGTTGTAACTTCTTGCTCAATCTCTTCTATTTCTTTTCTCTCATACTCATCCACCTCTTCTAAATCCACATTTTCAAGCTCAACTATCTCTTCTAAATTTTTAGTTTCAACTTCTTCTACATTTTTAGTCTCAACTACCTTTTCCACATTTTTATTTTCAACCACACCTTCATCCTCAATCACCTCTTCCACAATTTTATTTCCTTGTTCATTCACCTCCTTACTACCCAATTCTTCATCTTCTACTTCAAATTTTGGAATTTGATCAACCGTTTCTAGTTTCAGCTTTCCCTCCTTCTCAACATCCCTATCTCGATGATCCTCTTGCAATATCACTACAACTTTCCTCTCACTCTCTTTTTTTACCTTCCTCGAATCGTCTAGTGCTTCCTTGAGTGTCAATCCATACAGTGTGAATGTTTTCCCTCTCGTAAGAATCCTATATATGTGCATACTCTTATAATATATTGCTTCCCTCATACGACTCCACGATTTTCCCAATAAAATATGACAAGACTTTAAAGGCACTACATCACAAAATACGTCATCAATATATTTTCCACGGGTGATAGTCACTAGGACTTGCTTGGTTACATGGAACTCTCCAAATTCCCTCATCCACGTCACACAATAAGGTCTATTGTGCGGTATTAGAGATAATCTCAATTTTTCAACCATGTTGATATTAGCAAAATTAGTGTAGCACTCTCTATCAATTGCCAAACTGAACACCTTTTGTCCCACATAACATCTAGTTTGGAACAACGAATCCGGATCATAATCCATCCCTTATGATGTAGCTTTCAAAAATTTGAGAGGCTCAAAATAAGATGGTCCAGATATTGACAAATATCAAGAAGGAATTTAATGTTGACTCGAAAAGGAAAAACAATATTAAGAATTTTAAAGAAATTCAAGAAAGTGGTTCTTGAATTTGACTCGAAAGGAAAGAATATCAAGAATATTGTAGAAATTCAAAAAAGTGGTTATTGAATTTTGACTAGAAAGGAAAGAGTATCAAGAATTTTAATTTGACGTGGAAGACAAGTATTTATCAAGAATTTAAGGAAATTCAAGAAGGTGGTTCTTGAATGGAAATAATTTTTTTTTTTTTTTTTTTTTTTTGAATTTTGGGTGAATTTTCGGAATAAATAAAATAAATAAATAAAATAATCTTTTTTTTTTATATATAAATCCGAAAATTCGACAACGGACACGACAAAACAAACGGAACTTAATTCGGATAAGAATTAAGCAAAACAAACACTTTTGAAAATTTTTTGGAACGATTTTCTGGATTAAAGACTCAACAAACTCAAGAACAAGAAGAACGCAAAAAAAAAACTGAAAAACAAAACACTCAACAAGATATGGATGATTTTTATGGGACTCGATGATAAACATAAAAATCAAACTGGATAGAAAACTCAAGAAAACAAAATAAAAATATAACCTTGATTTTTGGAGCCTAAGCTCTGATACCAGATGATGCAAACCACGTAGCGATTGTAGCTACGCAACCCACAAATTATTGGAATCGTCCCAAGAACGCCAAAGAATCACGATTTAGAGATTGATTCAAATTAATTGAACCAAGCAACCAACACAATCAATTGATATGTTGACCTCTTGATCACAATGAAAATAAATCTCACCCAAGATTTGAACAAACAAGAATTAAACTCGCAAGTTCGGATTTTATTCAATGAAGAATAAGGATTGCGAAAGCAATTTGCCTCTCAATATTAATATCAAAGTTGTCTAAGAATAATCAAAATTACATCCCTATAAATAGGGTCAAAACTAGGTTAAGCGTTTTAATTAAACTAGGAAACAAATACCAAAGAATAAAGAAATAAATAAAATTCCTAAATTCACGCGTATAATTATTTACGGCCGTGAAC
This sequence comes from Ligustrum vulgare, assembly GCA_963555705.1. Taxonomy (NCBI): domain Eukaryota; kingdom Viridiplantae; phylum Streptophyta; class Magnoliopsida; order Lamiales; family Oleaceae; genus Ligustrum; species Ligustrum vulgare. The sequence goes on from OY743173.1 coordinate 59,300,116, forward strand.
CTTCACTTTACGGCCGTAAGGCCCTTTCTGTTCCAACATTACGGCCGTGAGCCAAATTTCTGAAAATCTTGTTTTTGATCCGAGGCAATGTTACGGCCGTGACAAATATGCGTTACGGCCGTAAGTCCAATTTTCTTCAAAATCATAGTTTTCGACAGTGGGTTGGTTACGGCCGTGAGCTCCCATATGTTACGGCCGTAATTCTTGAAATTTCACAATTTTCTTCGTCGGCTTGAATGAGGTTGATCCACTCGTCGTCTCGACTAGCTTCCAACATGAAAATTGTTCATTTTCCTATGTCGAATGTTGTTGCGTCGTCCGTGACTTGACTTCTCCTTTGAGCTCCTATCCCGGATCACATCTCGTATCCCGGATCACATCAGACAACTTTGATCGTCTCTGTTGGTCCGAATTCTTGTAGTGTATTCTTTTAAAAATCACTATTCATTTTTTAAAAAAAAATCTTTTCAAAAATAATTGTTATCGATATATTTAATCCTTTTCTGCAAATCAAATAACATTATCTATATTCAATATTTCTTTGATTAATCATTTAAATTATATATAGTTGATATTTTTTTCATAGTATAAGATGCGTTCAAGTTATTAGGATAGAAAAATCAATTTTTTGTTCGTAATTTTGCACGTGATTATGTCATTATAACTAATAGCAATAGTATTTACCATTCATATACAGCATGTTGATAACAATTATTGGATACTACATTTAAAACAACTAGTATTCCACCAAATTATTAAAATCATCATATTATACAAATATAATTATAACTAATTGAATATAAAATAATATATAGTATTATTTATGATATATAGTATTAAGGTATATCAAGAAGTATTAATACTAAATCGTGTTATGTAGAATCTTTTTAAACTCTTATAACCGCATCAAATTAATTATTATTACTAATTTTAAATTTATTAGTGAAAATAATTATTCATATAAAAATTACTTGATTACTTATTTATTTATTAATTTATGAGTAAATTTTGTAAAAGGCATTTTCAATTTTTCTCAATTATTAAGTGTACATAATGATTTTTCTCAATTATTAAGTGTGTATCATGAAATTTTTGTAGTAAAACGAAAATTCGAGAAGACGTTGAAAATGTGTTTGAACCATTGAAATATTTTCATTTTTTTGTTAGATATGAACAAGCGGTATTTCTTTTTCATTTGATAAGGATTTAAATCAGATTTTTATTTTATTTTGATAAAAGTTGATGAATTTGCGTGGTTAAAAATTTGTAGGTTCCATAAAATATTTGATTAAAATTAATTGTTAACTTTAATTTAAATTAATATGTGAATTAAAATCAACACCAAACGGGGGGCTTAACTATGTTCATCATATAAATGAAGATTGAATACTTATTCATCTATAAATATGTTTTAATAACTTACCTCTTAATGTTCTTGATTAAAAAAAAAAAACTTCAAAGTGACTCTCATTTTAGCGTCCAAATAAATAACTCCATATTTTTTATTTTGATTATTCAAAAAGTTATTGGTTTTAAAATGTATTTATTTTGACATAAATCTTAGTTTACCAATTATTCATCATATTGATTATTTTAACCCTATCCGTACTATTTCTGCTGTGAGATTATCTTAATATAATCATGCTATAATATATATGTAACGCCCCGAATTCCGTGGAGCTCGGGACGCCACGTCATCCTTTAAATCTGATTTTATTGCGAAAATAATTAAAAATTTCAGACGTCATATTTATTATTTGAAACCTTTGAAACAACATTTTTGTTGAAGAAATGAATTTATAAAACATCACATCAATTGTTTAAAAGTTAAAGTGGAAACCAAATTTTAATCAATTTGATTAAAACAATTCATAAAAATTTGTGGAAGTGGGTGGTAAAGTGTGGTGTTTCGGATTTGGTTTGGGTGAAGTTCGGGTTCGGTTTCGAGGTTGAATGTGGCGGTGGTGGTCAGATTTTGGCGTTGCTTTCTATTGAATTCTCTTCTGTCTCCTTCGATTTATTAATCAAATCGAGGCGACACTCTCAATATCCCCTAGTTCCATTAATTAGGATTAGAGGCACTGAGTGCGTGGAATTCGATCTTGCAGATTGGTTTGATTGTGTGTATGAAGTATTGGATTTCTCATATTGTTGGTCCTTGGAATTGATGTCCTAGAATCAACATGAGTTTCCAGAAGTGTGGCTGCCGTGAAAGTAGTATTAGAGGAGGAAGTTCATACCCAGAATTTTGCAGACGGTTGCTGTGAATATTGTGAGGAAGGGAGAGTTGATTGCTGAATTTCTTTGTGGTGTCTATGTGCTTGAGAATGACGATGGGGGGAATGGAAGATTATAAACGTGTAGTGTGTGTTCCAAATTGGCAGGCGCATGATTGGTGATTGAGGAAAAGGGAAGCATGTCTTGTGAGTTGTCTGTTAATTTTGGTAGCATATAATTTGGGAGTGATTTAAAGTATCTGCAAGAGGCAATGGCGGATTGAGGGTGATCATAGGAAATAAATGTGTTGTATATGTAAATGGAAGTTGGGGAGGAACTTCGGGATTTAAAGTGAATGTGAATTGGGGATTTTAAAAATAAATAAAAAATTTGAGAATGAATTTAAATTGGAGATAAAATATTTTGAACTTAAATAATTAAAATTTGGATTAAAATACATAAATAAATAAATAACGAAAATAAGATACTTTTATAAAAATTGAAATTGAAATTGAACTACGATAAATTTAAATAATTTAAATTTTAACTTAAATGGCTAGACGAAAATGTGTTTAAAATAAATAGGTAAAGTCGTAACGACACGTTTTAAATAATATTTATTTAAATAAGTCATGAAAAATTCTTGGTCGCTACAACCCTACCACCTTAAAATAATTTCGTCCTCGAAATTTAAAATTTTCTTGATTTAAAATAATTGGATACTTGATCAAAATTTCTTCTTTCTTAAAATCTTAAAATAATTAATATGACTAGAGGAGAGCGCTAATTTTGAATAATAACCGTTAAGGTTGGAGAGTCGTAGCGACAAGTTTGATAAAATAAGTCTTTTAAGTTTGAAAATTTCTCGGTCGCTACAACCTTCTCCACTTAAAATAATTTCGTCCTCGAAATTTTAAACTTTCTTGATCTAAATATATCTAGGTATTAAGCCAAGCTTCTTTCTTCTTTCTTTTCTCAAGTAGTTTCAGCACTACCTTGTCTACCCCATTGAACTTTGACTAGAGGAGCCTATTTATTAATCTCTACTATTTCTTTAAGAAATCATATTACATCATAATAATTAATCATTATGAAGTCTATCCTCATCTTCTAAAACCTCTTATAACGAATAACCCAAAATCAATTGTAAAATTAGAAATCACATGAATATTCTTCCATGTAATATGCCTAATAACATGTTATTCACAAATCAGCATAATATCATTAGCTTATCGTATACGAGAATCTATTCATATAGTACATTTATGCATCATCTTGATTTCTAACATCTTCCCATATACGTCACCAAAACGTATCACAAAATTCAATTAATATAAATAAATAAAAAATTTGTTCCCAAGTAACTAAGATTCTGCTCCTGAATGCCACAATATTTTCTGCAAGATATAACTTAGTATTTCCTATGTATACCTGAAATGATCATATAACTCCACATATACATTGATACTTAATCGATTGCACACTTCACCAATCAGGATGTTTATAAATAACAATCTCCAAAATTATCAAAACTTTAACTCCAAATCGATACTCTTTTCAAGATTTCACTCTTGTAGTAAACATGCTTACCTAAGCCACAACGTAAATAAACAACCAATAACTCTCAACCATCTTATACTTGAAAAATAATATTTCCTCATTGTTCATGGGTCAACCAAAATTCCCTTTTCAAAATCTCGAAGCGTCTCCAACAAAATCCTCAAATGTTCCTTATATTGTTTACTATCTCTAGGATAAACCAAAACATCGTCCATGAATACAATGAAAAACATGTCCAATGAATGTTGGAAAACTCGGTTCATCAAATCCATAAATACTGTAGGTGGGTACTTATTCTTTATTGCCAACTTGTTAAGTAATATAGTTACTTCCTATAGAGATACACTTGGCCAAATAAAAACTTTAAATCCTTTTATTCAAATCTCAATCAAATACTTAAGTAAGAAGACAAAACTTAACCCAATAATAAGTCTAAGCATCACTATATTATCAAAACCCAAAATTCAATTCTTTCTTCTTGCTACTATAAGCTTCAACTTCATATCTAATTCCAAAATTAAATCTCTGACGTATGTGTACCATAACCTAATTAAATCATGAAATAGAACATGATCTAGTCTCCAAATTCGATTTAAATCACTATTTTCCCATAAAATGATCAGAGTTATAATCATCAATCATGACAAATATAAAGTAACCATTTTTGTCTGATGTAACATCTACGTACATAGTCGATATCCCTTTGATAGGAGCATATACTAGATCTAAATTCTTCGATTGACTTCTTGTGAAAGGTGCCGTGTCCTAAACCAATTATGCAAAGTCCAATTAGGCGGGTTTTATCCATTTCTTTTAGTTAAAATTGCGAGGACGTAAAAATATTTAGAAACTCTTTCAAATTATGCTCAAACTCTTTTTTCTTTCATTCTTATTTCGGATACAAAAATTTCTCATTCTTTCTCATCAAATTCTCAAAATACTTCATTTCTCATGTATCCGAAATCATCATAACATAAATTTCATGATAAAATCATTTACCTTCGGAGTTGGCGGAGCGAACGATGGCAGTGGCAAAAGTCATCAAAACATTGTCGTCAAAACATTATTTATTATTATTTAAAAAAAAAATTTCTCTTTTCAAAATTTGCAAGTCTACAGAAACGTAGACCCGCTCTGATACCACGCTGTAACGCCCCGAATTTCGTGGAGCTCGGGACGTCACGTCATCCTTTAAATCTGATTTTATTGCGAAAATAATTAAAAATTTCAGACATCATATTTATTATTTGAAACCATTGAAACAACATTTTTGCGGAAGAAATGAATTTATAAAACATCACGTCCATTGTTTAAAAGTTAAAGCGGAAACTAAATTTTAATCAATTTGATTAAAACAATTCATAAAAATTAAATCTTAAATTTTAAAGTAGAGTAACGATAAATAATTAAATTGACGACATTTATGAAACTTGACTTAAAAGAAAAATTAACATTATTTTTTATTTGCCACTGCTGTCATTTCATTCGCCGTCAACTCCGTCATCTGCAAAATTTTGTTTTGAAAAACGTGAATATTTCATAGAAATACTCAGTAGACTCGCGCACAATAATCATTTAACATTATAAATTAAAACACATAGTCATGAAATTCAAGTCTCAGGTGTCTAACGATCATCAGTATTCTCATGAACATACAAGTTCAGGTCTCATGCATTTAAGCAAGTAAATTCTCGTAACATAGTCTCATACTTAGAAAAGCAAGTAATTCTCATGAACACAATCATACATATTAAACTTATAATCAAAATAATTATCAATGAGCACTTTTGAAAAACGTAAATTTGTAGATTAGAGTCTACCTCAAATCACGAGTTTGAAAGTTGATCAAGAAAGTTCACGTTGTTCTTCTAAATGTCCAAGCGCCTCGTCTAGCCAATAATAAATAAACCTTAAAAAGGTATTTGGAAATCAAACGTTTCAATTGAAAGGGTTTTAAAAGAAGAAATAAAAGTTTGGGGACTGAATTAGGCTTTTCGGAAATAATAGGGCTGATTGAAAGAGTTAAGAACTGCAGGGACCAATTGTTACATACTAAAACTGAATAAACATATTTTGAATTACAAAGGGCTGAAATAACATCTTTTTTAAAAAAAATGAGGGCCAAACTAGGGGTGTCAAATGGACTGGACAGTTCGAGAGTTCGTGAGTTCGGCTCGGCTCGATTCGTTAAAAGTTCGGCTCGGCCCGTTAAAAAAACAGACTTGGACTTGGACCGGACTAAATCTAATGGATGAATAATTTTATTGGTATCAATCTTATGGATGAATAATTTCGTTTTGTCATACAAATCTAATATCGAATTTTCATTTATATTTATATCGAATCTTACTTAATATTAAAGGAGGAGAATTTCCCGCCAATTTGACACAACTTTTTGTAATTTTTTTTAATACAATATTATATATTATATATTTCATTTATTTTCACACTCAACTTTTATTGCTTTCACACTTCAAAAATCAAAACTCAACATTTATTGTGTTCACACTGCTACTTCCATTTAAATATTTTTATAGAGATTTTTTTTTTTACGTATTTATATTTGATTATTTGTGTTTAAACCTCTCTTTTCATAATTTTTTTTTATCTTTTAATGTTTTGAATTTTGCAAATAAGTATTTGTGTGCAGTCATACAAATTCTAAGCAAAATTTTCAATTCAAAATTATATCGAAGTTGTATCACGCATCTAATACTAAATAAATCTTATTGTATAAATTTTTTTATAAATAATCTTATTTTTTTAGTTATTTAGTACATCTAAAAATTTGAGCTCATTTGTATTGCGTTCTATTAACTTAATTAATATTTTTATAGAAAGTTACATTTAATATGTAAATAATTTTTTTCAATAATTGTGATATATTATTGGTATCAATCTTATGGATGAATAATTTCGTTCTGTCATACAAATCTAATATCGACTCCTCCCGCCAATTTGACACAACTTTTTGTGATTTTTTTTTATACAATATTATATATTATTTATTTCATTTATTTTCACACTCAACTTTTATTGCTTTCACACTCCAAAGATCAAAATTCAACTTTTATTCTGTTCACACTGCTACTTCCACTTAAATATTTTTATGGAGATTTTTTTTTTCTTATTTATATTTGATTATTTGTGTTTAAACCTCTATTTTCATAAAAAAAAAATTATCTTTTAATATTTTGAATTTTGCAAATAAGTATTTGTGTACAGTCATACAAATTCAATGCAAAATTTTCAGTTTAAAATTGTATCGAAGTTGTATCACGCATCTAATACTAAATAAATCTTATTGTATAAAACTTTTTTATAAATAATCTTATTTTTTTAGTTATTTAGTACATCTAAAAATTTGAACTCCTTTGTATTGCGTTCTATTAACTTAATTAGTATTTTTATAGAAAGTTACATTTAATACGTAAATAATTTTTTTTAATAATTGTGATATTTTATTGGTATCAATCTTATGGATGAATAATTCCGTTCTGTCATACAAATCTAATATCGAATTTTCATTTATATTTATATCGAATATTTAATCAATTTGTATTAAATTTTGTTTTAAATAATCATACTTTTAATTCAATATTTATGATTCTTAAATTTTTACAAGAATAAGTAAATTTTCTCCCAATTTACTTAACTGATAATTGAGATGATCAATATTATACTATAATTTTCATCAAAAAACAATTACGTTGTATAAAAATTGCAAAAACTTATAATATCATGAATTTGATGCATCTTTGTCAATCACAATTTTAGTTTTTTGTTTTTCATTGTCAATGGTCAAAAATATAAATCTTATCTTTTATAGCATGATCTATATTATTAACTTTTTCATCTATTGTTTGATTGTTCAGAGTACATGGATATTGGAGATCGTACATTTAAATATTTATTTTGCAAAGCAAATTTTTTGTGCGAGGAGAGAGTGAATAAGCATTATAAAACATATCGTAATTCGAAATTCTCATTTTGTTGTGGGATGAACACGATTTTTAATAATATTTAAAACCAAAATAAAATCAAACTTTTTTTTACGATTTGGTGCGGTTTGAAACCACAGATTGCCGATGAATAAATTAGTATATTTCAAAGCGAGCTCAAAGACACATATTCATCTAAAATTTCGAGTTGAAACTAGCTCAAAAATAGTATTAAGTTTCTAATTGAGTGCTTTGTTGTGAATAAATCTATGTTGACAAACAAACTAATTATATAGAAGTAAACTATCGTTAGCTCTTATATTAAAAATCTTATTTTAAGAAAATATCTTGAATGATGATAATGAATTGTAGGAGGAAAAATTATTTCCAAATGATTGTGGATTTGAACAAATTAATCTTTGTCTCCTCAATTTTGATTTTTTGATAATAAAAAGTATATTGCTTTTTTAAAAAAAAAAAATTTGAACATTTGTCTTTATTTTTATTTTTTTAAAATTTGGCGGGTTGACTGTTTGAAATCTCGATTTTGACAATTGAAACATAAACCAAATTATTTAAGGTGGTTTGGAATTTTTACAAACCAAACCATTTGTTGCAGTTTAATTCGATTTTGCGGTTTATTTGTTCACCCCTACTTTGTTGTATAAAAGAGAAAATGAATATTTCTCTTATGGAAGATCATCCTCTAATTTTGAAAGATTTGTTATATGACAGGGAGACAGGATTAAAAATTCCATTGAGAACATTCGGACATATAATATGATGTTTTCGTTCACTTTTATGGGAGAATAGATAATGAGCTAAATGATGGTAGATGGCCTCCCCTCTTCAGATTACACGATCAAAATTGCCATAAGATTGAGAGTCTATTGCCTAATGACGGTTCAGCTCTGCAATTTGCTCGCTTTACATTGTTGACAATGTGAATGAGGTTGAAAGCAGAAAAAGGGTTGTGATGTACGTATTATGTGTTTATTGCTTTTACATTAATATTGTTTACAAATAATTTTGTTGTGATATTCTAAAATTTTATTTATGTCTTTTAATGTCCCCGGGTAGGAGTGAATCATGCGATTCTATATTGCGTGATTTAATAGTTTCTGATTCGAAGGATATGCTAGACAAATACAACAAATTGTTAAGGCAATTTAGGTCGGTTTGAGAAAAGATGATTGAAGAAACACTTCAAATTTAAGACTTATACTTATTGGTTGGTGGGCGACCAATGATGGCCAATATGATTTTTCTATTGTCGATGAAATTGCCGAATTGATTGTCGGTGAATTTTGACACACTACCTGGACACATGGATATCACTATTGCGCCACGTGGTGGACCTTTGCAACAGATAAGTGAGGACACAAGTTCTTTCTAAGAAATATTGATCATACACAGGGATTGAGTAATGGAATAAGGTTGATAGTTACAAAACTTGGGGACCATGTTCTAGAAGGTCAAATTTTTTCTGGTATCAATGCAAGACACAAGTTCTTTATTCCAATGTTATCGTTGAACCCTTCTGATTCTAGGATACTTATTAGATTTCAAAGAGGACAATTTATTGATGGTGTCATATGCCATGACTATCAATAAGAGTCAGGGACAATCATTCTTGCATGTGAAACTTCTTCTTAAACGGCTGGTACTTACACATGGATAACTTTATGTTGCGATTTCTAGGGTGACAAATCGTTCCAGATTAAAGATATTGATTTGTGATAAGAAAGGAAGAACTACAAAATCAACAAACAATGTTGTGTACAAAGAAGTATTCCAAAATATGTAGTCATATGAAATCAATAAATGATGATATTATCTTTTATTTGCAAAATTTATTTATTTTATGAAAATGATTTATCTAATTTCATATTGAATTATCCTTATCAAAACGTTTCTTCCCGTGCATCGCACGGGTGATTAACTAGTATTTAATCAATTTAGGAGAATTTCCCGCCAATTTGACACAACTTTTTGTGATTTTTTTATATAATATTATATATTATATATTTCATTTATTTTCACACTCAACTTTTATTGCTTTCACATTCCAAATACCAAAACTCAACTTTTATTGTGTTCACACTGCTACTTTCACATAAATATTTTTATGGAGATTTTTTTTTTTACTTATTTATATTTGATTATTTGTGTTTAAACCTCTATTTTCATAATTTTTTTTATCTTTTAATATTTTGAATTTTGCAAATAAGTATTTGTGTGCAGTCATACAAATTTAATGCAAAATTTTCAGTTCAAAATTATATCGAAATTGTATCACGTGTCTAATACTAAATAAATCTTATTGTATAAAACTTTTTATAAATAATCTTTTTTTTTTAGTTATTTAGTACATCTAAAAATTTGAGCTCCTTTGTATTGCGTTCTATTAACTTAATTAGTATTTTTTATAGAAAGTTACATTTAATACGTAAATAGTTTTTTTTTCAATAATTGTGATATTTTATTGGTATCAATCTTATGGATGAATAATTTCGTTCTGTCATACAAATCTAATATCGAATTTTCATTTATATTTATATCGAATATTTAATCAATTTAGGAGAATTTCCCGCCAATATGACACAAATTTTTGTGATTTTTTTTAATACAATATTATATATTATATATTTCATTTATTTTCACACTCAACTTTTATTGCTTTCACACTCAACTTTTATTGCTTTCACACTCCAATGACCAAAACTCAACTTTTATTGTGTTCACACTGCTACTTCCACTTAAATATTTTTATTGAGATTTTTTTTTTACTTATTTATATTTGATTATTTGTGTTTAAACCTGTAGCGACCAAGAATTTTTACGCGATTAATAATTATTTTAATAGAAAATCGTGTCGCTACTATTTCACCCATTTTTATTAAGTTAACGCCACGACGTATTCGTATAGCCAAGTCAAGAAATAATCGAGATCGTTCGATTTTAAATTAAATTCCGAATTTCTAAAAATATCTCCATTCTCTTGATTTAAAGTATATTAAGTCTAAGTACTTAATTCAATGTTATCCCAATATTTATTTGTACAAAAATTACTTTTATTATTTAAATTAAGAAAATATATGCAAGCATGAGAGGTTCCATTATATGTAATCATGAAGAGCATAATATTTGTATAAATATGGAAAAGTATATGAATGATTTATATACTCCATTATATATAATCATGAAGAGCATAATATTTGTATAAATATGGAAAAGTATATGAATGATTGATAAGACTCCATTATATATAATCATGAAGATCATAATATTTGTATAAATATGGAAAAGTATATGAATGATTGATAAGACTCCATTATATATAATCATGAAGAGCATATTATTTGTATAAATATGGAAAAGTATATGAATGGTGCTTTACTTTAAGAAAAGGATGTGTTAAAATTAATAGAATTGAATGATTATGTTTACAATATGCCAACTTTATACATCTATTTAAACACGTCTCTTTTACACACAACTCTACACATATACACTTATTTCCAATCTCTTGACAAAATCCACAAGTAAGAGAAATTCAAGGTGGTCAAGAAAGTTTTGGTCCATTTACTACTACACTTCATTTTAATCTTTTAAAAGGTAAGTATATCTTATGTTTTTATGAAAAGTAAGTATGTTTTTATGAAAGGTAAATACACCTTATGTTTTTATGAAAAGTAAGTATGTTTTTATGACAAGTAAGTATATCTTATGTTTTTATGAAAAGTAAGTATGTTTTTATGAAAGGTAAATACACCTTATGTTTTTATGAAAAGTAAGTATGTTTTTATGACAAGTAAGTATATCTTATGTTTTTATGAAAATGTTTGGATCATTGCTATGAAATCAATCTCACAAGATTGTTATGAGTTCCATATGATATGTTTATGATTATACTAAGGGGACCGGAGTTTAGTAGCGCTACACATAAGAATTCTTGCCATTTAAGTTCGGTAAAATTCTTGTGTCTCCCTATGTTTATGAATATTTCAATCCTATCCTATGTTATGATGAAAATGATCCATATGCTTTCAAAAGAAAATTTATGCTTGGTATACTTACTGGGATTTTATAAATCTCACTCCACGATATTTACCATTTTCAGATAATTGAAGGTTCGAGGCGGTCAACATGGAAGTGGCAAAAGTGGTTAAGATTGATGAGATAATTATGTTGAACTTTATGTAAGAAAATTATGTTCTATTTTTATTCACAAATAAAATTATGGGATTCAAATTATTCTTTTGAATAATTTTACATTACTATTTAAGTCTCGATAATATGATATGAGTCACTTTTTGTGGCACTCGAATGGTCGAGAATTCGGGTCGTCACAAAACCTCTCTTTTCATAAATTTTTTTTTTATATCTTTTAATGTTTTGGATTTTGCAAATATATATTTGTGTGTAGTCATACAAATTCAATGCAAAATATTCAGTTCAAAATTATATCGAAGTTGTACCACGCATCTAATACTAAATAAATCTTATTGTATAAATTTTTTTATAAATAATCTTTTTTTTTTTGTTATTTAGTACATCTAAAAATTTGAGCTCCCTTGTATTGCGTTCTACTAACTTAATTAGTATTTTTATAGAAAGTTACATTTAATACGTAAATAATTTTTTTCAATAATTGTGATATTTTATCGGTATCAATCTTATGGATGAATAATTTCGTTCTGTCATACAAATCTAATATCGACTCCTCCCGTCAATTTGACACAATTTTTTGTGATTTTTTTTATACAATATTATATATTATATATTTCATTTATTTTCACACTCAACTTTTATTGTCTTCACACTGCTACTTCCACTTAAATATTTTTATGCAGATTTTTTTTTTTTTACTTATTTATATTTGATTATTTGTGTTTAAACCTCTCTTTTCATAAATTTTTTTTTTATCTTTTAATGTTTTGAATTTTGCAAATAAGTATTTGTGTGCAGTCATACAAATTTAATTTAAAATTTTCAGTTCAAAATTATATCGAAGTTGTATCACGCATCAAATACTAAATAAATCTTATTGTATAAAACTTTTTATAAATAATCTTATTTTTTTTGTTATTTAGTACATCTAAAAATTTGAGCTTCTTTGTATTACGTTCTATTAACTTAATTAATATTTTTATAGAAAGTTACATTTAATACGTAAATAATTTTTTTCAATAATTGTGATATTTTATTGGTATCAATCTTATGAATGAATAATTTCGTTTTGTCATACAAATCTAATATCGAATTTTCATTTATATTTATATCGAATATTTAATCAATTTAGGAGAATTTCCCGCCAATTTGACAAAATTTTTTGTGATTTTTTTAATAGAATATTATATATTAAATATTTCATTTATTTTCACACTCAACTTTTATTACTTTCACACTCGAAAGACCAAAACTCAACTTTTATTGTGTTCACACTGCTACTTCCACTTAAATATTTTTATGGAGATTTTTTTTTACTTTTTTATATTTGATTATTTGTGTTTAAACCTCTTTTCATAAATTTTTCTTTATCTTTTAATGTTTTGAATTTTGCAAATAAGTATTTGTGTACAGTCATACAAATTCAATGCAAAATTTTCAGTTCAAAATTATATCGAAGTTTTATCACGCATCTAATACTAAATAAATCTTATTGTATAAATTTTTTTATAAATAATCTTATTTTTTTAGTTATTTAGTACATCTAAAAATTTGAGCTCCTTTGTATTGCGTTCTATTAACTTAATTAGTATTTTTATAGAAAGTTACATTTAATACGTAAATAATTTTTTTTCAATAATTGTGATATTTTATTGGTATCAATCTTATGGATGAATAATTCTGTTCTGTCATACAAATCTAATATCAACTCCTGCCGCCAATTTTACACAATTTTTTGTGATTTTTTTATACAATATTATATATTATATATTTCATTTATTTTCACACTCAACTTTTATTGCTTTCACACTCCAAATACCAAAACTCAACTTTTATTGTGTTCACACCTCTACTTCCACTTAAATATTTTTATGGAGATTTTTTTTTACTTATTTATATTTGATTATTTGTGTTTAAACCTCTCTTTTCATAATTTTTTTTTATCTTTTAATGTTTTGAATTTTGCAAATAAGTATTTGTGTGTAGTCATACAAATTCAATGCAAAATTTTCAGTTCAAAATTATATCGAAGTTGTATCACGCATCTAATACTAAATAAATCTTATTGTATAATTTTTTTTATAAATAATCTTATTTATTTAGTTATTTAGTACATCTAAAAATTTGAGCTCCTTTGTATTGCGTTCTATTAACTTAATTAGTATTTTTATAGAAAGTTACATTTAATCCTTTGTTGCAGTTTAATTCGATTTTGCGGTTTATTTGGTCACCCCTACTTTGTTGTATACAAGAGAAAGTGAATATTTCTCTTATGGAAGATCATCCTCTAATTTTGAAAGATTTGTTATATGACAAGGAGACATGATTAAAAATTCCATTGAGAACATTCGGACATATAATATGATGTTTTCATTCACTTCTATGGGGGAATAGATAATGAGCTAAATGATGGTAGAGGGCATCCCATCTTCAGATTACACGATCAAAATTGTCATAAGATTGAAAGTCTATTGCCTGATGACGGTTCAGCTTTGCAATTTGCTCGCTTTACATTGTTGACAATACGAATGAGGTTGAAAGCAGAAAAAAGGTCGTGAGGTACGTATTATGTATTTATTGTTTTTATATTTATATTGTTTACGGATAATTTTGTTGTGATATTCTAAAATTTAATTTATGTCTTTTAATGTCCCCGGGTAGGAGTGAATCATGCGATTCTATATTGCGTGATTTAATAGTTTCTGATTCGAAGGATATGCTAGACAAATACAACAAATTGTTAAGGCAATTTAGGTCGGTTTGAGAAAAGATGATTGAAGAAACACTTCAAATTTAAGACTTATACTTATTGGTTGGTGGGCGACCAATGATGGCCAATATGATTTTTCTATTGTCGATGAAATTGCCGAATTGATTGTCGGTGAATTTTGACACACTACCTGGACACATGGATATCACTATTGCGCCACGTGGTGGACCTTTGCAACAGATAAGTGAGGACACAAGTTCTTTCTAAGAAATATTGATCATACACAGGGATTGAGTAATGGAATAAGGTTGATAGTTACAAAACTTGGGGACCATGTTCTAGAAGGTCAAATTTTTTCTGGTATCAATGCAAGACACAAGTTCTTTATTCCAATGTTATCGTTGAACCCTTCTGATTCTAGGATACTTATTAGATTTCAAAGAGGACAATTTATTGATGGTGTCATATGCCATGACTATCAATAAGAGTCAGGGACAATCATTCTTGCATGTGAAACTTCTTCTTAAACGGCTGGTACTTACACATGGATAACTTTATGTTGCGATTTCTAGGGTGACAAATCGTTCCAGATTAAAGATATTGATTTGTGATAAGAAAGGAAGAACTACAAAATCAACAAACAATGTTGTGTACAAAGAAGTATTCCAAAATATGTAGTCATATGAAATCAATAAATGATGATATTATCTTTTATTTGCAAAATTTATTTATTTTATGAAAATGATTTATCTAATTTCATATTGAATTATCCTTATCAAAACGTTTCTTCCCGTGCATCGCACGGGTGATTAACTAGTATTTAATCAATTTAGGAGAATTTCCCGCCAATTTGACACAACTTTTTGTGATTTTTTTATATAATATTATATATTATATATTTCATTTATTTTCACACTCAACTTTTATTGCTTTCACATTCCAAATACCAAAACTCAACTTTTATTGTGTTCACACTGCTACTTTCACATAAATATTTTTATGGAGATTTTTTTTTTTACTTATTTATATTTGATTATTTGTGTTTAAACCTCTATTTTCATAATTTTTTTTATCTTTTAATATTTTGAATTTTGCAAATAAGTATTTGTGTGCAGTCATACAAATTTAATGCAAAATTTTCAGTTCAAAATTATATCGAAATTGTATCACGTGTCTAATACTAAATAAATCTTATTGTATAAAACTTTTTATAAATAATCTTTTTTTTTTAGTTATTTAGTACATCTAAAAAT
Source organism: Ligustrum vulgare (assembly GCA_963555705.1). NCBI lineage: Eukaryota > Viridiplantae > Streptophyta > Magnoliopsida > Lamiales > Oleaceae > Ligustrum > Ligustrum vulgare. The sequence goes on from OY743173.1 coordinate 59,315,970, forward strand.
TTGAGCTCCTTTGTATTGCGTTCTATTAACTTAATTAGTATTTTTTATAGAAAGTTACATTTAATACGTAAATAGTTTTTTTTTCAATAATTGTGATATTTTATTGGTATCAATCTTATGGATGAATAATTTCGTTCTGTCATACAAATCTAATATCGAATTTTCATTTATATTTATATCGAATATTTAATCAATTTAGGAGAATTTCCCGCCAATATGACACAAATTTTTGTGATTTTTTTTAATACAATATTATATATTATATATTTCATTTATTTTCACACTCAACTTTTATTGCTTTCACACTCAACTTTTATTGCTTTCACACTCCAATGACCAAAACTCAACTTTTATTGTGTTCACACTGCTACTTCCACTTAAATATTTTTATTGAGATTTTTTTTTTACTTATTTATATTTGATTATTTGTGTTTAAACCTGTAGCGACCAAGAATTTTTACGCGATTAATAATTATTTTAATAGAAAATCGTGTCGCTACTATTTCACCCATTTTTATTAAGTTAACGCCACGACGTATTCGTATAGCCAAGTCAAGAAATAATCGAGATCGTTCGATTTTAAATTAAATTCCGAATTTCTAAAAATATCTCCATTCTCTTGATTTAAAGTATATTAAGTCTAAGTACTTAATTCAATGTTATCCCAATATTTATTTGTACAAAAATTACTTTTATTATTTAAATTAAGAAAATATATGCAAGCATGAGAGGTTCCATTATATGTAATCATGAAGAGCATAATATTTGTATAAATATGGAAAAGTATATGAATGATTTATATACTCCATTATATATAATCATGAAGAGCATAATATTTGTATAAATATGGAAAAGTACATGAATGATTGATAAGACTCCATTATATGTAATCATGAAGAGCATAATATTTGTATAAATATGGAAAAGTATATGAATGATTTATATACTCCATTATATATAATCATGAAGAGCATAATATTTGTATAAATATGGAAAAGTATATGAATGATTGATAAGACTCCATTATATATAATCATGAAGATCATAATATTTGTATAAATATGGAAAAGTATATGAATGATTGATAAGACTCCATTATATATAATCATGAAGAGCATATTATTTGTATAAATATGGAAAAGTATATGAATGGTGCTTTACTTTAAGAAAAGGATGTGTTAAAATTAATAGAATTGAATGATTATGTTTACAATATGCCAACTTTATACATCTATTTAAACACGTCTCTTTTACACACAACTCTACACATATACACTTATTTCCAATCTCTTGACAAAATCCACAAGTAAGAGAAATTCAAGGTGGTCAAGAAAGTTTTGGTCCATTTACTACTACACTTCATTTTAATCTTTTAAAAGGTAAGTATATCTTATGTTTTTATGAAAAGTAAGTATGTTTTTATGAAAGGTAAATACACCTTATGTTTTTATGAAAAGTAAGTATGTTTTTATGACAAGTAAGTATATCTTATGTTTTTATGAAAAGTAAGTATGTTTTTATGAAAGGTAAATACACCTTATGTTTTTATGAAAAGTAAGTATGTTTTTATGACAAGTAAGTATATCTTATGTTTTTATGAAAATGTTTGGATCATTGCTATGAAATCAATCTCACAAGATTGTTATGAGTTCCATATGATATGTTTATGATTATACTAAGGGGACCGGAGTTTAGTAGCGCTACACATAAGAATTCTTGCCATTTAAGTTCGGTAAAATTCTTGTGTCTCCCTATGTTTATGAATATTTCAATCCTATCCTATGTTATGATGAAAATGATCCATATGCTTTCAAAAGAAAATTTATGCTTGGTATACTTACTGGGATTTTATAAATCTCACTCCACGATATTTACCATTTTCAGATAATTGAAGGTTCGAGGCGGTCAACATGGAAGTGGCAAAAGTGGTTAAGATTGATGAGATAATTATGTTGAACTTTATGTAAGAAAATTATGTTCTATTTTTATTCACAAATAAAATTATGGGATTCAAATTATTCTTTTGAATAATTTTACATTACTATTTAAGTCTCGATAATATGATATGAGTCACTTTTTGTGGCACTCGAATGGTCGAGAATTCGGGTCGTCACAAAACCTCTCTTTTCATAAATTTTTTTTTTATATCTTTTAATGTTTTGGATTTTGCAAATATATATTTGTGTGTAGTCATACAAATTCAATGCAAAATATTCAGTTCAAAATTATATCGAAGTTGTACCACGCATCTAATACTAAATAAATCTTATTGTATAAATTTTTTTATAAATAATCTTTTTTTTTTTGTTATTTAGTACATCTAAAAATTTGAGCTCCCTTGTATTGCGTTCTACTAACTTAATTAGTATTTTTATAGAAAGTTACATTTAATACGTAAATAATTTTTTTCAATAATTGTGATATTTTATCGGTATCAATCTTATGGATGAATAATTTCGTTCTGTCATACAAATCTAATATCGACTCCTCCCGTCAATTTGACACAATTTTTTGTGATTTTTTTTATACAATATTATATATTATATATTTCATTTATTTTCACACTCAACTTTTATTGTCTTCACACTGCTACTTCCACTTAAATATTTTTATGCAGATTTTTTTTTTTTTACTTATTTATATTTGATTATTTGTGTTTAAACCTCTCTTTTCATAAATTTTTTTTTTATCTTTTAATGTTTTGAATTTTGCAAATAAGTATTTGTGTGCAGTCATACAAATTTAATTTAAAATTTTCAGTTCAAAATTATATCGAAGTTGTATCACGCATCAAATACTAAATAAATCTTATTGTATAAAACTTTTTATAAATAATCTTATTTTTTTTGTTATTTAGTACATCTAAAAATTTGAGCTTCTTTGTATTACGTTCTATTAACTTAATTAATATTTTTATAGAAAGTTACATTTAATACGTAAATAATTTTTTTCAATAATTGTGATATTTTATTGGTATCAATCTTATGAATGAATAATTTCGTTTTGTCATACAAATCTAATATCGAATTTTCATTTATATTTATATCGAATATTTAATCAATTTAGGAGAATTTCCCGCCAATTTGACAAAATTTTTTGTGATTTTTTTAATAGAATATTATATATTAAATATTTCATTTATTTTCACACTCAACTTTTATTACTTTCACACTCGAAAGACCAAAACTCAACTTTTATTGTGTTCACACTGCTACTTCCACTTAAATATTTTTATGGAGATTTTTTTTTTACTTTTTTATATTTGATTATTTGTGTTTAAACCTCTTTTCATAAATTTTTCTTTATCTTTTAATGTTTTGAATTTTGCAAATAAGTATTTGTGTACAGTCATACAAATTCAATGCAAAATTTTCAGTTCAAAATTATATCGAAGTTTTATCACGCATCTAATACTAAATAAATCTTATTGTATAAAATTTTTTATAAATAATCTTATTTTTTTAGTTATTTAGTACATCTAAAAATTTGAGCTCCTTTGTATTGCGTTCTATTAACTTAATTAGTATTTTTATAGAAAGTTACATTTAATACGTAAATAATTTTTTTTCAATAATTGTGATATTTTATTGGTATCAATCTTATGGATGAATAATTCTGTTCTGTCATACAAATCTAATATCAACTCCTGCCGCCAATTTTACACAATTTTTTGTGATTTTTTTATACAATATTATATATTATATATTTCATTTATTTTCACACTCAACTTTTATTGCTTTCACACTCCAAATACCAAAACTCAACTTTTATTGTGTTCACACCTCTACTTCCACTTAAATATTTTTATGGAGATTTTTTTTTACTTATTTATATTTGATTATTTGTGTTTAAACCTCTCTTTTCATAATTTTTTTTTATCTTTTAATGTTTTGAATTTTGCAAATAAGTATTTGTGTGTAGTCATACAAATTCAATGCAAAATTTTCAGTTCAAAATTATATCGAAGTTGTATCACGCATCTAATACTAAATAAATCTTATTGTATAATTTTTTTTATAAATAATCTTATTTATTTAGTTATTTAGTACATCTAAAAATTTGAGCTCCTTTGTATTGCGTTCTATTAACTTAATTAGTATTTTTATAGAAAGTTACATTTAATCCTTTGTTGCAGTTTAATTCGATTTTGCGGTTTATTTGGTCACCCCTACTTTGTTGTATACAAGAGAAAGTGAATATTTCTCTTATGGAAGATCATCCTCTAATTTTGAAAGATTTGTTATATGACAAGGAGACATGATTAAAAATTCCATTGAGAACATTCGGACATATAATATGATGTTTTCATTCACTTCTATGGGGGAATAGATAATGAGCTAAATGATGGTAGAGGGCATCCCATCTTCAGATTACACGATCAAAATTGTCATAAGATTGAAAGTCTATTGCCTGATGACGGTTCAGCTTTGCAATTTGCTCGCTTTACATTGTTGACAATACGAATGAGGTTGAAAGCAGAAAAAAGGTCGTGAGGTACGTATTATGTATTTATTGTTTTTATATTTATATTGTTTACGGATAATTTTGTTGTGATATTCTAAAATTTAATTTATGTCTTTTAATGTCCCCGGGTAGGAGTGAATCATGCGATTCTACATTGTATGATTTATTAGTTTCTGATTGGAAGGATATGCTAGACAAATACAACAAATTGTTAAGGCAATTTAGGTCAGTTTGAGAAAAGATGATTGAGGAAACACTTCAAATTTAAGACTTATACTTATTGGTTGGTGGGCGACCAATGATGGCCAATATGATTTTTCTATTGTCGATGAAATTGCTGAATTGATTGTCGGTGAATTTTGACACACTACCTGGACACATGGATATCACTATTGCGCCACGTGGTGGACTTTTGCAATAGATAAGTGAGGACACAAGTTCTTTTTGATAAATATCGATCATACACAGGGATTAAGTAATGGAATAAGGTTGATAGTTACAAAACTTGGCGACCATGTTCTAGAAGGTCAAATTTTTTCTGGCATCAATGCAAGACACAAGTTCTTTATTCCAATGTTATCGTTGAACCCTTCTGATTCTAGGATACTTATTAGATTTCAAAGAAGACAATTTCTATTGATGGTGTCATATGCCATGACTATCAATAAGAGTCAGGGACAATCATTCTTTCATGTGGAACTTTTTCTTAAACGGCTGGTGCTTACACGTGGATAACTTTATGTTGCGATTTCTAGGGTGACAAATCGTTCCAGATTAAAGATATTGATTTGTGATAAGAAAGGAAGAACAACAAAATCAACAAACAACGTTGTGTACAAAGAAGTATTCCAGAATTTGTAGTCATATGAAATCAATAAATGATGATATTATCTCTTATTTGTGAAATTTATTTATTTTATGAAAATGATTTATCTAATTTCATATTGAATTATCTTTATCCAAACGCTTCTTCTCGTGCATCGCACGGGTGATTAATTAGTAAGATGAGAAGATACGTCTGGATAAAGATAATTCAATAGGAAATTAGATAAATCCTTTTGATAAAAATAAATAAATTTTCCAAATAAGAGATAGGGATAGGAATGATTTGCACAATGAATGCAAACGATAGAGACGTTTTGCGCTATTTGCCTGTTAAATAGTATCCCAGACGATCAAATCTTAACCATGGCAATCAGTATTAATGTTTTCAATAGTGTAGTTGTCATTTGTCAACGCTCTCAACTCATGTTCATAACGAATGTATATAAATGGTAGTTAAAATCATCATGCAACAGTTTTTTTTTTTTACAGCTTTCTGACTCTTACGTGGTTCTATTTTCACATCCTTTATGCTGGTGTGTTTGATTCAAAAATGTGGAAAAATAAATATTTTTCAACTAAATGAGAAAATATTTTCTTGATAAAATAATGAGAAAATATTTTTCAAGCAAATGACCTAACTTATGCTTTAAGTAATTGTACAAAAAAAATATTTTTAAGCAAAATTTCACAATCAAATACAAAATATGAAAATTGTTTTACTAAATGAGAAAATGTTATCTTGACAAAATGATGAGAAAATATTTTTCAAGCAAATGGCCTAGCTTATGCTTTAAGTAATTGTAGCAAAAAAATATTTTTCAAACAAAATTTCACAATCAAACACAAAAGATGGAAATTGTTTTCCATTAAGTGACATTTTCTAGGCAAATAATAAGCAATCAAACATAGCATACTCCGTTTGATTGCTAAAATTTTCAAATGAAAAATGTTTTCCTCTCCCCCCACTCACACACCCATTTTGTTGGTTTTGAAGGAAAATTTTTTCTTCCACTTTTGGGAAGAAATTATTTTCCTTGTTCCTTGAAAAATCTTTTGCTTTACGTTTGATCATATTTGTTGTTGTTAATTTTTTTTTTTTTTAAAAATAGTATTATTATTATCAAGTACAAAATGTGTTAAAAAATAATTTAAAAAATGATTAAAATAGCCAAATTTTACATTATTTGCCATGAGAAATAATGTCAACCAAATTTTAAAACTTGAAAAATTTTCCACCTAGAAAATTAAATCAATCAAACACTCTCATATGATTTTCCACGAAAATAATTTTCAAACAAAATATTTTCTTTCCACCTATTTTCCACCATCGCAATCAAACGTACCCTTAGTATAATTCAATTTTGAAAAAATAAACTTATGATAATAATCCTTAACTTGTAGCGATTTGTGAAAATGAAAAATAAAATACTAAAAATTCACATTATTTTTCAATATTGAATACCTTATTTGCTTATAAAATGGATATTACCTGATTTGTGATAAGATAAACTTAAAAACATGATTTTATCAAACTAGTGAAAGTCGTGCGTTGCACGATACAGCTTCCAGTGTTAGTATTGATAGTACTATTTGTATGCGTACTTAAGTGTAAGTATTGATAATATATTACGGTTCAGTGAATTTTGTATAATGTTGTTTTAAATTCCATGCATTTTCAGGAACTTGTAGCAATTAATTTGTTGGTTGCATTTTATTTCTTAAGAAAGATTTTGTTGATTATTTACTGCCTTGCAAATGGTCTGATTTACCAAACTAATCCTGTATGCCAAGCCTCCTATAGGATAAATTTCTCCTAGGCCAGGCAAACCCTGGAAATTGCTTATAATACCAAAATCAGCATTCGAATGTAGATCTTAGAATGAGATATGATATGCATTAAGCACTAACCTCAATGCCCAAAAAGCAGCTTGAGAAACTTATTCAATATGTTCTAAAAGATTAAGTACATTGAGAGGATGAATTTCTATAAACGATTTTTGCGGGAATAATGTACTATCATGATATAGTTTTACATGCCGATCATCTATTACCTGATGAGGAGATGCCGCTCTTGACATTGATTTTGACCTCAACGTCGATCTAACACTGTACATTTAAGCACACAAAGAAATCAAGGTTAATGAGGGCAATGTATTAATAACCAAAAAGCAAATGAATTAGAAGAGACATTCATTCCCATGTAAGATATATATAGATGTTGATAGGGAAACAGATCGATGAATTAGTTTGCTGCATAACAATCCATATTACTTCAGAATCACCAATAAAAATATTAATAAATTTGATTGTGAAAAGAAAGAACTCAAAAAAAGCATAACAATATTAAGGTTATTTTCTCGATTCCTGTATTGCTTATGCAACCCAATACCCTAGATTCCACTCAATGATTTTCTTTCATTCATAATATGCACAACTCAGAGTCATTGAAAGTGAAAGAAAAATTACAGCAAATCTAATCAAGATAAATTTAGTCGGTTAATCAAAATACATTGGAACAAAACCCACTTAATGACGATACTAACCCATTTTCATGTAATAGATACGTACAAAAACAGAAAATAACAAAGAAAAATGATGAAAATTATAACTATAATGTCTAAATAAAAACTTTAAGTACGGAAACACACATTTAAGAGTCAGTATCTCGATGCCATTGCAATTCTAACAGGAGGTAATTAATTTGTTTCCTTTTTTATGGTTGCTCATTTATTTATCTTGTCAACTCGTTTCACCTACATTATAGTAGCCATTTATATTTTGAGTTATTTAGTTTTTCTCCTCGGCATAGCAACTGCTATTAGGAAATAATTGGGCTTACATTAGATAATGCTAACTAAGCACTAATACAAGGTGGTGTTGACCAAGGACTCTATGACAGTCATTGGTGATGGAAGCACTCAACAAGCCATAAATAAACGTCCAGCAGAGATAAGAAACCTTATTGAGGTGAAATGTTTCTCCTTAGGAAAAAATGGTTGTCATATAATTATAATTAGATTAAAAATGCACAAAAAAGTAACATATATTATTAAATTAATACTCTGTTGATTTGCTACTTTACATCCTGAATTACTTTTTCCTTTTCAAGGAATAACATCTTTCAATTCTCAATATCTTATGGATGTGCTGGAAGAAACAGGCGAGTTTGAACTGTACAATTAATTTAAGGGGTAGAAATTAATTATACGACACTCAAAAACTCGCACATTTAGAGGAGAACTACATACCAAATCCACTGTCAATCAACAAATTGAATGTAAGTCCATTGCAAGAGCAAGTGTACTTGCCACCTACAATAATTAACCAAGAGAAGAAAAGAAAAATCATCGTTATACATACAATTCCATCTCTTTCCAAGTAAAAACACGGAACAAGAAGAAAAATGAAGAAATCATAGTTTCAAATGCATAACCTTTCTTTGCACAAAGAAATCTCCTTAAAAATTAACATAAACAATAATGAAATGACTAAATGTATTCTTTGGAAAAAAAAGTCGAGTAGTTTTAAAACGTATTATTGGGGAAAAAACCTTAAACAAAGAAAAAGATATCCTATTTTCAAAGGTAAGAAAGCTTAACTGAACTTTAAACTATTCAACTAAGTCAATTTATTTCCAGAAATTCTTCCATAAACTAAATTACATATTATAAACCTCAAAATATACCACATAAATCAGACAAATCATTTCTATCTCAAGTAATCCTAGTATATCACTAGAGATATCAAAAAATTACCTCTAATTTAAGAACTCATCAAGTGAAATCTCTTTGTCACCAACTTTATACTGTTTGAATTCTTCTGGTGAAAAGAAGAAATATAGAAAGGATATATAAGTAAAAATGTCATTTTAAATTTCTAACAAACAGGCTTAGTTGAATGACAATATGCACGACTTTCAAAGTACATACATAGGTTTAAAGTTAACAAATGTAATGTAATGTAGTAGTTAAAATTACAAACAGCGGCGAAAAGAAACACATACAATAGCCATAAAGTTATTATAATCAAAGAAGAAAGTTAAGCATGCATGTGTTCGGGTAAATGGAATAATTTAGTTTAAACTACACAATTTCTCAAATCACTTTTTAACCATACATATTTTCTTTCTCCAATTTTTAACCACTACTTTTTACCTCAAACAGTAAATAAACCAATTTATAAATCAAACAATGTTACCAAACGGAACATTAATTATAACGGACGTAGTATGGACGAAATGATTAAACAAGAAAGACGAATTACATTAAAAGAAGAAAACATTTACTGTGTGAAACTATTACTGAGGAATTAAAATGAAGAAGACCAAGCACATTAGCTATGACCAATAAGCTGCTGAAATTGGAATGTAAGACACTAAGACCAAATGGAACTATAAAATTCCATTTAACCAAACCTGGAAGAGCAAAAAAAAAAAAAATAGAACTAAGTGATGCCGTTATGTAAAGACATGAAAGAAAAACATTTATTTCAATTAATTAGAATTCAAGTATATTTCACAAGTACCATAGCCCAAAACATTATACCAACTCTTTCAGTACACTCAAGCATACAAAATGTAAGTTAATATGGAATCTATCCCTTGAATAATTTGAGAAGAAAATGTGGGCATCTCAGGTTCTACAATAGGATAAGTTTGATCCCCCTAGAGAACTCTGCACGAATACATCCATCAGACCCTTGACCCTTTTCGATGCCATGGCCAAGTTTTAAAAAGAATGTGAAGCAAATAGTCATAAAATTAATAATGAATACACAAAAGCAGAGTGAAAATAATACATTCTATATGAGAAACATATATATTTTATAAAACCGGTGATATTGCACAGCCTGCTTCCTACTTGTTCGAACCAACACCCAATAATTGGGGCCCATGCCACTGTCCAAAGAGAAATTATAACAGGAAATTTAAGTTCTGCAATGAGCTGTACAGAAGCAATGCATACAATCATAAAATATTGAATGACTGAGTAAGTTTGTTACATGTAAATAGGGACTAACCATAACTCAATAGAATATGATCCCATGATAGTTTCTCATAAGCCATAATTTAAGATGTGAACATATCACAAGCAAAGTTGAATGAAAAGGTAGGCAGAGAAGAACATTCGGAGTCTACAGAACTTCAAAATTGATTTTCCAAAAAATATGAACAAGCAAAATTGAAAAAGAAATTCAACAATGTGAATTAAAAATTAAGAATTTATACTCGAAGAGAAATCGAGATCTAAGTAAAAAAAATATATTGAAAAGAAAGTTGGAAAAAATAAAAGATCAACAACCTTATTCGATTTCAACTCCTCAAACAAGGTGGTCCAATCAAATACACAACTTCCATGAGTCAATTTATATTTTTTAGAACAAATTTATAGAACAAGGGGGAAAATTTCATATCACCTTGGAGAATCAATTTCCTCTTTGTGTGTTTCTTTTTCCAGCACATGTTGCTTCCCTACTATCCTCACTATCATCCCACTACCAATGCAGACTACAATTAGTGGCTGCGAAATTCTTCAAATGGTGATACTAAATCAAAAGCTCTGCTAAAAAGAAATGGAGCATACCAAAAACATAGCATTTTCATGAACGAAGAAAGAATGGAGTCACATGTGGATCTGATAAATTTGCTTTGTGAAAGGGGGTTGAGGTGAAAAACGAATTGAGTCGAGGAAACAGGGAAAAAATAAGGAAGAATTGAGGTGACGTTGGCGTGAGAGAGAAGCGTCGGATTGTGACAGTTTGTTTAATTATAATTACAAATCAAGTCATAAATCAAAGAAAAAATGCACTCCAGAAATTCAAAAAAAAAACAAAAACAAAAACAAAAACTGGTGAAGAAAAAATGTCTTTAATGCAAGTGCTAAACACTTCTTCCAATGCTGAAGAAATTTTCTAGTTTGAATGTAGAACTTGGTAGAGTATGATGCACATTCAAGAACATGAATCCATCCTTATGAATCTACTGAAATTTTGCAATAAGAGGAAACAGAACAGCATTTATACTTGCAAACGTTTGTCATCCAGCATGAAGTCATGAAAGTGGATCCTCTCTTTCCTTCCTGATACAAGGCCTGGAAAGACGAGAAAAATATTAATTGCAAATCCACACAGCTACGCTAAGTCTAATTACATTTCCAAGATTTAATAAATACGAAGCTTACAATTGATCCAAAAATAAGTCCATCAACATAATCTTACTTGTGTCCACTCAACCATAAAAATAAAGTCCTTCAATCGGTGCATATGAAGTTTGCGGTAAGAAATGGGACCACAATCATCTACTCTTGAAAATCAACAACAGAAATGATAAAGTCTCATTTCATATTTATTTTAAATAAATAAAAAGTGGAAGACATAAAGCTAGCCATTGATGAGAACAATGAATAAATATTAAACTTGCCCTAAAAGAAAATAAGCAACAAAGGAAAATGGAATGCCTTTTCCACAATTTTGGGTACATCGAGGGAACAAAATGAGCTCTTGGGTCAATTTCTTAGTCTAATTCGATGGGTTAATAAGTCATTTAAGCAACTTCCACTCAATGTCAAGGGTTCTTCTCCAAGTACATATTTGAGGATTAAAGAAATTGAGTGGGAATCACAAGAAGTAATCCTTCAAAATTGAATTGATCGATGATAGAATCTAAAGTTTATAACTAAAATACGTGCCACTGGTACTTTGATAAAAAAAAAAATGGAAAATGTTTGCAGATGAACAATATCAAACTAGAGAATTTTAACATGTTTATCATGTGTCTAAAAATTGCTCTAAACCTAATTATTTTGAAAATGCATAATAACCAATGACGAACGATCTGAGATCATGCAATAAACCTGGAATCATCACCTTGCACTACAACAAAATAAGCCTTTTACGACGTGCAACCGCATGCCGTGATAGGTCACGCCGTAAAATTTTACTGCGTTCAAATTCGCATGCCGTAAAATTAAGTTACGGCGTGCAGTCGTACACGCCATATGCTTTTACGGTGTGTATGACTGCACGCCGTAAACTTAATTTTACGGTGTGTGAATACGCACGCCGTAAATTGTAATTTGATTTTTTTTTTTAAATGTAAATTATAATTCCAAAAACATATAATAATAATAATAATAATAATAATAATAATAATAATAAAACAAAATTATACACATTAATGAATATGTAATCAATAAATGCAATTTCAATAAATAGATAATTTCTTAGTAATATTCAATGCAATATACAAAAATTTAGATCTCACATAACCTACTCAAAAATTTAAATAGAAATATGTCAAATTGTATAGACAATTACTTCAAGAAAAAGCTTAAAACGTCTTAAAAAAATATTATCCATATCGAAGCTTTTTTTTTACCAAAGAGTCTCGTGCTTCCTGCATATCACACACATCACATAATAAAAGTACGTTTAATAAATTTATAATTATCATATCAAAAGTATATCAAGAAGTGAAGCATACATTTGTTGTGATTTCAACTAATCCACTTCGATTAAATTTACATATTTTTTTTCATCCCTTGTTTTTAGGTACGCATTTATCTATATTTATAGATTATAAACATCAAAAAATCCACTTCTATTAAACTCTGAATGTACAAATCTAGTAAGGAATGGCTTCCTAAATTCACAAAACTAATTGGTAGATAAATGTGTGAAAATTGAAATCTAAAGAGGATTGACATCAACAAGGGAGGCAAATTATAGAATGAGAACTTCAGACTAAAAGGGTTCACAGTTCACGTACATAGTGCTTGAGCAACTAACCAACTAAATCGAAGGTGAATGATCATCCAGCCATTGAGTTCTAATATTTGATATATTCATATTTTTTACTCTTAAGCTTCTTCCAAGCCAGTCATGGACAGAGAATATAAACCATGCTTATCTTTATGTAATGGGCTCTAGATTATATTAAAAGAGTTTTGAAGGCAAGGCGATGCAAGTGCGAAAAATTCGGAAAGACAAATTTCAAGTGCCATAAACAGAACACTTGACAAGAACCCAAGTGACAATTTCAAATGGCGAAGATCAAGGTCCACTAATATAACCACAAAGAATGTCTAATGTTGCGAATGGGCCTTAAAATAAGTGTGAACTAAATGCAATCGAAACAATCAAATGAAGGTTTCGTGTCACAAAAGTTGAATCAAAGGAGATACTTCACAGGTGAGGCATTAAACATAATGAATACGTATTCTTGATGGATAATACTTCCTCCATTTGTTTCCCTTTCACCCATTCAATTGCTAAAAACACATAAAAATAAATAAATTTACTTCTGTAGAATTACTTTAGATACAATCAAATCGCACCATAAAACTGGCATGAAAATAGGAATCTTATACAGATCTTAGTTCAAATAAAATCAATGAAATCCCAAACCTACTATGTATATAACGTCTTGTTATGTTCCTTCTTCAAAAGTTATATGTTATTGTGCTCTAATACTTACCCTTCACAGATACAGAATGTACCTAACTTAAAGCTCCAATATTAAAACCATCAGGTAGTAAACAATTACAGGAGAACAAGAGACTGAATTGGTTTAATTTTTTACTAATTAGAAAGAAAAAGGAGAAATTCTCAAATATCAACAATACAAAATGCCCTCTCTTATGTTTCCCTGTTTATCTCACTACTTCAGTAAAAAGATTGGAAGATTACCTTGTCAGGGGGTCCAAAAGTTTTTGAGGGAAACCAGTAATCACCAGACAAATTAAACAACTTTTCAGAGCAATTTCTTCCATAACACAGAGTACCAACACACGAAATATATCAAAACTCCAGTTCATCACTTTCCCAAATTTAAGACTCCATTTCGTAATACTGTTTGATTTATAAATTGGTTTATTTACTACTTTTAGGTAAAAAGTAGTGGTTGAAAATTGGAGAGAGAAAATATGTATGGTTAAAAAGTGATTTGGAAAATTATGTAGTTTATAAACATGCTTATAAATCAAAAAAATCTCTTAACCCGAACACTTGCTAAGTAAACTCAGTAAGCCATGAACATAATTAGGAAATCCACATAAACAACAAAATTTCCAGAAGACAAATGAACAAATTTTCCGATCAGGTACTTCAACGAAACAGATTATATCACAATTCTCGCTCACTAATTTCTTTAGAACACATAACACGAACTTGATATTTTTCCTGAATTAACCAACACAAGATTGAAATATTCTCCAGAAAACAACTGAGTAATGCATATAATTACTAAAACGATAAAATAACACATGCGTGCATATAGAGTGCGATTCATTTCTTAATTAAATATGAACATACGGAAGACGAGGCGATGGTGGAGCCACATCCAAAGTTAGTTCGATTAAAATAGTGTGGTTGCTAAGTTGCGTAGGAGCAAATTACACCGCTCATGGTTCATTACTGAATTAATTGCTCGAAGGAGCTTTGATACTGATGAGATGTTTGTTACATTGCATTGGACGGCGGGTATAAAGAGAGAAAGGAAACTAAAATAATCTATTGTACCGTATGTTCAGTGACTAAACTCTGCACTTGTGTGACGACCCGAGTCCTTAAGTACTCGGATGTCACGAAACTTGCATAAACTCATAAAATAGAAATAGTTTAACAAATAATTTCATAAGATTTAAATCATCATAACAAAAAACTTAAATTAAACATAAAGGTTTAATAAAGAAGCCAACAATAATTAAATGTGTCTAGAAATTTTAAAAGTAAAAATTATGAATAAAGTCTGATTTATTTTTTGATCCGTCATCGCCCGCCATCTCCACGTTGACTTTTTCGAACCAATCAATTATCTGGAAAGGGGGAAACATAAAGGGGGTGAGAAAATCTCAATAAGTATACACATGTTTATTATAAATTTTGAAATCATAATTCATACGTAATGAAGATATGAAAACTATACCGAACATGGGTGGTATGAGTTTGCATGCGTAGCGCTACTAAAACTTCGGTCCGAATCTTAGAACATACATATGGACCGTAGGATATTATTTCAAAAGGCATAACTTAAATTACACGTACATACTTACTGTCTCGTGTATGAATTAATGATATAACTTTAAAGTGTCTTGAACTTTGTGCGTTCCAAAATCTCCTTGCTTTGAAAATATATATAAATTCGTATTTGTAATGTGTTTGTATATGTGTGATTGATTGATGGGGAGACAGAGAACACAAAAGTGATTTTTTATGTGTGGTAAGAAAAAGTGACGTGAAAGGGGGCATATTTATAGAGTGAAAAATCTATTTTTTATACCAAAATCATTCCTTATATTGAACACACGATTTTGACCAAGATGGAAGTAATATAATTTGTCTTGACGTAAATAATATTATTTCCATATGATATAATATTTTTATTTTCATAATTCATAATTTCCATGCGTACATATATTTTACCATTTTTCCTAGAAATCAAATTTCCAATTTTATCTTAAGGTAATAAATGTTGATTTAAAATAATTATACTAAAATTAAATATTCTAATATATATCATAACATGCATCATACCAATTATACACACACACATATAATATATAATATATTTAATATATAATATAAATAACATAGAAATTTCAACCCTAAATAAAAAAATACGTGGGTTTTCAATATGCAGACCAAATTAATTGCACCCCTAATCCTAAGCTAGTGGTCAACATCTAATTGTCCCCTAAAATTTAAAGAGATTCAAACTTAAGTGCATGGATGTTATAATTTACCATCCTTAAAATAAATTTCGCCCTCAAAATTTTTCCTTCTTCACTATGTGTTCTGCACTTAACACCTCTCATGGGGAAAGATCAACCTCTAAGAGGGTACTAGCATGTTCCAAAGGTGCATAAAATTCATTAAGGAAGATTCTATCGAAGCATGAGCAGGTGTACGAGATATAATAATGTCACCTGCTAAAGTATTGCGGTCCTGATCCTCTTCCTACCCAGTGAGTGTAAACACCCGGGCTTGCCCTTTAGGGAGATCCTCAAACTTATGTTGTTGCTGTTGCATCTGACCTTTAGGACAGAGTTTTACCATATGACCCATTTCTCCCCAGTTGAAACACGCACGGGTTCCCATGAGACACACTCCAGCATGGCGCTTTTGGCATTTCCCACAAATCGGATGTTGTTGGAAGTCGTTTGTAGTTGAGTTCCATTTGCCTTTCTTTGAAGAGTCCAGTATTCCTTTTTCATTTTTGTCCTCGCATTTATGTTTCTCGGATGGTCCAGACTGTTGGTTATAACTACTATCAGAATTCTCCCTGAAATTGGCTAGTTGAGCTTTAGCTAGCACCGTATGGTATGTAGGCAATTCAAAAGTTATCACAACCTGTCTAAGATCATCCCTCAAACCTTGTTCAAAATGCCTTGCACGTTTGAGCTCGATGTCAACCAATTCTGGAGCGTAGCGTGACAATTCATCATATTTCCTTTCATAGTCAGTTAGGGTCATTGTTCCCTGTTTCAACATCAAAAACTCTGCTTCCTTTTGGCTCCGGATACTCGGTGGGTAGTACTTTTGAAAGAATAGCTCTTTGAATTGATTCGATGTCCATACATGATCACAAGTTCTGGACCTAGCGGGGGAGTCCCACCAGTGCCTAACACCTTTTTGCAACATAAATGCTGCACACAAGTCACCTTCTTCGAGTCTGGACATTCGATGAGATCAAATATCCTTTCAATGTTAGCTATCCAATCTTCAGCTACCAATGGGTCAGGGCCACCCTCAAATGTTGGCGGTTGAAGTTTCCTAAATTGCTCAACAATAGCAGCAGTATTCCTTTGGCCCTCGGTAGGAGGTACCGGAGCTGGCGACTGTGCTGCCCGTGTGAAATTTCGCATAATTTCCATGAACTGTTGAGCAAATTGCGCGTCATTGGTATTGCCCGTAGTGGCATTCCTATTTTTCGTATTTCTACTGCGAGTATCCATATCCCTAAATAAAATGGTAAAATTACTTAGAATTGAGACGAGTTAAGGAAACATAACGCAATAACATGTTTTATTAAAAAAAAAGAAAAATCATAAATTCGCATAGATAACAGATCGCCAAATATACCTGACGTCCAAACAAACTAAAACTTCAAAAAAAAAAAAAAGAACTGGAGGACATAAGCTTAGCATAAAATTATAAAAGCTATCGAATAATTCTTCCCAGATTCCTCTTTATGACCCGCCCCTTGGACATGTATTGGTTCAATAGCTGAATACGAAGCTGGACTATAATCCTCACTTGGGTCCTCTTCGATATAATCCCCATTAATATTATTAACATCGGGTATAGTTAGTACGTTTCTTTGATTGGTGTCGTGGCATGGCACCTTCTCAGCATCCTTAAGGTCTTCGTGATTCACCTTCTATTTTTCCCTTAGGCATTGGAGTAGCATATTTGGGGAGGTCTGGTAGCAGAAGGTTTCTTCGATTTTTTTGATGAATTGTCTCCAATAAGAAGTGAGGGTTCGGTCAAGATGATACACGATCTCGTCTCTATGGAATTTGTATTCATTCGCCCTTGCCCCTCGGTAAATCCTTTCCATGGCATCTAGGTGTAGCATTAAACCGTGATTAGGATTTCTTTTGTAATTCCTATGCAACCAGGTAAAATACTTGTGACTCTCCGTTTGGGTGGTTTGTCCTCTTCCACTCACCATTTATAAGTAAGGGAATGGAACATAATTACTTTTTTAAAAAAAGTTTCATAAATGAATGTTGCTATTATCGAAGTTTTATGGGGGTTTCTTTAAAGTTTATCCATAAAGTTTTAAGAGGAGGAATTGTTTTCTAGCAGTACTGTTGTCTTTGTTTTATTGATTTGGACATCACTATTAAAAAGCTTCAAAGAAATTGGAGGGTCACTGCGATCCCACTTAAATCCCAATTTCTTTAGGCATGTTAATAGCCTGGTGACAAAATCCTCAATTATTATCATATAAAACATTTATGATATAACATTATTAATTTTCATACTTATCATGCTTCAATGAAATCATAAATAACTTGTAAAACTAATAACATACCTTGTTCAATAAGTCAAGACGTGGAGAGACGTAGCGAAGCGATAACTTAAAATATCTCATGACTAAGATACTAGTTCATTTCTTAGAAAATAAATTCATATCTTAATATAGGGTTGGACTTAATTAACCTATTATCATTGCACATCATAATCTAAGTAGCCCAATTAAAAGTTTACATAAAATTAGCCCAATTCAACATAATAGCAAAAATTAAAATTTATTAGTCCGATTAAATTTTCATATAAATTGAGCCTATTTTAATACTATCATAAAAAAATATTTTTGGTAGTCCAAATAAATTTTCATATAAGGGTAAAAGCTCAAAATCTAAAATAATCGTAATTTAATCTATATTTTCAAACCATAAATGAAAACAACTTTTCTTGAACAGTAGCCTGAACAATGACTGCGCACTGTTCACATCGATGAATAGTGACGCGATATCTGTTCACATCGATGAATAGTGACGCAGTATCTGTTCACATCGATGAACAGTGCGCGGACACTGTTCACCGAAGTGAACAATTTTTTTTTTTTTTAAAGGGATTTGACGTGAATCTTTTAAAACAATATAAGAGAAACTAATATACTTAATCATAAATAACATAATTTATCTAATGTTTCAAAACACTTTTTTTTTTTTTTTTTTTTGACGTGAATTTTTTTTTAAAAAATAAGACAAACTAAAATACTTAACCCTACATAACATAATTTATCTACTGTTTCAAAACTTTTTTTACCTTTTGAAGATTTTAAAGTCAACAGGAAAGCATACCTTTGCTCTGATACCAATTGTGACGACCCGAATCCTTAACTACTCGGATGTCACGAAACTTGCATAAACTCATAAGATAGAAATAGTTTAACAAATAATTTCATAAGATTTAAATCATCATAACAAAGAACTTAAATTAAACATAAAGGTTTAATAAAGAAGCCAATAATAATTAAATGTGTCTAAAAATTTTAAAAGTAAAAATTATGAATAAAGTCTGATTTATTTTCTGATCCGCCATCGCCCACCATCTCTACGTTGACTTTTTCGAACCAATCAATTATCTGGAAAGGGGGTGAGAAAATCTCAATAAGTACACAAATGTTTATCATAAATCTTGAAATCATAATTCATACGTAATGGAGACATGAAAACTATACCGAACATAGGTGGTATGAATTTGCATGCGTAGCGCTACTAAAACTCCGGTCCGAATCTTAGAACGTACATATGGACCATAGGATATTATTTCAAAAGGCAGAACTTAAATTACACGTATATATTTACTGTCTCGTTGATGAATTAATGATATAACTTTAAAGTGCCCGAACTTTGTGCCTGCCAAAATCCCCTTACTTTGAAAATATATATAAATTTGTATTTGTAATGTGTTTGTGTATGTGTGATTGATTGATGGGAAGAAAGAGAGAACACAAAAGTGGTTTTGTGTGTGTGGTAAGAAAAAGTGATGTAAAATGGGGTATATTTATAGGGTGAAGAATCTATTTTTGCTAATTTTTGGTACCAAAATCATTCCTTATATTGAACACACGATTTTGGCCAAGATGGAAGTAATATAATTTGTCTTGGCGTAAATAATATTATTTCTATATGAAATAATATTTTTATTTTCATAATTCATAATTTCCATGCGTACATATATCTTATCATTTTTCCTAGAAATCAAATCTCCAATTTTACCTTATATGAAGATATATATATATATATCCAAATTTGATTACCACTATTAAGGTAATAAATGTTGATTTAAAATAATTATACTAAAATTAAATATTCTAATATATATCATAACATGCATCATACGAATTATATATATATACACACACACACACACACACACACACTAACATATATAATATATAATTATATTTAATATATAATATAAATAACATAGAAATTTTAACCCTAAATAAAAAAAAATACGTGGGTTTTCAATATGCAGACCAAATTAATTGCACCCCTGATCCTAAGCTAATGATCAACATCTAATTGACCCCTAAACTTGAAAGAGATTCAAACTTAAGTGCATGAGTGTTATAACTTGAATCTGACTTTCATTTAGTACTAAATGAATCGCAAGTCATTTTTAATACCACGATTGTTACTTACTTTTAAGAATGAAATGTGAACTTCAACGGAAGTTAAAGATAACTCCCTTCTCTGTTATGCTGTGAGTATTCACCACCGGTCATAGAGAAACACTTCCCAAAACTTATAACAATCTGGAATCGAGTTTGAGGCCTTCCTACTCTCAGCTTGGCAGTGCCTCCTACTCATCCTCAGTGTACACGGAACAACCTTATGATAGCTATGGATTATCTAGCCTTGGAGGATATCTTAATTTTAGGCTATGAGTTCATAGGCCCGTTGTTGTTCAGCATTTTCCTTTAACCGTTATAAAATATATGCCAAATCCTTATCTGTAAAGCATCTGCCCATCATTGTTATTGACTATGTAAAAGAAAAAATAACATTTTTTCTCCGTTGATTATAATACTCAATAAATGATAGTTTATAAATACCTAAATAAATAGATTAAATTTCCCGAACTTCTTATCTAGTTTAAAATCTACAAGTGGAATGACAATATATATACTCTATTGTTCTGGCTTTACTATTTGTATGTTTTATACAAGGAAAAAAAAGCGAACAAAACATAAATTGAGATGATTAACACATAAATTGTCAAATAAAATTCTCCAAAATCCATTACTGGCAGTCATGAGTCAGATGATGAGACTGAAAATCACGCGAACCTGGAAATTGCAGATGTTGACAATGAAGACGCTAAAGAGGAAGAAGACACACAAGGAGACTGTTGAGCATACGAAATCTGCTATTATGTGGATGGAAGAGGACCAAAAGGAATCAGAGTTTAGTGAATTTAATTGCAAGGAGGAGAGCTAAGTTTGTGACTAGGAGAATGCCACTATCATTTTTATATAGATGAATCTTCTCTAAAAAGACAAGAAAACATAGAATCAAACTCTTTTTTCAATAATTATAATCATATCATGTGAACAACTAGAACTTTTAATAAAATTAATTAATGGCTAATTTTCTTACCTTTTCTTCTCCACTTCCAAAGCTGCAAATTCTTTTACATCAAGCCAAAGTGAGTTTGAAATGTGCTAAAAAAACATATATAAGATAATCAAAATCATGTAATTAAGTTTCCAATTATGAGTTTTAAAGTTGTACAAAACATGTTTAAAAAAAAAAGTTTATCAGATAAGGGATCTTTCATAGTGGTAACAGAAAACTCCATAGTTCAGCAAAAAATGTGCTTAACAAATAGGTATCAGATAAGGGATCATTCCTGTTTCCTAGCTCCATGTTTTAGTAAAAACCTAACAAAACTCCTGACCTAAATCAAGCCTAATCAACACACGCATTATTTTGTTAGGCAATCTATCAAATACAACACCTTCATGACAAAACTTGACAACAATGAACCATAACCCACCTCAGCATCAACGGAAAAATCAAATGGGGCAGGGAAAAATGACTCAAAATGGACAGGGGAACATTGAAAAGAACGAAGAACTAAATTGAAACTAACTTAGGATGCTATGTACGTAGATTCCAATTCATTCGCTCCAACAACAAAATCAACCGGACCAGAATTTGTAGAAACCAATCAGTGCCAAAAGGTAGATCGATAAGAATTTATAATAGCAAAGCACCGGCTTTCGACTACAAAGAATGGACACCAGAAAAATTGATTACTGAAATTCAGGGTTCAGTAGTAGATAGAGATGGAGAGAAGAAGGAGAAGGAGAATCGCACAGAAGGAGAGAAGAATATTGAAGAATTCGTGCCCTAATAATCAGGCTCCGCGCAATTTGTTTTGGGCTCAAGTAATAGACATTCACGGCGTTTTCTTCCGTGCGCCATAAATTTGGGACTCCATCTTAAGGGTGCTAATAAACGACGTGAATTACAAGTTATTACGGCGGGCGGTGTTGAACGCCGTGAATACTGATATAAACTGTATTCTAACGGCATGCTTAAGTAGAACGCCGTAAAATCACTTTGGTAAAGAAATTAAACTATGTGCAAAATATGCATGACATAAATAGTCCAATTTTATGCATGCCTTTAACGTATACCGTAAAAGGTCACTTTTGTTGTAGTGTTGTTCAAGTATTCCCCGATTGTAGAGTTGCATTAAATCCACATCAGGAAAAAATCAAAACACTAAAATTCAATAATTTGAATGCTTCAATGAATCTTCAGTTCAAGTCCTGATGTGCCGAGGTGGGGAAGAGAGAAAATAGGGCCAAAATAGGGGAAGAATTTTTGTTTAGGAAAATAGGAAAGAATTCATAGTTGAATGATTTTTTATTTTATTTTTCAAAACATAAACAATATAATTGAAGAACTACTACTAATTGAAAGGTTAACTATAATTATTAAAAAATGAAAAATGACCCCAGAAGATGTACAACACCAAACTGGACCACTTTATCATGATATGAAGCATTGAATTGGTAAAGAAGCTACTATGAAATAAGGAAGCTGGAATTATTACCTTGTTCAAGTATTTCCAATGTCAACATTCAATCAAAACTGCACCACACAAATGTCAAACTGTAAAATTCATTAATTTTGACTTAAAGAGAATATGGATTAAAAAAAGAAGGGAAAAAAAACATAGAATTCATTGGAATCAAAGAACATAGTGATTACAAGAGTTACCTGGAATACAATTTTTAAGAGACTTATTTGCAGCCTGCTCACGGCCAAGGTCATGAAACCAGCTGAAATATTTTCCAAGTAATATAAATGACTTAAGGATATTGAATAAACAATAATCTCAAGGCGAATCACATAGTATTCAAATCCATCCAACCAACACTAATATGATGCTTTACATTCTCTTCGATCCTTCCTTGTCAATAAATTACCTAAATACCTATAACAATCACTCTTTTAGTTCTTCAAACATAAAATTCTGTGATGTGGTTCCATCTTATATCTACCATAAGTCTATTACAAATTAACAATCCAAATAACTGAATTGAAGTGTTAAATGATATGAAGTCACTTTTAATGCAATGCGACGATCTTACATGTTTTATTAGTATTATATCTGAAACGGCTAGGGCAATAGGGCACTCTGCAACAAAAAAAAAGGGATTATAACACCAAAACACAAATCCCTTAAAACTATAATCTTTCTCTAGATTGAGCAGGTAAATCACCAAACATTGAAAAACCCTAGGTTCGCACCCACATATTTGTATTACATATACACATATCTATGTGATTAAAAATCTCAAATAATTTTTTTTTTATGTATTACCTGTTGGGTTTGTGTGCTTGTGTAGTTAAAGCAATATAGAATATCGGATAAATTAAGGTTTATGTAATTTGTACCCAACAAATTCGAATTTCAATCTTGTTGCTTCGAAGCTGTGGTCGATGGCCCCTTCACTTCTGCAGTCTGTGGTCGATGAAAGAGCGCCCCAGGTGAAGAAGAAATCGAGTCACAAGGGAAAGGGGAAGAGATTTGTAGGAGAAAAAAAGAAAAGTGGCGCTGTGGAGAGAAGCAAAGAGAGGGGAATCGCAAAGACAAATGGATGATAGTGGGCGAGGGAATAATTGTGACGATAAACCCTAAAATTTCCCTCCTATATGTGTCGGAAGTGGAGATCAAACGACGTCGTTTTGATTCCATGAATGTCAAAACGGCGTCATTTCGATCCTAGCAATGCTTAAAAAAAAAAAGAGCAAACGAGATTCGAACACTTGACATCCAGCTTGCAAGACAGCTTACAAGACATGAGATAGGCATGCGAACCGCTGTGGCGCTTGTGAACAGGTTATGAACAGTGTCGGATGAATAGGTTATCAACAGTAAAATGAAGTTTCCGTCTTTCAAAGATAGTGGGATTCTCGAAAGAGAAAATTATGCACAATCATGCTTTTAAGATTTAATAATAAACTATTATTAATCATATAATTAAGAATTTTATCCAAAAATCTTGTTTTAATCACGATTGTAGTAGGGAGTTTCTCCACTACTTATGTTAAAAATACACCAAATACATCTGTATATCTTATTGTTCATATTTACCCTAAAATTGCATCCTCAATCACTTTTCTTCAACCATTTCTTTTTAAAATACACCAAATTTCTCCAATTTAAACAAATCTTCACTCTCTCCCCATAATCAAAAGTTTGAGAATTTCAAACAATTGTGTTCAATTTACATTAGTCTCCACTCTCTTTCCATAATCGAAATTTTTAGAATTTTCAGGACGATTATGGAATAATCATAGAATGTCCATAACCAGAGGATGACTAAAAATAGGGCCTCGGTTTGATCCCACCTCAAAGAAACGTCTACTAATATATGTTTTAATATTTTTAAAACTATATGATGTCAAATAATACAGGTTTAACTATTAAGTAATCACGAATGTGAAGGTCGAGTCCTTCACTATTTTGTCCCGTGAGTCTTTTTTTTTTTTTTTTTCTCCCTTTATTAGTTTATTTACGTACACAAGACATGACACGGAAACCTTTTTATTAAAGGAATCGTCCATCCCAGATTCCCAGTACGCATCGCGCAAGAGTATCACATCGCGGACACAGAGATTTGTTGAATCAAATTTTCGATCTTCATCGGACCTTGTTGGCTTCACTTGTTCAGTTCACCCGTTTCACAGTTGTCGGCGCAGTTGAGTATCCCCAACTTCAAGGTGAATCAAAACCCTCATATCGCTTTTCCGCCTTTTCTCTACTCTTAAGTAAGCTCGCTCTTGTATGAATCGGAAGGTTGCATCTTATTTTTCCTTACTTATTGTAATTAAGCAATACCCCAACGTTAATTTGGCAGAAAATGTTTTCTTGGTCGGTAATTGAACTTTTGGTCAAAATATGATGCCTAAACCCGAAAGTTGCGACTTCGATTTTCTGGTTTTGGTATTTTAATTGATTGCTTAGGATTTTTTTTTTGTTGATATAGATTGCCGAGTTCATAGGGTCTGCTGTTATAGGCTAATTGAATTCGAATACTTTCATGGTCAAAGTTGTCTTGTTGGAACTGAAATCGAGTTTTGTTCACATGAAACTGCAATGCTGTACTTGGAACTGGGAAAGGTTTAATATAATATAAAGGGTAATTGGCACAAAACGTCCCTACCTTTGACATATATTGTGCAAAACATCCCAACGTTGTGATTTTTGACGCTAAACGTCCCAACATTTACATTTTCTTGTTGTAGACATCATTTCTGTCATATTTAACCACATTTCACCGTTAGTTTGAAATTGAACAATAAACACATAACACATGCAAGGGCATTTTCGTCAAAATCAAAAGCAGCCCATTTATAGTTTATTTCCAGCCTCAATTCTTAACTGCCAGTAAATATGATTTTAAAAATTAATTCATAAATACTTTACTTTAAAAAATAATGAAAAAACTTGCAAAAAGTCAACTACTCATTATGAGAATAACGCCTACAAGATAGAATGGACAAAATTGGAGGTATTGCAATGAATCTGGGCATTTCAGTCTCAATGTGAATTGTGAACTTACGTAGAAGAAAGATGTAGGAGGGGGAAGGTTGCTTGAAACCTGGTGCAAAACATCCCTACGTTAATAAAATTTTGGTCAAGAACATCCCAACCTTTTAATATTTCTGGTGTTAAACATCCCTACCTTCAAAATGTTTTGCATAAACTGTCCCGACCTCTAAAAAAAAAATTGGCGTATAACGTCCCTTTATTCTTCCTTTCTCCAACCTGTTAAAGGCATATCAAGTATAGGCACCATACACAATAGCAAACAAGATACAACACAAAATTCGACTGCTCCACACAAAAAAGTAGCAAATCATAGTACCAAAATACATTTGGAAACGAAGCTAAGCACGACATGTGCACTCAACAAAAAAATAGGGCAAAATTAGTAATTACAGATAAAGAAACTTGCAAAATAAGCAAAAAATGCCCTAATTCTCTAGCTTCGTGCAGGTGATGGTGCCCCTCTGCAATCCCTCCTATTGTGTCCTAGTTGAGCACACTTCGTACATGTCATCACCATGCCCCTTCTCCCTGAAGTAGTTTGATCTCCTGTAGTGCTCTTCGGAGTGCTTCTTGCCCACTTCGTCTGACTTGAAGAACCCACTTCATTTGGCTCCTTTCTTCTATTTTTCTTAGATCTCCCAGACTTTTTAGTGTAAAACGGTGGAGTGAGCGGGTTATGACCTGGGTCAGGCCATGAATCCGGACCAGTGATGGGTGAAATGGATGGAGTGTACGTCATAAGGTATACTTCCTTTTTGTAGATGGGATCTACGTAATTCGTTACTGTAA
Source organism: Ligustrum vulgare (assembly GCA_963555705.1). Taxonomy (NCBI): domain Eukaryota; kingdom Viridiplantae; phylum Streptophyta; class Magnoliopsida; order Lamiales; family Oleaceae; genus Ligustrum; species Ligustrum vulgare. The sequence continues at coordinate 59,342,643 of OY743173.1, forward strand.
GGCCCCGGGTGACTAAGGATGCAATCACGTGGCTGCAAGGGATTCCTGTTAATTGCCAACCACGACATGTGCAAGTCCTTGCTCGAAGGTCAACAACATATAGTACACTTCCTAAATTGTATCTTACTTGAAATTTTTCATGGCCTGCATATTCAGCCCATTCCACCCGTGCAAGTATATTGTTCTTATCAAGTATCTTTTGGATTCTATGGCCTACTACACTTTTCCATCTATCGCAATACTCCCTGCGGCATACAATTCTCTTCATCAAATAAACCCAAATCTCTTCTAGCATTGTTAATATGGGCTTCTCTCTTGCATTCATAATTGTACTGTTGATGACTCACATAAATTGTTCAACAACATGTCACTTTTATTCCACTCTTTAAAATGAGACTTGCTCCAATGAGATGCAGGTTTACCTTCAAGCCATTTGTAAGCAGCCGGGTCCAACTCCAACATCCTTTTCACGTGCTCACTCCACTGCGATACGGTAGTTGCTCTAGCTGCATCCCAAAGTATGTTCTTCAAGGCCAAACCTTTATGAGAGGCACTGAAATTGTTGTATAGATGTCTAACACATGTTCTGTGTTCTGAATATTCAAATAAGGCCTCAATTGCATTCACCAAACCCTTTTGCTTAACCGACATGAATATCCACCCATGACTGTTGTGCATCCCTAAGTCATCCTTCAGCAACTCTAAAAACCATCTCCAATTGTCTCTGTTCTCAATCTCCAACTGCAATCAACAATTGCCCACCGTGCTCCATTTTCAGAAAACACCCGTCTACCCCGATCACCCATCTACATCCTCTACGGAACCCTTCTTTCAATGCCCCAAGACAAATGTATAACCTCTTGAATTCTCCGGCATGCCCTTCAACAATAGATCTAGTCCCATCATTAGTCATTTTCAACTCTTGGCAATAATCCCATAATGATTTGTAATGCTCTACGACAGTACCCCTAATTGTCTTGAGTTCAAGTTGCTTAGCCCTGTATACTTGCCAAGGTGAGATGTCACCTAACCCGTCCCTTTTCACCCGTTCCATGAATGTGCTCACCTGCAACTTTGGTTCAGCCCTCCAGTTAGACAAATATTTATCAGCTAATAACGTCGAGCTCACTCTGAAGTTCTTATAAACTATTGCACAAGTATGGTTAGTGATACAAGTCTTGATCACAAAATTTGTCTTCGTATGCTCCTTGGTGGCATACAACATGCACAGGCAATCTCCCTTGCATTTGGCTCTCAGTCGAATAGCATCATCTTTTTTAAATTTAATTTCCCTGTTGCTTTTAACTGAATGTAACGTGATTGCAGCCTTCAATACCGCTTTTGATTCGAATGTCATACCTACAAGATTCAAGATTCAAAAGTTATGATTTCAACAACAAATATAAATAAATTGATGCAGAAGTTGAAGTGCTTACCTTTTCTGAGTACGGGATCGTTAATATCAGTCCTCACGTTGAAGGGGTCATTTGAAGATTTCGCATTAGTATCCTCATCACTATCAATGCTATGTAACTCATCAGAAGCACTATAGTCAGTATCTGAATCCCTGAAATGCTGCTCATCTGATGCACCAAACCCAAAATCAAAATTTAATGATCGATTCTCAACTTCAGCAGTAGCCATGTCACTCTCATCCAGCTCGTAATCAGATTCTACCAGACCTTCTACTCCTTCCCCCTCTCTTTGTTGTTCACTTTGATATCCAACTCCGACATCACCCACCTCCACTTCGATATTTCCTACACCATCATACTGAAGGGTTTCTTCGTATTGTGACCACACATCTTCACCGCTAATGTCATGAAAGAACTGATTTGGCCAATTATTTTCAGGTTCTTCGCAAATGTTTTCTTCCACATGCGGAATATAACAATCTTCAAACGTGTCAACTACAATGTTCGAAGCATGCAGTGGCAGTGCATATGTTCCATGCAGTGGCATTGATACTACGTATACCACAACTATGGGATGGCCAATCCTATCCTAAAGCATTTCCTTAATGTCGGCCTCGAACTCCAACTTCCGTAACCCCTTTCCTATACTCATTTTTTGCTTTCGATAATAAAATTTCAATTGCGTTATATTACCCACAATTCGCAGGAATTTCAGCAAATTACCTCCATGAACCATGCAGCATGAAAGAAGTCCAGGAACGTCACAAACCCTCTTTCATAAACCACATTGTTTGGCTTATCATAGAATTGGTCACCATAATGGAGTTCAATCGTGAAAAATGTTCAGGACCTGCATGCACATTACACTATATCTTAAACTAGGTTTTCCGCATCAAACTCAAACATCATCACAGTAGCATACACCAAATTAATACTGACGAATGCGAAATTCTGAACGACAAACTGAAATCATGTTATTGAAACAACCGTTGAAATAACAATTTAATCCTAATGAATGATAGAATTTTTGAATGACAAACCCATCAAGTCTTGAACACGTAAAAATCGACAGTACAATATTAAACTTACCGTAAACGGGTGGGTTATCATATGGGTCTCTCAAAATCGGAGTAAACATCTTCAATGGATGATGATTTTGAGCTATTTAACATCAATGAACTGCAAAAAAATTCGGAATATTACCACAAACAAAGCGACGGGCTGGAACAAAATCAAAGTAAAAACGTGAAATACTACATCTACCCACTGTCGTACCTTCCATTTTTGGCCGTTGAGTTGTGTAAACAGGCGGAGACGGTCTGGGATAGGAGGAGACGGGCGTGAGTTTTTTGGATGACAGTCGGGTTGATGATGTGCAGAGAAAGAACTGAAGCCGGTGGTTTGTTTGGGAAAATATAATGGGCTACTTTTGATTTTGACGAAAATGCCCTTGCATGTGTTAAATGTTTACTATTCAATTTCAAACAACAGTGAAATGGGGTTAAATATGACAGAAAGGATGTCTTCAACAAAAAAATGTAAAGGTTGGGACGTTTAGCGTAAAAAATCACAACGTTTGGATTTTTTGTACAATACATGTCAAAGGTAGGGACGTTTTGTGCAAATTACCATAATATAAATTGATCTGTCCTATCTTAGATTTTGATTTGGATTTCTGATTTTAATGCAAAAGAGGTATCACCGTAATTTTTTTATTTCTATTGTCTTTTTTTATTTTCCTTTTTGAATGCTCCAACCGAACTTCAAAATTAAATTTCACACCAATTAGAGAAGTGAACAGTGTTGGTGTAATATATAACCGTTAAATTGTTTCTCATTTTGTCCCTCATTCTGAACTTCAACAAATTTTAATTCCTATTATATCCTTTTATTACTTAAATGATAATATTTTTTTCTACATTTGTTTTAAATGTAATATTTTTAATTATGATATTAAGTGTAATGCCTTTTTTTAAAAAAAAATTATTATAAATTTTTAGTTAATTAAATGTAATTTTAGCAGTAATTGAATAATTAAATAATTTTTGAAATAAAGTAGTTGTTGAGAACTTAAAATTAGGGAAAGAAAAAGAACATTTTTTTGGTGTAACATTTGGTGTGAGAAGAGAAGGGGGGGGGGGGGGGGGGTTAGGGCCATCTCCAACCACGTGCACCAATTTGGTGCAACTTTTGCACAAAATTTGTGTAACTTTTGGTGTTAATCACTATTTCATTTTCAATCCGTTACACCAAATTTTACATCAAATGAACAATATATCATTTATTTCCTTTTTTTATAATTTTCAACATTTAGTCCCTGTTTGAGCCCTGTTATTTGAAAAACAAGTTTTTAAAACATTCAATCTTAACCATCAATTTTAGTCAAGCCCACAATTTTTGATTTTTCAAACAAATTTTAACCACACAGTCTCCCAAAATACTATTCAAAATCAGATTATTTCCCAATAATGGGGCTCAAACATGGGCGTAAGTTAATTGGAAAATTATTCTATTGATTATTCTTTCACGACATAAATTTATAAGGAAATTTTCGGGAATTGTAATTTTATTAAAATATTTTAATTAAGGCTTATGTCGTACCCAATAAGATTAATATTTGACATTACATTAAAAAAAAAGTTCAATTAATAAAATATATATATATATATATATATATATATACTAGTAGACTAATACGTGCGTTGCACGTGACGATTTATATTTGTGATGATTTGCATGGCATTGTAACTTTTAAAAAAAAAAAAAATGTTATACGAACATAAACTATTAATGTTAAGAGTAAGTAATTTTACATAGCCATGAAATTTTACTTACAGGACCATTTGAGACTTTATATGCATATGAGGATTTTAAAGGATACGGAAAAATGTTATTTTAATATAGATGTGACTATTAATATTAGATAATTAGATTTATGGAAACAAAGTAATATTCATGACCAAAACCTTGAGAAACCTTACAAACTTGAGAAAGCACGTCCATATTTCTAACCAAAACCTTCAAACAAAAGTTTCATTGCCAAGAAAATGTTACGAAAAGTAGCCGAGAAAATCCCTAACCAATCAGTCAAAAAATAGTGCACCGTAACCATTATCGAAGTTATTTTCAATCAACTCTTATTTTTGATATAAAAGGTTTGCAGCATAATTGCAACAATATAATTAAAATCTCTTAAGAAAATGTGAACCATTACACTAAATATAAGTATTGCATGCTCTTTTGTCAATACATGAACTTCGGCAGAATTAGTCCTCCAAGCTAAATACCTTAAATTCATTCACAGGAGATACGATTCCACAAGTTGACATCAGAAAATTTATTCTGCAAAGCATGCTCTGAACCAACATAAATCTATGTAAGTCTCATTGGCCAATTGATTGAGTCATGGCGAAGATTAAGTTCATGACATGGACACTTCATTTACTTTAGGCATCGAAGACATTTGCACTGATGTGTCAATGCATCACAATTTTTTAGTGCTGCAATTCTCTGCAATTTACAAATAATAAACAAAAAATCTAGTTAAGAAGATAGAAAGAACAAAGAAAGGGAAAGGAAAATATGTGTTTGTTTTACACCACCCTATATAGCATAAACTATCAATTCTCAACACCCATGACCAGTTGGAGACCAGATAAGTGAAAACGAATAAATCTCAAATGAACAATAAACTCCTAATTTCGGGGAAATAGAATGGGATATGAACTTTGTGAAATTCAATTGATGCTGGAAATTGCGAGAGTGCTCAGCATACACTTTCCAGGAGCTCCAAGATGTTAACAGATTAACACACCTCTATACTGTTATTTAAAAGCATTTCTAACTCCCGCACATTTCCCCTGAAAACGTGCACAAACATATACAATATTAATAAATAAAAAACTAAGGGCAAAAAATTAGAAGAACTACATATTTAATTCTGTACATTATTTTGATATTAACTTGAATATGAAATAGCAAAGTTAACCCCATACCCCAATCAGAAATTCAGCTTAATTAAAATCTTGAAGTAGAATAGAATTAGAAATGAAAGCTAGTAACGAAAGCTCATATGACTTACTGTAATATAGCAATTTCCCATTAATCAATCATCATAGTTATCGATTATCACCAGAATGCAAGAACGTAGAATTGCTACCTGGGAATGCAACATTTTCTAAAAAGGGCTATAATGGCTCCAGATGCCTAAAATACATATTTTAGAAAGAAACCAAGATTAAATAAAAAATGAAGAAGCATGAGAAAATCGTGTCGATTCCTCCTAGCAACTTGCGCATTCATATAAGTACAGTCATCATTCTATACAATCCCGACTCCCTAGTTCCCCAGTCTTCCTGCCCAAACACTTCTCCCCTTTCAGCCTTTTGTCACTTATGGACTAAACAATTCGTGTTAACTTTGGCAAGAGCGGGATTTTATCACAGAGTATATGATTGAAGCAAGATGTGTTAAAACTTCAGTGAATATTTCATAATTCAACTTTGGCTATGCCAACACTGGGCATGTTGCTATTAGCAATTGCCTCTCTCACAAACCTAAAATTGGCAAGAAAAGAATTAGCATCAATCATAAGTGGTTGCATAAGGTTCATGAGCTCAAATAATCGATTACCAATAAGTTAATAATTTGGAAGAAAATAAAGCTATCAAGGAAGAATACTGCATTGCTAATTTATCTAGACATGATTGTAAAATACAAATTGAGAGCATAAACAAAAGTATTAAGACCTGTGCAAAATTCAGCAGAGAGTGAGAAATACGAATTAAGATGTCTATCATCAATTTTTGGTATTCTTCCCTTCGAAAAGCATGTTTCTTGATCCAAGGCGAACACAGAATCCAGAAACCACGACAATCTCTAATTGCTCTTCCCTATCATAAACGAGAACACATTATTAGAGATTAAAATGATGTGTGAAAGAAAATAAATTTATAGGAATCTGTACAATCAATTGTAAATTATAATAAATATAGGATGAATGGTAGTCCCAGAGCATTTATAAAATTGCAAAATGTGTGAGAGAAGCAACATTCCAAACATTAGCATGTTATGCAACTGATTTTCATTTCTAGTAATTTAATCCATCTTGCTTTCAGTTGCTTCAAGCAAAAGAAGCATTATGACCATTTATATTCAGTACAATTTTATAAAATTAAAACTGCAGAATTGGTTATTCAACGATGAAATTTATTTTAGAATAATAAGATGCTCATATCCATCTCAAATATAACGAGACAATAGAGAATATATAAAAGCTCAAGAATTTCACATTTAACGGTCTAGTACTTTATTTTCTAAAATATTAACCAATATTTCTTAAAAACATATAGAAGAAAATTATTTAACCAGAGTAAATTGAATAAAATAAAAAGAATTTAACTATTGTAGAATAGAGTATAATGCTATGGCACAAACAAAACCTTGCAAACGCTAAAAAAAATATAAACATAAGGGATGTATGTATAAATGAATGAAAGAGAGGATATAGAGAGATGAGAGCAGATAGAGAGAGTAATTGGAGCTCCTATAGAGTAAAAAAATGTTGGGTTTTTTTTTTTTTTTTTAAAGAATACAAAACAACCAAACAAGCCCTTACATAGAACTAACCCTAAATGAATAGTGCAACAAACTCACTTTTATAATATATATATATAACAAGTTAGAAGTAGGTTTCTATCTTCCCACATAAAAGATTGAGAGAATGAAAGAGTCTCATGGTACTTCCGTCACATAAATTGGTTAAAGAACAGTCAAGAAATTCTAGTAAGAAGTTATGGAAATGAAACACAATGATAATCTTGAAACCATAAACCTTTCAATTTAATTTGAACCTTAATTTTGCTGAACATTGTCAAGTGTTTCTGTAGGACTATGTATGATTTTTTCCCTCTATGTTTAATAATTAATTATTTTTAGACAATTGGGTGAGTAGCTGGGTGCGGGGAGGGGTCATGTGGTAGCATCTGATACAAAAGAGCAACTAATCTAATTACATGGAACATAAAATTGTGCAGTCCCACATTGAATAGGTCTATGTATTGAACATGAGATGCAGATAATGATGAAATTTAATATCCAGCTACATCAGTATCACTGTAGATATTGTAAATGAATAAAAAACAAAGACAAAATTTTAAATGAAATGTGACTGAAACCTCAAATCATTAGAAAGAAGTCCAAAAATATTTCCCCTGTTAGTCATTGAAGATTGCCTAAACTCCTGTTGGGCCAGGAACTATTGATGTCGAGGTAATTGCATTATTTTCTTTCTTTACTACTACAGTTGCTGGTGTTGCTGGTGCTGAAGAGATAGCGTATTAATCAGGTTTACACTGGATCTCGTGAATTGGCCTATTGCATAGGAGATGCTGTCGTGTGTCAAACATTAATTAAAAATTTGGAAGGTGTGCTCCAGAAGCCTATAAACACCATGGTTGAAGGCGTAAAGAAATAAACATGTTTGCATAAACTTAAAAGGACTGCTTAGGAATTTTTTAAGAATAATTATTTTATTGTTCAAATTTGGAAACAAGCGACTTACTTATTTTGATAATAATGTAATATTAACTTTTTCTTATTTTAAGAGAAAGAATAAAAATGAATAAATCACATTAAAATATGGGAAGAATCACTTCTAAATAATGACAAATAAGAGATGAAACAATAAGTTAGATGTATTATACAAACATATAACAGAACTCCGAATTCCATTAAGAGCTTAAAAGAATGTTTTTAAAATTTTATTATATTTACACGTCAAGATTGAAAAGTAACCTTAACAAATTTCCCTGGCTATTATTGCTGGTGGATGAATACGAAGATGTATTCTTCAGATACATCCCTAAAGTCAAAGAACATATTATACTCTCTGGATTAACAAAATCGTAATCAGAATTTGGGATAAAAAATGTCGAATCAAAGACTACTGGTTGTACCAGTATATCGGAATAATTCCGTGGACCATCATTGGCAGCGAAAATGTCTACTAAATGCACTGGAGGTGTAGATTTATCTGCTTTTGGTCTCCAGGTAGCCTTAACCTGCATACACATCAATATAGTGTAAAGATATGCATCGCGAGGGATAAACTTTCTCGATGAGAGTAAGATGAAAAGTCAGTTTTACCACCTTCACCATGATTCTCAACACCACGAATCAAATGTTCTTGTTCTTGTATTTTGGCTGCTTGAACCTCCTCCATATTTAGAAGAATTGTCAGCCTTTGTCGAGCACCAAAGTTGGCTTTATGAATATTGGCTATGACTTTCTCAGCATTTTCACAGGCTGCTCCAACCACATCAATTCTAGCTCGAGAATATTCAAAATCGTACCATACTTAACTGCTTAAGTGTTTAATTTACAGATGCAAGGTCAATTTTGCACGAATAGTTTACTAACTTCTAGCTTCTCAATTCATGCCAAAACAGGTTCTGCATGCCATGTAACAACTCCCTCTTGGTGTTGTCTATTTTCATTTGGGGCAAAATTTTGGACGACAACATAACAGGTAAAACTGTATGAAAACAATTTCATTAATATACAATAAAGAACTCACTAAATGAGGCCAAGCTAATAAGTTATTTATAAGTAAATAAAAAACATTTTATTAATCAAAGTTGGAAATAGACAATTATATATGAAAGTAAGGTATGTGGTACATTTACAGGGTTTGATAGGACAAAAAAAACCCAACTAATTACCAAACACGAAGATGAATTATATTCTTATAAGCTAAACTAATAGGAAGAACATTAAAGAAACACTTGTTGCGTTCTCAGTATCAACATTCCAAAGATGCACTACAAAAGCTTTTGGAAACATTCTTAATGACTTAAACAATGTAGAATAGCTATAAATTCACCATATAAAAATGTGACATAACATTTTGCTTTTTAAAACCCTCGTAATCAGTATTTTATTCACATAAAATCAGATAAAATCACATTCTTTGATAATTAGATTTTGTAATTTCCACTGGGACTATTTTCTTTAATTACACTTTCATATTATTGAGAAATCATTGAGAAATGCAATACCCATTTACACAAATAGAAATAAGTTGAAAACCCCAAAAATATAGCCCAAGATGACAAGATCTTACCACCGGTCACAACTCCGGACAGAAATTTCTGAGGCGAAACACAAACCAACAAACTCTAATGAGAGCTCTCTCTCGAAGACTCTGAAAATGAAGGTAAGCGTATTGGTTTTCTTTTTTGAAGGAGAAGAAACGTGAACAGAAATATATACGCTAACAGTTGAAGTCGCATTTGGTACTTGTGAATAGTGAAACTTGAAGTGGTTCTTATATATAATAGTGATATATATATATATATATATAATCAGACGTAGCATATTACTATTTTACCTTTGTCGTACTTATCAAATACGTAATACATCAATTAAATAAAAATACAAGAAAGCTAAATTACAAGAGACATAGATGGTAGAAAAAAGATTCGTTGTGTATATCTAAGGATATTTTGGAACCCAAAAAAAAAAAAAAAAAGGAAAAAGTCACGGAAAATCTTACACCAAAGCTACAGTATTGCACCAATTTTGGTGCAAATTGGTGCTCGGTTGGAGCCCAATTTCAACACACACCAATTTGGTGTTACATTGGAGATGGCCTAAGAGATGACTAAATAAAATGATGTGAAAGTTGCACCATTTTGGTGAAATGGGTTGGAGTCTTGGAGATGGTTTTAAGACTTGGATAGAGGAATAAAGATCCCATTCTGAATTTAAGAACATTACCACCTGTACTTGCAGATACTTATTTAGTATTTACTATTCACTTCATTCAGATGCCTGTTGATTGTTGAGCATTAACCATTAACTTCATTCAGGTGCCTATTGGGTAGATTCGTGATATCTTTACTGATTTATTACATGCAACCAGTGCACTTTCGTACCTGGGGACATTCTATGGAGACCGAGGATTTCATCAACCTTCCTGCTTCGAGTATTTCTCGAAGTGGAAGTGAGAATAAAGAATTGCATGAATCTTGTTGTGAGCCCAATGAAGTTGATTCCTTACCTGTAAACTCCAAGTTCAGAGATGGGATCAATGAAGAGACCTATGATGGCATACATGAAAAGTTGGAAACTTCGATGGAAATTGATTGTGAAAAAGATGGGTTTGCTAGCACGTCTACTCTGCCAGTGAGTTTTGAACTGACTGAAGCTGCTGCAGCATCAGAGAAGATAACTCATATCAATTCTGTGGCGCGTGCTGAGAATGGGTTTCTAGCTGTAGAAGACGAAATTAGTCTTAATAACTATAGAGGAGTTGAAACCCTTGTCAGTGGTCGAAGAATAGATGCTAGTCGTATCCTGCTCTAACATTTTTTTTTTCTTTCCAATTTTCATACTTATTTGCTACATTACATCCCAGTTTTGTATTTTTCATAACTTGATCTCTTAGCAATATCTGGGGTTAAGAGACCCCGATTCAGTGATGATGAAGAGCAAGCTTCGGTGCGAGTTATTTATAATTCTCTGACCAGGTTTGAACTATGAAATTATAAGACATGTTTTTGTTTTAAATATATCTCTTATAGGTATCTGAGTCCTGAGAACTGACAAGCTTTTTATCTTTCTCAGGGATAGTAAAAGAAAGCTGGAGGAGCTATTACAGCAGTGGTCACGTTGGCACACACAGACCAGCTCATCATCAAATGTAATCCTGATGAATTTCTATGAGAAATGTTGTTTGCTTGAACTTTAACAGTTTAATCTCTCATTTCTTGCCTTAGTTTATTGAGAAGAAACCTCCTGGTTGTGAACACCATTGATTATACCTTGGTACATTGTTATTTTGTTACTGCACATTCTCCAAAAATCATATTACAAAAACCAATTTTTGTGAAAAAAGGGGCTCAAACAAGGGCTTAATATTTACCTTTGTACAAATGTAAGCCTGATGAATTTCTATGAGAATTGTTGTTTGAGAATTCTTACAGTTTAGTATCTCATTTATTGCCTTAATTCACTGTCGAGAAACCTGTCATTGTCGTGGACAGAATTGATTTTACCTTTGTACACTATTATCCAGCCATGTAAGCCCCTGTTTGGGCTCCAATTTAATGAATTTTAGGGAAATTGTATTTCGGAATAGTGATTCTTTTGGAGTATGTGTGGTTAATTTTTTTTTTTTTTTAACCATGTAATATTATTTTATGGAAGAATTTGTGTTTGAAAATGAGTTTTGGAAAAATGGAGTCTAAACAGGGGCTTAATATAGTTTATCTTTTATGCAGTTGTTTGCTTTATTCCATTTACCCAATCTTCGTGTGCTGACCTGTACGTTTATTATACTTAGGATTCAAAAGAAGTTTTAGAATCTGGCGAAGAAATTTACTTTCCAGCTCTTCATGTTGGTGTGGATAAGCCTTCTGCAGTGGTATGATTTTATCTCCATGTTGTACTCGTGTCCAGTGGTTATCTTAAAGCATTAACAACTTGTATTTCGTGAAATAAAACACAGGACTTTAATGTTTAACAACTATGTTTATCTTACTTGGGAAAATACAATCTGTTAATTTTCTTTCAAATTTTTGAGTTCATTAGCAATTTGCAGGATAAAATTCGTGCATGTTTAATTCCTTATAGCTATCCCCAAAATAAATGACAGAGAGATTTGCATGTTCCAGTTGATACGTGTCTTATTTTGTTAATATCTGAACAAATTTATGTACATCTGGTCAAGCTCGAAGTTGGCTTAGAAGTTTAATTTTTTAAAGCCATATAATTACCAATTCAATAGTTTATTAGTGTTGGGAGTATACAAAATATTTCTCTGAAAGATAGTGTTATTGGCTCACACTTGTGTCTGACTATTTTAAGGATGAAAAGAATTATTGATAATGTAAAATTGACTTGAGCAATGCTACCACTTTTACTGGAGCTATAATCATCAGTATTCAAACTATGCATGGGCACGTCCTGTAAAAATTGTTCCTTTAATAGTTTCAGATGCTCTAAAATGAGCAAGACATAAATGTAGAGTTCCATTTTAAGGAATAAGGATGCATTCATGATTTTTTATATGCCATCAAATGGCTCTTAAATTCTCCCATCATTTTACCTTTCTGTTAATAGAATGGTTGGCAATGGATGCTTTAGCATTTTACCTCGATAGTTAGTGAATATGTGGTTTGTTTCTCATGTACTCTACTCTATGTAGACCTTTTGGGTGGATAACCAAATAAGCAGTCAACAGAGTGAGGTTTTTGTACCATTGGATGGTAATTCTGTCCCTCTTTATGACCGTGGATGTTCTTTGGCTCTGACTTCAACTGATGGTTCCATTAATTGGGATGGGTATGTTTTTCTTTGTTATTTATGAGTTGTTTCATGCACATGTATGTTGAGAAGGATCTTGAGATTCGTGCAGGGAAACCTGAAGCTTTTTTTCTCCCTTTTTAATTTAATATGCAAATTCCTTTACTATTATTGGTGATAAACTTGATAGTACGAAATAGATACACAATTCATACAAGTGATACACGCAGTTTGTGGCTATTTATGTATTTAACTAATGTATCATGCCACTACAAAAACATGGAAGAAAATATATTAGCCAACGCACACATATTTTACTTATGCAGAAGAAAATATGTTCTGTGTAAACTATGACCATTTGGCTTCTACCAAAATCAGAAGTATCGTGTTTTTTTTTTTTTTTTAAATGTTTTTTTGGGAACATAAAACTTGACATTTAACTAGTAAATTAAGAAGGAAAAGGAAAGTAAAATTTTAATCATTACTGCATAGCAAACATGAAATGTTACAATTACTGTGTATTTATTTCCCAATATTTATATATTATCTGTAGTTTAATGGTAAAAAAATATCTTTAAAAGGTAAAAAAATATAAAAAGAATTATAACGCTGTTACCGTTAAGAGTTAAATCTCACAAACGGTCATTGAAGTTCTAGTGAAATTCTAATAGATCCTTAAAAGGTATTATATTTTTTATCCGATTATTCACTAAAATTTAAACAACATTACATAATTGGTCAATCCTTATTTGGTTTCCTTAATTTGGATGCATTTGTTTTTCTTTTGTTATCTGTGTTGGTTCATGTTTATTTTGATTATTGTCTTCTGTTGGTTTTAAATTTAATGTTGAATTGTTGGTATTCCCCATAAAACATGGCAACTTGAAGCTAACACATCTATTAGCTAAAATATTGGTATATCCTCCACCCTTTGAATTTTTCTAGTGTCTTGGAAGTAAACTGTTCAACACTTCTATTCAGTTGTGTGTCAATCATCTGCCTGAACTCAATTGGAAACCCATGTTTATTTGTGCAGAGGCTTGGAGATGTTAGATAATTCCCGTTGTTTCAATTGTGGTTCGTACAGCCATGCACTTAAAGAATGTCGTAAGCCCCGTGACAATGTTACCATCAATAATGCCCGAAAGCAGCACAAGACTAGACGCAATCAACATACCAGTTCTCGTAACCCCACTCGATATTTTCACAGTTCTCCTGGGGGAAAATATGATGGTTTAAGACCAGGCATACTTGATCCTGAGACGCGGAAGCTTTTAGGACTCGGGGTGAGATAATCTTGCTTTGAGATGAATGAGGTTCTGTTTCTTTTTAAATGGAGGGTTTTATGCGAGCCTGAATATTTGTTTAGTAGGTTGTAAGTTCAGAGCACTTTTAATTATAAGATAATATTTTATTTGAACCGTCATAATTAACATATACACTCACCATCATTCTTTTTTATTGTATATAGGAGCTTGATCCACCTCCGTGGTTTAACAGAATGCAGGAAATAGGATATCCACCGGGTTATTTAGGTAGAGAAAACAATTAAACAGTTTACATCTTGATGATTTGTTGAAATAGTTCTCTGTGCACTCGGCAGCAGGGGGATTTAGCAGTTTCTAAATTTCCTTCTTTAATGTCTTTATGTTTTGTTTTCTATGCGTGAAGTGCAAATCTTCAAAATTTGTTTCATCTTCTTGCTCTAAATTTTCAGATCCAGATGACGAGGACCAGCCATCAGGGATTACAATTTTTGCTGATGAGGCAACTAAGGAAGAAACTGAAGAAGGGGAAATTCTTGATCCAACTGTTGCTGAACCATCCAGGAAAATGAGTGTTAAATTTCCTGGAATAAATACTCCAATCCCAGAAAATGCAGACGAAAGACTTTGGACGGCTGGGTCGTCAAGTTACAATGTATCTAGACATGGTTCGTACCGCGGATATAACCATTCGTCTGAAAACTTCAGCAGACGACATTATCATCAACAAAGGTGGTCCACTGATTTCGAAGATGATGGGCCTCCTGGAGTTGATCCAGGATCTCGACCCTCAAATCATTCTCGTAGATATGGTGGTTATGACTCCAGTTACTCTTCCCCTAGCGCTAGATCTAGTTCATCCATTCCTAGAAGCCCAAATAATTTCGAAGATGTTGGGCCTCCTGGAGTTGATCCTGGATCTCGACACTCAAATCATTCTCGTAGATATGGTAGTAATGACTCCAGTTACTCTTCCCCTAGCGCGAGATCTAGTCCATCCATTCCTAGAAGCCCAAGTTCTGGCCGATCCTTGTCAGACAGAGGTAGACGAAGCTCTCTAGTGCTAGATGGTTCCTCAAACTATGGTCAGTATGGTACTGAACATTCATCATCCCCCAGATAAGCTGATTCAGGGGATTATTGAGTCCTATGAGGACTATTGGGTGATGGCTGATGCAAAGGTTTAGCTAACTAGGTAAACGGAAATGACAGGACAAGTATTATTTTGAATTGAAGGGGTTAGTGTACAGAATCAGATGTGTGATGGACTTTCAGAAATATGTATTCAATAATTGTATACTTAATTTTTCTGCTTCATTGAGGGGAGTTGAATTGCTGTTTTATAAATTTAACTCTTAATACTTCTCTTGACACGCCAACAAAATCTGAGTGAGAAGACTTGGATTCAAGAAATCTTCTCTAACGATTCTTCACGTGGAATCTTCTTCGAATCAATTGCATAGAGAGTTCCGAATAATCGATGTTGATACGTATGTGCATAAACTGAATGAAATTTATGTGGCTTCTTGCTTGTCAATTATTTTTTCATATAAAAAATTATATATTATCATAATAATTGATAAACTGTCAAATAATAACAATGCTGCGTAGTACCCATTATTTTTTTCAAAATGAAAACAAAACATATAAAAGGACGGCAATTTGACCCCCAAACTTGCTCCATCCATACCAATCATGGAGCCTCCGTTTGGTAAAATGATAATAAACCAATTTATAATCTACACAATTTCTCGAATCACTTTTTAATCCACATATTTTTTATTTCCAATTTTTAACTATACATTTTACCTCGAAAAAACAAATAAATTAATTTATAATCACCAAACTTGGATCCGAACAGAGGCATTATCTAAAAATTTCAAAGTTTGTTATTTTGAGCACAAACTCAAACCGACCATTGAAGCACGTTAACCCAATTTTCAAATTACCCTAAAATTTTCTGAGAGAGCATAAAAACTGATTATATATGTACTAATTCTATAGCATGTTTAAAATGTTTAAACATTATAAAAAATAGTCTAGAACTACATATTCATTTTATTTTTATTTTTTCTTTTTTGATATATATTCTTTTTTTTCTTCTTTAGATAGGTTTAAAGGGGAGTTCAATGTATGAGAGTATATGACCAAAAAAGCACAATATTCTGTCCCTATATCTAACAGTACACTTCAATTTCCATTGAGAATTAATCTGTTTGGTAGAAGTTTGGCGTTTATAAACAACATATATGTTTCATTTTCTGGGTAAAAAGTGATTTCGAAAAATACGCGTGATTAAAAAATGATTTGTAGAAATTTAAATAAAAAAAACTTGTTTATAAACAAGTTTCCAAAAGGATGGTAAATCATATAAATCACAAAGAAACTAAACATCAGTATTTAAAAAACCATCCGCATGATCATTACAAGCTCGAGGCTAAACGGGCAGAATGCACTGTCAGACTTCAATGCATTTCATGAGCAGGCGTCCTTCTGAAGATTACATGGCAGAGTGAACTAGATCCTGATCCATTAATAGGAAATGTCTGGCCTAAAAGGGGCTGACATGACGAGCCAATGTCAACAATATCTCTGGAACATATCGTCTTCTAGGAGGAGCCACTGCATCCTTAGCAAGAGCTTCTTTGTCATCAGCATGTATGAAGGCTACCACATAGTCAAAAAGCTCGTCTTTACCACCTCGAAGAGGATCCTGCATTTTGAGACAGATACTAAATTCCAAGGTTAAGGAATTAATTGACCAGGCAGATATAAAGGGTGGAAAAATTAATAGTTCATACTGATAACTACAATCTGCAGTACTGATTGTCAAATCTATTGTGGCTACAAAGGTAATGCTTGAGGAATAAAAGGAACATAAATCATGCTTACTTGGAGGAATAGATCTGTATGAGTTTTCCCATCATATAAAATAAGTTCTGCTCGAGCCCCCCTTCTTTGGAGTGTATTTACAAACGTTATACTGAAAATAGCAAACAAGTTAAAACGAAGTTTAACATTGTGCCACTATTTAGTTAGTCGCATGCAATTTCTTTTGTCAGATACAAGAAATCTTATATTGCAAAAATAGAGCATTCTTAAAAAAATTATATACTTGGTAGAGAATGCTTTTCTTCTGTTTTGAGTTGTTGTGCATTGTCCAAATTCATGACATCATTAATCTTCACAGAATGATTTATTAAGCTTTCAATGCATATAGGCTGTAGCCTACCAAACCTAGCCAGCCTCAAAACCTTAAATTAGGCCTCATTTTGGTAAAGATTAAAATCAGATTTTTAATAGATTTTGATAAAAGTTGATGAGATGTGGGGTTAAAGAACTGTAGATCCCATAAAATGTGTGGTTCAAATTAATTGTTGACTTTGACTTAAAATTAAAATCAAATTTTAATTAGAACCGAACTGGGGCTAGGGAAAAAATGAGTTTTAAGTTGTAACACTTTTCCTGGAACCCAGTCAAGGTCAGATCATCTAAACATGTCGTGATCCATATGCACTTCAGAAGCGTTTAAAGCTAAAGGCAGAATCTATAAACTTCTCACTACTTTAGCATGTCATGCCTCCAATTCCTAGAGTGGATTTTTGGATCAACAATAATTATTTTCAACACAGTATTAGTAACCATCTAATTCGCCATGCCTTCACTTGAGTTTCAATAAAGGCACTCAAAAGCAAATTCATGATGCCAAACATACTCCATACGTGCTCAAGAAACATTTTGTACAATTTTCAATACAATATACAAGTAGTAACTGGCAAGATTAGATTGCAGAAAGGTTATTCTAGCATAATAAATTCGCATGTCATGATTAGTAGTTAGTACATGAAGATGGACAAAAGAGCCCATACAGTTAAAGAGTGCTAGAATAATAGACTGATATTGGGTAATGACCTAACCGTTAGCATCTTATACAATAACTAGCTCCTCCTAACTTGTGAGATGGTGCCATTTTATTTTTGCAACTTCAGTAGAAAAATTCCACAGTTCATAAAGCATGAAAATAAATTCAACAGATTCATTTATTACTTCAAGAAGACATGACTTGTATGAAATCGAGGGCAGCTTATTAACACCAGACTTCAGTAGGAATGCAAACCTTTCATCTGATGGTATGGATCTATCTGTAGTACCATGGAAAAGGACAATATGGGGCAGCATAGAAACTGCCTTGTCAGAGCTTGGATCCTGTACCATGACTTCAGGAGAAAATTGCTCCAGTGATTTTTTTCCTTCCATTATACTGTAATAACAAATCAAGACATCAACTATATGGAGCAAAAGAAATGATCAGCCAAACTTTACTCATGAGCTATGAAGTACATGCAAATTAAAAAGAACTAATATACCTTAAGAAGATGGAGCGATACAAGCCTCGATTATGGAAATGATCAACCAGATTGAGTAAATTGTACCTGTCGTATTCATGGATTGGGAAATTGTTAGTCCATCAAACAGCTTAGTTCCCAATCATGGTGGAACAAGAGATATTGGCCCCTAAACAAGATGAAAAGAAAATTTAAATCCTGGAAAATACTACTCTTACCCCCCTGATAAACCAAAATAAGCTTTTATCTGGGAGACACTCCAAGAAATGCTATCGCCTCTGGATTCTTTGACTGCCTGCTGCAAAATAGCACAGGAAGAGACATGTGCACCAGCAGACTGACCCATAAGATACATCCTGCAGAAATTTTTTCAAAAGATGTGTTTTGGCAAGAAGTGTCATTCATAATTCACCAGCACTCAGCAGGTCTGGACCCTTTGGGCTGGAGCATATGGCATGCCACGAAGACTTGATGTTTAGGCTCAAAATATCTTTTCCTTTTTTCCAATCTGTTATTATCTAGGGTAAGATTCTCTATTTAACAAAAAAGACATTTTCTACATGACCTTATCCTTTATTCCATCTACATTATTGACAAACCTTTAGTTAGCTAGGTTGTAGAGACCATCTCTAGAATTTTCCCTCATTTTAACTCTTTCATGAAAATCCTGATATTATGGCTCCTGTTTTGAAGTAAGTGAGCTCAACAAGAAAAAAACATAAATGACTCACTTGTTTGGATCACCTCCATATTCAATAATATTGTTGCAAATATAAGCTATCCCTTGAGAAACGTCATTAACCATATCGTTGATTGTTCCCTGTGGAAAATTTCTGCAACCAGATGGATGCACATAAACAGGAAACCATGATCACGTGAAAACATAGCCGATCAAAATCATTGTATATGAAGGATTTAGTAACTCAGGCCAATACCTGTGTTCATTGGAAGGCTAACAGGTGTACTAAATAATCTTTTTTTATTTTGAATTCATTCAACCGACTGATCATTCATTTTCCAGGATATATTTGCAAATACTAGCTTGCTGAACATTATATTGATAAAGGAACAATAAAACAAATATTATGACATGCTAGAGGTTATCTGTGTGCGTGTTTTTTGTTAGAAGAAAGGCAGATAAATATATTGAAATACATCATCCCAGTTCATTTCTGGAGGGGGAACACAACATTATTTGAGAAAAGCCTTTCTAATAAATAGCAGTGTCTTTTTCAGGATGGGTAGGGAATGAAAACATAGCAATTTGTTTGGAATTAGGCATTATGGCCAATTCATATGAGCTCTTGTGCTTATAAAATGTACGATTGTAAGTATGTCCAATTCACGGATATATCAGGATAAACATGATAAACTAAGATTGAGTCAGTTACCTGTAATCAATACATGCCACTATGATATCTCTTTCCGCTAATTGTAGTCCTAGCAGAGAACCCCATGCCTTGTACCTGCAAAACGGATTATACTTATGACTTCAATAAGACACAAGTAGGATTGACGTCGGCGAATATTAATTGCGCATTAGGATAGCTAGCTTAAAAAAATCTACTAATTCCTTTGGATAAAATGTTACTTAGAATCCACTTAATAGATATTTTGAATAAGTAAATTAACATGGCACTGCCATTCAACATAAGAAGGAAATTATAGTAGCTGAGTTGAATTTCGACTTTCAACAATGAACTGTCCAACTCTATTTGGTCAAGTCACTTCTTGAGTTAACATAACATTATGAGTAAATTAGTCTGGGGACAGAATGCTAGTTAAGAAAAAGACACAAAGTTCAAGACATTCTATGTGTGGCGCGTATATTAAGTCACATCTATTTTTAAAAATGATGAATTGAACTTAAAAGGATGGAGTTCCCTCCCATAGGTCACAAGGACTAATTTGTTAAGTCATCTGAAATCTGATATTTGAGATAAAGATGTCCTGAAAAGTGGGCCAGTGCTTCCCAGGTTGAACATGTTGTTTGGTAAGCCCACATCAACAGTTTTGAGGTTTCTGAAATTTTAACTTCGAAAATGGCCAAAATCATTAATCTCTAAAGGTGATTTTTTATTGAAATTTGGAATTTAATCCTATTTTCAGGGAGCGTATGGGATCCCATGGTGCATCTACCCTTTAACAACATCGTAATCGCCTTCTCACTCCCTTTACTTCCCCTCTTTTCTTCTTCATTCTTCCACCCATAGAAAACTGAAGGCAGCCCCACACCACAGGAGACCTTAACAATAGTAGACACCACCACCGCCAAGTTAATCTCCAGGTGGTGGGCAGTACAACAATTCAACCAACAAAACATAAACAGACATGGATTTATCTAACTGTAAAAAGAAATTCAATGAAAAATATATACACAAGATATATGTTTATAGCAAATAGAAAATGGTAAGTACAGTTGTTGGTGGTGTATGCTGTTGGAAGTGGCGGAAGTTGAAGTTAGGGGTTGAGAAGAAAACTCTCCGAATGGCTCCACCAAGACCCCTAACTAAAACAATAGGTGGAAGAAAACAAGTCTAAGGTAATAACCGCCAGCTCACTCACCCAATAATCCAAGCTCCACCAGTTACAAATGCCACCACAGGTTTCAGGCCATCTTCATTTGATGGTAAAAATAAATCCAACCTGCAAAATACTTTTATATCATAATCAAAAAATGGATGTAAATGAAGTTAAAAAACATTAGTCGAAGGCTTCAATCTCAAAAAATGTACCTATTCCTTGGTTGATCTCCATAAACAATACTTCTGCGGACTCTGCTTGAGAAGAAATATTGAAATGCAACTACCAAATAACAAATATAAAAAGATCTTATCATTCAAGATAAACAAGCTAAATTTTGGACAGAAGCATTGAATTCAAGCTATGCATACTAAAAAAGAATGATAGGAGGAATATGTATTCTGCAGGATCTAACATAGCAGAAAAAATATAACTTTAGTTAATATGTCTATAGGAGTAACCAAATTCATTTAGTTTTTCTACTCATTGTTACATGATTGTTTGTGGATTCTTTTCAGAGAAATTATTCCAATTGCACTTTTCTCGCTTACAGTTTGACCTCTCTGGACAGATTGAAAAATTTCAGGTGACATTGTTCATTGAATTCCAATGGACCAAAAAAGTACAAAAATTTAAAAGAATCATTCTGAACTTTCAACCATTAATGAGGACAAAATTTGCTTTACTGTCTTGCTCCTGATAACAAATGGTGAACACTGTACATAATACATGTTACAATATTAAACCTGTTATAAGCGCATAACCCCTAAGCTTTCATGTATCGAAAGAGGCATAATCGCATCTTTTACGCACCTTGGAGAAAACCAGGCATAAGTAACAGGGCATACAGAGCAAGGAAAAGAAGTCGTGTGATCCAGCGGGAGCCGACCCTGAATAAAAGAAACAATCACGAGCAAAACCAGCCTTAATGTAACAAAGTAAAGGTACAGTGAGACAAAAAGCAATAACATAAAATGAGCAAGTTCCAAAGCATAAAATGAGCATATTTCAATTTCCATGTTATTTGAACATTTTCAACTTGGGATCTAAGGAAATGATATACGAAATTAGAATTAAACAATCTTGGATTATGATCTGTGATTCTGTAGATTTAAATATTGCAAACAATTTGATTTATTGCACCTTCCAAAAGTTTTATTGGTAACAAGGCTTAGCTTCTTGTTGTTAATGTTGTGAATCATGTGCTCTGTTGTGAATCATGTGCTCGAGATCTAAAGAATCAGCAAATGAACATTGCTTATAAGCATTTCATTTCCTAGATCAGTTGAAATGAGATAAATCAATATTGAGGAAATTAAATTCTGCCATTTGATGTGAAGATGAGAGTATTGTCTAGTTATTTAAACAAGGAACCGCCTCGGACAATCCTCGTATGGAAAGACATTTATATTTTCTCAATTTGCTCTCAAGTATCTATCTGAACAACTCCAATCAATAATGAGTAACATTGTTTACTCAATATTCTTCATTTGTTCTCTGAATATAACCATAATATCTATTGTAAGTTGTAACAACCCGATCAATGAAACTTCGATTCTTCTTAATAAGATGTTATCACACATCGTTCCAAATATTTTCCTTAGATAATATAAAATCTCTTGTCTGTTTTATGCTCACTGCCTTAACATATGTTCATGCCAATTCTAACGTTCATTAACATACTTCAACTAAAATTTTAAACTTTTGATTGGAAAACACAAAAAAGATCATCCTGATATGCTTATGTTTTGTCCAGTACAGGTTTTTTAAGTAGTGATATTTGCTTAGATGCCACGAGATGATCAAAAGATTCAACTTTTGCTAGCACGTACTCAAATATCCCTACTCCCTGCACCCCCTTTCCTCAATCACTTGTGCTTAAACATAACAAAAGGATATTTGATAAGCGTATTTTATACACTTATTTGTATGTCTAAATTATGATTAATTATTGTCGTTTGGGAATATTTGCTATTTAATTTATGTTTATTTGTTTACTTTTCAAAAAATGTCATAATTGAAGAAGAATGAAGCAATTAATGGAAAAATGACACGATTGGATGTTAATTGGAGCTAAATTGGACAAGTGAGGAGTTTGTGACAACAACCGGGAAACATGCTTGGTGCCAAAGTGACTAAATCAGAGGTTGGAGGACCTAATTGAATGAATTAAGAGCTTGAATGGTCAAACCGAGAAGAAGATAAAGTTTGGGGACTAAACTGCAACAATTGAAAGTTGAGGACTGAAGGTGCAATTAAAAGTCAGGGACTAACTTGCACAGTCGGAAGAAAGATGAAGTCGCGATCGCTGGTTACACACCAAGCGATCGCGAGATGGTTGTAAATTATAACCCGAGAGTTTTTGGGTCTTCCACGCGATCGCTGTCATCACGCCTGCGCGATCGCGCGCTTGTCCGACTGGGCCGCAGATCAGATTTTTCTCGCGATTTTTGACAGGCTTTGGGCTTTTTGACCTAGGTTTTCTCCAAAACCTATAAATACAACTCATTAGGCACGAAATAAAGACCTTTGCCTCTCCATAGAACGAGCAACAACAGAGATTTTAATTCAAATTCTTTGAGATTCAAGCATCGCAGAGGGGCGTGAATTGAAGATACCTGAAGAATTGATAATTGGTGCAATCTTTCCATTCTTCGTTGTTATTTTCAATGAACGTCATTATATTTTGTTTTTGTTATTTAAATATGATGTGTAGCTAAATTTGATGTTGGGATGAACGATGTAGCCGAGTTATATTATTTTAATTCCATATTCCTTGTTTTAACGCTTTGGTTGCATGTGTTGATTTATTATTGCGTTCAATGCGTGAATGAACTTGCCACTTATTCATGATTTAATGTGTTATTTTCATAATTCGAGAGGTGAGTTAATAACATAGATTTAGGTAATAAATCCGGTAATTGAACGAGAGATAGAGATATACTCTTGTGATTATTGCGGTCGTGTGTGAATTCTTGTATGTAATGCATCTAAATAAAGAATATTCGGACCCGCTGTAAAGATACAAGGTTGACTTATTTAGGTATGATTGATTTAAGCTCGAGAGAGGAATTTCAATTTATATTAGTGAATTCGGCCGAATGCATATTTAGGAAATAAAAATGGAATTGGAATTGATTTAATTAGCTAGGTGAAATCGTGAATCCCAACCACTTTACAATCATCTTTTAAAACAAAACAATTTCACAATTTGATTATTTAATTTATTCTTCTTAGTTTTAATTTAAAACATCAAATTCATTTGTCTGTTCAAATAAAGTTTAGAACTAAAATATTTCGGTACTTAGTAAACAGTTCTCGTGGGAACGATAATCCGGACTCTAAGGTCCACTGTATTACTTGATTGCGATATCGTAAACTTGCGATTTCAAACACAACAATATTCAAATTATACGAGCAATAGAAGTACGCAATAAATTAAAATTAGGAAGAGAAAAGCACTAAAAATATTACCCGAGATAGCTAAGGAGCTTGAAGCTGAGTCTAGTGACCAAATAAGTCTCTGCTGCAGCGTGGCCGATGTCACGGCTAAAAGACGGTTGGCGAAGCGGACGAGCCTTTTTATTCACTGTTCTCCGCCTAGGAAAACTCGAAACCCTGACCAAACCATCTGTTTCCATTTGTTGCTTCAAATTTTCAAAGGACTCGCTCGAATCAATTGTCGCCGGTAAAGAAGTCGATGTTTCCATCGCCATCGTCCGGTGGCTTAAACTGGAACTACGAATCGGAAGATTCGATGAACTGATTTTTAAAAAGGTAGATTTTATTTGGATTTGAGAAAGAATCTTATCACGCGGAACGGTGCAGTGAAAATGGCGGGTTTTGCCTTTGGGATGCAAGAACTATAAGTCAAAACCAGTAATTTTTACATGCAAGAAAAATGTGAGACCGACGGAGAAATTTTGTACACTCGACTCCATTTGAAACCACGAAATGAAATAATGAATAGGTAAGTGACGTATTTAATTCAGACTTTAATTTTTAAGAGTTTTTTTTTTTTTTTTTTTAATAGACTTCATTAGATTGTATTCATTTTTATAGTTCATAAATTTTGTAGATTTACATTTAAAAGAGTTTCAAAGTTTTTTATAAACTTTTATCTTTTCAGTTGGGGGAAAAAAAAGAATATTAACAGATTATTTTTTCCACGACGTAAATATTAATAGCTAATAATAATTATGTGTCAAGTTATTCACAAATGTATTCTCCCAATTTCATTCCACACGACTTCTACATACAACCATCAATCACAATGTATAAATTACTTGACAAATAAAGAAAAGCAAGATAAAATATCATATTTTATGTAGGCGAAAAATTTAAAATACGAACACGTTGAAAATGTGATATACATGGTTTGTAAGATTAGAGGTCAGGTTTCCTGGGAGAGACAAATAATTTTATGAAAAAGAATTAAATCACTTGTGCTAAAAAATGGAGAAATAATTTTAGGAAATAGAAATCATTTGTGCTGAGTCCGGTAGGGTGAACAAGATTGGGCGATGGGCGTCGCGAGTTGGAGTTGAAGTCTGCTTATTTTCTCTAAATGTTTTAGGGGTACTAAAGAATTGAGAAAATAATTAAAGAGTCTTTTGAAGTTTTTAGGGTAAATAAAAGATATATAAATAATTTTTCTATCCATGTTTTCCTCCCAAAAATTTATCAAAGTCTATTATTTATGGATTTCTATTAAGATTATTGATAAGTTGAATACCCTACAATTTTGTAGGATTTCAAAAACTTTTTAATTGAATAATGCATAACTTAAAAAAAATAATAATAATTTAAAAGTTAATTAAAGTCTATACTGGATATGCAAAGCTTTTCATGGAATTATAAAAGTCTGCATTGAGTACACCTAAACTCAGCATGTGTTCGATGAAGTATAAAAAATGATTTATAAACAACACAATTTTTCAAAATATTTTTAATCACACATATTTTCTCTCTCCAATTTTCAATAACTACTTTAACTTAAAAAAATAAAAAATACACTATTTTATAAACCAAATAGTGTTATCAAAGTCTTTAAATGTCTGAGTTATCACCTATAAGACATTGAATGAGAAATACAATTTTGTCGATCGGTTAATCAAATATTCAAATCCTATTTGATTCATTTTGAATTAATGAATTCAGAATTGAATCTATCATATAACCATCTCAATTAATATTTATTATTATAAAGTAATTTTTAAGAAGTCAAGGAATTTTTGAAATTTAAAATTTAACAGTTTAATTAATTTAATATTTCTTTTAATCTCAATTCGGCTAGCTCATTAAACAGCAATTTAAACTATACAAAATTTTAAATTATTTTTTAATCATACACATTTTCTCTTTCTAATATTTAACTACATATTTTACCTCAAAAACACCAAAAAATCTTCTCTCTCCTCGTTTAGTAGTCGTCGAACACAATATGACAAATTTGCCAAGTGTTGCCCTTAAGGACCACGTGTAAGCAGCTTGAAATTTCGCCCGCTTGACTTCCTTTAAAATAATTTATTTCTTTTTTCCAATCACACATTAATTAATAAAATATACATAAATCCAAAAAAAAAAATCTCTATTTTTAACTACTAATACTCCTAAAAATTACTATTCATTTTAATCCATATTTGGTACAACTAAAATTTTAAATTTTAATTTAAGTAAAAATTAACAATTAATTTTAACTATATGTTTAATGAAATTTATAATTTTTCAATCATACATCTTATCAATTTTTATTTATATCAAATAAGAACTTAAATAAATTATTTTTAAACAAAATCTCACAAACAGGGACTTAATGGACAGTGACAAGAATTAAAATAAGGGCTTGAAATCATTGGCTATTTTCTTTTCCCTTTTTTGTTGCCTATTACAGTCACATCTAGAACAAATTGATAGTGACTGCTTTGTGATCCTTCAAAAGTCTAGAAAGAGACGTTATATCCCCACAAATCGAGAATAGCCTCTGTTTGGCAAAGAAATACATATTTTTAACAGCATAATTCTCTAAACAATTTTTTAATCACACATAATTTCTTTATCAATATTTTAATCACATATTTTACCTAAAAAATATTAAAAAATACTTTTAAATACAAAACTTTTAATAAATGGAGAGTAAATGAAAAAAAAAAAAAAAAAAACTTTGCATAGACTTAACATTCCGTTCTTTAACGCAATCAATTTATAAATAACACAATTTTTTAGATCATTTTTTAATTATACACATTTTCTCTCTCTACTTTTTAATAATATACTAATTGTCTACCCGTGCGATGCACGGAATATATGTAGCGATCAAGAATTTTCACCTATTAAATAATTATTTTAAATTATGAAAACTGTGCCGCTGCAATCTTACCCATTTTTAATTTAAAGTCACGCCGTATTCGTCTAGTCGAGTCGAGAAATATCGAGTCCAATTCGATTTTAATTAAATTCCGAATTTCTAAAATTATATTATATTATTTATTTATTTAATTTATTCATTTCAAAATCGTTTTAAATTCCAAAATTTTATGTGATGCGTGTCGCAATGCACCAAAATAATAAATAATTCCTTATTCGCTAAATATTAATTAATAATGTAGTAGTGAGAGTAAGGGTCAATCCCACGAGGAACGAAAACTAATTTTAGTTGTTCGATCAATTAAAATGGAATGGGTGGTTTGTTGTTTGAAATTGCTTGAATAAAAAATATGCATAAAAATAAACAATTAAATATGACTATAGAAATAATATAAGAAGAAATCTTGTTCTCAGGTTCGGTTGTGCCCTTAATTAATGTTATACTTTTCCTTGTAACGTGTTTATATCCCTATTCAATTATCAATCATAAATAATCAACAAGCTCTGATTATCTAAATTCTTCCTTATGTATATTGATTCAAAACAAGTTCTTCGAATCAATTCTAGCCACGGACAATCCTAAATAAGCTCTTAGGATTTAATACACGACTAATATTAAAATCTAGAAGAATAGATTGAATTGGATCGTTAATTTCACAAGCTCGAATTAAATCAATCCAAGTTGAATTATTACTAAACCTGCACGAGATTTATTTGCTACTAAAGTAAAGATTCAATGACAATTACGGATCAAGAATCTAAACATAGCATATTCATGAATCCAAAGATTAATAATTCAATTGGCCAAATTAAATTATTAATCAAATAAACTCAATGAACATTCAAAACATAATAATCCAACAATTGAAATAATGGAATGAATTCACGCTACTAATTTGTAGGAAAGAAAATAACATAATTGAGTTAACACAACTTCCTATTTGAACAAGATATGGAATTTAGCCTAGCATGGTTGTGGTAGATTCTTCAAGTTGCTTCATGAATTCCATTGTTGTTGATGTTCTTTAGCTTGAAAATCTCTCAAAAATGCTCTATATTTTTCTCAATGTCCAGCCTCCTTTTTGTGGTGATTTTCCTCCTTTAATACTCCCAAAATCGTGCCCTAATTTTACCCAAAAGATATACCAAAGATAGACCTTGAATTAGATAAGGAAATTCCTTGGAGAGCAAGTTACGGCCGTAACTTTCCTTATCACGGCCGTAAGTTAGCTACTGAAGATTTTCGGAATTTGGAAGTTACGGCCGTAACTTTATCATTTACGGCCGTAAGTGCATTTCTGCCGAGAAGCGTTCGTGTTCGATGTTTTGGTCATAACTTTCTCTCCCGAAGTCCGATTGTGGTGATTCAAGTTGCGTTGGAAAGAAAACTCAAATATCTACAATTCTTTGTGAAATACCTCTTCCAAAATTCGAAAGTATTTTATGATAAAATGGAGGTTCAATCTATGACTAAAATTCATGATCACAATCCTTGCTGGTTTTTGATTTCCAACTTCATCCCAAACCTTCTTTGATCATAATTTTTGCATCTAATCTTCTTCCTACATGTCATTATTGATTTGGAGCTCTTTTAATATGCCCTTGAACCTCACTTCTTGATTTTTTTTGTATTTCTTTGGTCCTGTTTCCTTTCTTTTTCTTCTTTTTGACCTTACATAACACAATAAGTGAAAATGCATTAAACGATGCTTCAATAGGATCAAACTAATAACAAAATAAGATAATAAGTGAATTAAATACGTGCTAATAAAGCACTTATCATTATGAAGCTCATTTTATCAGATCCATTTTCCTACTCAGTTGATTTACACGTATTATTTTTCTCGAATTTCGTGTGTTGTTTGTCAAGGTTTCCATAATACCTAATCAACTCATACCTCCACCAACTACGTCAATTCCATACCCTATCACATTCTCATACTCTACACCAACCTACCCCTCAGCAATCAGACTTCTCCCTCTGCACAGCTCCACACACCGATTCCAGCATCTCCATTCATGATCAGTTGGAACACAGCAAGCTTCCTCCCCCAACACAGCCTCAGTCTCTGATTTTCCAGCCTCCTCACGCAGCCAGGTAACCTCCTCTCCACCTCCTCTGTTTGAGTTCCATTTCACAACTTCAGGCTGCCAATTTCAACACCAACCGAACCATCATCTGAACCTTCAATGACCACCTCCAACTCAGCCTCACCGCACATCACCACTGCCCAGCCACAACTAACCACCTCCTTTATCACCATCACCTCGGCCACCCAATGCCACCACATTACCATCAATGGGAATCATCATCAGCACCTCGACCGGCCACAATTCCACCACAACACCACCGCACAAACCCATCATCATCACTGCCCAATCCAAATCAAACTCAAAATAAAACCCGAAGAAAACCCATAAATCAAGAAGCTCAATTCTTACCTCGACCGCAGGATTTACCACTGAAAATCGCAGCCCCAGGTTCCGAACTCTAAGTCTCGGTTTACCCAAAATCCACCTCAACCAGTTTTCTTTTCACCACCCCACACCCACGCCACTTGCTGCCCCTCAATGGCGGCGTTATGCCGGAAGATCGCCGGTTGTGGCACCGGTGTCGCGCCACACACACACACTCTCTCTCTCTCTCTCTCTCTCGTCGGCTGTTTCGAAGATGAGAGAGATAGTGAGGACTGAGGAATATGTATATAATCTGTTATATTTTGACTTTTGTGAAATTGCACCTTAGTCCTCCTAATTTTAGAGTTATGTATTCCAGTCCTTTTGACTTTAAAACTAATCATTTCAGCCCCTTAAGTTTTTAAATGATTTTAATCAGTCCCTTCATTTTAAAAATCAATTATTTCAATCCCTACAATTTATTATCTGTTTCGAGCTTCAACCCAAGTTTCAAAAATTTACATTTTAGTCCCCAATGTTCCAAATGTTTCATTTCGGCCATGAGTTCAAATATTTTAAAAACTCTATCCTTTAATTTAAAATTCTGATTATTTCAACATAAATATTTTAATAGCGTTTTATTCGAGTCCTGAAAGTTTTGAAAAATTTACACTTTTAGTCCCCCCCAAGTTTAAAAGTATTCATTTTAGTCCTCCAACTTTCAAATCATCAATTTCAGTCCTTAAATTTTAAATTATCATTTTTAAACTATAAATTTCAAAAGACTAATTTAACTTATTTCTCTAATTGGCTAGACGAGGCGTACGAAAATTTAAAGGATTGAAGTAATTTTCCGCTCGATTTTGCACTGGTTGAATTTAAGGTAGACTCGCCCCTATTAATTGATTTATATTATGATTGCATGTTAATGTGTATGTTATGTGACTTATGTGAAAGTCATTTTTATGAAAAGAGACGAGAATATATTTCTTCGGAAATATTTATGTTGTTATGCTTGTCATAACTTATATGCTTTTATGCATGAGGAAGAGAGAAGAGAATATCTTGCAAGATAAATGATGATGTACGCATAACTTACGTGCCTTAAGTGCACGAGACAAGACTACCCACACCCGATGATTTTAAAGAGCCTATGATTTTTTTAAAAGAGAATCTATGTGCTTTAATGCACGAGAAGAGACTACCCACACCCTATGATTTCTAAAGAGCCTGCGTTTATGTGTTTAATTATAATATAAATTAATTAATTTGCGATGAGTCTACTGAGTATTTCTATGAAATGCTCATTTCTATTTTAACAATATTTGCAGATTTCGGAGAGGGTGGCAAGTAATGGATGATTGTGGACAGAGTCGTTAAATAATTGAAAATCTTATTTTGATGATCCATATTTCTAAACTTCGATTATTTTGAGAATTTTCAATTATTTGAGAAATTATGGCATTGTCGAATGTTTTGTATTATTCATGGCTCGATTCATTATTTTGAGTTGTTTTATAAATGTTTTCAAGTTTTATTGACCATTACAGTGTATTTAATGTTGCCAAAAATGAATTTTAGTTATTTCTTTCGCTAAAATATTATTTTAAAAGTTAGACCAGACGATGACATGGTGAACTGGGTATTTAGAACTCGGGGCGCTACAATATATAATTTTAAAATAATAATTTTAAAAATATCTCGATTATACAATCATATCAAATAAAAAACATAATTCAAATAAAATTCAATACAAAATGTTATTAAATTTGAAACTTTAAAAAAGATAAAACTAATTAAAATAAAAAAGCTACATGTACACTAAGTATACCACGCCACTCAAAAGTTGGTACTTAATTAAATTTTTTATATAAATTTTTTTTTGACTTTTAATTAATTTTTTTCTGAAAATTTGCCCACTTCATCACCTATTTCCCTTTTAATATGTTATAATTTTTGACTAACTATATTTTTTAATGTATTGCTTACATATATTTTATTTGAAATTCAATATATTTTATTTTTCCTTATTTTTTAAACATGTTTCTTTTTGTCAAAATGATGAAATGATTAAACCTCTGTTTGGTAATACTGTTTGGTTTATATACTTGTTTATTTATGATTTTGAGGTAAAAAATAGTAGCTGAAAATTTGAGAAAAAATATTTGTGATTAAAAAGTTGATAGATAATAATTAATTATTTTTGTAACACGCGCATTGAAGAGTCTACTCATTTATTGACATATTAGAAAGAAAATTTTCAATGATTTTATTTATTTATTTTCAAAATATATTAATTCAATTTTTTCATTTCTAACTTAACAAATTTATATACCATATATTTATTTATTTTAAATAATATTAATCCAAATTTTTCATTTTCAATATAACACATTTACATAGATATGATATGACATTTGTTTATGTTCAAATATATTAATCCAATTTTTTTCATTTTCTACATAACACATGTTATTGAGTTTGAAACTTTAAAAAAGACAAAATTAATCAAAATAAAATTTTGTGCATATACACTCAGTGTACCACGCCACTCAAAGTTTGGCACATAATTAATTTTTTTATATTAAATTTCTTTTGATTTTTATTTACGTTTTTCTCTAAAAATTTACCCATATTATCACATATTTTCCTTTTAATATGTTATAATTTTTAATTAACTTTATTTTTTAATATGTTGGTTACATATATATTGTTCGAAATCCAATATATTAATTAATATATTTTA
This sequence comes from Ligustrum vulgare, assembly GCA_963555705.1. Lineage (NCBI taxonomy): Eukaryota > Viridiplantae > Streptophyta > Magnoliopsida > Lamiales > Oleaceae > Ligustrum > Ligustrum vulgare. The sequence continues at coordinate 59,375,008 of OY743173.1, forward strand.
TTTTTCCTTATTTTTTAAACGTACCAATTTTTTTTCAAAATGATGAAATGATTAAATTTTCTACCAATTTATCATTGCTGGTAAAAAGTTGATAGCAAATAATTAATTATTTTTGTAATATGCTTATTGAATGACCTACTCATTTATTGACATATTATGAAGTAAAACTTCAATGATTTAATTTATTTATTTTCAAAATATATTAATTCAAAATTTTCATTTCTAACTTAACAAATTTATATAGCCTGTATTTATTTATTTTCAAATATATCAATCCAAAATTTTCATTTTCAATATAACATATTTACATAGATATGACATTTATTTATGTTCAAATATATTAATACATTTTTTTTTCATTCCTACATAACACATTTACATGGATATCATAATTATTTATGTTCAAATATATTAATCTAATTTTTTCATTTCCTACATAACACATTTACATAGATATCACATTATTTATATTCAAATATATTAATCTAATTTTTTCATTTCCAATGTAACAAATTTACACATAGTAAATGAAGAACCTACTCATTTATTGACATATTAGGAAGTAAAATTTCAATGATTTTATTTATTTATTTTCAATTTTTCATTTTTAATTTAACAAATTTATATAGCATGTATTTATTTATTTTCAAATATATTAATACAAAATTTTCATTTTCAATATAACACATTTACATAAATATGACATTTATTTATGTTCAAATATATTAATACAATTTTTTCATTTCTTACATGACACATTTACATAGATATTACATTTATTTATATTCAAATATATTAATCCAATTTTTTCATTTTCCTGCATAACACATTTGCATAGATATCACATTATTTATGTTCAAATATATTATTCTAATTTTTTCATTTCCAATTTAACACATTTACTCATACATTTATTACAACTGTTTTCTATATTTATATTTATATAGTATATTATATGTTATATGTTATATTATCTTTATCTTTATTATTATTATTATTATTATTATTATTATTATTATTATATAAAAGTAGAAGTGATGAAAGATGGTCATTAAATGCAAATTTCCCTCCAAAATGACTCCCTCATCACTTCTACTTATATATAAAGATAAAGATTTTATCTCAAAAACGTAAATAAACTAATTTATAATAGTTAAAGAACATATATAATTTCGTTTTCAATAGAAAATAGCAAATTAAAATATCTCAGGTAAGTAAACCATTGCATCAGTTCTTGTAACTCCACTAAAATTAGATGAACATACTTCCATGAAAACAAGATCTAATCTGGCTAGAGTATGTGTGGAGATGAATGTGAATGAACTAAGAGTAGATCGAATTAGAATCGGAAATGAGTATTTTACAGTTTGGTAGAGTATCATGTATGAAGATATACCTCTTTATTGTTCTTTTTGCAAACACGTGGGACATGAAGTTGGAAGGTGTTACTGGAAGGAAACGGCGGGGACGAAAATGATTGAAGAACAAGGGAAAATGATTGAAGAACAAGGGTAAGGAGAAGGCTGAATGGAATATAATTCAAAAAGATAGAAAAAGCACAAAAAAGGAGTTCTCAATGGATGTTTACGATGAGAAACAAAACAATGGTGTGGGTGAATGCTCAAAACAGGATGACATTGAAGATGGGGAATTCATACCGGATAATAAGATTGATAACAGTAATTTGCTGGATACAAATATTGTGGAAATTATTGAACAGGTGGAAAAGTTTGAAGATCATATTACTGGGGATCAGGAGACACAAAAACACACAGGTTATTTTGAATGCTTAAGATCTTTGTTCGCTAATATTTTTCGATGCGAAATATTTCCGAAAGTGTACGGGTCGTGAGAAGTAATAAAGTGGACGTAGGAGTCCCGATTATCGTCCCACGAATACTGCTATTAAGTATCTAAATATTTTAGTTCTTATCCATATTTGAACAAATAAATGAGATTAGAGTTTTAAGCTAAAACTAAAAAAATAAACTAAAGAATTAAAATTGCGATTTTTTTTTTAAAAGATGATTGTAAAGTAGTTGGGATTTACAATTTCACCTAACTAATTAAATTAACTCAATTTCATGTTTTATTTCCTAAATATGTACTCGGTCGAATTCACTAATGTATATTGAAATTCGTCTCTCGAGTTTAAATCAATTCTACCTAAACAAGTCAATCATGTATCTCTACAGAGGGTCCGAATATTCATTATCTAGATGCATAACTCCAAGAATTCACACACGATCGCAATAATAACAAAGTTTATTTCTATCTCTTGTTCAATTATCAGATATATTACCTAGATCTAAGTTATTAACTCACATCTCGAATTATGAAAATAACTCATTAAATCAATGAATAAGTGGCCAGTTTATTCATGCATTAAACATAATAATAAATCAATACATGCATGAAATCGTTAAAACTAGGTAATTTGGAATTAAAATAATAAAGCTAGGCTACATCGTTCATCTCAACGTTGAATTTAGTTACACATCATATTTAAATAACGAAAACAATAAAAGAAAACGTTCATGAAAAATAACAAAGAAGAATGGAAAGTTTACACCAAAAATCAGTTCTTCATGTGTTCTTCCAATCTCGCATCTTACTTTGCTCCAATCTCCCAAGAATTTCACGTTGAAATCCCAAAATTGTGATGTTCTTAGGTAAGGCAAAGGTCTGGAATTCGTACATCATATGTTGTATTTATAAGTCTTGGAAAACCCTAAGTGAAAGAACCCGACTTTCAGCGGATGCTTGCGTGGGCTCGCAAGCAAAATATTTCAGTTCTGACCATTCAATGAGAAGTTGCGTGGGCCGCAGGTAAAACTCGCATGGGCTCGCGGTACAAACTTTCAGTGTAATTTGAACTTTAAATCTGTATAAGTTGGTATAACCAGCTAACCCGACCCTACCCATTTATTTCATGCCTGAACAGACCCGTTGAAAAAGGCAAACTGAACCAAACCAAACCGACCCGAGTCGGGTTTGGTCAGGTCGGATTCTCTGATCTTGGGTTTTGTGCCTAGTCCTGGTCATACTTATTCTTGAACCTATTGTTGAGCAATGTCAAATTCAAGATTATTGTAGAAAATTGAACTTTGACAATTGCCATGCAAATCAAAACGGCAAAATCTGGAGATTCTAGAAGAATGATATCAACTGTCTGGTGATTGTAGATAAAGAGCAGTTTCTTACCATTAAGGTTATTGGTTCAAAAAAAGAGGCTTATGTAAATGCAGTATATGCCAAATGCTTGGTTCAATTCAGAAGATTATTATGGAGAGACTTGGTTGAATTTTCTGAAAATCTAGAATCGCATTGGCTAATTGGAGGGGACTTCAACTACATTTTGCATAGAAATGAGAAGGATAAGGGTAATTCTTCTTATAAAAAAAATCAATATAGGATTTTAGTAATATGCTTATTGAAAGTGGAGTGGATGAATATTCAATGAAGGGGCATAAATTCTCCTGGACAAATGGCCAAATTTAGGAGAAACTGGATCGAATATTGATTAATGCATTGTGGATTAGTGAATTCAATAGTTTTGAGGTTGAAGTTCTTAACAGGGACACTTCAAATCACTGTCCTATATTGATGAAATGTAATGAGCTAAAAACTATTGTCAAACCCTTATTCAAATTTCAATCCATGTGGTGTCTAAATGAGAGACTTCTAAACACATTCAGGAGTTGATGGAAACACCTCTTTGCCCATATTCATGAGGTTTATATGGTTTTTACTTCAAGCTGAAGAGACTCAAAACAACTCTTAAAGATTGGAATAAAAAGAGTTTTGGTAACATATTTGAAGAAATGGCTAAAGCTGAAGAGGAGGCCCTACTGAAATAAATCAAATATGATGAATCTAAGTCCCCCACTGATAGAATGAAGTTGCAAGCTACCTACTGAAATAAATCAAATATGATGAAATAAATCAAATATGATGAATCTAAGTCCCCCACTGATAGAATGAAGTTGCAAGCTACCTATGCTAAACTTAATTAGTTATTATCAAAGGAAGAGGCTTATTGGAGTAAAAAACTGGGATTAAGTGGCTCAGGGAGGGGGGTGGAAATACTAAGTTTTTTCATACTTATGTGAGGAAAAAATGGTCCAAAAATCATATCAGTTCTATTAATACCAATGGAAGAACTCTAAAAGACCCGAGGGACATCCAAGATTCCACGGTTGAATATTTTAAGATGATTCTAACCAAGGAGTCTATTGAAGAAGGAGATGATCTGCTGGATTGCACCCCTAACTTGGTATCTAATGCTGAAAATGAATCTCTTAATCTACCTCATGATCTTGAAGAAATTAAGGAAGTCGTTTTTAATATCAACAAAGATATCACAGCAGGACCAGATGGATTTTCTAGCATGTTCTATCAACATTGTTGGGATATTATAAAGGATGATCTACAAAATGCTTTGAATGACTTCTTCAAAGGAAGTAACATCCCTAATGGCATCACTTCCACCTCCATTACACTTATACCAAAGAAGACTGAGGCTGATGATTGGAAAGATTTTAGACCAATCAGTTGTTATTAATAAGATCATCACTAAGATCTTATCCACTAGGTTGAACAGGGTGCTGCCTAAGATCGTTTCTATAAACTAAGGTGGATTTACCTCGGGAAGGGATATAAGTGATTATATTTTACTTGCCCAGGAGTTGATTCACCATATTGATAGGAAAATCGGAGGTGGGAATCTGGTTTGAAACCTGGATATGGCTAAGGCATATGATAGGGTTGACACAAGGTTCTAGGAAAATTTGGCTTCAACCAAGAGTGGATTGATAAGATAAAAGGTTGCATCAATAATTGTGGTTTTTCAATTCTTATCAATGGTGAACTTAAGGGATATTTTAAATCAACAAGAGGCTTGAGACAAGGAGATCTAATCTCCCCTTCTCTCTTCATAATCTTAGCAGAATGTTTGTCTCGTGGTCTGAAAAAGTTGTTCCTCAGCAATGATGATCTCCAGTACAAATATGGCGGCAGTACTAGTGTGTCCCATCTTGCTTTTGCGGATGATTTGATGGTATTTACCAATGGGCAGAAATCCTCGTAGAAAATTATGAAGTTCATTCACAGCTATACTAAAGGTTCTGGACAATCCATAAATTGCTCAAAAAGTTCCTTCACCACAAAAAAAAAAAAAAAAAAAAAAAGTCCACAAAAAAGTAATAGCTGAGTATAGTGGCTTTCAATACCAACCATTACCCTTTAGTTACTTGGGAGTTCCTTTATACAAGGGTCACAAGAAGGTTGTTCTTTTTTAGGGGCTTATTAACAAAATCAAGGCTAGGTTGCTGGGCTGGGAGCACAAGTGGTTATCAGATGGTGGGAGAATTACTCTAATGGCTTTATATGGGGAGACTCTAGCAAAACCAAAAAGATACATTGGACATCTTGGAACAAAATTTGTTACCCTGTTGAAGAAAGGGGAATTGGCTGTAATAAATTGGTGGATCTGAACATGTATTTAATTGCAAGTTGTGGTGGAAATTTAGGGTACAAACTTCACTTTGGAGTTGGGTTATGAAAACTAAATATTGCAGGCTTGTTCATCCTAGCATTGTTAACCACAACTGCCATGAATCAAATTTGTGGTGGAGGTGAATGATCAAAGCTAGAAACCTTACTGAAAATTATATTGCTTGGAGAGTTGGTGAAGGTAAAATTGATTTCACATATGATAATTGGCTTAAATCAGGAGCTATACAGGAAGATTGTTGCAGAATGATAATGTAGATAATTGTGTGAAGGATTTCAGAATCAACGAGAATTGGGACATGATCAAACTCAAAAAAAATTTGCCTCCTGAAGTCATTAATAAAATTAAAGGAATACCCATCTCATCAGAAAAATGATAGGATTTTTTAGAAACCAAGCTCTACTGGAGAATTCACTATATCCTCATGCATCTCCCTCATCAGGTAAGGTAAAACTAGATAGCTTTCTTTCAAACATGTCTAGGATAAGAATGTACCAGAAAAAATTTCTTTCCTTGCGTGGAGGATATGGAACAATTGGATACCTAGTGATGATGTTTTACAAAACAAGTTTGGCATCACTCTCTCCTCTAGATGCCATGTTGTGATAACATCGAAACTGTTAATCATGTGTTTCTTGATGGTAATATTCCTAAGGAAATGTAACGTGGTCTAATGTTAGTGGGTTTCTAAGAATCTTTGTACTTAACCCCTAGGTACAAGGTTCGAAACTCATGGAAGGCAAAACTCCACTTCCTGGAAACGAGGCTGGCAACCCTTGAGGACCAGGACGACCATGGGGGAGTGGAAAGACCATGAGTACGACACGGAGAAGGCCCCAACAAGGGAGTCGGGTAGTTACAAGAAGTGTGGGGGTACTATCATAAAATTGTGGGAGTATGGTTCATTTCATATAATCATCCCAGAAGCCTACTTATGAATTGGTTTACACAAAAGAGAGTTAAATCGGGTGACATCAAATCTCTTTTACCACTTATTATTTTTTGGTTTCTGTAGAGGGCTAGAAATAAAGCAAAATATGATCATTATAGGATGGGAACTGTCATAATAATCAGCCAAATCAACATGCTGATATCTGTATTGTACTGTAGTGGGAGAATTAAAAAGAGAGGGTAGCATAAAGCCTAAGAATTTGATGAAAGTAAAGTGGCATAAACTAGATACAGATTGGCTGAAACTTAATATTGATGGGGTGCTCAAACTTGACAAGAAAGTGGCTGGAGGAGGGGTGCTTAGAAACAATAGTGGTGATGTAGTGTGGGGCGTTTATGATTACTATGATGAATGCACTTGTTCGGCCTACACAATCTAAACTACAACCTGTCCCAGATTACACAAATGATTTTACACATGACGCAAGAGAAACACTTAAACAATGGAGAGAAAAAACATAGGGTCGCATGACGGCATGAGCAAAGAGAAAGAGTAGCCTACTTGGGTCCAGAATGAAGCCAGAGAGAGATATAATATGCTTCAATCAATCCCAGACATTAGATGATCTTCAACGGTTCAGATCAAAGGTTTAAAACAAAAATTGCACTGTGGTCCTCCAAGTTTCACTGATTGCCTAAAGAGGCCCTCCAAGTTTGAAACCTATTAATTTGGGTTCGCTTTCAATAGCACTATTGTAGAGGCTAAACTGAGAGCTATTGAAACCGATTTGCAAATTAGTTGTGAACAAAATTTGAGAAAATTTTAGGTTGAAACAGATTCAACAACCACAATGCAGCTGGCAGAAGAATGGTCCCTGAAATACTCAATACACAATCCAATATTTTCTTTGCAAGATTAGCAAGATGGAGGTCAAATTCTCCCATATATGGAGGGAGGGGACGCAATAACCGGTTGGTTTGTGAATAAAGGCTACAAGGAAAGGAGATTTAAGAAGATGGAAGCTAAAGAAATGCAAGGAAAAGTTGAAGGTCTTGTGAAGCTCGATAAGATAGGCATGGAGTATATTAGATTAGCATAAGTCTCGCCATCTATTGTAATGATACAACATAGAGTTAGTTTGTTTGTAAATTTGTAAGGGAGTTAGTAACTCCTTATTTACATCGTCTTGTGCTTGCATATTTTGTAATGTGTTTATATGGAGTAGTACTATTTATTAGCACAATTGCATCATTCTAGTTGGTTTTAGCTTTCTCATCATATCTGTAATTAGGCATCCTTCTTGGAGGTTTGGCATTCTGCCCCCCCCCCCTCCCTATTAGGTGTAATTTTGTTTTTATTCAATAAAATAGTAGGGACATCCTAACCCTCAATAGAGTAGAGGTGGAGATATAGAAACCACACCAAAGCTCCTATGGGATTCCTTTTTTTTTACCATTGAAGCGTAGAAATTAAGCATCTATCTCGTAAATCGTTTATAAACGGTTATTTATAAATATATAAATAATGACGTGACAACATTTTATTGATCGAGATCCTGGACGATTCTTTTTTTTTTTTTGAATGGAGATGAATTTCAATTTTCACTCAAACAAAAATATTTAAAAAAAAAAAAAGAAAAAAAGAAATGGGCCCGATTCTAATTTTTTAGGTCCAAAGTAAAATTATAAAAAAATAAAGGAAAATGAAAATCCAATTCAAAATCCTAAATAAAATCAAACTTGTTAGTAACTTTATTTATGGTGAAATATATTAAATTGCTCTACTTATTTATATGGAACATGTGATGATGATGTATTTAATTTTTTATAGAAATAAAGAAATTTGGAAAGTCTTAAAGACAGATCTTACGAAAAATAATGATGATGATTTATTCATGGAGGGTGTCAAATGAAACAATAATATTGATAATGAACTTGAAGTGCACAACCATAATTCTAATGTAGGGCAGTACCTTTATTACCAATGATGAAGATATTTGTTTTGATGATTGAGATCATATTTTAAAAAGTTATATTTAATAATTGAAATTGTGTTTGAATTACTATTTTGACAAAAAAAACCTTTTTCTGGATGTTTAGTAAGAAGATGAAAATTTCGATTTAGTTTTTATTGTTTTCGAGTTAATTATTGACTTATACTTCTATTTTACATTTTTAAATATTTATAGATTAAAAAATATTTGAAATTACTATTTCAAAGTACTATCCTCCATCTGATTCAACGATTCGATCTGCATTAATCCATCATCAATCTGATCCAAAAATACGATCATGAAAATCTTAGCATCTGTTTGGCAAATATGTTTTAAACATATTTTTTACAACACAATTTCCCAAATTACTTTTTAAGTATATACATTTTCTCTCTTCACTTTTCAACCATACATTTTTTCCTAGAAAATATTAAAAATATGTTTTTAAACAAAAAAAAAAAAAAACCTTTAACAAATAGAGCCTAAGTATATATGTTCTTAATAGTGCCCCCAGTGCACATCTCCAAATGGTGAAAGGGAGATGTGAAAAGTCTCCAGCTTAACTTGCAGCTGCCGTGACGAGGGTTCGAATCCTGAAATATGGATGATGCACTTGGTAAGCGAAGTCAAGAGGCAAACCTCCCACCCTGCACCCTTGGAGGTATATCTTGTGATTTATCTTCTTCACAAAGACCCAGGGCAGGCAGGTAGGGCCCCCTAAGGTGTGGACTACACCTTTTTTTTTTGCTCAATAGTGTAGATCCGAAGGCTCGATTTTCCTACTTCACATCATCATTCCATATATAAGGGGTCTGTTTGAAAACTATACTTACAACGAGAACATGTTCATAATCTGCAAATATACAGCATGAGTTACAAGTTCAACTCGAACTAATTTGCGAATTCCCCATTTCAGAGATTAACATCATCCTATCTAACATAGCTTTTACTACCAGCTGGGCCAGACTTGTGTCAACCAGGCCAAGTTAAATTGGAAAAATGTGCTCCTATAATGAGTCAGTTACTTTTTTTTTTTGGGAAAAATACATAAACAAGGTAATTACAAATGCAAATTTTAAAAATGAGATGAAACTTGTATAATTTCAAAAATCAGGTTGTAATTAAAATTAATTATTTAAATTAAGTAATTAAAAATATTTTATTAATTATACATATTAAAGTCACAACACTATAATTTAGGTCACGAAACAATTATTTTAGGTCCAAATTGATTTCAAAGTCATAAATTATCAAAATAACAGGTCATAAATTGGATTGATTTCTGGGTCACAATAAAAAAAAAAAATTAAGTGACAACTAATTTCAAGGTTGTTAGTTATCAAATTAACATGTCACAAGTGCTAAATGAGTTGATCTTTACTTATTTCTAGGTCACAACTTATTAAACATTAGATCATGAATCTTTCGAGTCACAATCATAGAATTACTAGGTTACAATTATTTTATTTCTAAAAACAACTTATCAATAATTAGGTCACAATTTTTTTGGGTCACATTTATCAAAATATTAGTCACAAAATGAACACATCGCTGCTACAACCGTCTCAACACCACCTCACCGCTATCACCGTCTCACTACCACCACAACGGTACCACCTGAATATCGTCGCCACCTCATCCTCAACTAAAAAAAATGCAATCATCATTCACCGCTGCAACACAATAACATCACCATCTCCAACCACCATCATCATCATCGCCGCACACCACACCACCACCACATCCACTGAACCACCACCACCACTGCATCCACAACGACACACCACAGGCCCGCCCACCGTCACAGCACCACCACTTGTGGCTCGAACAATTAAATTTGAACGAAGAACGAGGAAATTGAAACCGCTTACTCTATAGTTATATTTCTCCTCTTTTACTCCCTAAAAAATCTCATCCTCCTTTCGTCACCTCCCTCTGAACTCCAATTCCATACCGCCACTGCCACTGCCACCGCCACCGCCACTTCCAATAAGATGGTGGATTGAATGTAATACTATAACCTAAGAAAATGTTTCCAATAGTACCTTAGATGTTGCTGCAACGGAGGCGCGCTTAACACCGCTGTTGAGCGCCACCACAGAGTCTATCATTGTCGGTCAGAATGGATGTGTGGCACAATCACTACGGGCGGTCATTGCAGTAGCCCCGCTGCCATCCCGTGGTTGTGTTCTGTGATGAGGGCGGTGTGGGGCATGAATTGTGGTGAGAATTGGAGGAGAGATGGATAATAATGTTGAAATCACAATTAAGTTAGGGATAGTATAATTTAATTTAATAATTAATATTTTTATTATTAAAAATTATAATAACCACCTGAAAATTGAAGTTATACAAGTTTGAACTTATATTTGAATTTGGTTTCTATAAAGTAGGGATGCTAGTAATTTCCTCTTTTTTATATTAATCTAAGTTTATGATCAAAAAATCAACAATAGTACTAACTAATCAATAATAACCAAACACAATAACTACTTAATTTGTTAAATAAAAAGGAAGTCAAATAACAAGATCCATCAAGAACAATCAACTAAAAAATTAATATTCGAATACGAGAAAAAGAAAACAAAGGAAAATGGGTCTTTGAATTTTTTGGCCCTAAGTCCAAGCTCATTGAACCTACCATCAGCTACAACATTGACTACAAGATAGAATCATTAAATGTCATTTTCCATTCAAAATGCATTTACAATTTTTGAAGAAAAAAAAACTAAAATAAAAATAAAATAAAAATTCATGTAAATAATATTTATTATCCTTTAAATAATAAATCATATTTTCTAAAATATATATATATATATATTATTAACTATTTAATAAACTAAAACATCCGTTCAAATGCTTTGTTTTTGTTTATAAATAAAAATATTGTTATTTTCGAGATAAAATGCGTGGTTGAAAAATGATTTCAAAACGTGTGTATAGTTAAAAAGTGGTGTGTAAATAAATTTATAGGAAAAGTTATCGAATAGATGCTAATATTTTTAATATTTCTTAAATTTAATAATTGTGTAAAGATTATATGGTATAAGGTTTTCGATATAATTTCTTGATCTCCCGCGTTTTCCAATTGTTGTATAATCATAATTGAAGATTTTTCATAATTATTAGCTTCTTTATTTTGTAAAAAAAAATATATAATTTTATTTGTTAAATATTTATAAATATTAGCTTCATTGAGAATAAACACACGTTTATAATTTTTTTAGATGAAAGTTGAAAAAAAAAATTTATATACAAGAGGCAAATGAGTAAAACATGTAAATTTGCATTTTCAATGAAATTAACAATAACTCATAAAATCTATTCAAACCTATGATCATTTATCATTTAAAAATATAAATTAACATTTTATTATTTAAATATATAAATTAGCATTTACTGTCCAAATAAGTTTTTAATAATTTGGATTAGTCTACCTCAATTTATCTCGAGTCATGTAAAAAGTGGAGCGGGAAGTAACCTCAACCTCTTAATTGTCTGCACGTTTCGTTGAGCCAAAATAGGAAATAAGCATTTAATTAGTAATTCGAAATCTTAAGGTTTTAAAAATGATAAAGTAAAATTTAGGAACTTAATTGGAAATTTATTAAAATTGAATTTAGAAAAGTTTAAAGACAAAAATAGACTTTTCGAAATTGGTGGGCTGAGTGTGGGGAACAAGAACTCCAGAGGCTGATTTATTAATAACTGAAACCTTGGGACATAAACTAAAAACCTTTTTAAAATTTAAGGGACTGAAATAAATTTACTTTCAAAATATGGGGGCTAAAAAGAAAAAAAATTATATATCCCCTCTCTCTCTCTCTCTCTCTCTCTCTCTCTCTCTCTCTCTCTCTCTCTCTCTCTCTCTCTCTCTCTCTCTCTCTCTCTCTCTCTCTCTCTCTCAACATAAAGAGAGAGAGTGAGGAAGACAACAGAGGGTGGGGAGGGTCTCCGCCTTTCCCCTTCCGATCCACACCGCCAGCCAAACCTGTGCTGGCATCAGTGCCACTGTCGCGTGGTGGCGCCAGTGTGGGGGTGAAGTGGCTTTGGGAGAATCTTTGGTGTGAAGAACTGAAAGAAACCGAGGTTGGAAGGTTGCGATTTTGGAGTTTCGCCAGTGAAACTCCAAAATCAATTGGGCAGAGTGGTGGCAGTCGATTAGGCAGTGTTGGTGTCCGGTGGGTTCCAGGTGAGGCCGGTTGTGGGTTCGGCCGTAGCTTGATGGAGGGGACGGTGATGGGGTGGGTAGATTGATGGTAAAATTTTGGTGGTGGTGGCGGCTCGAAAGTGGGGCAGTGCTGGGCGAGAGAGGTTACTGCCGGGTGGTTGTTGGTGGCTAGAAATCAGAGTTCTAGCATCAATACGAAAATCCCAATGCAGATTGTTGTGTGCGTTTGCAATTGGTGATGGTGGTTTGAAGTTGGATTTTGGTTGTGATGATGTTGTTTCTGCAGGGGTGTTAAGATTGTGGGGTTGAGGTGGTGGAGGGGTGAACTTCAAGAGAGGAGTAGCCATGGTGGAGGAGGAAGAGTTCTTACTCGAAATGGTTGTTGGCCGCGTGAAGCTGTGAGGTGGGAGGAATGAGAGTGGTTTCAACAGTAACCTTTATTAGGGCACAGATTTCTAGGTTATTAAATTTGGGCTACAAGAATTTCCTAATTTGACCGAAATGAATTGGACTAAAAAAAAAAATAACCAAGATTTGGACTAACATAATATTTGGACCTAAAATAATAAAACTTGGACTTAAATAAATTGGACTCAAAATTATTGCAATTTGGATTTAAAAATGATAAGGAATTTGATACTTTGAAATATTTGAAATTGTACTCAATTTGAATAATTTAAATTTACTTTAAAATGGCTAGATGAACACGCTTTCACTTTAAAAATAAAATTGGAGTTAAAACTTAGCAACACGTTTTTCGAGAAAAATGATTTTATATTATTTAAAAATTCTCGGCCGCTACAACCTTTCCCCCTTAAAATAATTTATTCCTTGAAATTTAAACTTACTTAATCTATAATATCTGGATACTTAGCCATTATCTCATCCCAAGTGGACTCATCACTACCATGTCTACCCCCACTGAACTTTGACTAGTGAAATTTCTTTATTTCTTAATACATGGACTTTTTTATCAATAATGCACATAGGTGCCTCCTCATAAGACGGATTCTTCCGAATTGAAATCGACTGAAAGTTTACTACGTGATTGGGATCGTGAACATACTTCCTCAATATAGAAATGTGAAAGACATTGTGTACAGCTGAGAGCACGGGTACAACGCCAAACGATAAGCTACATTACCCACTTTCTCTAATATTTCAAATGGTCCTATAAAACGAAGCCTTAATTTCCCTCTCTTTCCGAAACTAATAGTACCATTCGTAGAAGATACTTTCAAGAACACTTTCTCTCCAATCTCAAACTCCAAGTCCTTTCTCCTTTGATCGGCATAGCTTTTTTGTCTATCTTGGGCAGCTTTAACCCTCGGTCTGATCTTCTCGATAGCCTCAACTATCCTCTCAATCAATTCTGGACCCAATAACTTCCTCTCGCCAACCTCATTCCAATAGACTGGTGATCGACATCTTCACCCATACAGTGCTTTGTATGGTGCCATACTAATGGTAGCTTGAAAGCTATTGTTGTAAGCAAACTCCACTAATGGCAAGTGAGTCTCCCAATTGCTGCTCAGGTCTAGAACGCAAGCTCTAAGCATATCCTCCAACGTCTGAATGGTGGTTCAGATTGCCCGTCCGTCTAAGGATGGTAAGCGGTACTAAAATTCAACTTAGTACCTATATTCGTCTGTAAGCTCTTCCAAAATCTCGAGGTGAACCTAGCATCTCGATCTGAAACAATGGACACTGGAACTCCATGAAGTCGAACAAGCTCTGACATAAATCTGTGCCAACGAATCTACACCGAGAGTTATTCGAATTGGAAGAAAGTGGGCTGAATTTGTTAGTCGGTCCACAATAACCCAAATAGCGTCATGTCCTTTTGTTGTTCTCGGTAAACCCGTCACAAAATCCATGGAAATTTTCTCCCACTTCCATTCTAGTATATCCAAAGGGTTCAATAATCCTGACGGTCTCTAATGTTCAGCCTTGACCTGCTAACAGGTCATGCATCGAGAGATAAACGTTGCGATACCACCCTTCATGTTCCTCCACCAAAAAGTATGACGCAAGTCGCAGTACATCTTTGTCCCTCTTAGATGAGCTGTGTATGGTGCCGAGTGAGGTTCCACCATGATTTCATTTCTGATTTGATCATCTTTTGGTACACAAAGACGACCCTTGAAAATAAGTGTGTGATCAGGGGTAATCTCAAAACCTATTCTCTTACCGGTCCCAATTTCAGTTCTGATCTTCTCTTATCCTCGGCTTGAGCCGTCACAATTCTACCTCTCAAATCTGGTTTGATGGTCAAGTTTTCCAATCTACTAGAACTTCGGATCAATGAGACTAGCACCTCAATCTTCAAGTTATGAAAATCTTGTATTAACTAATCCTACACTGTCCCTAAAGCTGCTAAATGTCCAGCATCTTTCCTACTCAAGGCATCTGCAACTTTATTCGCTTTACCTGGGTGGTAAAGAATGGTGTAGTCATAATATTTTTCCAACTCTAACCATCGACGCTACCTCATGTTCAGTTCTTTCTGGGTGAAGAAATACTTGAGGCTCTTGTGATTGGTGTAAATCTCGTATTTACTCCCATACAAACAATGTCGCCAAATCTTAAGTGTGTACACCACAGTTGCGAACTCTAGATCATGTGTCAGATAGTTCTTCTCGTATGGCTTCAATTGTACCAAAGCATAGGCGATCACTTTACCTTTCTGCATTAACACACATCCTAAACCATGTTTGGAAGCAACACTATAAATCACAAAACCATCAGGTCCATCAAGCACTGTTAGAATTCGTGCTGAAATCAATCTACTCTTCAGTTCCTGAAAACTTTGCTCACATTGTTTGGTCCACTGAAATTTAACACCCTTCCAGGTCAACCGAGTCAGAGGACCCGCTATCTTGGAGAATCCCTCAATGAATCGGCGGTAATACCCGGCTAAACCTAGAAAACTTCTCACATCACCAGCATTTGTTGGAGTAGTCCAATTAGTCACCATCTCGACCTTAGAAGGATTGACTTCGATGCCATTGACTGTAATAATATGACCTCGAAAACCAATAATCTCAAGCCAAAACTCACATTTCTTGAATTAAGCGTACAACTTTTTCTGCTCTCAGCATCTCCAGTACAATCCTCAAATGTTCTTCATGTTGCACAGAATCCTTGGATTAGACCAAAATGTCATCGATGAAGACAATGACAAACTTATCCAAATATTGATGGAAAACTCGATTCATCTAGTCCATAAATACTGCGGGTGCGTTTGTGAGAGCGAATGGCATCACAGTGAATTCATAATGTCCATATCGAAACCTGAACGCCGTCTTAGGTATATCAGTCGGCTTGATCTTCAGCTGGTGGTAACCGGACCTTAAATCCATCTTTGAGAATACAACAGCTCCCTTTAGTTGATCGAACAAGTCTTCAATTCTGGGAAAGGGGTACTTATTCTTTATCGTAAACTTATTAAGTTCTCGATAGTCAATGCACATCCTCATGCTGCCATCGTTCTACTTCACAAATAGGACAGGTGCTCCCCATGAAGATACACTCGGCCTAATAAAACCCTTCTCTAGCAATTCTTCCAGTTGAACCTTCAATTCTTGCAACTCCTTTGGTGCCATGCAATATGGGGCTTTTGAAATAGGTGCAGTTCCTGGTACCAAGTCAATGACAAACTCCACTTGCCTATCAGGCGGGGTGCCTGGTAGGTCGTCTGAAAATACATCCTTGAAGTTACAAACAACGGGTATTGACACCAATGTGATTTCTTCAGAAGTTTTGCCTTGGAGGTTAACTAGATAACCTTGACAATTTCCTTTAGCAAGTATCTTTTTTACTTGCAAGGCCGAGATAAGGTGAGGAAGTGCCTTAACCTTCGACCCGTAAAACCTGAATACCTCATCCCCATTCTTCTGAAATATGACTTCTTTCTCATGGCACATGATTGTGGCGCGGTTAGAACTCATCCAATCCATACCTAGGCTAATGTCGAAGTCCTTCATCGGAATAATGTTCAGGTCTGATCCAAGCACTGTCCCATCAAAATCTATCTATACGGACTTGACTATCCTATCCATGTCAATAATTCCTCCTGATGGTAAGCTCACCTCAAGTACACTACAAGTTGTTTCTTCCATCAAATTTAGTCTAGTTAGGCATGCACAAGCTATAAATGAATGCATAGCACATGAATCTATTAAGACATATACAAGAATACCAGAAACAGATAATATGCCTGTTATCATGTTAATATCGTCAATATGAATAATGCATAGCATATAAAACTAAGTAAGACAGATACATGAATATCAAATTAACTAGTATACCATCAATCACGTCGGAGTCCTCGACGGTGTCCTTGGCAAAAACTCTGGCCTTCCCCTTTTTGTTCTGGCCTACATTTTTCTTCTGGTTGGAACCCTGAGCAGGTGTAGCACGATAAACTTATGCAAAGTGACCCGACTGACCACACCTATAACAAACTCTTTTGCCAAAGAGGCACTCTCCTTTATGTGTTCTCTGACTTTTAAGACACGGTGGGATGTAACCAGTCATCTAACCTCTGGTAGGTCCTATATTCGGCCTCTTGTTGGATGTCTGATTTCTGTTCTGATTATAATTTGAACCATGCCATTTTCATTTATCCTGGTGCCTCTGGTTATTCTGATTGCCTTGGGTGCCAATCTTCACACCAGCATATGCCACAACCTAAGCTTTCTTCACAACTTCTCGATAAGTGGGAAATTCGTGCGAGCTAACAATCTGCCTAATATCCCAAAGCAAGCCTCTCTGGAACAGAAGTGCTTTCTTAGCTTCAGTTTCCACCATATGTGGAGCATATTAAGACAGTTCCTCAAACTTACTCTCATAATCAGTGATGTCCATCTCACCTTGGACCAACAGTAGAGATTCGGTTTCCTTGTGATTCCGGTGAGCTTGGGGGAAAAATTGTCTTTAATTTCTTCCTTAAACTCATCCCAAGTCAAAGATGCCTGTTGTGCTTCAGTCCTAGTCCGCGATGCAGACTACCACCAAAAACTGGCCCTGCCAACCAACATAAACTCTGCACATGAAACTTTCTTAACTTCAGGACAATAGATATGCTTGAAGATCTTCTCGATCATCTGTAACCATTCTTCCACAGCTAATCGGTACTGAGGAACTTATCGGGGCCTGTCTTAAATCTTGCACGGCCTGAAGTGGGTCCCTGATGATAGTGGACTGGGCCGTGGGGCCCTGTTCTGGATCGGCCTGTTCAGAGGTAGCACAATCCATTACATGTCTATTATTACGCCATGCCATGCCCTTTTAAAATGAAACAAAATATGTTGGTAACTTCGTCAATGAAAATTTATAATCCAAACATATCATATAATTGAATCCCAGATGTCTCTTTATGTCGGCATAAAACTGGTTTGCTAGGCTTCACTCGTCATATGGGAAGGTTGATAAAAATGGTCAATTGATTGAACATCTGTTGTTCTAGCCACTAACTATTGCGTCATCTTGCGCGGTGCACTAGTAAAGTACGTGTCCGAGTATTTCTTTGTAGTGTCCCATATCTTAAGGACACTCGATCTAATTTCATTTCTCTTGTAAAAGGTGTCATGTCTAAAGTCCACTTATGCAAAGTCCAGTTAGGGTTCTATAGTATTACTCATTTAAATTCAAGGACAAAAGTATTTATAAAAACACCATTTAAATCGTACTAATTCTCATTATGCTCAAAAACTCATTTCTTTCTTTCTCATTATTTCTGACACAAATTTTCTAATTCTTTCTCGTCTTCTCATACTTTCTCGTCTAAATCTCAAAACATTCTATTTCTCAAATATCCGAAATAAATAAAATAAACATGATAAATTTCTTTACCTTCAGAATCGGTGAAAGGAATGATGGCAATACAAAAGTCGTTAAAATATTATTTATTATTTAAAAAAAATCTCTTATAAAATTTTGCAAATCTACAGAAACGTAGATCTTGCTCTGATACCACGCCATAACCGTAAAACCCAGGATGCCACGTCGTCCTTTAAACTAACTATTTAACAAAATATTGTGAAAATAAACTAAATTTTAAACATCACATTCATTTGGAAAATTAGCAACGATAACTCAAATTTGAATAAATTTACTTGAAAACGTTCCATAAAATTTACAAATCTCGACAATTTAAATTAACAAGGTTTAATAAACTTGACTTTCAAAATAACTTAAAAATAAGGTTTGCCATCATTGCCCCTCATTCACCACCGTCTCCGAACTCTGCAAATGTTGTTACTATAACGGAATAACATTTCAAAAGAAATACTCAGTGGACTTATCGCCAATAATTAATTTACAAGATAATTGAACACGTAATTATGCAAATAATAAAGTGACATTCTCTTCTTAATCATAGGAATCACAAAGTGAGTGCAAATGAAACATATTCTTGTCTTATACAAGTAAAGCATATATGTTATGACATGCATAACATGATTTCTCTTCTTATCTCGTAAAAGATATTCTTGTCTTGTCTCATACAATTAAGCATATAAATCACGTAAATCCACATAAAAATGCAATTATAATATAAACTAATTAGTGAGGGCGAGTCTACCTCATTTTATCCCGAGTCAAGTAAAAAGTGGAGCGGGAAGTAACCACAACCTCTTAATCGTCCGTACGCTTCGTCTAGCCAAAATAGGAAATAAGCTTTGAATTAGTAATTCGAAATCTTAAGGTTTTAAAAATGATAAAGTAAAATTTAGGGATTTAATTGGAAATTTATTAAAATTGAATTTAGAAAAGTTTAAGGACTGGAATAGACTTATCGAAATTGGTGGGCTGAGTGTGGGGAACAAGAACTCCAAGGGCTGATTTATTAATAACTAAAACCTTGAGACTTAAACTAAAAACCTTTTTAAAATTTAAGGGACTGTGTCTATTTCAATTACACTCTAGTATAATTAATTTTAACAAGAAACACACACAATAAAAATTTGTTTGTGAATGTTCTCGTACTAGAATTAAAGTTGTAATTGTAAATAAATAACTAGGAAAATGGTGATGAATAGATGATGAAGGAGTGTTGAGGTTCTTGATTCCACTTGACCATTACCTAATTGAATTATCACATGCAAATAGAAATGCAATTCATTAATCATGTTAGACACGATTTTTCAAGCTTAGCCAATTACCTCTCTCGAGTGAAATCAACCCTAATTAGTGGCATTAACCTACTATATCTCTATGTCGATTAAAAATACACCAATTGCATTAAACCTTTGTGAAAATAGCTCAATGAGTCATCTAGGGTTTTAGGTATATCTCTATCCTAAACAAGAACCTACAGAAAATATTGTATTGATCTAGAATACACAACAATTTCTCAATAATTGCACATCCCATGAAACCTAAGTATAAATGTGGTCACAATAAATGTTAGTCAATAAATACAACAATAAATGTACAAGATAATAAAAGGCTTAAATTCTTAATACAAGCATCAATGTCAACCAAGCTAGGTCAAGCTTCATCAATCATCCCAACACTAAATAACTTAGCCCATAGTGAAATAACAATAAAATTCAAGAATTAAATGCATTATTTCAACTACAAAGTAAAGTAAATAGAGAAATATGAAGATTAAGCAATAATACTTCCCTTCACCAATGATTCTTGCTTCAAAATATCACTATTCTGTCACAATAATGTTGGTATTTCTCCCTCAAATCAACATTCATCAACAAAACTATACAAAAACAAGAGAAAATAACAAGAGAAAAGCAAGAAGATGAAGAACAAATGGAGAGAAAATGTTTTTGGAGATGAAAAGAGAAGAAGAAGTGTTGAAACCCTAGTCAAAATGCCCAAAAATACCAAAAATTCGCGTAGATCCGCGTCCTTCAGCGTTTGGGCTAGATCGGGTCGCACCGGGTCGGCCCAGTAAATCAGTTCAAAATTTTGACCACACAATCGCGTGATTGACTGCCTCGCGATCGCGTGGTTGGCCTTGAGAGTCTCAATTTGGATTTTTGGCCTATCTCGCGAGCACAACTTGTAAGAGCTACGCGATCGCGTGGTTCATCTGGCAGCTCCGTCTTTCAATGATCAACAATTGGGTCCTCCAATTTTCAGTGTAGATCAACTTGGTCCCCAAAGTTTCTGATTTCTTTCAGTTGAGCCCTTTCAAAAGTGCATTTGAGTTCGTCAACTTTGGAAACTTGCAATTTAGTCCTTCGATCAATTGCACATGCGATCCACAACTTTTCGGAAGTGACAATTTGGTCCCCAAACTTTGACTCTTTGAAGGATTTAACTCATTTCTCCTCAATTTCTTCAATTATTCATCCATTTAGCTTTTTTCTCGTGCTTTCTCCATGAAGTTGATTGTTGAACCTATTTAATCACAAAATATGCACAATTAAATAGATATTTGTCCAAATTACTCAAAAAGTGCCACAAAAAATATATGAAATATGCATGTAAAGTGCACTCAACAGACTGAAATAAATTTACTTTCAAAATCTGGGGGCTAAAAAAATATATCATATATCCCCTTATTTCTCTCTCTCTTTAAACGTAAAGAGAGAGAGAGAGTGAGGAAGACAACAGAGGGCTAGGAGGGGCTCTGCCTTGCCCCTTCTGATCCACACCGCCAGCCAAATCGGCGCTAGCATCAGCGCCACCTTCATGTGGTGGCGCCAGTGTGGGGTGAACTGGCTTTGGGCGACTTTTTGGTGTGAAGAACCGAAAGAAAATCGGGGCTGGAAGGTTGCGATTTTGGAGTTTCGGCCAGAAATGGGTCAAGGTCGAGGTAAGGTTATGGGCTTCGTTTATTTCTTGGGTTTTTGAGTTGTTTTGGATGAAATTTGGTTGTGGATTTGAGGGGTTTGGAGAAGGCAGTGGATTGGTTTGAGTAATGGTAGTCGATTGGGCAGTGGTGGTGTCCTGTGGGTTTCAGGCGAGACAGGTTGTGGGTTCGGCCGTGGCTTGATGGAGGGGACGGTGATGGGGTGGGCAGATTGATGGTAAAATTGTGGTGGTGGTTGTTGTTGACCTATGGTTTACTTGACCTTATTGTTTTAATCATAACAAACAATAATATATTGTGTTGTTAACAAGTGTACTTCAAGTGTTTCATGTAATGATAAATATTCAAAGTATTCAATGTTCAAATCATCTCTCAAAGATATAAATAAAAAATATGTGATCAGGCACGTGAGACACAAAGAAGATCAAGAAAAAATCGAAGATATTCAAGATCAAGTTTCAAGTCGGAAAGCATAACATGAAGATCAAGAATTCAAGCATACAAGAATAGAGTTCAAGTTCAAGAATTGATTTAACCTTCATAAAGCTATAACACTCTCAATCTTTAGCGATGAAATCCAACGAGCTCGAAAATAATTTTTATGCATCAATAAAAACTTATTTGAAAATTCGTCACTTGCATAAAATATTTTTATCTAAGTCAATATTGTTTTTCAAAGGTTATTTGATCTTAAATCATGATTATATTATGTTAAACCACTTTGAAAAACAAGTTAGAAACCTAAAAATCGTGCATTTTCATGTTTTTCAAAAGTCAATTTTCTGTCAACCGAAATTGTTCAACCAAAAGTCCAACAGTTGAAAATGTGTAATGCTATATGCATATTTCGGTCGACCAAAAACTCCAGAATTGGTCAACCGAAAGTTGCCACAGCTTGTTTTTCACCTATAAATAAGCATTTTCTATTGCATTCTTTTTCAACAACTAAGTGGAGATTTTAGAGCTTGTTTGTTAATGGTAAAAATTTTATCTCAAATTTTTAAACCCAATCTCAATCATCAATTCTTAGTCAAGTCCACCATTTTTGACTTTTCAAACTTTTTTAAACCACACATCCATCAAAAAATAAAAAAAAAATCACAAAAATCAAAACTTTCACATTACCAAACAGGCTCTTATAAAAGTTTTCTTGTAAAATTTATTGTTCTTACTTGATGTGTATTCATCTTTTTGTTTAGAGAACTTTGATTAATCCAAACTTTGTTTTTATCAAAATTCATCAAAGTTTTTGAAAGAAAGTTTTTTGTGAAGAATCTTGATTTTACATTGTTTAAATTTCTTCAACATCTTCACATTATATATTAGAATTGAAGTATAAGTCTCTCTTTTTTCAAACTTGTTTTAATTTTTTTAAAGAGAGAAATTTCAATTAAGGAACTTTGATTATTTGTGCTACATTTTTCATTATCATTTGATTCATCAAAGTTCCATTGCTTAAACAATATTACCTTAACTTATTGTTAATTATTCAAGTGTGGCATCTCTTGGTACTTAATTTGATTCAATAATTTAATAAGAGATCATTTGAAAAACTTTGTTTGATTGCATTGAACTTTTCATTATCTTTTACATCAAAGTTTTTCTCTAACACTCGAGCTTAATTCATTGCTATCTATTGAAGTGTTAGCCTAACTCTCTCGGTACTTAATTTGAGTATATCACTTGACAAGAGAGTTATTTCAATTGTAAATTCAATTCATTATATCTTGTGGTTTCGAGAGCCTTGTGAAAACTCGATTGTTGGTTAAGGGTAGGTGGTGCTCCTTGTTGTAAGTCATCTAAGGATAAGTGCTCCTTATTGTAAGTCACTTAAGGGTAAGTGCTCCTTGTTGTAAGCCACCTAAGGGTAAGCGCCCTTTGTTGTAAGTCAATTAAGGATTTGGCACTTGATAAGTTTATTTTATACACTTATTTGTACGTTTAAATTAGAATAAATTATTGTCATTTTAGAATATATGCTATGTAATTTATGTTTATTTGTTTACTTTGTAGAAAATATCCCAAAAGACGAAGAATGACTCAAACAATTGGAAAAATACACAATTGGATGCTAATTGGAGCTTAATTAAGCAATTGAGGAGTTTATGACAACAATCGAGAATCACCCCTGGTGCGAAAGTGAATAAATTAGAAGTTGAAGAACTGAAGAGCAAATTAACATGATGGACCAACTTGCAAATATCCAATAATTGATTTGGATCACAAGAAGATACTTTGAGGATTTTTAGGAGTCAATTGGATGTAAGTAGAAGTCAAAAAGGAATGGAATATGATAAGAATATTACCATAAAATTGATTACAATCCTAGAAAATTCTGGACAGCATTCTAGTCAGACTTTGAGACCTAATTTTGGGGCAGAAAACATTCGAATTAGGAAACTTCTATTTCATAAAGAATTGTAGGCCTTTAAGTTATCTTTCTAACTCATTTTTAATCATCTCAATTGAATTATGGAATAGAAAGATAATATCGAAATACTGAACACTGTGCAGATATCAAAAAAGACTCTCGCGCAGGTTTGACAATTTGCTTTCCTTTTTCGATTAGGTCTCTTCTCCAACTATAAATACAACCTCTTGGCATGAAAATCAGACATTTTCCTCTCCATAGAATGAGCCACAATGAGAATTCAACATTAGATTCTTGGAGAATCAAGCATCGCAAAGGGGCGTGAATTGAAAATAATTGAAGATTCAAAACTTGGTGCAAGATTTTCATTCTTTATATTATTCTTAATGAACGTTTATCTTTATTGTTTTTGTTATTAATTAATGATGTGTAACTAAATTTAATGTTGGGATGAACCATGTAGCCTAATCATATTATTTTAATTCCAAATTTCGTTATTTTAATGCTTTGTTGCATGTATTGATTTATTATTGGTCTCAATGTTTGAATTGCTTGATCACCAATTCATGATATATTGAGTTATTTTCATAATTAGAGAGGTGAGTTAATAATTTAGAATGTGGTAATAAATCCGGTAATTGAACAAGAGATAGAGATATACTCGTGTTATTATTGCAGTCGTGTGTGAATTTTTCTGTGTTATGCATCTAGATAAGGAATATTCGGACCATCTGTAGAGATATATAGTTGACTTATTTAGATAGAATTGATTTAAACTTGAGAGAGGAATCTCAATATACATTAGTGAATTCGACCGAATGCATATTTAGGAAATAAAACTAGAATTGGAGTTAATTTAATTGGTTAGGTAAATCGTAAATCTCAACTACTTTACAATCATTTTTGAAGACAAAACAAATTTTACAATTTAATTATTTTCTTAGTTTTAATTCTTAGTTTAGTTTTTTTTTTTTTTTTTTTTTTAGTTTGAGTCTTAAAAATCACAATTCTTTCATCCGTTCAAATAGAGTTTAGAGCTAACATATTTCGATACTTAATAGCAGTCTCCGTGGGACGATAACCCGGATTCTTAGGTCCACTTATTACTTTTCACGATCCCATACACTTGCGGGCGTATCTCGCAACGCGAGATATCGGTGAACAGCGCTCCTTGTTGTAAGTTACCAATTTAGCGAATTTGGCCTTACTCGTGACGGAGAGCTCGGTTAACAGAGGACGTAGATCACGTTGGTTGATTGAACCTCTATAAATCACGTTTGCATCATTTTATCCCTTTTACTTACTTACATTGCACTTACTTTATTCCTTCAATTTATAGTGTGCTACTTTATCTCTAAGTGTTATACTTGCTTTATCAATTAAGTTTACACATTTATAGCATACTACATTGATAGTTAAGTTACTTACAACATTAAGTATTCATACGTGTACATATTGATTTTTAAGTTTGAGATTATTTATCGAAAAAAATTTATAAATCAATTCACCTTCCTCTTGGGCTAATAGTGGTGGCTCGAAAATGGGGCAGTACTGGGCGAGAGAGGTTACTACGGGGTGGTTGTTGGTGGCTAGAAATCAGAGTTCTAGCATCAACACGAAAATTCCAATGCATATTGCTGTGTGCGTTTGCAATTGGTGATGGTGGTTTGAAGTTGGATTTTGATTGTGGGGTTGAGGTGGTGGAGGGGTGAACTTCAACAGAGGAGTAGCCATGGTGGAGGAGGAAGAGTTCTTACCCGGAATGGTTGCTGGCCGCGTGAAGCTGTGCTGTGGGAGGAATGAGAGTGGTTTCAACAGTAACCTTTAGGGCACAGATTTCTAGGTTATTAAATTTGGGCTGCAAGAATTTCCTAATTGGACCGAAATGAATTGGAAGATTTGGACTAACATAATATTTGGACCTAAAATAATAAAATTTGGACTTAAATAAATTGGACTCAGAATTATTACAATTTGGATTTAAAATGATAAGGAATTTGATACTTAAAAGTATTTGAGACTGGACTCGATTTGAATAGATTTAAATTTATTTTACAATGGCTAGGTGAACACGCTTTCACTTTAAAAATAAAATTGACGTTAAAACTTATCGACACGTTTTTCGAGAAAAACGATTTTATATTATTTAAAAATTCTCAGTCACTACAGGTTACATCTTACGTAACCGACATCTGCCCACGCCGTCGCCACCGTCTCCACCACCGTCTTAACGACATTGTCACGATCTACACTTCAACTGAAAGGGAAGAAAATGCTGCTACACTACCACCACTTGAACCACATACCATCTACCACTGATGAACATCGTAGCCTGACTTTAGAGTAAGCCCTGTGCAGTAGCCTGCCCACCTAAGCGAAGAGGCATAGATTGCTGCTGCAAGGCGCGGCTCCTAGAAGCAAGTGCGTGGTTGTGCTCCCAGCCGCGCTGTGCGGTGTAGCTGCAAGGAGCAGCAACGTGGCCCATCACCTAGCAGTGCCGTAAGGCATCGCTCCAACAAGTGCTACGAGGCGCAGCAGAAATGTACTACCAATCAATAACCGCTACGGGTCATACACCATGACCACAACCACCAGATCGTGAGCAGGCCACAAAACTCCTGTTGCGAGCAGGCCACCGTGGCTACAACCACATCTATATGTAATTCACCACCCACCAAAAATCGCAGCAAACAAGCCACAACAACCATCGCGAAAATTACACACTGGAAAAATCGCATACAGACCACCAACAACCACTAAAAAAACCCTGCACAGACTGCCACACCCAAGATACCACCACTATAACCACCAGACATCGATTGTGAGAAGTTGTTGCCAAATTGCAACCGATAACATCCATCCGCTAAATCTCTCCTCCTCCTCACTCGTCGGATGTAAAATCACTTCCGTTTGGCTATACAATTTCACCGCCACCATTTTCAACTCAATTGTCCGCTCTAACACACTTAGGCTGTGTTTGATAGCGATGTTGGAATTTGGATGGAAAGAAAATGAATATCAGATAATTCAATTCTTGGGAATTGAAAGTTTAATGTGTTTGATTAGTTTAATTTTTTAAGTGAAAAAAGTGGGGAATTTTTCAATTTTTTTTTATTTAATTGACATTATTTTTCATGGCAAATAAAACAAAATTTAGCTATTTTAATCAATTTTTTTTTTCACACATTCGTACTTGATAATAATAATGTTAATTTTTGGAAAAAATAAATTAATTAACAATAACAAAAATGATCAAACGTATCGAAAATGGTTAAACATTTTGCCTAGAAAATAAATCCTACTCCCCAACTTGGAAAACAAATTCAATGAAAATGTGGAATTCATGCGTGTGAAGGTGTTCCATGAAAATCATTTTTTTCTAGAAAGTGGAAGCAATCAAACACAACAAAGCTAGAAATTGGCTGGAAAAGGACAATTTTTCATAAAAAAAGAATCAAAAGCAGTCTTAGATTTTTAAAAAAAAATGATGGTGGAAATGAAATTGAATGATTTTATTAGGTTGAATGAATTCATGGATAACAGGGGATGACAACAAGAAATGGGGGTGGGTTATGGATTTAGGTAGGTTTAATTAGAACGAATATAGGGATATAGAGAAATAATCAATACATATTTAATAATAGAATAATCGTCACAATATTATGCACATAGTTTTCCGTCCATTTTCACCTACCGTTTTAGGAAATTTTTTATTTTTATCAATTTATTTTAATACATGAATTAGGAAAGTTCAATTAATGTATGTAATAAATGGTTTATGGATTTATAAAAGAATATCTATAAAAAGTCAAATTATAGATTTTTTTTCTTTTGATAATTATTGCATTATTTTTAAGTTGAAAAATATGCAATATGGATGTCAAATCCAAGATCTCAACAAGAAGTTTAATACAAACTAAGAAATGAGAGAAAATTCTAAACATATCATTCGTAAAATTGTTTTAAATACTAAATGTAAAAGTTTTACTTATACTTTTTTACTTTTTCTAACATCCAATCTTTTTAATATATTTCATTTAGGCCCTGTTCGGTAGACATTTTGGCCAAATTAAATTTTGTGTTGGATTTATTTGTATTTTCTAGGTAAGATGTGATGTTATAAATTGGTTTGGAAAATTGTGTAATTGGAGAGAAAAAATATAGATAGTTAAAAAATGATTTGAGAAATTGTGTAAATTAAATTTGTTGCCTTTTTTGTCTTTTAATCTATACATATATAATAATAGGATAATAATCGTCAACATTTTACGCACATAGTTTCTCGCGCCATTTTCACCCGCCATTCTAGGAAATTTATTTTTTTATTAATTTATTTTAATATATGAATTAGGAAAGTTCAATTAATGAATGTAATAAATAATTTGTGAATTTGTGAAAAATATCTATAAAAGTCAAATTATAGATTATTTTTTCTTTTGATAATTATTGCATTATTTTGAAATCGAGAAATATGCAATATGAGTGTAAAATCCAAGATATCAATAAGAAGTTAAATAAAACTAATAAATTAGAGCAAACCCTAAACATATCATTCATAAAATAGTTTTAAATACTAAATGTAAATGTTTTACCAATACTTTTTATTTTTCTAACATCCAATCTTTTTAATTTATCTCATTTAAGTTCTAAAATGATATCTATAATTTCTTACCTAAATTCAATTTGACCTAAATGATTAATTTTGAATCTTTTTCTAATCAAATTGAAAGAAATAATAGATATTCGATATTTTTAAATAAATTGAATTAAATCATTTAATTCTCTACAAGACTACAACTTTAGGTTCCGATAAACTCATTAATTCAATTTGTAAAATATAAGGTGTAAGCAAAATCATTCTATTTAAAATAGAATATGGTTAACACATTTATTTAGCATGCATAAAAATAGTATTTACAATTGTGGAAAATGAGATTTAAAGAATGCCTGGTTAAGAATGAATATTGAAAAAAAATTATTTTCAAAAAATCAATTCTATACGAATAAGTAATAAAATCTTATATCTCGTGGGTTAAACCCCCATTTATAAATTGAAATGTATAGATGATTTTTGTATATAAAGTTAATTATATTTGTAATATTCATTCGATTAAATTTAATTAAAATTTGTATTTCATATTATTTATTTGTTACATTCATTTAAATATATGACTGCGTTAGTTTGTCACGTATAAGTTTAACATATTGTAATATTTAATTTAAGTGTGAGCAATTTTTTATTTTTTCAAATGTTTGATAAATTTTGTTAGTAATGTATTTGCTTTTTTACATGTAATGAAATGAAAATATTTGTTTAATATATTTCAGTATCAATTATTGCATTAATATAATTAGTACAAATTCTTTATTGAAATATATGAGGAGTCGATAAATTAGAGAATGAACAATTAGATGTTAAAAGAAATATGTAAGTCGTAATTTTATATTTAACATTTTTGAGTATTTTTCATTATATATAAATGCATAATTTATGTCGAGAGTTGAACTTTACAATTTATTTAATAAATAATTATCAATTATATCTTTCGTGCATCGTACAAGTGCGATTATTACTTATTATGTAATAGAATAGAATATTATTATGTAATATTTTTAATTAATTACTCCCTCCGTCCCAAAAAGATAGTCCCGTATATTATTTTTGTTCGTCTAAAAAAGATAATCTTATTTCCATATTGAGCATGCATTAAATTTTTCATTTTCACGTGTACCCTTATTTAATGTATCTTGGTACAATGCACATTAACTACTTTACTATTGCATTTTCAAATTTTTTGTTAGAAACGAAGTGAGTCAACTTAAAATAATAAATAAGGGATAAATGATATAAATGAAAAATATTGATAAATTTAATATCCTAATTATATTAATTACCATTTCTTAGCTGCGGGACTATTTTTATGGAACGAACTTACTATTAAAATTTGAATTAAGATACGTGGTAGAAAAGAATGCGGGGAAACTGGGATGAAAATAGCTGTCTACTCTTATTTTTTAGCACGGACATACAGTCCTAAAAATTATCGCCGGGAAAGAAGATGGCGGGGCTACTAGCATGGGCGGCGGACGTGGTGGGAGGCAGCGGCGGAGGGAGGAGCGACGAAGAAAACGACCCAGATTCCATTCCACTGATATTGACTTCCGAACAACAGACATATGTTCACGAGCTGGATCGGAAGGCTGCTTCCTTAAACCGTTCGATCCAAGATCTGCGGCAGAGATTGCCCCCTCCGGACATTTCGCAACGCCTGCCCCACCTCCACGCGCACTCTCTGGCCTCCAATGCCGCCCTCGCTCTACAACTCAATGCCCACTCCACCACTAAACAACAGGTATCCTCCTGATTTTATTACAAAAAAAAAAAAAAAAATCGCATTCCGTCCGAGTATTGGTGTGGATAAAACGCTATATTTGTGAATTTTTAAGTTTTCCCCACGTCGTTTCTCTTTATGCGTGAGAACTTTGGTGATGGATGGTTCTCACATTTCCCAACACGACATATTTGTTAGACAAAACCCTAAAGGTTTGGGAACTTTATCTTTTCTTGTATTGATTTTTGTATTTTATAATTCTAAAATACGTTTCAAATTGAAAATCAATTTAATCAGAGGGGAAAAAGGTGAAAACAAAAGAATTTTAATAATTCGTGCCTGTATAGAAGCTCAAAGCATAATTCCAATTATTGCAATAGTTTTCATTATGATACCTGACTGTGATTCACAAATTTCTTTTGCCATTTTTGTCCTCTACCACTTCACAAAATGATGCATTATTGTACAATGGGATTTTTCTTTGGAATATCCTCCTTGAGTTACTTTTGTGTTCGTGGATGTAGATAATTAATAGTTAGATGTAATTATTCTGCAGATACAGCAAAGAGAAGTTAGATTGCAGGAAGAGAACACTGACTATGAAAATGCTATATCAAGTTGTGAAAATAAAATGCAGGAGAAACTGCATGAAGCAGATGCACTTGAGAGTAAATTGAAGGTTAGAGGTGTTTCCAAAACATTGTAGGTTTTACAAGTTTGTAGAAATATTTTTGTTCATTTTAGTTGTTTCATCGACTCACCAATATCTGTAATTGTGTATAGCATGCAAAAAAGTCGTTTCTGCATGATCAATCTTTACTTTGTTATCTGTTCACGTTCTCATGAGCTGTCTCTTAAAGCAAAATTTTAAGTAATTCTATGACAAAAAGGAAATACACTCCTATAAAATGTGGATGTATAATTCATGTAGTTTTAAATTATGCTTCCATTTTGCCCATATAACTGTAGTTTAGATATAATTGGTGAAGAGTGTTAACCTTTCAATTAAAATTTCTTCCTAACCTAAAAACTTGTTATAATTCAGAAAGAATTGCTTTTATCTGATTCTAGACTCACTTCATCCGCCTTTGATGAACGATATTGGGGCATTAAGAAGACTAGACTTCAACTTTATAGGGATAATGGCGATCTGGTTACATAAAAGTTGACAACTATTCATTGAGGCAGATGCTTAGAGAGCTATTGCTGTTGGCGTTTAATCTCTGAGCTCGACATCTTCCTATTCATTCCTCTACACACGAGGACGGCATTCAATATGATAGCAATAGTTTCTAACATGGTTTAAAAAACCCCAATTGGGGCCCACCTTGATGCTTGCCTCAAAGGGTGGTGAACAAAGAATGCGTTGAGGCATTGCTTGTGTTGCAGTTTTCGGAGCACTCCTTAATTTTCCAAGCTTATTTACTTCGCTTTAAGTATGGGCCTGTAAAACATTAAAATTTCTTATTGACCAACTTCAGGAATAGCCATTGTCACTGATTCACTATGTCCCTGTTTGAGACCTACAATTTCAAAAAATGCGATTTGTAGTAGTGAATTTTTGGAGAATGTGTGGTTAAAAATTAGGAATCTTTTTGGATTTATGTGTATATTATTTTATTGATAAAATTTGTGGTTGAAAATGAGTTTTGAAAAAAATGAAGTTTTAAATAATGGGTACCAAACAGGGGCTATAAAAACCTCAAAAATTGTGTTTCTTACAGAACCCCTTTAAGAATACTCCACCGCCCACTAACTGATGTATTTTTTTTCATTTTTGTTACTTTATATATTTTTCTTTTCTTTGTTTGCAAACTTAAATTGTTATATTATGAATTTTGAAGATTTTTATGATTTTTATGCACTTATTTTGCATTTTAATAGTCTTTTGCCATTTATTTGATTTACATTGAGGGTTACACCTCAAAATACCTTGAGATTTCCACCTCACTGCATGAAAGATAAACCAAAAGCCTTAGTACCCAATTATGTTTTTTAAATTGGTTTTAAGCAGTAGGAGTCAACTTTTACTATTTGACCAAATAATTTTCTTCTCATTATAATTAAAATTGTTTTTCATCTAAAGAAGCATCACTTGGTTTGTATAATTCACTGGGAAAAGTCGAAGTAGTAGTAAAATATTATATTAAGGTCTAAAAGAAGTAAAAATGCTTGTTTATTTAGGAGATAGCGGTCAATTTGATGGTATGAATATGGCACAAGATTAGAATTAACTTCTAATGTTCTAGAGTTGCCCTTTGACGGGTAAAAACTTTTCTGCTTTAATAATGACTTTAGGTGGCAAAATAGAGTAAAAGTAGATTTGACTTTGTCATGGTTAATGCAAAAATAAAGTAATTAAAATTAGAAAGCAAACATAAAGTAATTAAAATTAGAAATGACGACAATATTATCTTCTTGTCAATCCTAGTAAAGTTTTCCTATTTCAATATGTGATGCTCGGACTTGGCATTCTAGCCAGCGTACCAGTGTTGCATCGACGTGACGCGACACGGGTACGGGATACGACTCTGGACATGGTAGTGATCATTATGTGTGTTCGTGTGTGGGGGTGAGTTGGGTGCGTGTGTGCGGACTGTGGATTAGAGTGTGTTCGGGAGGAAGGGGTAGGACTTACCGATGTGAACCTGGACACTATGCAAATGAGTGCCCATCACGACTTGGGAATGAAGAAAAGGTTAAACTCCTTGATACATTCCAACAACAAGGCTTCATCCAGTAGAAGATCCTAGTGATACAAAATCCCTGTATTAACTCTGATAGTGAATTTGAACATTCAGAATCAGAATTTGAGGATGAGTAATAAAAATATTACAAATCCTAACTCCATCTAAATTCCTATCAAATTAAATTTTGAAGGAAATAGAAAATTTACTTCTGTAGATATCGAAGAATCAGTATGTACAACAAGTAAATGGATTGTCCCTAAACAATTTTGGGTGACTTTTGAAAAGATTTTAAACCTAAAAATTGCTGATAAATTTGAAATCAAAACCTCCAAGGTAATCAGGGGTTTGGACATTGAGATAAGTGGATACCACAAATCACTAGAGTGTGTGTTCGAGAGGAAGGGGGAGGACTTACCAGTGTGGTGGTGGTCGGCGACTTGGTGGTGATTGCCAGCGATGCGAAACCGAGAGGCGAGAGGTGAAAACAAGAGAAGTCGGCGGTTGTGAGAGAGAAAGTAAGGCCGAAATCGGGTTTTAACTTTTAAATTTGCAGTTTAAGTCCCTCAATTGTATATTAGTATATAATTGAGGTCAAAACTTTTATTTAAGGGTTAAATTTCATGAAAAGTCATCCCTAATTTCAATTAGATGCAATTTTGGCCACATACAAGTTAATTAAATAGAAATTAGCAGATTTAAGTAATTAAATAAATAATTACACATAGAATTGCACATAAAAAGTTATAAATTTTCTAATTGACACACAAATAATTGATTTTGAAAGCCGTACTCACGTATCCGTATTCAAAATTTGGACTCTTTTAGCAGTGTCCCCGTACCCTAGATATTAGAAAAAGAAGAATCTGATACTCGAATTCGTACCCGAGTCCGAGCAACATAGATTTCAATTATCATGTGATTTCTATTCACCTTTAGAACTTCACTCCCTTGCTTGAGCACAATACTGTCACATCTGGGGCTTACACTCGCTACATGACAATGCCAAAAGCATAATGGTCTTGTGTATGAAAAATTGCTTTGGTAAACATCTTCACAAGTCCTCTGTGATCTTATTATAATAACCTATGGAAGTTTTATTTTACCACTCTCTTTTCTGTTGTTAATATTATTTATTTTTTGCAATCAGTGTTATTCTTTGTTTTGCTTTTTAATTCTACCTACTACTGGAAATGATTCGCTACTAAAAAGGTCAAACGTGACATGAGCTGCTAATACCCTTTTCAAGTTACCATTAACATTACCTGTTAATCTCATAAACTCAGAAAACAAAATTTTAAGATGAATATTTCAATGAACTTTCTGCAGTATTGTTGTACTTGTGAGTTGTGATATTGTAAGGTGAATTTTCTTTCACATGAAGAAGGCTCATTTCACTTTTAGCTTTTCTGGTATCAAGTGGCATTTGAAATTTTGAAGGCCATGCTTTTGAATACATAGCAAAGTTCTTACTCCGAGTGGAAAATTACCTAATGCTAACATTACTCATAAGGTTTAGATCAAATGATTTCTGGAGGTTATAACAAGTAAACAGGTGGTGTTCATATTAAACTGATTATATATTTTGAGAAATCAAGTTGTCTATATATAAAAGACAAGGGAAACAGTAGATTTTGGGAGAATTAGGGCAGAGCGGAAATCTTCAAATTTATAAGCAGGCGTAGATTTCTCCATATTTATTTATGAAAAAGGGCGAAGATCTCTACATAAGAATATTGAAGATACAGGTTCCATTGATATTGTGAATACACTTGACTAGAACAGGCATGACATGTGCAAAATATAACACTTTGGTGTTCGGATAGAGATACTTGTATTTCAAAAGTTTAGAAAGCTATGTTCAATATGTTGCAAAATCTTATTTTGATCCATTATTGCCTTTTCTTTTCCTTACCATCTCCTTTAATTTTGGATATTTGTATATCTGAAGGATTACGTAGTCGGTGTTTCTAAAAAGAATGGAAATTATTATAATAATTCACTGATGGCCTATCTTTATAATTCCTCTTTATTTCTTCATCTGAGTGTAGAAAAAATCATTTCATTATTTATTTATTTTTTTGGGGGGGGTGCATTATTTGTGTACTAATATGTGGTTTTATTACAGTAGTTGTTTCTAGTAATTTTCCTTTTTATTGGATTTTTTTTCTTCTCTAATTAACTTTCTTCTAGGATTCTATGTTGCAGCTCCGAGGAAGTAAATTATTACACTAGTTGTTTCTAGTAATTTTCCTTTTTTATTGGATCATTTTTTTCCCCTTCTATAATTAGCTTTCTTCAAGGATTCTATGCGATTACCGCGTCTTTTTTGATAATTTTCTTTGTTTCGGGATTCTACTTCTAGAATTAGTTTTATTTTAGGATCGGATCAGATCAGGCTACATTCTGGATT
The DNA here is from genome assembly GCA_963555705.1 of Ligustrum vulgare. Taxonomy (NCBI): domain Eukaryota; kingdom Viridiplantae; phylum Streptophyta; class Magnoliopsida; order Lamiales; family Oleaceae; genus Ligustrum; species Ligustrum vulgare. Next base: position 59,410,164 of record OY743173.1, read on the forward strand.
GTATAAGTAGGCCACTATGGTCTTTTAGAAAGGTGAATTATTGTATTAAAAAAAAAAACTGAATATTATCATGTCTGGATTCTCATGTTCTACGTGAATGAACGATTATAAGTTATAGGTATTCTGTGTGAATCAATGAGTTTTGATGCCTACATCTTGATATTCATGAGTTCCTTCATATGCACTTGAGCACTCTCCTGCATCATACACCCATGTATCTGCGTGAGTTATAGTAAATCAAAATTAAAACAAGCAACCTGAATTAACTCCAGATTGTCTTATTATAGAGTGTGTTTCCGATGCAGGTGAGTGGGGACAATGTATGGATCCAGATATTAAGCAAATCAACATTTTCATGTCTTTGTGATTTAAAACTTTCTAATTAAAGTTAACCTGTAGTTATTTGGTCCGATGATTTACCTTTATATTAGTTACTTTATCCTTAAATTTCTTCATTATCAGATTTATATGTTAATAGATTCTTCCAGGAAATGGACTTGGTTGAGGAGAATTTAATTGCTGAGCTGGAGCAAGCACAAGCTTTGGTGGCTTCAAGTCAGCCACGAGAATCAAATGAACCGTTTACTGAATCCAAATTGGTCATGGAAGCTCAAGATGACAAAGAAGCTCCCAGACTGTCGTTGTTGGAGAAATTAGAGATCAAGAAAAAAGAACTGGTCCGATGAATGATTCTTTATGTCTTATTCAGCATATATGTGTGCAAGTGAATTTAAATTGATGGGTCTTCAGATCTTCTGTTTGTTAGGCTTCGTTGGAAGAAATTGTTCAAGACTTGGAGAAAAAGTGGGCACAGGTTCAAGCTAATGCATTGAAGCAACCAACTCCAGGTATATTTTTTCATCTTTAATGTAGTATGGAATGTGGATTACAATTATTCAACTCCCATCATGTAGCATGCTAAATTGACGTGCATATATCTGCTTTGGACATGCACCATTTGTTTTCAGTTGAAGAAGTTGGAATCTTATCACCTACTATCACTTTTCATGCATTCTGTGTGCTTTAAATTTGATGCAACTCCATGCAGCTCAGCGAGAGAAAGCTTTGGATAAACAGCTTCACAACCTAATTGAACAACTTGCAGCAAAGCAGGTTAATATATATATTTTTTTAATCTAAATTTCAATGATGTAATAAGCTTTTAATTTTGGAAATTCCTGTAATGGTGTTAGCGTTTCTGTTCTTTGAAGTGGCATCTGGTGGAAAATTAAATTAGTATACTAGTTTTTCATTTTTCTTCCCTGCATTTCAGGCTCAAGCGGAAGGTCTTGTCAGTGAAATTCATTTGAAGGAGGTTGAGTTCGAAAGATTAAACGGGCTGTGGAAAAGAATTGAAACAAGCAATGCAGATCTGAATACTGCAAGGAGTAGGTTTGGAAGAAGCGGCTCTGACAGGGGACCTGTTTCTTCTGATTGCACTGTTGATCCTGACCACACGCTTCCTTTCCATGTAGCTGGTCGAAGTGACAGTTTGCAGAGGTTGATGCTACTCAGGTCGGCTTTTGTGCTCTACATTTTAGCTCTGCATGTATTGGTATTCATTAAGATTTCTTTCTAAACCCCTTCCGTCATAACAATTTGTCCATATTGTTGAAGTCATTTCTGGTTTTGATGCCAATATGTTCTCATGTATATATTCTACTCCCGATCGTACAAAAACTTGGCGTGCTTAGTCAAACTATTGGCTCAATTTTATAGAAGAGGAAATTCGCTTTTGCTGGGCTCTCCTAGCTTTTAATTATTTTCCATCTTCTTTCCCACCCCTGTAAATTTCTGATTCTGCTACTATGTTAAGTTACGTGGCAATTGGCATTAGAAGCCTGGTTTTGTTCAAAACATAAGAGTGACAGAAAGGGTTAAGAGTTCGAAGTATGATGGGTTGAAAGGTTATTTTATCCAACCTTTGTGGCCTTTTTATCCTTTTGTTAATTGTTAATGTCCATCAATTCTTCCTTGAGCACTTTCACAACACACACACACCCCCCCCCCCCCCCCCATCTCTCCCTCCCTCCGTCTCTCCCCGGTTGTTGATAAGTTCATGACTTTTATCTGATTTAGATCAACAACTTTAGGTGCTCTTTTTCTCAAGTAGTACCACTTGCATCAAATTCAAATGCAAAAAGGAAGATTCTCAAGTGTGGAATTTAATCTTAAATTATTTCAATCATATTGTGATATGTCACGCTCCTTTGCTAATGCATGTTGATCTACTGGCACTTGAGGGATTGATTGGTCTCTTTTTGATATGGAATTTTAGGCTTTAAGCTGACAGTCGATAATTGAAGTTACTTCTGACAATTGTATTAGCTGTAATTACATACTTTATGGTGGTAGGGAAAATAGCTATCTGTAGTTCTCTATCGTCTTTTCGCTTGAGGTATCATAAACATTAACTTCATGAGCGTTGTACAATCACAAGAGCATATATGCAACTTACTACCTATTGCTTGATTTAGCAGCAATTATTATTAAGGCTTTTGAAGTTACTGCAACATATGGTTTCATTCTTCAGATCGTCACTGTTGAGATGGAGATCAGGCTCTTTTCTCTATATATATGTGTTGTAAATGCGCTTCTAATTTTCTCAGTAATTTTTCTGTAGCTTTTTGCCAGCCCAAGTTGGCTAGTCCATACGTAACATATGTAGTAAAAATTCATTCCAAGTGTCGATAGGGCCTGGCAAACACCAGTGGACACAGTCAGCCAGTGTCTTATTCTCTTGTGGCCAGTGTCCATAATGGTTGGGATGCCCATCTGGCCTCAGAACCATGGCTCGAGTGGTATCTAGCAATCTAAACCTCAAGCCCTTCTTTTCCCCTTCTTTTTTGACTTCCTTAAACTCTTCCACCTGAGTCATGTAAAGATCCAAGAAATACTTCTCTAACTTCATTTCGTGCCTTTTCAATGGTTTTTTTCTCTTACAACTTCCTCCTTTGTCCCAGTCCCCATTTTCAAAGTGTGCTGGAGAGAATGTTCTTAGAAACACAAGTTTGTTGTTATAGTTTTTGAGGCTCAGAAAAGTCCTGAAAGCTGTTCGGAAAGCCATTCTGTATCCATAGGAAGTTGAAAAGTTTTTGATGTTTCTCTCGCTGCACATATGGCATCCAACAATTTGACCTTTTTCATAGCCTATAAATGGCCGGAAAAACCATTGTGATGCTGAAATTATAAAAATATCAACATTTTCAGTCTGCTCTGCCCAGGCTTCATCAGCCTCATCAAGATAAAGCTTCAGATTATTTGCATTATAGCCCTCGGGACCATAATCTTGCGTTCTAACCAGGAGAGGAGACCAGAATGCAGCTATTGTGAAGTTGTACTTAGTATAGAGCCACCGCCTGAATCTCGTGTCTGTCTTGGTGGAAACATCCACCGGGTTGGCTGCCTAGGATCGAGAGTTAGGCAGAGAACAAATATGGAAATTGCAGTAATATCCAAGATATGCATTTAGGTTCAAGCAATTTGACACGTACATGCACTCACTAAAAATTATGTGTGCGCGTGTTTGTTTATATGTTTATACTGATGTGTAGATAAAGGACTTACACTAGCTAAGAGGCACACCAAGGATTGCATTTGATTTCTTGCCAGTGAGTCACCAACAAAAGCCAACGTCTTTCCTCTGACAAGTTCCAAGAACCTCTTGGCATCGAAGAGAGGTAACTTGCATTCACTTGGCTTCCACCTCCATTTCATGAAGTCGGAATCTGGTCTACCAAACTTCATACAGTTCTGTCGATCATCTATCACACACTTAGTTTCATTAGTGTAATAGGGTCCCTCGGGATATGGAATCCAGTCTCCTTGGAATATATTGCATTTGTGTTCTGAGCTTACTGATGACAAGTCACTAATGGAAGGATGAAGGGGCGTGACTGTAGTATTTTTCATGTTCAGGGGTACTAAATCGTTGGACCTCATGTCTAGATCACTCATTAGGGATGATAAATTGTGTGGCAAGTAAAAATAGAGAGCAGTGATAAGAACTAACATCAGGGTAGGGAAGAATAAGCTCTTGAACAAAATTTCCTTCCCACTGTGAAGTAGTTCAACTTCTTTACTCTTCATTTTGAACTCTGGTGTTTAGTATGGAACTCTCATCTTTTTGATCTTTATATATTCCTACCTCATAAAAGAAAGCAAAAACACCTTCATTATGAAGATTCTCTAAATTATTTCTATATTTTTGTTGTTTATACGACATTGCACATTTGTATGCATGTAGGTTTGACTATGTGATGGTGTATTTAACCTTTTTTAACAGTATTTTATTATTCAAGATTTTTATATGAATCTTGTAATATACAATATAGTCCATGTTTGGTTGAGATTTAATCTCAATTCAAAGTTGACAATTAATCTTAACAACATATTTTTTGAGACCCACAACATTTCAATCACATCTTATCAATTTTTGTCAAAATCTACTAAAAATCTGATTTTAATCTATATCAAACAGGGCATAAATAGAAGTGTAATTGCATTTGAACAGTTTTATTTACTTCATTTGAATTGCAATGATAGGGAATACATCATAATGGAATATTAGTACAGGTAGACTTTGGAAAAGATATCCTTTATTTTGCATAATACTCTTTGGCTATTTGCTTGAATTTGGGTGGTCCTGAGCTGGTTTCACAGCTAATTGGCGATTTACAATTGTTTGTATTGGACTGTTCATGACATCAAAATTGCTTTATAATTACTTACCCCACGTGTTTCTCATAATGTTGAGTTGGCTTTTTCTTCTTTGTTTTATAATTAGACATAGACAATTATTATCTTTGAAAAAAAGGAGAAATACAAGAAAATAAAATTTGTTTTGTTGGAAATGATTCTGTACACGTCTACATTATCTCCATTGGATAGCCAACTTGTGAAACAAAATATCATGATATAATTGGACTAATGCTACTTTTACATCCCATCAATTGAATTTTACTTGCATTAAAAATCTAATTGATTTTTACTTCATTTTCTTACTACTCTTCAAATCCTACAATATTCTCACCATCTTGTGACCATAGTTGTGATACCTTCATTTTCATCCGGTGAAGCTCCATCAACGTATTAGAAGATATTATCATTGAGCTTTCATTAATTATATAATGTGTTTGATGAAATGTTTTACTGAATATGATAAAAAATATCATAAAAAGTAGAAAGTGTCAATCTGAATACTAAATTTGAAAAGTATTACGTTGCGATACCACAAATTTGAAAAATATCGTAAATATTATGTTGTGATACTTTTAAAATATCACGTTTTGAAAGTGATTCTTCTAAATGACTAAAGTTTCAATTATGATAACCAAAGTTATGTATTTGGGAAAATGTCCCAAATATCATTCAATCTGTAAATCGATCAGTCAACACAGTATGTTTGGTTTAAATATATGTATTTTGCCGCGGCCAACGATCACATTATGTATGGTGGCCCATTATCCATACCCTAGTATTACACCCGTGTGTTGCACGGAAGAATAATATGAAATGATTTTACTGTAAATATCATTATAAAATAGGGGAAAAAAATTTTTGAACACATAATTTGCTTTGATTAATGATATAGACTATCAACGAATGCACAAAGTAGATATAAATTACAATTCTCATCAATTTTGGAAATTTCTTTAAATAATACATTATTTGTACAGTTTGTAATTGTTAACACCTGTGTGATACACGAAATTTGTTATAGACAAAACATATTCAAACAATTGCTCAATTTTATGTTAAATAATGCAATTTGTCAAATATATGTTGTATAGAATAAATAAAAATTTTGGTCCAAATATTTTTTACTAACATGAACAGAAATAATAACCCTCAAAATATTATAATTTACATAAAATAAAGTAATTGTAACAAATTAAATATATGGGGTCCTATATATAAATAAATGTAACAAATTAAGCAATATTGACGATGCGCGAAAGTGAAAGTGAAAATCAATTTCAAGATTTGTGGTGCACGAACGTGAAATTCAACTAAAGAGATCATTTGCATGATTAATAATTTTTAATTTTAAATGCGATGCATTTAATTGAACATAATTAAATGCATATTTAATTATATGTTAATAAAAAAATCATTAATGAAAATACAAATAAAATATATGTAGTGAGTCTTTTTGTCTATATATTTTAATAAAATTAAGAAATAAAATTTCAACATTTTTACGGCATATAATTTTTTTTTAATATTTTAATAAAATTGTAAACTGTTGAATTATTTTATCTCTTTACGGGAAAACAGACAATGAATTAAGTGTTTTAGAGATTGTGTCGTAAACATATCAACTCCATTTCTGGAATTAACGTTCAATAAATGAAGTTTTCTATTTTAAAAAACTTTTGAACTATAAAATTAAGCTCATACAATACATGTGCAAAACTCAACTTACATATTCTTTTTAAGATCGACGTTTTTCTTTTCATATATTGTTCTTCATCATATTCTTCCCAAAAAGAGGTGTAGGATAGACTTTTTTGATATAATTTAAGCATTAATTATTAATTTGAATTTTAAGTGTTTTTCTAAAAAAAATAATCATTAGTTTTAACAAATATTGTTACATTAATTGATTATTCTTTCTTCATACTGACAATTTCTTTATTCATATTGTTACGTTATTATTTTAATAAAAATTACTGATCGATCAATTATTTAATAGAAATTATATGAACTAATTGTTAAAATCTGTAATATATTTTTGCATATTTTAGTTATTTAAATTTATAATGAAAAATAAAAGAATGAACAGAATGAATAAATAAATAAAAATAATATAAAAATGATGAATGAATTGAAGAAATCTTAAGTTTGTAAAATTAACCCAACTTAATTTGATTTGCCTCAAAATTCCTATAGTTATTATTTATTTTAATTTGATAAGAAAAAATTAGAACCGAAATTAATCATCAATGACTAAAATGAATTTAGTTAACTAATTATAGATAATATTATATGACTTAATGATATAATTTAAAATGAATTTGATATTGAAGAAAAAAAATTTACCTTTAATTTTTTATATGATTTTATGGACAATATATTTACAATTTATTCTTACTTGTTAGCTTGCATTAAACTTGTCACTGTGATCTTTAATTTGATACCCATATTACATATTTTTCGATTTCAAAATAATACAATAATTACTAAAAGAATAATAATAAAATAGAAACTCTCTCTCTCTCTCTCTCTCTCTCTCTCTCTCTCTCTCTCTCTCTCTCTCTCTCTCTCTCTCTCTCTCTCTCTCTCTCTCTATATATATATATATATATATATATATTAAGATTAAGATATGATTTTACGGACAATATATTTAAAATTTGCTCTCGCTTGTTAGCTTGCATTAAATTTTTCACCGTGATCTTTAATTTGACACACATATTACATATTTTTCGATTTCAAAATAATACAATAATTATTAAAAGAATAATAATAAAATAGAAAAATTAATATTTTGATATTATTAATAACATAGTAGGGATGTCAATGCAATTAATGACACGTGTAAAATAATAATTTCTAAAATATTTAATATAATATTTTTTAGCAAAAAAATTTTAAATTTAGAAAGTTTTTTTTATGGGAAACTATGTGTGTATTTTGGTCTCTCTCTCTCTCTCTCTCTCTCTCTCTCTCTCTCTCTATATATATATATATATATATATTAAGATATGATTTTATGGACAATATATTTACATTTGCTCTCACTTGTTAGCTTGCATTAAACTTCTCACTATAATCTTTAATTTGACACCCATATTACATATTTTTTGATTTCAAAATAATACAATAATTATTAAAAGAATAATAATAAAATAGAAAAAATAACATTTTTATGTTATTAATAACATAACAGGGATGCCAGTGCAATTAATGACACGTGTAAAATAATAATTGCTAAAATATTAAATATACTAATTTTTAGCAAAAAAATTTCAAATTTAGAAAGTTTTTTGGTGGGAAACTATGTGTGTATTTTGATGACGGCTATTATATATATATATATATATATATATATTTTACGGACAATATATTTACAGTTTGCTCTCACTTGTTAGCTTGCATTAAATTTATCATTCTGATATTTAATTTGACACACATATTACATATTTTTCGATTTCAAAATAATACAATAATTATTGAAAGAATAATAATAAAATAGAAAAAAAACAACATTTTTATGTTATTAATAATATAACGCGGATGCCAATGCAATTAATGACACGTGTAAAATAATAATTGCTAAAATATTTAATATACTATTTTTTAGCAAAAAAACCCAAATTTAAAAAGTTTTTTTGCAGGAAACTATTTGTTTATTTTGGTGACGGTTATTCTACTTTTATATATATTAATATTAAGATTAAGATTTAGTCAATTACTACAAAAAAAAGTTTTCCAAGGACCAAAAAATCTGATCGCTAAAAGCTATATTGTATGGCCGATGAATGTTTTCACTGATCAATAAATTGTGGTCGCATGATGGTCGCTAATTTATGGTCTGTGAAAGTCTTTAGCGACCAACTCATGATGGTCACTAAAACTTCAATTTTTAGTGACCAAAAATTTCTCATGAATTGGTTGCTATATATAGCAAATTAAGGTATCATATTTGGTTGTAAAACGTTCGTCATCAGTGACCAAAGAGTAAAATGCACAATCACCGATCACCTAAAAAATTGATCGCTAATGCTTACATTTCAGTGACCGAAGTATGGTTGGTATAACTATACCAATATATAGACCAAAGTTTGGATAGTTAATGCATAGATCTAACTACCAATCATTGATCGCTGAAGGTACACCTACATGAACCAATATTATTTGGTTTGTGAATGTAGGCTCCTTCCTTCAACCAATGCGTGGTCGTTGAAAGTGTAACTTTTGAGACCAAACCTTGGTCGCTGAAAGATTCTCTTCATAAGCTTCAACGACTACAAAATTGATCAGTGAATGTTAAAAAAATATTCATATGGTCCAACAACCAAAATTTGGTTGCAGAAAGGCATTTACCAACAAAACTTTGGTTACTGACTCCTGTGTCAATAAATGCCTTTAGTGTTGGGATATTTGACCCAAATTTAGAATGAGAATATCTTGAACAATTAATTTTCTTGTTAAAGTGGTTAACTTGGAGACCAAGTTAAAAGTGAAAGAAAAGGAAGATAATCTTTTTGACATGTATTTCTTTCCTTATTCTGATATTCTACTTCAACAAGGAAATGTCTTGGGGCACAAGTAATACACGTTTTTGAGTTATGTTTAGCCATAAATATGTGTATTGAGGAGCCAATTAATTGCACATTGACCAGAGAGTATTGTGAGGAAAAATGTAGTTTAGCATCTTGGTTTTTCTTGGGTTCTTTGTGGGTTGCACAAAGAAGTAGAAATTGGTAGATGTGGTAAAACTTGATTATTTTTCCTACAATACTCGGGGGGTTTGGTGAGTGCAAATTCTATATAATTGTAACAATTTATTATATAGTGAAAAGCTTTGGCGGTCCATGGACGTAGGCAAGTTGCCGAACTACGTAAATTTCTGTATTCGTATTTTATTTTCTGGTTTGCTCAATTATTTCTTGAACATTAAAAATTCCTGTGGGTTAATTAGAGAGAGAATTTGTGTGTAATTCCCAACAGTGGCGCCGTCGACAGGGAAATCGAAGTCTAATTAACAGAGCATCAGGTGGTTCAAAGATTTTTTGGAGCAAAAGAAAATATGTTTGGAAAGTACAACGTGGAGAAATTTGACTGGAAGATCAATTTTGTCTTGTGGTAAGTACAAGTCATGGATGTATTGATTCAGTAGGGACTGCAGAAAGCTTTGAAGGAAAACCAACCCCGAGTTCTGATAAAGAAACTGAATCTAGCACAAGAGATGAAGATTGGGAAGATTTGGATTTGAAGGCTGCTGGCATGTTACAACTTTTTCTGGCCAAAAATGTTCTTGCAAATATTTATGGGATATTTGCTGTGAAGGAACTGTGGGAAAAACTGGAAGAGTTGTATCAAATGAAGAGCTTGTCAAATAACTTGTACCTGAAGGAGCGGTTTCATTCTTTGAGAATGAATGCAGGTATGAAGATCTTAGATCATCTTAGTGTTCTTAATGAGATAGTTTCTGCACTGAAATCTATTGGAGTTAAGATTGATGATGAGGATAAGGTTCATCTGGTCTCTTCTATCTACGTTTGAGTATATCATGCTGATTTTGATGTACGAGAAGGAAACGGTGGAATTTTCAGAAGTTAATTTGATTAGGTTGAAGTGACAGTTCATATGAAAAGCTTTGCTTGTTACTGAAAAGTGGAAGAGAGGTAACTCCATGAAGAAGAAGGTAATGTGTTGGAACTGTGGTAAATTTAGTCATGTGAGAAGAAATTGTCCAAAAGGTGGAGCAGAGTCGGCTAAATACTCGGAGGTGGACAATGCGACTCTCCTGGTGGAGGGTGGTGGTGATGTACTTTAGTAAGATGAGACTTCCTTATGGCATGAAACAATTTGCCATGATAGAGGATGTGTTCTTACTGGTAGGTACATGTGTTTGCACACAGGCATTGGTTTGACGTTAATGCAAAGTGTGTGATGAATTTGATGTCGATGACTGATGAGCTTCCAAGGTAGGCCAAATATGGGAGTTGCACCATAACTTTTCAGCAAGATTTATTTCGACATGAGCAGTTGAAAAGGTAGGAGTTCGTTGATAATTCTAAGTGCTGGTTATACTCATATGGTGGAGTATGGGATCGTCAAAGTGTTAAATGCTTGCCTGTTTACCCAATGATTGAATTTGAATTTTTTGGCTTTGATGAATTTGTTTCAAGGTGAAGATTATTGGGATATTTGACCCAAATTAAGAATGAGAATATCTTGGACAATTGATTTTCTTGTTAAAGTGGTTAACTTGGAGACCAAGTTAAAGGTGAAAGAAAAAGAAGATAATCTTTTTGACATGAATTTCTTTCCTTATTCTGATATTCTACTTAAACAAGGAAATATCTTGGGGTACAAGTAATACACGTTTTTGAGCAATGTTTAGCTATAAATATGTGTATTGAGGAGCCAATTAATTGCACATCGACCGGAGAGTGTTGACCTATGGTTAACTTAACCTTATTGTTTTGATCATAACAAACAAGAATTTATTGTGTTGCTAACAAGTGTGCTTCAAGTGTTTCATGTAATGATAAATATTCAAAGCACTCAATATTCAAATCGTCTCTCAAAGATATAAATCAAAATTATGTGATCGAGCACATGAGACGAAAAGAAGATCATGAAAGAATTGAAGATATTCAAAAGATCAAAATTGAGGTTGAAAAGCATGACATGAAGATCAAGAATTCAAGCATACAAGATTAGAGTTGATTTAACATATGTAAAGGTATAACACTCTCAATCTTTAGCGATGAAATTCAACGAGCTCGAAAATGATTTTTATGCATCAAGAAACTTACTTGAAAAATTCATCACTTGCATAAAATATTTTTATCTAAGTCAAGATTGTCTTTCAAAGGTTATTTGATCTTAAATCATGATTAAACTATTGAAAAACAAGTCAGAAAACCTTGAAAAATCAAAATCTTGAAATGCTGTTTTTTGAGGTCGACCAGGGAGGTCGACCGCATGATAAGGGGGGGTCGACTGCATGACAAAAGAGAGGTCGACCGCACAAATCTTCCGCACTGCTGTTTTTGAACTCAACGGCTATTTTCTTGCAACGGCTACATTGAGGTCGACCGCAAAAGACAGAATGTGCAAAATTTGATCTATAAATAGCCTTCTCTCTTGCATTCATCAACAACAACTTAGAAAACATTTTATACAAATTTTCTTGTGAAAATTCATTGTTCTTACTTGTTTATATTCATCTTTTATTTTCATAAAACTTTGATTGATCTAAACTTTGTTTTATCAATTTCATCAAAGTTTTTGGAAGAAAGTTTTGTGAAGATTCTTGGTTTTACATTGTTTAAATTTCTTCAACATCTTCACACTGTATTGGAATTGAAGTGTAAGTCTCTCTTTGTTCTAAACTTGTTTTAATCTTTAAAAGAGAGAAATTCCAATTAAGGAACTTTGATTATTTGTGCTACATTTTTCATTATCATTTGATTCATCAAAGTTCCATTGCCTAAACACTTTGAGCTTAACTTATTGTTAATTATTCAAGTGTGGCATCTCTTGGTACTTAATTTGATTCAATATTTTTAACAAGAGATTATTTGAAAAACTTTGTTTGATTGCATTGAACTTTTCATTATCATTTGCATCAAAAATTTTCTCTAACACTCGAGCTTAATTCATTGCTATCTATTGAAGTGTTAGCCTAACTCTCTCGGTACTTAATTTGAGTATATCATTTGTCAAGAGAGTTATTTCAATTGTAAATTCAATTCATTATATCTTGTGGTTTCGAGAGCCTTGTGAAAACTCGATTGTTGGTTTCGAGAGCCTTGTCAAAACTCGATTGTTGGTTTCGAGAGCCGTATGAAAACTCGATTGTAAAGGATAGGCGCTCCTTGTTGTAAGTCGCCTAAGGATTTGGTACTCCTTGTTGTAAGTTACCAAAATAGTGGATTTGGCCTTGCTCGTGACGGAGAGCTCGGTAACGGGGGACGTAGATCACGTTGGTTGATTGAACCTCCATAAATCGCGTTTGCACTCTCTTATCCCTTTTACTTCTTACATTGCACTTACTCTATTCTATCAATTTATATTGTGCAACACTATATCTAAGTGCTATACTTGCTTTATCAATTAAGTTTACACATATATAGCACACTACATTGATAGTTTAGTTACTTGTAACACTAAGTGCTAATACTTGTACCTATTGGTTTTAAGTTTGAGATTATTTATCGAAAAAAATTTATAAACCAATTCACCCCCTCTGGGTTAGTTTACTCTTGGGCTAACAATTGGTATCAGAGCTTAGGTGCTCATTTTTAAAAGATTTTACAATCTTGAGTAAATGGCTAACCATAATCTTGAGGGGCATTCTACAAATCGTCCTCCTTTCTTTGATGGTACTAATTATAATTATTGGAAAACTAGAATGATGATTTTTATTCAATCCATTGATTATAATATTTGGGATGTCATTGAATCCGGTCCTCATGAGCTTACTATGGTCATTAAGGTTGATGGAAAACCGGATCAAACTATTTCAAAACCTAGAGAGGAATATGATGAAAATGATAGGAGAAAATTGACTTTAAATGCTAGGGCCAAAAATATACTTTATTGTGCTTTGGATAAAAATGAATTTAATCGTATTTGCACATGTGATTCCGCATTTGATATTTGGCATACATTAGAAATCATACACATGGGTACAAACAAAGTGAAAGAAACTAAGACAAATCTTTTATTTAAAGATTTTGAAAATTTCTTTATGAAGCAAGATGAGCCCATTACTTGTATGATTACTCGTTTTACCGATATTGTAAATGGTCTTAAAGGCTTTGATCATAAATTTACTAACGGTGAACTTGTGAGTAAAATTCTTAGGTCTCTCTCCCAAGATTGGACTCCTTTGAGGATGTTGATCGAAAACACGATAGACGTTAACACACATCCATTGGAGGAGCTTTATGGAACATTGATGACTTATGAGCTCAACAATGCCGAAACAAAGGAGAGGACAAGAAAAGGAAAAGAAGAGGCCAAGCGCGAAATTGATCTTAAATCATTATATGGTAAATGCTCATCAAACTCAAACACAAGTGATGAGGAACTTGATGATCTTGCTATCCTTATCAAGAAGTGGAGAGGCGTTCGCAACAATCATCGAATCCAAAAGAGAGAAGAAAAAGATGAAAAGATTGTTTGCTACAATTGCGACAAACCCGGTCACAAAAGTACCGAGTATCGAAGTAAGAAAAGATTCTTCAAAAAGAAAGCTCTACAAGCCACTTGGGATGAAAGTGATGATGAGCAAGATGAAGATGAGAGTCAAGATGAAGTTGCAAACATGTGCTTCATGGCCATTAAGGATGAGATAAAATTCTTTGATACATCTTGGACTTTGAATGGTCAATGATTTAAAGATCTATAAACCCTTTAACTCATTTCATGCTAAAAATGCTTTACTAAGGGGGAATGCTTTACTAAGGGGGAATATTATTACAATCATTATATTCTACATGTGCCCCATTATTATGCTTATCACACCTATGCTCATGATTAAGGGATAGATGCCACCTTTTTGCTTATGCCAAAAGGGGGAAAATATGGTGATGATTTGATGATTTGATTTGCTTGACATTAGATAATCTATATGCATGAAAAGGATTATATTATATGCTAGATTATGCCTCATTGGTTTGTATAAGATAGGGGGAATATATGCTAAAATTGAACTTATCAATTATTCTCATTTCCCTATGCTTTGATTATATGCTTCAATTGCTTATATTATCATTACAAATCATCTTGTTTGTCATAATCAAAAAGGGGGAAATTGTTGACCTATGGTTAACTTAACCTTATTGTTTTGATCATAACAAACAAGAATTTATTGTGTTGCTAACAAATGTGCTTCAAGTGTTTCATGTAATGATAAATATTCAAAGCACTCAATATTCAAATCGTCTCTCAAAGATATAAATCAAAATTATGTGATCGAGCACATGAGACGCAAAGAAGATCATGAAAGAATTGAAGATATTCAAAAGATCAAAATTGAGGTTGAAAAGCATGACATGAAGATCAAGAATTCAAGCATACAAGATTAGAGTTGATTTAACATATGTAAAGGTATAACACTCTCAATCTTTAGCGATGAAATTCAACGAGCTCGAAAATGATTTTTATGCATCAAGAAACTTACTTGAAAAATTCATCACTTGCATAAAATATTTTTATCTAAGTCAAGATTGTCTTTCAAAGGTTATTTGATCTTAAATCATGATTAAACTATTGAAAAACAAGTCAGAAAACCTTGAAAAATCAAAATCTTGAAATGCTGTTTTTTGAGGTCGACCAGGGAGGTCGACCGCATGATAAGGGGGGGTCGACTGCATGACAAAAGAGAGGTCGACCGCACTGATCTTCCGCACTGCTGTTTTTGAACTCAACGGCTATTTTCTTGCAACGGCTACATTGAGGTCGACCGCAAAAGACAGAATGTGCAAAATTTGATCTATAAATAGCCTTCTCTCTTGCATTCATCAACAACAACTTAGAAAACATTTTATACAAATTTTCTTGTGAAAATTCATTGTTCTTACTTGTTTATATTCATCTTTTATTTTCATAAAACTTTGATTGATCTAAACTTTGTTTTATCAATTTCATCAAAGTTTTTGGAAGAAAGTTTTGTGAAGATTCTTGGTTTTACATTGTTTAAATTTCTTCAACATCTTCACACTGTATTGGAATTGAAGTGTAAGTCTCTCTTTGTTCTAAACTTGTTTTAATCTTTAAAAGAGAGAAATTCCAATTAAGGAACTTTGATTATTTGTGCTACATTTTTCATTATCATTTGATTCATCAAAGTTCCATTGCCTAAACACTTTGAGCTTAACTTATTGTTAATTATTCAAGTGTGGCATCTCTTGGTACTTAATTTGATTCAATATTTTTAACAAGAGATTATTTGAAAAACTTTGTTTGATTGCATTGAACTTTTCATTATCATTTGCATCAAAAATTTTCTCTAACACTCGAGCTTAATTCATTGCTATCTATTGAAGTGTTAGCCTAACTCTCTCGGTACTTAATTTGAGTATATCATTTGTCAAGAGAGTTATTTCAATTGTAAATTCAATTCATTATATCTTGTGGTTTCGAGAGCCTTGTGAAAACTCGATTGTTGGTTTCGAGAGCCTTGTCAAAACTCGATTGTTGGTTTCGAGAGCCGTATGAAAACTCGATTGTAAAGGATAGGCGCTCCTTGTTGTAAGTCGCCTAAGGATTTGGTACTCCTTGTTGTAAGTTACCAAAATAGTGGATTTGGCCTTGCTCGTTACGGAGAGCTCGGTAACGGGGGACGTAGATCACGTTGGTTGATTGAACCTCCATAAATCGCGTTTGCACTCTCTTATCCCTTTTACTTCTTACATTGCACTTACTCTATTCTATCAATTTATATTGTGCAACACTATATCTAAGTGCTATACTTGCTTTATCAATTAAGTTTACACATATATAGCACACTACATTGATAGTTTAGTTACTTGTAACACTAAGTGCTAATACTTGTACCTATTGGTTTTAAGTTTGAGATTATTTATCGAAAAAAATTTATAAACCAATTCACCCCCTCTGGGTTAGTTTACTCTTGGGCTAACAATTGGTATCAGAGCTTAGGTGCTCATTTTTAAAAGATTTTACAATCTTGAGTAAATGGCTAACCATAATCTTGAGGGGCATTCTACAAATCGTCCTCCTTTCTTTGATGGTACTAATTATAATTATTGGAAAACTAGAATGATGATTTTTATTCAATCCATTGATTATAATATTTGGGATGTCATTGAATCCGGTCCTCATGAGCTTACTATGGTCATTAAGGTTGATGGAAAACCGGATCAAACTATTTCAAAACCTAGAGAGGAATATGATGAAAATGATAGGAGAAAATTGACTTTAAATGCTAGGGCCAAAAATATACTTTATTGTGCTTTGGATAAAAATGAATTTAATCGTATTTGCACATGTGATTCCGCATTTGATATTTGGCATACATTAGAAATCATACACATGGGTACAAACAAAGTGAAAGAAACTAAGACAAATCTTTTATTTAAAGATTTTGAAAATTTCTTTATGAAGCAAGATGAGCCCATTACTTGTATGATTACTCGTTTTACCGATATTGTAAATGGTCTTAAAGGCTTTGATCATAAATTTACTAACGGTGAACTTGTGAGTAAAATTCTTAGGTCTCTCTCCCAAGATTGGACTCCTTTGAGGATGTTGATCGAAAACACGATAGACGTTAACACACATCCATTGGAGGAGCTTTATGGAACATTGATGACTTATGAGCTCAACAATGCCGAAACAAAGGAGAGGACAAGAAAAGGAAAAGAAGAGGCCAAGCGCGAAATTGATCTTAAATCATTATATGGTAAATGCTCATCAAACTCAAACACAAGTGATGAGGAACTTGATGATCTTGCTATCCTTATCAAGAAGTGGAGAGGCGTTCGCAACAATCATCGAATCCAAAAGAGAGAAGAAAAAGATGAAAAGATTGTTTGCTACAATTGCGACAAACCCGGTCACAAAAGTACCGAGTATCGAAGTAAGAAAAGATTCTTCAAAAAGAAAGCTCTACAAGCCACTTGGGATGAAAGTGATGATGAGCAAGATGAAGATGAGAGTCAAGATGAAGTTGCAAACATGTGCTTCATGGCCATTAAGGATGAGATAAAATTCTTTGATACATCTTGGACTTTGAATGGTCAATGATTTAAAGATCTATAAACCCTTTAACTCATTTCATGCTAAAAATGCTTTACTAAGGGGGAATGCTTTACTAAGGGGGAATATTATTACAATCATTATATTCTACATGTGCCCCATTATTATGCTTATCACACCTATGCTCATGATTAAGGGATAGATGCCACCTTTTTGCTTATGCCAAAAGGGGGAAAATATGGTGATGATTTGATGATTTGATTTGCTTGACATTAGATAATCTATATGCATGAAAAGGATTATATTATATGCTAGATTATGCCTCATTGGTTTGTATAAGATAGGGGGAATATATGCTAAAATTGAACTTATCAATTATTCTCATTTCCCTATGCTTTGATTATATGCTTCAATTGCTTATATTATCATTACAAATCATCTTGTTTGTCATAATCAAAAAGGGGGAAATTGTTGACCTATGGTTAACTTAACCTTATTGTTTTGATCATAACAAACAAGAATTTATTGTGTTGCTAACAAATGTGCTTCAAGTGTTTCATGTAATGATAAATATTCAAAGCACTCAATATTCAAATCGTCTCTCAAAGATATAAATCAAAATTATGTGATCGAGCACATGAGACGCAAAGAAGATCATGAAAGAATTGAAGATATTCAAAAGATCAAAATTGAGGTTGAAAAGCATGACATGAAGATCAAGAATTCAAGCATACAAGATTAGAGTTGATTTAACATATGTAAAGGTATAACACTCTCAATCTTTAGCGATGAAATTCAACGAGCTCGAAAATGATTTTTATGCATCAAGAAACTTACTTGAAAAATTCATCACTTGCATAAAATATTTTTATCTAAGTCAAGATTGTCTTTCAAAGGTTATTTGATCTTAAATCATGATTAAACTATTGAAAAACAAGTAAGAAAACCTTGAAAAATCAAAATCTTGAAATGCTGTTTTTTGAGGTCGACCAGGGAGGTCGACCGCATGATAAGGGGGGGTCGACCGCATGACAAAAGAGAGGTCGACCGCACTGATCTTCCGCACTGCTGTTTTTGAACTCAACGGCTATTTTCTTGCAACGGCTACATTGTGGTCGACCGCAAAAGACAGAATGTGCAAAATTTGATCTATAAATAGCCTTCTCTCTTGCATTCATCAACAACAACTTAGAAAACATTTTATACAAACTTTCTTGTGAAAATTCATTGTTCTTACTTGTTTATATTCATCTTTTATTTTCATAAAACTTTGATTGATCTAAACTTTGTTTTATCAATTTCATCAAAGTTTTTGGAAGAAAGTTTTGTGAAGATTCTTGGTTTTACATTGTTTAAATTTCTTCAACATCTTCACACTATATTGGAATTGAAGTGTAAGTCTCTTTTTGTTCTAAACTTGTTTTAATCTTTTAAAAGAGATAAATTCCAATTAAATAACTTTGATTATTTGTGCTACATTTTTCATTATCATTTGATTCATCAAAGTTCCATTGCCTAAACACTTTGAGCTTAACTTATTGTTAATTATTCAAGTGTGGCATCTCTTGGTACTTAATTTGATTCAATATTTTTAACAAGAGATTATTTGAAAAACTTTGTTTGATTGCATTGAACTTTTCATTATCATTTGCATCAAAGTTTTTCTCTAACACTCGAGCTTAATTCATTGCTATCTATTGAAGTGTTAGCCTAACTCTCTCGGTACTTAATTTGAGTATATCATTTGTCAAGAGAGTTATTTCAATTGTAAATTCAATTCATTATATCTTGTGGTTTCGAGAGCCTTGTGAAAACTCGATTGTTGGTTTCGAGAGCCTTGTCAAAACTCGATTGTTGGTTTCGAGAGCCGTGTGAAAACTCGATTGTAAAGGATAGGCGCTCCTTGTTTTAAGTCGCCTAAGGATTTGGTACTCCTTGTTATAAGTTACCAAAATAGTGGATTTGGCCTTGCTCGTGACGGAGAGCTCGGTAACGGGGGACGTAGATCACGTTGGTTGATTGAACCTCCATAAATCGCGTTTGCACTCTCTTATCCCTTTTACTTCTTACATTGCACTTACTCTATTCTATCAATTTATATTGTGCAACACTATATCTAAGTGCTATACTTGCTTTATCAATTAAGTTTACACATATATAGCACACTACATTGATAGTTTAGTTACTTGTAACACTAAGTGCTAATACTTGTACCTATTGGTTTTAAGTTTGAGATTATTTATCGAAAAAGTTTTATAAACCAATTCACCCCCCTCTTGGTTAGTTTACTCTTGGGCTAACAGAGAGTATTGTGAGGAAAAATGTAGTTTAGCATCTTGGTTTTTCTTGGGTTCTTTGTGGGTTGTACAAAGAAGTAGAAATTGGTAGATGTGGTAAAACTTTGTTATTTTTCCTACAATACTTTGGGGGTTTGGTGAGTGCAAATTCTATATAATTATAATAATTTATTATATAGTGAAAAGTTTTGGCGGTCCGTGGACGTAGGCAAGTTGCCGAACCACGTAAATTTCTGTATTCGTATTTTATTTTCTGGTTTGCTCAATTATTTTTTGAATATCAAAAATTCCCGTGGGTTAATTAGAGAAAGAATTTGTGTGTAATTCCTAACATTTAGCAACCAATTTTTTGTACCTCCTAATAGTATGTCCAATATTTCATTTTAACGTTCGATAGTCATATTTAAATTAACATTATTGATAATAAGAACAATAAAGAAGTTAACAATAAATTGTGCTGCAAAAGATAAATTGTAATTGCACTCATAACAAAGAGTCATAATCAATACATAACCATCAATATCTAATATTTAATCACAAAAAACTAGATTTCTATATTTTCCTTGTAACTTTAACAATATAATCATAATAAAGAAATACCAACTGTTGGCGGCGCTGGAGGTGGATCATTGGTCGATCCTACGTGAGGATGATGACTCAAATCCATTCGTGCAGCAAGGCTTTGGATAAGTGATGCTTGTTGTTCAAGACACTGTGTAATATCAATAACAGCTTTATCATTCTCATTATTTCGTTGTCTAAGAATTTCCAACTCTTGCATAGTTTTAGGAAGAGCTATGACTATGCTGCTATATGATTTGCATAGAGTAGGTCCAATCCTAGTAATAGTTTTAGCACTCATGCCAAGGACTTGAGCGCATATTGCTGCTTCATCCATGATTCGTACATTATCTTCTAGTTGTGCTTGTGATTGTTGCAATTTCACCATCTCATTTTGTCATAAAGAATCAACATGTTAAAATAAATAATATATATTATACAATACATTTGTGTGTAATAAGTAATATATCTTACACATCATGATTCAGTTAGTTGATTATTGTATCCTTTGGTTGTAAAATGCATCCTTCTAAACAATTCGATGAGGCCAACCGATTCTTCCCGCGTACTGATAAAATTGCAAAAATATAAGTTAATCTATAACGCCCCGAGTCCTAAATACTCGGTTCGTTACGTTATCGCCTCGTCTAATTTTGAAATAACATTTTAGCGGAAGAAAAATAACATTTCTAATTTTTGCAACATTTAATTAAATAATCCAAAAGTTGATAAAATTTGAAATTTCTCCAAACTATTTAAATCAAACTGCTAAACAATCTCTAATCAAGTAAATTTTGAAAATTTCATAAATTCTCAAACATAAATATTCAAACTGGAATAATCATTAAATTTATTTATTTATTATTGCCACATGTCGTCCATCAATAGCCCCCGTCTCCGTTATCTGCAATATTTATTAAAAAAGAATGAGTATCAGTAGACTAATCGTCAATTAATTAATTTACATCAAAATTGAACATATAAATATGCAAACCATATAGTGACATCATCATCATGATCATAATCATAAGCTTTCGTAACATAGAGTGTAGGTAGTCTCGTCTTATGCATTAAAGCATAAAAGTTTTGTCAAGCATAACAATATCATAGTCTCGCCTCATCTCGTCTCATGCAATAAAATGCATATAAGTTATGGCTTGCTTCATAACATTAAATATTTCATAAGAAATATATTCTCTTCTAGTCTCGTCTCGTCTCGTCTTATACAATAAATGCACATAAGCACATAAAATACACATTTACATGCAATTTAAATATAAACAAATTAATAGGGGTTGATCTACCTTAAATTTAACTAGTGAGAATTGAGCGGGAAAAATTGATTTCAATCTTCTAAGTCTCCGTACGTCTCGTCTAACCAAAAAGAAAATAAGATTTAAATTAGTCTTTTGAAATTTAAAGTTTTAAAACAAAACTTAAAGCTTGGGGATGTAATTGAGAATCTAAAATAATCAATTTTTAAAAGTTTGTGACTATTTCAGAAATTAAAGGGGCTTAAATAAAACGTTGCTGAAAATAATCAGGGACTGAGATAACAGATTTTAAAACTAAGGGCTAAATTTGAAACATTTGAAAAGTTGGAAACTAAAGTGGAATTCTCTCAAAAATCAAAATTTTAAAACAAAATAAATTCTCTTTCTGAGAAACATTTGAAAAGTTGGGAACTAAAGTGGAATTCTCTCAAAAATCAAAATTTTAAAACAAAATAAATTCTCTTTCTGATTCATTACAAATCAGAGAAGAGGAGAGGGTGTGACGAAAAATTGCCCTCGAAACCCGGTACCACTGTCGGCGAAACGTCGCCGTCAAGTGGCGGAGAGAAGGGGTTTGTGCAAAGGGGTGTTTTTGGATGGTTTTGGTTCTAAAATCGAAGGTCATCGAGGCTGGGTTCATGGTTTTCCTGCTATGGCTCGTCAACAATACGGTCAAGGTAAGGGATGGGTTTTCTTGGTCTTCTTGGGTTTAATTTTGATTGGATGTTTGAGTTTTTCTTGGATTGGACAATGGTGATTTACGAGCGGTGGCTCGATGGAGGATTGATCATGGTGGTGATGACAGTTTCGGTGGTGTTGGTTGCGGACTGTGGTGGTGTTCTTCGGTGAAAATGGAGTAATGGCAGTGATGTATTGAAGTTGGGTGCAGGTTGTGGCTTTGATGGTCTGATCATGTATTACAGAATTGTTGTTTGTGATTGGGGTTCGCTTGGTTTGGATATTGCCGGTGGTGGTAGAGGCAGTCGGCAGGTTGGCTGCCATTTATTAAAAAGACAGAAATCAGGGAAGATTTTTACCTAGGGTTTATGCTTGTGCCGTGAGTGGTTGAGAACTGATTAGGGATGAATGGCGTTATAATGGTTGGATAGGTTAGTGTTTGTTTTGAATTGAAGTTGTGTAATCTTATCACATAAACGATTGACGTGGATGAGGGGAGGGGAGGGGAGGTGATAAAGTCGAGTTTCAAGATTAACCAAGATAATTGGAAAATCAAAATTTGAAATTTGACAAAATGATAAACTCAGATATTTTGAATTTTGAAAAGAAAATAAACTGAAATTTAATTTGAATAAAAATTGGGTTTTAAAAATTAAATTTGGATTTTTGGACTTAATTTTTTTTTAAAAAATGGATAAAATCATAGCGATACGTTTTTAAGAAAATAAAATATTCATTTAATATTTAACCAAAAACTCTCGATCACTACATAATCACTCATACATTCGGTGGTGTTGGTTGCGGACTGTGGTGGTGTTCTTCGGTGAAAATGGAGTAATGGCAGTGATGTATTGAAGTTGGGTGCAGGTTGTGGCTTTGATGGTCTGATCATGTATTACAGAATTGTTGTTTGTGATTGGGGTTCGCTTGGTTTGGATATTGTCGGTGGTGGTAGAGGCAGTCGGCAGGTTGGCTGCCATTTATTAAAAAGACAGAAATCAGGGAATATTTTTACCTAGGGTTTATGCTTGTGCCGTGAGTGGTTGAGAACTGATTAGGGATGAATGGCGTTATAATGGTTGGATAGGTTAGTGTTTTTTTTGAATTGAAGTTGTGTAATTTTATCACATAAACGATTGACGTGGATGAGGGGAGGGGAGGGGAGGGGAGGTGATAAAGTCGAGTTTCAAGATTAACCAAGATAATTGGGAAATCAAAATTTGAAATTTGACAAAATGATAAACTCAGATATTTTGAATTTTGAAAAGAAAATAAACTGAAATTTAATTTGAATAAAAATTGGGTTTTAAAAATTAAATTTGGATTTTTGGACTTAATTTTTTTTTTAAAAATGGATAAAATCATAGCGATACGTTTTTAAGAAAATAAAATATTCATTTAATATTTAACCAAAAAACTCTCGATCGCTACATAATCACTCATACATTCGGTGGTGTTGGTTGCGGACTGTGGTGGTGTTCTTCGGTGAAAATGGAGTAATGACAGTGATGTATTGAAGTTGGGTGCAGGTTGTGGCTTTGATGGTCTGATCATGTATTACAGAATTGTTGTTTGTGATTGGGGTTCGCTTGGTTTGGATATTGCCGGTGGTGGTAGAGGCAGTCAGCAGGTTGGCTGCCATTTATTAAAAAGACAGAAATCAGGGAAGATTTTTACCTAGGGTTTATGCTTGTGCCGTGAGTGGTTGAGAACTGATTAGGGATGAATGGCGTTATAATGGTTGGATAGGTTAGTGTTTGTTTTGAATTGAAGTTGTGTAATCTTATCACATAAACGATTGACGTGGATGAGGGGAGGGGAGGGGAGGTGATAAAGTCGAGTTTCAAGATTAACCAAGATAATTGGGAAATCAAAATTTGAAATTTGACAAAATGATAAACTCAGATATTTTGAATTTTGAAAAGAAAATAAACTGAAATTTAATTTGAATAAAAATTGGGTTTTAAAAATTAAATTTGGATTTTTGGACTTAAATTTTTTTTAAAAAATGGATAAAATCATAGTGATACGTTTTTAAGAAAATAAAATATTCATTTAATATTTAACCAAAAAACTCTCGATCGCTACATAATCACTCATACATTTGTCCCTCTAATCAACATTTATGTAATCATTTAAATCAACCATCACCAACAGATAACTTTCAAGTTCAAACATTTAACGTCTGGCCAACAAACCCATGAAAAGGTAACACTAATAATGCATAAAGTTAGACGAGTTGAGAAAGCTAATTGGATTACCAATGCTTCCCTAATTGCAGTGAATGATCTAGTTTCACCATAGTGGTGATATGGATTCTTGGCTCGATTCAGTTTTCCTACTATAGATCGTTTCTAAAAATCAATAACAGAATTGTACGGTAATTAAATAGTCAACTCATTTGTCCCGCTTTAGCCAACAATGACATAAAATGACACATAGTTTAATAATTTCACATACAAGAAACTTATCGCTTTCGAAGTGTACACACATTGACGCCCAATCCTCTTAGGATTTAACAGTTATTGGCTTACATTGTAGTGAATCTTTTCCATTTAGCTTTAATTGTTTGTATTTTTTATTACATCCGCTTCTATGATCTTTATACCTTTCATGACAATGTCTTTCAACAATTTTAACCATCTAACGTTCATTTAAATCAACTTGAATTTTTTCTGTATGTATAGAAATGAAAACTTCTTGGTGACTGTAGTATTTTAAAAAAAAAAAGTTACTTGTAACTAATATAAAGATTATAGCTTCCTGATGAGATTCGAAGCGCGGAAGAAACGTCGAAAAGTTCCGAACCCAGGTTGTAGTTGGACGGTGAAATCTTGACCCGACAATCACAACGCGAAGATCGACGATGCGGATTGAAGAACCAAGATTTGTGAAACGCCACAAGGATCTGTCCAGCTTCCTTGGTAAGTTTCTGGTTTTGAACGCCACAAATATTCTCGCAAATATTTGATAAGTTCGGGATGAACGCCACAAGATAATCTTGATAAGTTTTATGAAATATAGAAATCCACCTATAACTTTTATTGAATCCTCAATAAAACTGTTTTTAACCAAATCAAATCTGAATTACAATGAATGAAAAAAGCGTATAAATAAGCAAAATAAAACCCTAGTCGCTAATGGACTCAAAATAGAGTTCTAACTAACTTAAAATAGCTAAAAACTAATAAGGAAATAATAAAAAATCTTTAAATTCCAACAGTGGCGCACGTCCATAAGCTATCTTACGGACGTGAGTGTCTTCATTTACGGCTGTAAATTGTGTAACTGAAATATGTCACAGCCATGAAGATTTTGGTTATGGCCGTAAGTCCATTTATCTGGTTATGAATTAGATAGAGAGCAGGTTACGACCGTGATCCTTCATTTACGGCTGTGAGCTTCAAAAGTTACGGTCGTGACCAATTCCTTTCACAGCCGTGATTCAATTTTTTTGGTTCTTTTCGACACGGTTTGATCTTCAAAGCCCATCGAACCTGCTGAATTCTTGTTTTGGCTTGAATATTTAAATTTTCCCGTCAAGCCTGCTATGACTTCAATTGTCGAGGGTCCGGAACACGTCATACCCTCCTTCTTTAGGATGATTCGTCCAGAATCATAACTTTGTTCCTATTGTTTCACTTCACCTCCTGGATCAAATGGAAAAGTTTTACTTCCATTGCATAAGATCAACCAATAATTCGCTGCCATTTGGGGTACTTGGATGGATTGAAACATAAACTTGAATGACCATATGTAGTGTGGTTGAAGTTCCCAAGTAGAATCAACCTGCAAAAAGGATTTAAATAAAATGGGGAGGGAAATTTTAGTTTCATGAGATACAAGGTATGGATCCTTGTATTCATGGTAAATCAACACCAAATCCTCCTTTTGACCCATAAAGCTCTTCTCTTCGCCTTTTACATTCATTGCACTTTTACGCTCATGGCCCTCTTCTTCTTTCTTCTCACACTCCACCATCTCCTC
The DNA here is from genome assembly GCA_963555705.1 of Ligustrum vulgare. Lineage (NCBI taxonomy): Eukaryota > Viridiplantae > Streptophyta > Magnoliopsida > Lamiales > Oleaceae > Ligustrum > Ligustrum vulgare. Next base: position 59,436,373 of record OY743173.1, read on the forward strand.
TAATTTCACAAATTCTTGTTTAACCACCCTTCTAATTCTTCATTCTCATCTTCAACAATTGCATTCTCAATCACTTTCTCTCTACCCAACTCTTTTTCCTCATCAAATTTTGGAGATTGATCATCTAATTTTAATTTCAGCTCCCCCTCCTTCTTCTCTATAACCTTATCCCCACGATGCTTTCTATTACACCACTTTTCACTCTCCTTCCTTACCCTCCGTGAATCTTCTATTGCTTCTTCTAATGTCAACCCATACAGAGCGCATGTTTCCCCTTTCTTAAGGAATTTGTATATGTGCATACTCTTATCATAATCCGCCCCCTCCTACATCTCCAAGATTTTCCTAATAAAATATGATAAGACTTCAATGGCACTGTATCACACCATACATCATCACTATACCTTCCCTTGGTAATAGGCACTAGAACTTGTTTGGTTACTTTGAAATTTTCAAACTCCTTCATCCACGTCATCCTATAAGGTTTATAGTATGGTTCTAATGACAATCCTAATTTTTCAACCACGGTACTACTAACGAAATTAGTAAAGAACTTTCCATCAATCGCAAAACTGCACCCCTTATGATCCACATAACATCTAGTTTGGAATAAAAAGTCCGGATCATAATCCATTCCTTATGTGGCGTTAAAAAAAATTCAAGAATGAAGAGGATTTAGACATCAAATAGTAAGAACACTTTTATTGACTTGGAAGGAAATGAATACCAAGAATTTTAAAGAAACTCAAGAAAGTTGTTCTTGAGTTTTTAGAATGACTTTTTTTTTTTTTGAACAATGGATAAATTTTCGGAAAATAAAAAAAAAATATTTTTTTTATATAAATTCGAAAATTCGACACGAACGTAACAAAACAAACGGAACAGGATTTGGATAAGAATCGAACAAAATAAACACTTTTAAAAAATTTTTGGAACGATTTTCTAGATTAAAGACTCAACAAATTCAAGAACAAGAAGAACACAAAAAACTGAAAACAAAACACTCAATAAGATATGGATGATTTTTATGAAACTCGATGATAAATATTAAAATCAAATTGGATAGAAAAAAAACCTTAATTTAGAGTCCAGCTCTGATATCATATGATTAGATTCGAAGCGCGGAAGACACGGCTGAAAGTTCTGAACCCAGGTTGTGGTTGGACGGTGGGATCTTGACCCGACAATCACAACGCGAAGATTGACGATACGGATTGAAGAACCAAGATTTGTGAAACGCCACAAGGATCTGTCCAGTTTCCTTGATAAGTTTCTGGTTTTGAACGCCACAAATATTCTCGCGAATATTCGATAAGTTTGGGATGAACGCCACAAGATGATAATCTTGATATTTTCTATGAAATATAGGAATCTACCTATAACTTTTATTGAATCCTCAATAAAACTGTTTTTAATCAAATCAAATCTGAATTACAATGAAGGAAAAACGTATAAATAAGCAAAATAAAACCCTAGTCGCTAATGGACTCAAAATAGAGTTCTAACTAACCTAAAATAGCTAAAAACTAATAAGGAAATAAAATAATAAAAAATCTTTAAATTCCAACAGCGGCGCACGTCCAGAAGCTATCTTTCGGCCGTGAGTGTCTTCATTTACGGCCGTAAATTGTGTAACTGAAATATGTCACGGCCGTGAAGATTTTGGTTATGGTCGTAAGTCCATTTATCTGGTTATGAATTAGATAGAGAGCAGGTTACAGCCGTGATCCTTCATTTACGGCCGTGAGCTTCAAAAGTTAGGTCGTGACCAATTCCTTTCACAGCCGTGATTCAATTTTTTTGGTTCTTTTCGACACGGTTTGATCTTCAAAGCTCGTTGAATCTGCTGAATTATTGTTTTGGCTTGAATATTTAAATTTTCCCGTCAAGCCTGCTAGACTCCGATTGTTGAGGGTCCAGAACACATCATAAATTCAAAGTCCAGCTCTGATACCAAATGATGAGATCCCGGAAGGGGGTCACGACGAACACGCAAAATTAACGTCGAGAAAGTTTCGAATTCAGGTTGGAACGGACGGTAACACTACGACCCGAGCCTCACGACGTAAGAACCATGGGTATATTAAACTCAAGACCCGTTACGATGCGGAAACAAGAATCATAATGGGGGAACGCCACAAATATTCTCGCGAATATTTGATAAGTTCGGGATGAACGCCACAAGATGATAATCTTGATAAGTTCTATGAAATATAGGAATCCACCTATAACTTTTATTGAATCCTCAATACAACTGTTTTTAATCAAATCAAATCTGAATTACAATGAATGAAAAAAGTGTATAAATAAGCAAAATAAAACCCTAGTCGCTAATGGACTCAAAATAGAGTTATAACTAACCTAAAATAGCTAAAAACTAATAAGGAAATAAAATAATAAAAAATCTTTAAATTCCAACAGCGGCGCACGTCCATAGCTATCTTACGGCCGTGAGTGTCTTCATTTACGACTGTAAATTGTGTAACTGAAATATGTCACGGCTGTGAAGATTTTTGTTATGGCCGTAAGTCCATTTATCTGGTTATGAATTAGACAGAGAGCAGGTTACGGCCGTGATCCTTCATATACGGTCGTGAGCTTCAAAAGTTACGATCGTGACCAATTCCTTTCACAGCCGTGATTCAAATTTTTTTGGTTCTTTTCGACACGGTTTGATCTTCAAAGCTCGTCGAACCTGTTGAATTCTTGTTTTGGCTAGAATATTTAAATTTTCCCGTCAAGCCTGCTATTACTCCGATTGTCGAGGGTTCGGAACACATCACTTCCACGTCAATTTTTTTTTTTTTCACAGATTCCCTCTTCAACCTATTTGGTCCAAAGTTGGATCTTTATGGGCAAATTAGCATTCATATTTACAGATTTAAAGACGTTCGATGAAAAATCAAACATAACTTACCTGAAGAAGGTTGTATGCTAGTTCCCTGTCATGAGGAATTGCTGCCTCCAACCAGTCAAGCGCTTTGAAACAATATTTCGCACGACGATGCCAATCTCATTGGCAAACGGAGATGATGTTTCACTAAATGTGCATATATCTCCTTCTCTAGCTTATATAACAAGGTTTTTCTTATTCGCATCAATTATTTTTTGTGATGTCAATCCACGACTAATTCCTCATTTTTTTATGAAGAAGGCCAAAAATATATTTAAAGAAGATTAATGTTGATGAATATGAAAAAAACAGCCTATAATGTAGATTGAAAATCATTAAATCATACAGTTGGATGTGTTTTGCTTAGCAGTAGGATCTACCCTAGATTGAGTTGTTGGGTTTACACTAGACTGAGTTGTAGAAGGTATTGAAACATGAATATATAATTTATTAGTGTGCTCTGCTTGTGGACAAGGAGATAAGCTATCGTTGCTGGAGTTTGGAAGAGTAGCAGATGCTACAGGTAACACGTCTTTCAACCTTCTTTTTTGGTGACATTTGTATATGCATTAAGAAAATCAACAATGAGAAGTTAAAAAAAAAAAGATATATTTATAGTAGATTGATAGGTAGCTTGAAGTAGGACAAAATATGTGTTGAGATAAACAAATAGTCTCCAATTTTAACAGATAAGCAAACTGAATATATATTAACATAAACGTCTTTTTTGTTGACAAATGGGGCAAAATATTGTACATTAAAAAGCAGCAGGTTCCTCGAATAAAGAATCCAAGTCTAGCTCCAAGCATAAGGTAAACAATGTGAACTATGAATAACAGAAAAAACTTACTTGTTTCAGAATAGAAAGTGGTGGAGGAGAGAAGCACATATTTACTGAACCTAAAACCTCAGTATGGAAAAGATACAGTTCACACCCTTAAAAACATCATATTACCTCTACAATGGTCATATAATATGAAATTTTTCAGAATTCTTGATCTATTACCAGTAAAATTAACTACGTTTCCTAAAAGTCAAAATTAGTGATGGCAACGGGGCGGGTACCCCCGACCCGTGCCCCGCCCCGCGACCTGCGAATTTCGGGTCGGGGCGGGTTCGGGTTCGGGGCGGGTCAACCTACCCGCCCCGTTTAATTTTTTTTAAAATTTTTTCGGTATTTTTTTATTTTTTTCCTTATTAATTTTTATTAATTTATTTAATCGGGGCGGGTTCGGGTCGGGACAACCAAACCCGTACCCGCCCCGCGACCCACCCGGGTCGGGGGAAGTCGCCCCATACCCGCCCCGCCGACCCGCGGGGCGGGTTTTTTTCGCCCCATTAGGGCGCGGGTACCCGTCGAGTCGGGTTTTTTTGCCATCTCTAGTCAAAATCATCACTTCTTCATCACTATTTAACAAAGGTCCATCTTTACTTTCCATATCACTAAGGCTACCATCCAATGTATCTTTATTTACTTCTTCGTCTTATACTATTACTTGTATTGGTCAACATCTTCTCGGTTAAGCTGCTCAAAGTCCATTGCTTCAAATGTTATCTCAACATGTCTAGAACTGCTTTCTTGATAAGTTTCAATTTCACCATTCTTAGCAGTATTCTAATTATCATCTACTTCATCCAACATGTATGGAACATCCCACACGATGATAAAACTTTTGAACTATTTTCCAAATTTGACCCATCTATAATTATCTACATATAACACTTGACAAGCTTGTCTAGCTAGCATGTAAGGTTCTGTACCAATGTGAACTTACATTTATGATTGTGATGCCAATCTCTGTGCATATATTTTTCCTACTCACATTTTTGTCAAATCAGGAGCACTTAAATAGTTCAACTTTATGATAAAAAATGTAATTAGTACAAGAATCTCGTCAACTATACCATAATAGTTGCAAGATTCACATTTAACCCAAATGTCATAATTTTGTGTGACACGTCCAACATCACGTGTTTTCGTATGATACCAAACTTCATGATGTAATCCAAAATAGACATCAAAAGGGGAAGTCGAGTTATCGGAAATATGACAGTGATTTATGTATGAAATGGATAAAGTTCCATGTTGGGGTTGAGCCGAGAAGATGGAGGATCAGGCCGAATCAAGGAGTTGAAGTTCAAAGAACAGGAGCACCATTACGGCTGTAACTCATGACTCTCACGATCGTAACTTGTTCTCGGGTTAAAACGAAGATTTTAAGCAAATCCTTACTTGCGGCCGTAAGTCTTAAACAGAAGGTTATTTACGGCCGTAAATGAGTTCGTCACGGCCGTAACCCTATTTTTCTGGAATTTTGCATATTTTGTTATTTTTCCGTTTTTAATTATTTATTTCCATAATTTGAGCCCTAATTGCGACTATGGCTAGTTTTAGGCCAGTTTTACTTTATATTATCATTTTTCATTCATTATAAAGACAATTTTTTAGTTTACTGATATTGTTGAGAGAAGATCTCTTGTTGAAAGGTTGAATTATTCCCTTTTGTGTAGAACTTATCAAAGATTAAATCTTTGTAGCGTTCAACAAATTCAGTTTTTTCCTTCGCATCGTCAATTTCTTGCGTCACGAGGTTTGGGTTGGAATCCTATCGTCTAATTTATTTATTGTTTCTTAGTTTAATCTGATTTAGATCTTTCGTATGTCATTAATTGTGTTATTCCGCATTTTAGTTTTGATTCTCGAGTGGGATCGCGTCACTCCAATTACATCATTATGCACTATAGGATTTTATTTTGCAATCAGGTCCACAAATCGATGCATACAATTCATTGCTTACTTTAGGATCCTTGCATAAATACGACGACTTGATCTTTGAAATCATGTGGATAAAAATTAGAGGGTTATGTGTGTGTATAGGGTAAACAACACAAATGATCCACAACCTTTGGGTTTCTTACGAAAATGGTCCTCAACGTTTAGATTTTGGCATTTATTCCTCAGAATCACCAAACGTTGTGAAAATGGTCCCTACCGGTAGTTTCCACCATTAAAAATGTGTAAATAACACAAATAGTCCATAACATTTGAGTTTCTTGCGATATTAGTCCATAATATATTGAAGTAATGTTTGGCATATTTAGTCCATAACATATTAAGCTCTATACATTTGGCGTATTTAGTCTCTAACATATTAAGTCCCTATTTGAGACCAATTATTTTAAATAATGTGATTTGTAATTATAAATTTTTAAGAATTTTTGATTAAAATATAAAAAAAAATGAATTTATTTATAGATTATTTTATTGATGGAATGTATGGTTGAAAACGAGTTTTAAAAAACAAAGTTTATTTTGGATTTCTAAAGTGCACAATAAAATATTTAACAAAAATTCACCACATTAGCAATGCAACCTATTGATAAAAATAAATAAATTCATGGAAGATAAACAAATAAATACATTGAACATCATTTTAAGAATTGAATAAAAAATATGTTTTTATGAATTCTAATTTCGATTTCGATTAGCCCACTAAATTGCTCAAAGGGATAATTAGACCCTACACTAGTTTCACCCACCTAGTTTAGAAAAATTCCGAATTTTCAAAGTAATTAGAAAATAAGGTACATTATTGATTTATCTTTCCTCTCTCAACTCTCTCAATTCAAACAGTATCTTTTCTCTCTCCCCTCTCTCCATTTCCTTTCTTTCTCATTTAATCACTAGAAATCCGTCAAACCACTACGTACAAGAATTTTTCTCTCATATCTTGTAATTTTAATCCATTCACAAAATCTCTCTTTCATCAAATCACAAATACCATTTTTTTTTTTTAAATTTTAACCGGTGAAAAATGGTTATTGCTAGATTAAAATGCTAGACTTGTAGATTTGCACTCTATTTTGATTATTCGGTCTTGGTACACTCGACAGAGGGACAAAGTTTTTCCATAAATCGCGAGTTATTGTTCTTCCGATTTTGAAGAAAGGAGAGTCTTGGAAATCTGGGTAAATGTTGATTTTTTGGTGATGGAATCTCTTTTCATCCATCTAAACTCTACCTCATGTTTCTTATTTCTACTATAGCTTGACCATTTTTTTTATGCACAGAGTTTGAATAAAAAGACATGACTTGGATGCAATGGGATTTGATGAAATGAATTTGGATATGATATAATGGAGGAATTCGTATCCATCCCAATTCTGAATTTTTTAAATATTTCAATACAATGTTGCCTCTTTCCATTCCACTAGTAGATACTCGATTTTTTTGGATGGCTATTTTTGTTTGTTTTGTTCATAAGTTTACAGTTACATCATGTTCGGAATTTATTTACAATAACAATAACAATACACAATGTTACCAGAGGCGAGGTCTTACTGGGTCACTTGACCCAGTAAATTTTGGCCCAATTTTTTGTTTTTTGTTTTTTTTTTAAAAGGAAATTACACAATTCCAGGCTTTTTAACTTTCATTTTCTAAAATCAAGGATAAGTATGATTTATGCAAAAACCAGGTGATAATATATATATATATATATAACCAATTCCAATTGGCCATTCCCAAACCACGTCCAAACCCTACTTTCTCTATATCTATATTCAACCAACAATTCTCTTTCAATCACCTCTTCAGGCCACAACCTCCGTCTTCTCCCCTCACCCCATGCTTGTCGACCTCCGCCACTGGTTTGAACATCGTCGGCGAGACCACCGTTGACTGAGGCGGTTTCTAGGTAATTTCATTTTTTTCTAGAGGCACCGGCGACGCCACAGCTACCTATTCCATCCTTTATATGAATCAATTCTTTAGCAGCGACGATTTGAAGGTAACCGCGTTGATTCCATCCATTCAATATTAGCTTCCCTGTTAGATCTAGCGATGGCAGCGATTTAGTGGCGCCGCTATGTGGATGTGGTGTTCAAATTGTGGTGGTTGATTCCAGGGTTCTGTAGCAGACGTGAAGAGGCTTGGTGGTGTTGGTTATTGTTGAAGAATGAAGTGGGGCTGGTTTGCTGCGCTTTGAGTGAGAAAGAGAAAGATGGGTGAGTTCCGATTGCTTGCAGGCGGGATGAAGCATTGTAGGAAGAGAGGAGTGACGGTTGAGGGAGGTGTTGTGTATCTGGGGTTGGGACATGGGCGAATGGTGAAGAAAGGATAGAGATGTGCCGGTGTTGAATGAGGGGGAAGAGACGAAAGGAGGTGGTTGCTAGGTTCGGTCGAGTGAAGAAGAATGGACTGCTGTGGGTTGGTGATTTTGAGAAATCATTTGTGACCTAAAATAAATCTGATTTGTGATCTAATGTTTTTTATAAATTGTGATCCTGAAATCATTTATGACCTAACAATTTTGTTTTTTTTTTGTTTTTTTTACCTAAAATCAAGTTTAATTTGTGACATACTGTTTTAATAATTTGTGACCCTAATTTTATTTGTGACCTAAAAGATTTGTATTTTGTGGCTTGAAATTATACAATTTGTGAACTTAATATATATAATTAATAAAATATTTTTAATTATTTAATTTAATTAATTAATCTTAATAAGAACTTGATTTTTGAAATTATACAAGTTTCATCTCAATTTTAAAATTTACATTTATAATTATCTTATTTATTGTATTTTTCACTTTTTTATGCCCTATTCGGCAACTGTTATAAATAATAATAATTAGTGTTATTTGTATTATTTAGATAAGACATGCGTTTAAAAATTGAAGGGAAAAAAAATATATGTTGAAAATTAATGTTGAAAATGTTATAAATAATATATAAATATGTGAATGACATTACCATTATATCCCTGTAAGCTTTACAATATTACAATTGTGACATTGTCCACTCCTATAAATAGGAGCCATTTCCTTTGTAATAGACACATCTCTTGGAGAGAAATTCTCTCTAATCTCTCATTCTCTCCATCTAAGATCTCTCTCTATCTATTTCTCGTTGTTATGATTTCGATTGTTTTACAACACGTTATCAGCACGAGTCTCTAGCCAATTGAGTAATATAATGGGAGTATGCTCTACAGTTGCATCTAAATGATGAACCTCTGTATCAGAACCTGATTATTACAAATCAATGTTTTCCTAAATTTCAAGATTCAAAGGATCATCGCACCATTTCATTCCGTTTCCAAATTTAATAATAGTTCTAATCATACTGTTCTTCCTCCACTAACTTCACGAAAATTCAATCCAAAATGTCTTGGCAATCATACATAGATGACCGGAATCATGAATGAGGCGAAACAGAGAGATGGGGATTTCCGAGGGTGGTTAACCCTCTCTATTTGCCCGTGATTTCAGCATCCACAAAAACCAAGAGAGAGAAGGTACAGGAAGTGACGCAGAGGCAAACCGTCGGTGCCCTCACCGGCGTTCGCAGGTGATGATTCCGCCATAGAGGGGCGGCAACGACGACGGGTGGATGGTGGAGGAGGAATGAGGACTGAGTGATTTTGGGTGCGAAAAACCGGAAGGAACCGAGGCTGAAAGTTGAATTTGGGGTTGCAGTTTCCGGCGATACACCGATCGAAGCAGCCGATGATTGAGGGGGACAGAAGACAGCGATCATTAAACCCAGCCGGAGCAACGACGTTTTAGACGCCGATGAGCAGCTCCTAATCACGAACCGAGTCCGAGCACAGCTTGAAACCATGACACCGAAAAGTGAGGCCACTGATTGTGTCGAGCTCCTTCCGTTTCTACTCCTGGGCCAAGTTTTTCTGAAGATTGGATCTAAGACTGCTACTCGGAGTCTTAGGTGCGCGGCTCGCCCCCTTGCACATTAGCAAAGTCCGACATGATAGATTGGTGGTTGGAGGAGGCCGGCCTGCAAGCCTCTGGACTCCAGCAGGTCATGAATGGAGGAGGAGTGGTTCAATCGTGGACGGCTATAGTATATGGAATACTTTCTGGTAGCATTCCATGGTATTCAATGATGATTCTACACAAAAAGTCCACTTTGCTACAAAAGATAGTGGATGATGATGATGATGCATGTGAGTGGAAATTGGTGGAATGCCAGCTGACTAGAAGTTGGTGGAATTTTCCACCAAGCAACAAATAATAATTATTATTAAATTCGGCAGTGTTGGAAATGATGGAACATGTGCTGTACAGAATTGCATTGGAGATGATGAATGAAATATTAAATAAGATAGTGAAAATTGGTGGAAATGGTGACAACAATGAGTCAAACACGTTTGAAAGCACCAAAGATCAAAATTGAGTGGTGTCCATAATCTTCATGGTGAAAAAATATGCTGTCCACCAAAGGTTAGTATACTTTTTAATATATTTAACATATTAAAAGTATTTGATTAACATGATTCTCAATTGCACATGCGGCCCTTGATTTTGCCATTAACCATATTTTATAATATTTGATTAACATAATTATTAATTATTAGTATTAATAATTTGTGGGGCTCGAACTAATTTTTATTAGATGTTGATAATATTATTGTTGTTGGATGTTGATAAAAAATATTTTATCAAACGGTACCAGAAGTTATCATTATCTGTATTGAAAAGATAGATAAAAATGGATTATCCAACAAGAAAAATGTTGATGCATGATAAGATAATATCACATGATAGCACGGATATAGCTAATGTGAAAATAATCTCATCAGTATTATGAGATGAATATTAGATGATAAGTGTCTGGAAAAGTTCTTGCACGAGCACTTATGTATTCCAGAAGAAATACATATTTACTCCAGAAGAAATAAAAATTATCATCTAAATATGCTGAAATGATATTATTATTATTGCTCCTGAAGAAGTATAAACGAGTCATACATGCAAAAAAAAAAAAAAAAAAAAAAAAAAAAAAAAAAAAAAGGGGAAACATTTATGAACCTCAAAGTGAGAGATGTGTTTCGGGAGTAGCCGTATCCTACCACCTCTGATATTTTGAGGAAATAAAGAAAAATGTGTGTTTCAAGAGTAAGAATACTACGTACTCTACCACCTTAAATCTTTGAAATACACAGATAGTTTTGATCTGTCGAAGTTTTGGTCCTTCCATTTTTGAAAATAAAGAAGAACTTAAGAGAAAATGATATTTTGGGAAGCATGAATTATGAAAAGGTTTGGCTATTTAAAAACGAAGAACTTCACTATTTTCACTCATCTTTTGAAAAAGTGAAAATTTACTTTTGACAAAATCATCCTACTCACCTTTCGGTGATTTAATATTTTTAACCAGCCTTTATCAAAACTCGTGAAAGGAAACAGAAAAATATTTGAAAATATGATATCCATTTTTATGGATCTAGCCTTCTTCCCAAATCATCTATTTAAAAGTATTATTCAACGCGTAAAAGAGCGGTGGCTCCGCGTGTCAGTGATTCCATTAAGAAATAATGGAATAAATTATTGAAAAGGTGGGAACAAAGATAATGCGTCATTACCTTTTTCGATATAAGGGAAGATTTGGCGACAAGATTGAGATGATGAGATATTTCCTTGAATATTGTATTGAACCAGAAGTTCAACTATACAGAAATACGTACTGATAAAATGAATACTATATTGAACCAGAAGTTCATACATATGTACAAGTGAAATATCTTGCTGAACCTGAAGTTCTATAATGATTGGTTAGATTCCAATTCAATAAATGAGATTTATTGAGAATTCAAAATGGTATTAATTAAAGAACCAGAAGATTCAGGTTAACAAGTTATCATTGCTGCTTGTTCTCAAAAGCAAATTAATTATCTCACTAAGAAAATGAATGACTGATTATTTGCTCAAGTAATGATATTACGAGCAAAGTGATAAATGCTAGCATGAATATATCTTAAAGTCATTAATTATTTTACGAATTAGTTGAGATAATAGAATATTATATTGCTAATGGTTTAGCAGATTAAAAGTCTCAGGTTATTTGCTATGAGAACAACTTGAATATAAATATTTCTCATGCAGCAATATTTTACATACAACATGTCAATACTATGAAATAAAGATTTGCTTATGAAGCTTTATGATTTGTAAAAGTGCGATATGTATACAATCCACCAAAGCGCACTTAGATATATGATTGAGATTATATCTCTAAAAGAATGACATGTGTTATGGCATTTTTAGTCGATTGATATAATATAATGTTTATGAACATTATGGTGAAAACACGCCTGAAGCGTAATTATGCCTGAAGCATAATAACTATCGATTCCAAAAATAAATATCTCTTGAATGATTGAAATGATCCCTTTGAGGCTAAATACTCGTAGTGAGTAAAAGAGACATAGTTAAATGATGAGAGACTCAGGTACCTAATGATAGAACATATAAAGAGATCTCTCTATGTTATATTGAGATGGAATCGATAAATAAGTCGACTACATACCCTCTTATGAAAATGAGGTTGATGAAATTATAATACTTTGGCCAAGTATACAACCCCAATGTAGGGATTATTGTTCAAGGACCAGAAGTCCAAATTGCGACCTGAAGTCCAAATGCTTAAATGTGTAAAGCCAGTAATTATATGTACAAATGAAAAATATTTCACAGTCGTAAAAGACGACTCGTTGCGACCTGAAGTCCAAATACTTAAATGTGTAAAGCCAGTAACTATATGTACAAATGAAAAATATTTCACAGTCGTAAAAGACGACTCGTTGCGCGCAAATTTTTTCATTGAACTGGCATGACATATGGTGGATAGACTATAGTCTAAATCACTAGCTTGAGCTCTTTGATATACCAATGAGTGAGATCAAAATGTATGTTTCTCATCTCGGTACTTTGGGAGTATTCTTTGATGTACCAGTTGATCGCGGTACGTTGGGATTTCAAGTAAAATGATTGTAGATTATATGTCGAAATTGATATCTATTTCAATGATTGATTATGCTCCTGCAAATTAGAAATTGCAGTTTATAAAGTGCAAGAACATACATGTATAAATCATTGAAAGGTTCAATATGCCCATATTAGTATCACTATAGAATGATACAAATGACTCCATGATATAATATGTTGAAAGTGAAATTGGAGTGTACTATTATTATATTTGGGCATGCAATTGATTTTCAATATGCAAAATTATATTATCCACCAGAAAATGAATATTCACCAGAAGTGAATCCAGAAAATGAATATTTACCAGAAGTGAATCCTGAAAATGAATATTCACAAGAAGTGAATCCTGAAAATGAATATTCACCAGAAGTGAATTTGGAAAATGAATATTCACCAGAAGTGAATTTGAAAATGAATATTTAATTATTCATCTGAAGTGAATTCTAGATTTTGATAAGAGTGAATCAATTCTAGATTTGATTATTCACCAGAAGTGAATATGAAAATGAATATGTTTAATTATTCACCAGAAGTGAATTCTAGATTTTATTATTCACTAGAAGTGAATTCTAGATTTGATTATTCACCAGAAGTGAAAATAAAAATGAATATGTTTAATTATTCACCAAAAGTGAATTCTAGATTTTATTATTCACCGGAAGTGAATTCTAGGTTTGATTATTCACCAGAAATAAATTCTAAATTTGATTATTCACCAGAAGTGAAAGATGCAATCGATAAATTAGTAAAGCTCATCATGAATGATATGTTTGATGAAAAGATACGAGATTGCATCAATATACTTGTGATATTCCATGAAAAGGAATAAATACGCGTTGCACTCTTTTTCCCTTAGCTGAGGTTTTGTCCTACAGGGTTTTCCTAGCAAGGTTTTTAATGAGGCAACAGCTGAAGCGTATTGATGAAAATTAATGAGAATAATGTACTCTTTTTCCCTTCGCTGAGGTTTTGTCCCACAAGGTTTTCCTAGCAAGGTTTTTGAGGCATCATCATAGCTATCAACAAGCTATAATTCAGCAACACATTGTTATACTGGAATGATATCAACAAATGAAGAAAATCATACACATCTTATGAAGAATGTTATGATATCGGCTATACACAAGAAGATTTTCATATATATTCCAGAAGAAAGATGATATCATTATTCAAAAGGTTCATGAATACTTGATTGCACATTTCAGGGGGAGAATCATGCTGTCATGCTGTACTCTTTTTCCTTCGTCCAGGTTTTGTCCCACAGGGTTTTCCTGACAAGGTTTTAACGAGGCAGCGGTTGTACTCTTTTTCCTTCGTTCAGATTTTGTCCCATTGGGTTTTACTGACAAGGTTTTAACGAGGCAGCACTAAAGCACTAAAGCACTGAAGCAGTGAAGTACTTCAGATTTCAGTACATGATTTGTACTACTTATCATTGATGTCATTTTGGATATTAGACTCAATGATTAATGATGGCCAACATCAGGGGGAGCAGCTGTACTCTTTTTCCTTCGCTCAAGTTTTATCCCACTGGGTTTTCTTAGCAAGGTTTTAATGAGGCAGACAATTGCGGAATATGTCATTCAAGGGGGAGTGTTATAAATAATATATAAATATGTGAATGACATTACCATTATATCCCTGTAAGCTTTACAATATTACAATTGTGACATTGTCCACTCCTATAAATAGGAGCCATTTCCTTTGTAATAGACACATCTCTTGGAGAGAAATTCTCTCTAATCTCTCATTCTCTCCATCTAAGATCTCTCTCTATCTATTTCTCGTTGTTATGATTTCGATTGTTTTACAACAGAAAATTGTGCCTATTATAAACCAAATTTCCCGAACACAGGCTAAACATAATCCAACTTGTCTTGCGCACATTCACGAAAGCTGAAGTCAGGCCTCAGACGAGAACGAAAACCTAGCTCCAAGCCTCCAGCCTTAACAGCAGCTTCGCTGTCCACCGCGACTGCCGACCTCTCCCTCTCCCTCTCCCTCTCCGATTATCTGCACGACTGCACCAAGTGGCTGGCCTATCTGCACTGCACGTCTGCACCACCGGCAGCAACCGCGACTTCTAGCTCAGCTTCGGCCTTCCCGCCTCCGTGCCTTCGTCTTCGACACGTCACACTTCCGGCTTCCGACTTTCCGCGACTTCAAAAGAAAAAGGTTAGTTCATTACTTCATTTGACACTTCGATTTCTTCAGCTTGCACTTGCTGGTTGCTGCTGTTGGCTGCCAATGCCATTTCATTTTCATGAATAATGATGAATTAGTGAATTTTAAATGATAATTTATGAATTATGAATTATGTCATTAATTATGATTATGATTATGATTTATGAAGATTGAAGGCTGAATTAGTGAATTTTAACTAATGATTTATGTGATATGATTATGATATGAAATATGAATCCAGAATGACATTATCTGTATACTGAGGGTGAATTTGTGAATTTAGGATTTCAAGTGCTGAATTTGCAATATGTTGTGATTGATATTTGATGAATATTTGTTTACAATTGTTTAACGTAAATCTACGATTTTCAAAGGCTCTTCCTTAAAAAAAAAAAAAACCCCATAAGCTGGGCCGTGAAAAAAAAGGTCCATCTTTGTGCCCCACTACTACAAAATTGCTGCGTCCGCCACTGAACGTTAAAATACTGTAATACGTAGCAAATTTTGAATACAAAGTCATTACATTACATTTTACGTCCGTAATATCGATAACTATTACAAAATGGCTGTAATGTGTAACATTACATGACTTTGCTATTTTTATTAGCCTTTGCAATGCAATTATTGAACTTTACGAATCATTACGGGTATAAATTAGTCGAATATTACCTTACATTACGAATTATTACATGTATAAATCAGTCGAACATTACATTACAAAGTGCCTATTTCAAATTCCTGAATAATTAAAATAATTGATTATAACCTATTATTTAGGAAGAAACAGTGTGTGGAGTTTCTTTAGGAAGATTAGAAAGAGAAATTGTCTATTTTAAAATCTTGAATGATAGGTAACAACCACCTAAAAAAAAAAAGATTACCATAGTTGCATTAGATTAGATTACATTACATTACAAAGTGCCTATTTTAAATTATTGAATTATTAAAATAATAGGCAACAACCTATTATTCAGGAAGAAATTGTATGTGGAGTTTTGTTATGAAGATTACCATAATTTCATTACATTACATTTTAAAGTGCCTATTTTAATTTTCGAAATAATTAAAATAATAGGTAACAACCTATTATATTAGGGAGAAACCTTGTGTGAAGTTTTTTAAGGTAGATTAAAGTGTGAAGTTTTTTAAGGAAGATTAGAAAATGTCTATTTTAAATTCCTGGAAAATAGGTAACAACCTCGTAAGAGCTTTGGGAAATTTATTAGTATTAACTTCTTTGGAAATGTTGTTTTGGTTGACGTTGGGATGAGGTTCTGTTGGTGTTGGAGTTTGGTTGTATTGCTGTTGGCTGTGGTGTCTCCCTGGAAAAAATGAAGCACAAAATAACTTCTTTCACTAACCTGACTAAGCTGGAATTAGGCTGAGATGATGGACCGGTGGTTGGGATTGTCGGCAAGGGGCTAATTGATGGTAAGGGTGTACTGGAAGCTGCAGGCTCGGTATTGCAATACCTTGGTTGGCAGAAGTATGCTCAAGGGCGATGCTTGTTGGGAGGACTTGTGTGATGAAGATACCCCTAGAACATTTGGCGATCTTGACACTGCCTCAGAGGGCTCTAATGGTGAAATTATGGCTGAAGGGGTTAATATGGAAGAAGAGGTTAATACTGATAAATCTCCCAAAGCTCCTTGGACAAGTTTGTTCAAGGATAATAGGAAGCAAGAAAATGGACTTTCCCTGATTGGAAACTTTGATGGTAAAATCCAAATTGAGAAAGAAGAGGTGGATGATCTTGACGAATGTGGCTTCTGGAAGCAGCCGGCTAATAAGGCAGGGGAATTTATGCAAGAGTGCAGTGGTTCGGCTGCTGGAATTGGAAAACAGGGCCAGACGCAAGAAAAAGTGGGGAAAAAGAACACCTCAGGTCCTTGAACAGGCTGGAAAAAAAAGGGAGGTGAAACTAGGCAAACAAAGCTTGGCTACTGAAAAGGTGAGGTCGGCTGCAGGATTGGAAAAACAAGCCCAGATTACAGCTGAATCTGGGGACAAAAACAGGATTCATCCTGCATTTCAACTTGTGTCCCCATTGATTTAATGGTCGAAAGATTTTGGGAACGACATCGTGTGTGGAAGAAATTATTCAAAGATGAAGGAGCAAAGGGTGCTTATGAGATGACTTGAAATTAAACATTATCTTATTAAAATAGACACTTTCTAATCTTCCTTAAAAAACTTCACACAAGGTTTCTCCTTAATATAATAGGTTGTTACTTATTATTTTAATTATTTCGGAATTTAAAATAGGCACTTTGTAATGTAATGTAATCTAATGAAATTATGATAATCTTCATAAAAAAACTCCACATACGGTTTCTTCCTAAATAATAGGTTGTTACCTATTATTTTAATTATTCAAGAATTTAAAACAGGTACTTTGTAATGTAATGTAATCTAATGCAATTATGGAAATCTTCCTAAAGAAACTCCACACGGTTTCTTCCTAAATATCTATTATTTTAATTATTCAGGAATTTAAAATAGGCACTATGTAATTTAATATAATGTAATGTTCGACTAATTTATACATGTAATGATTCATAATGTAAGGTAATGTTCGACTAATTTATACCCGTATGATTCGAAATGTTCTGTAATTGCATTGCAAAGGCTAAAAAAATAGCAAGTTTTCAAAAACCCGTTTTTCAAAAAACGAGTAAATGAATGCATTTTCATTGTTTTTGAAAATTGATGAAGATTAAAAACGGCTTGACAGGCCCTTAGTCTTTTGTAAGGATTCATTGTTTTAAACCCAAGGTTCTTTCTTTAAGATTTTATAAAACATTTGGGTTTTATGATTCTACATTTGAAAGTCTTGATTCTTAACTGTAGAAGAATGGTGAAAAAAATTGGTTTTCCCTATTTCCCGTTTTGTTACTGTCATAAACAGGGTTACTGCTAGATTTTTACTTTTTTTGCAATTTTGGTGAATTTGCATAACATTTAGTACATTTGTCTTGTGTGAATATGAATTTTATCGTTGTTTTCAATGCAAAGAATTAGTCCAGTGCTGTGTTCATTTCCGTTTTCATTTAATGAATAAATAACTTGTCAACTTTGAGATTTATGAAGCTGAGAAGCTATCAAACTTTTACATTGTACATTTATTTTCCATGTTAATAATGTCTATAGGATTTGAATTATTATTATTATTATTATTATTATTTTTTTCATGTATAATTCTGTAGTAAATTAACTGTGGATTTTGTTTTCACTACTTTATACCGGATTATGGAGTTTCCACATTGTCTCACATCATTGATGAAATTCCGTATTCATTTGATTTTTTCTCGTGTTGATTGAATATGGGTAATTTTTCTAGAATTAATCCACATCTTGATTTACATGGATTTACTCTTGAGGATTGTATCTTTGTTTTTCGCATGTTTTCTACCCCTGCAATGGTACTTTTGATGGCATATTATCATAAGTTCTAACTCTTTTTTCAGGTTTCTTGAAGGGGAGTCCAAAATGCTACAAAATGTTCCACATCAGATTGTGCAATCTCCAGCCAGGCTAGGCCTGCCAAATCCTAATTCACCATCTCTTCAGAACCCGACACCTCCTAAGTTCACCTCCCAAACCCCACAATCTCTGCATCCCAATCAATCCTCAAATCAGTCAACCGCGACTTATGTTTCATCAACGCTCCTTCCTCTCCTCCCACCTCTCCCTAGAGCTCAATCCCTTCTTCTCCGAATGGCATCTCTTGCCTCGGAACTTTTTGAAGTCTCACCCAATCGATCTCATTGGCTCAGTGCCTTTAGAGGCTCACTTCCTTCCTTTTTGTCTTCCCAAACCCAATCCTTGATACCTACTCCACCAGATTCATCTCCTTCATCCATTAAAGAAACCCTCGCCCAGTTCAATGCTCTTCAAATTCAACTCTTTGAAGCTGTTGCTGAACTCCAAGAGATTCTTGATCTTCAAGATGCTAAACAGAAGCTCGCTCGTGAAATCCGGTCAAAAGATTCCACAATTCTTTCCTTTGCCAATAAACTTAAAGAGGCTGAGCGTGTTCTTGATATTCTTGTAGATGATTATTCTGATTATCGTCGCCCTAAACGATCTAAGTCAATTGAAAATGCTGAATATTCTGCCACAACTACTGTGGAAACTCAGCTGAAATTATCAGATATATTGTCCTATGCCCACAGGATAAGCTACACAACATTTGCACCTCCAGACTTTGGCGCTGGACAGGCTCCTCTCCGAGGGGCACTTCCGCCTGCTCCGCAAGAGGAGCAGATGCGTGCATCACAGTTATATAACTTTGCAGATCTTGATGTTGGTTTATCTAAAACAGATGAAAGTAAAGAGAGAACAATTGAAACTTTCATTGAAACCCCAACTGCACAGCCATCCGAAAGCAATCCACTGGCGAATTTGGCAGCAATTCCAGGTTTGCTTCCTCCAAATATTGTGGTACCATCAGGATGGAGACCTGGGATGCCTGTGGAATTGCCTACTGATCTGCCAATTCTTCCTCCAGCTGGGTGGAAGCCTGGTGATCCAGTCACATTGCCTGTTTTTGATTCCCTTCCTGTTCCACCAAGGGCTGAGGAGCAACAACCAAGACCAATCCCTCCTCCAGGCCTGACAAAGGTACCAGAGTCGATACAGGTCAGGCACGTGCAGCTTGACATTGATGATGACAGTAGTGATTATAGCAGTGATTTAGGCAGTTCTGACAGTGAAGGTTAACATTTGGGTGGGATCTCATTATCTGTATTATTATGCGTTGGACTAGCTCAATTTCATTTCTTTCGAACAAAATGGAAACAGTTGCTTGTTGTTACTCTTGAATCTCATTTTGCAGCTTAATTTGCGAGATGCCGTCTCGTTATTCGTCTGGTTTCTATGAAAAGTTCCAGCAATTATGATGTGAATATGGGGATACGTGTGCACAGGTATATATTATATTTTCCGCCATCAGATTTTTGCTAGATATTTCTAAATGATCCTGTTTTTTTAAAATCATCATAAGAAAAGGAATAGAGTGCCTCGAGATGCTAGATGATGAAACGACCCTGAAATGTCATGATAAACATTAATCAGTAATTCACAAGTCTTCATATCAGGTGGTTAAGCAATGAATGTATTTATTTATATGTTTGTCTCATTCTGCCAAGAAATGTATTTATTTGAGGTTTGTCATTATATTTATCTTTGCTATTTTCATGCTGCCGGGACAGCGTCTATACTATTAGTATTAACACGAAAGGAATATAACTAAGATTAAACTTGTATCGTCGCACCTCGTAATGAAATGGACGTCTCACGTCGATAAGGCATGCACCATGCTTGTTGATAGCAAACCTTTATTGAATAAGTAGGGTGGGATGCTACCTCATTATAGGGTTTCAAAGCATTAACCAATCAAATTTGACACTTTGTGCTTTACAACTAATCGAAGTACATGTACTGCCATTTTAGAGTATCCAAAATGGATGTGATATCTTTTTGTGGGTTTGGCTAACACATTAACATGCCGTTCGGCGGCTTCAGTCGTTGTTTATTTTTGTTTATTTTGATATTTTTTAGATAAATGTGTGATTAAAAATTGGAGAGAGAAAATGTTTGTGATTAAAAAGTAGTTTGAGAAATTGTGTTATTTATAAATTGATTTATAAATTGTAATCATTACGTAAAAAAATGGTGTGTAAAACGCAATAATTGTCTCAAATTAATTTACATAATTTTTCAAACTACTTTTTAGTCACGTACATTTTCTCTCTCCAATCTTTATCTACAAAATCCAAATAAATCAACATTATAATTCCAATTCTCTTGAAAGGTGTACCTCACCGATAGTAAAAAAATACCACATCTTTATCTTTATCATACTATATATAAAAGTAAGGTACTTCACAAAAATATGTTTTGAAACTTTTTTCGTCTAAACTTTCTTTCCTGAAATAGAAGTATTTAAATGAATGAGAATGTTTTTGATAATTATACAGTTATTTTGAAATCGAAAAATATGCAATATGGATATCAAATCGAAGATCTCAACGAGAACTTTAATATGAACTTACAAATTAAAGTCAATTGTAAACATGTCGTCCTTAAAATCACATCAAAGATTAAAGGTAAAAAAATTAATTTTGTACCTTTTACTTTTTCTTGATGTCTCTCTACTTCAAAATTGTTTATTTTAAGTCCTATAATGAAATTTATAATTTCTTAACTAGATTTAATTTGATCATATATAATTAATTTCAATTCGAATTGCATTTTTTTTTATCAAATTAAAAGAAATAATAAATATTCGAACTTTTATGTAATTTAATTAAATCCGAATAATTTTTGTAACTTTATATTTCGATCAATTCAGGTTGCTTAATTTGTTACATTCATTTAAATATATGACCACATGTATTTAATTTGTAATGTTAAAGTAAATATGAAATGAAATATTTGCTTAATATATTTAAATATCATATTAAGATAGTTAATATCAATTCTGATAGTACTTTTCCGTTATTCGGGAAAAAATAAATTTATTTTTGATAATCTAAAAATTATATTTCGAAAAGATTAATTACGTTTGTTGACCACAAAATTCGGCGGACCTTGGACCAACACGTCTCAGCTCCTCACTCTTGAACACGCGGATCTCCTGCGCACTGTGACAAACAATCAGTTTGTAAAAGGGGGCGAGGTGGCTCCCATTTGCACTCCGATGTCAAAGTCAGCGCTCATTTTAGACAAATATAAATTGAGTGCGGGATATATAAGTGTGTAAAAGAGAGAAAATGGAGTGAGAATAAAATATTCGGTTAAGAGAGTGAAAAATGCTAACCCCTTGCTGGAAGACTTACCTGTTCTATTTATAGTTACATTCAGTTACCATTATCATGACACGTGTTTGGCCTTTACACATGGCTTCTCCCCATCCTTTGGTCAAGTTAACCATTTAGTTGGTTATAATCATTACAGTCTACTATAGAGTTATGGCGGCTATCACATCAATGGTAAAGACCCTGTCCCATCAGATTGCAGTTTGCTTACAGGTTCTGCGTTGGTGACGTTTCCGCCTAACCTAATTGCCGGTCCTTGAGGTTGCTTCGGACGATGCTACTTATGGAGATGGTTCAGACATAGGAGGAATGTGCCTCGGTCAAATAATAACCACGTAGGTGGGGCCCTACTTAGGTGGTTATTAGGTTCCATATGCGACACTCGCACATAATTAGAATGCGGTCGTAACACTAGTCCCTTAAATATGGTTGGTTCATTCATGTGCGATCCATATTTGTCGTGCATTAATAACTTTGGAGAGATTACTTCTTTGGGTTTCTCGCAATTACGGCTCATGAGCTGTACCTTTACCACGAATGGCTACTCTACTTTCAAAACGTTGCTGCTTGGTGCTTCATTTAGCCCACCAGTAAATTTTTGGCACGTGGATGGTGGAGATTAACCTGGGCTTGGCCAATTAACGGTATACGTTTGCGGGGTGCGTTTTTGTAAACTTTTCATCTCTCTCTCTTTTGTTATCTCTGTCAATACTCAACGATTTACTCCGCCATCTCCCCTGCTCGCTCATCGCAAGGCTTTTGATATTCTGTCGGAAACCACTATCCGCTGCCTCCCGTTTTGTCGCGCTGTTCTTCATCGAACCTCCTTTGTCTTTCATTAAGCAGGTAACTCCTTGATTTATTAATATTTCTTCCCGTCCTCATTTTATTTCGCTTATATTGCCCATATATATATATACATACATAATTTGTTTTCCTGGGGTACGCTCCACGTACCCCCATTTCCAGGTAAGTTGGGTTTTGGGGAACATGGAAGGATCTAGGGAAGAGGATCTGAAGGAGGTAATGGTGGTGGCGGACCCCATAAGGGATTTTTGTCCTGTGTCCTGCTTAGTATTTAGTTCCCGTCTTTTTAGGGAGCGTAGGAAGAAAAGAGAGCAGTGGTTCTGTAGCGTAATATATTTAAGTGATTCTGACAGTGAAGGTGAATCATCTCAACCGTACATGGCCAAGCTTTCGACCCAAGAAGAGGCGGCACTACAGGAGATCAGTCATGAGAAAGAACAGTACTTTAAGGGGAAGGAGGCAGCAGACACCTCATCCGAGGCTTCAGAATCTCACCTAGGGGTAAGGGCCCCATTTAGGGCTCATAGGGAGGAGCTGGGCCTGACCGCAGAGGAGATCGCCCAAGTGGATGACTGGGTGGATCAGGTTAATAAAGTTTCTGGCTATCACGTTGATCCCCAGCTTCAACCGGAGCAGTGGGAATCTAATGAAGTTAAGACAGAGGTTAGGGGGAATGGTATTGCCGAAGTGTCTTTGGTGTATAGGATGCCTCGAGAGATAAGGGTAATTCATCCGAGTCCATCGTGCCTACCTTGCTGTCCTCCGGATGGCCAAGTAGCGGTGCTTCTTGACGCTTTTTCGTGTGGGATGCCCTTGCCTCTTCACCTATTCTTCAGGGTTTTTCTTCGCAGTTATAATGTATGCCCGTACCAGGTAGCCCCAAATTTCTGGACCCAAGTGGTGGGGACCTGGTTAATCTGGCAAGAAGTCAGTCCGAAGTATCCAATTTCTCTTTACATCATCCACATACTCTATGTGTTGAAGCAAACTGCTAGGAGCGAAAATGATAAAAGGCCAGATGTGAAGGACTGGTACTGCTTAACCCCCCGGGGCCAGTATCCACCCATCATCACCGGGCATCCAACGTCCCTCAAGAATTGGAGAACCCAATGGTTTTGGGTCGGCCGAGATTGGCAGTGTACTCCTTCAGATCCTGTCCCTGAGATAACAGTTCCCCGAACCCTTTCTTTCCCCCGTGAGTTCTTATACTCTCTTATGCGGGTGTACCACTATATTTACACTCGGCGCCTTACTGCCTTTTGTACTTATATAAATTGTCTTTTTGATCCTGTAGGACAAACATACGCCCATCAGCTCTCGCCAGAGGATCTGGAAGTTGTGAAGAAGCTTTTCGGGCATCGCGGTGACTTTCAAAAGGTTATCTCCTCAAAAAGGCTTTTCGTCAAGCACGGCTTAATGCGGGATATGGGTATATTGACTTCCTTCTCTGATTTTGATGAGTTAGTTCATTCTACATTTCCTGACTTAGTGCATTCCTTACAGGGTCAAGAGAGTTCCCTAAGATATCCCTGAAGGGCTTGAAGGCCAAGAAGATTCCTCCTATTCTTGCTGTCGGGAGTGACGAGGAGAGGAAGCAAAGGTCCGTATTCGCAGGCTTCCATTTGGAGGCCACTAAGAAGACCTTTGAAGCTTCAAAAGAAGCCTTCGAAGGCGCCTCTGCTTCCAGGTCACTGGGTCTGCCACTTCTCCCAAACCCTTCTGACTCAGTACCACCCGTTCCACAACTCCTTGCCGTAAAGAAGGAGCATGGCCGTAAAATGGCCAAGGGGCAGGAGAAGGAGAAGGAGAAGGAGAAGGAGAAGAAAACGAGGAGAGACCAATCAAAAATCCCCCCGGCCCCTTCTGATGTGGTGAGTGTTGAGGAGGACGAGGTGCTGGAAATAACTGGCGAGGAGCAACCACCTTAAAGAGATTAAAGAGGGGTGGTAAGGGTCAATCCAGCGGAGCAGGGGCTCCTTCAAATATCCCTCCCGCAGAACTGCCTAGACCCGGTTAAGGCACTGAAGTTTCTCCTAAGTCCCCTTCAGATCAAGTGAAGGAAGTTGACCAAACTGTAGCGTTGGAGGTGGCCCGGATTAAAGAGGGGGTTGTCCCTAAGCCATCTATTTTGGACTCCGATGGCCTGGCATCTCTCCAGGGATATGCTGCTAAGGCAGTTATAGCGGTGGACGACTTTTGGACAGAGGGGTGGGAATCTTTTTCCTCCAAAAGCTCTCCTAGCCAAATGCTGCTCGCCATCAAGGCCTTGAGCGCAAGGACTTTAGCTCTCGCGGATGCTATGGAGGGGCCAGTCAAGGAGCTTGAGCAGAGGGAAGAAAGCACTAAGATAGCTCTGGGCAATGCGGACGGCAAGGTGCAGGAGATCAAGGAGCTGAAGGAAACTCTCTCTTCCACCCGGAAGTCCCTCCATGAGGTGAATAGTGCATCCAGAGCCCTTCAGGAAGATAATGAGCAGCTAAAAGAGGACCCTCATTCCTCAAAAGGAGACGTGGCTAACCTATGCAAGAAATATGACAATGCCTGCCAGGCTCAGGCGGTGACAGTCGAGGCCTTGGCAGAGTCTAATGCCCTGAAGGGTAAACTTTTTGATGAGGTTTCCGATCTGAAGAGGGCGCTTGAGGAGGAAAATAAGCTCAGAAAAAAGGATGCTGACTCTTTGATTTCTTTGGAAGGTAAACTCAAGCTTCTGGAGCATAGTACGAAGGCCAAGGTTGCTGAAGGTATCCAAAACTTTAAAGATACCTTTGAGAACACAGAAGAATATGAGCTTATGTAGTGAATCTTTGGCAACATCGGTGCCCGTATGGCTCTAGAGGATGTAAAGGAGAAGTTCCCCTACTTGGAACTTTCCACCATCGAGGCCTTCTACCCTGAACCGGAAGATGCTGAAGAAGACGATCCTGCCACCGATCCTGCGGAGCCTCCTCAAAATGTATTCGGTGGCGACGATGGAGATGATGCCCCTCCCCTCTAGTCATTATTTGTTACTACTTTTATTCTGTACATAATTTTGTCTTTTGAACAGTGAGCAATGTGATTCTTCGTTACTTCAATTGTTTCAATGTAAATACTTCAACTTCAATATTTCTGTTTTATTTGCATGTATGGATTTTTGGATTTTCACATCTTGTTTGATAGTCCCTCGGACTTAGTCAGTTTGTTCTAGGACATTCATGTTTACTAAGTAAGTCTGATTTGAAAAGTGCGTTATCCTGCCAACACTGCTTAGAAAATAGATAGCTTGAACTTAAAAATGATTAAAACTAATTTCTCCGGTGTTATACGACTTTTACCTTCAGGTTTTGACTTTCATCGGAGTCAGTTGCAGCAGGTCTTGGGACCAATTCATTTTAATAAACCATGACATTTGGTAACCAACACAGTTTCAAATAGGCAAGCTTTATGGATACAAGTATTGTTAAGTCATACAAGGATAACTTATATGAAAGAAAAGTTGATCCTATTGAAAATAGATGCGAAGATGATCCATGTTCCAAAGGTTGCGCAAGGGGACCCCAGATATCCGTGTTCCAAGGGTTGCGCCAGCGATAACGCCCCAGCGTGGTTGCCGCATATGCCCTCATGGATTTCTTTCATTATATACCGTCTTTCCTCCGGCCCAACACATCGCAATAGAGGAGATGTGTAGCTTCGTTTATAAAGCAGATCATCCAAGAGTACAAAATTTGCGGCATATCTTTGCAATCTCCGAGAGAAGGAGCTGCCTTCGACTCGTCTGGTATTGTTTGATACTTCAAGTATGCCAGTATGGGACTCATCCAAGATCCTTCTTCTTCTATTGCCAGAATTTCAGTTTCTGGCTCAATGGAAGAAGTCGGCAAAAGCTCAATTGGAACCATATTGTGGAGCTCAGGATCATTACTGCTTGCTAGTTTAGATAAAACATCTGCATTGGAATTCTCAGTTCTGGGAATATGATGTAACTCCAATTTTCCGAAGTGCACGGCTAAATCTTTCACTTTCTTCAAGTAGGCAACCATAGTCGGCTCTTTGGCAGAAAACTGTCCGTTAAACTGGCTTACAACAAGCTGCGAGTCACTGTTTGCCACTACAGACCTAATCTTTAGAGCTTTCGCAAGTCTTAGTCCAGTAAGAGCACCTCGTACTCTGCAACGTTGTTCGAGGCTTTAAAGCCAAAGCGGATCGCACTGTACAGTTTGTATCCTTCTGGACTTATTAGTAGTATCTCCACCTCGGATCTTCCTTCAGCCGAGGACCTGTCAACGAACAATTTCCATTCACGGCTATCCTCCGAGTTATCACTCATCTCCACCTCAGGCGGATGCGTGAACTCCACTATAAAATCTGCTAATGCTGGACCCTTTATAGCTGTTCGAGGCTCGTAATGCAGGTCGTACTGGATGATTTCTATTGCCCATTTCATTAACCTCCCAGATACGTCTGGTTTCTGCAATACTTGCCTCATAGGAAAGTTTGTGAGAACATGTATGGAGTGCGACTGAAAGTAGGGGCGGAGTTTGTGCTGCTGTGATCAACGAGAGAGCAAGTTTTTCCATATCTGGGTAACGTGTTTATGCATCTAGCATGGCTTTGCTTACATAATACACTGAGGACTGATTCCCATCCTCCTCTTTGACCAATACTGAGCTAACAACCACTTTTGACACGACCAAATACAAATAGAGTGATTCGCCAGCCTTCGGTTTTGACAATAATGGGGTCTGTCCCAAGGATGCTTTCAGGTCAGCAAAAGCTTGTTCACATTCCGGCATCCATTGAAATCGCTTCCCTCCCTTCAAAATCTTAAAAAATGGCAAGCATTTTTCGATGGACTTAGAAACGAATCGATTTAAAGCCGCAAGTCTTCCCGTCAAGCTTTGCACTTCTTTTGGGCTCCGAGGGGGTCGCATGTTCAGGTAACTTTGATTTTATCAGGATTGACTTCAATCCCTCTCCTGTTCACCATGAATCCAAGAAATTTTCGGGACGCTACCCCAAAGGCGCATTTCGCGGTGTTCAGCTTCATTCGATATTTCCTCAAAACATCTGACAAATGGCGGATATGCTCTGTGGCGACCATACTTTTGACCAGCATGTCATCGACATATATTTCCATGGTGTTTCCCAATTGTTCCGAAAACATACGATTTACCAACCTTTAATAGGTGGCTCCAACATCTTTTTAAGCCAAATGGCATGACTTTGTAACAATAGAGTCCCCTATCCGTAATAAACGAGGTGTGCTCCTCATCCGATTCGTGCATGGGGATTTGATTGTATCAGGAGTATGCATCCATAAAGCTTAGCATTTCATGTCCCGCTGTAGAGTCGACTAATTAATCAATTTGAGGCATGGGAAACTGTCTTTATGGCATGCCTGGTTTAAATTTGAGAAATCAATACACACTCTCTGTTTCCCATTCTGTTTTGGGACCAAAACAGGGTTTGATACCCACTTCGGATACTGGGACTCTCTGATAAAGCCATTTTTCAATAGCTTCGTCACCTCTTCTTTCAAGACCTCGTATTTATCAGAACTCATCGGTCTTCTCTTTTGCCTGTGCCTAGGGCTTTTTGGATCAAGTTGGAGTCTATGACAGACCACTTTAGGATCAATTCCAATCATGTCATCATGTTTCCATGCAAATACATCGAGGTTCTTAAGTAAGAAGCCTTTTAGTTGAACTTTGTATTCAACCGACGAATCTAATCCAATCTGCAACTCCTTAATTGGGTCAAGTGGATCAACACCAAAGCATTCCAGCCTTTCAGCTAGGGTAGAGCAGTTGTCTCCGACCATTCTTGGGTCTAGATATGCTAGATCCTCTTTCGACGTCATTGTAACATCTTCACTTTCTGAGGGCCCTCCACCCAGTCTTTTAGGGTCTGGAGCAGCATCGGCCATTGCCACATCGTTGATCATTTTCAAGCTCCGGTCTTGAAATTTTCGGATAGCGTTTGTGTAACAGGCCCTAATTCAGTTTGGCTCCCTCTTACAGTTGCAGTACCATGCTCCGTGGGAAATTTCATGCAAATGTATTTCGTATGGGTTGCAGCCCCCAAGTCAATGAGACCCGGCCTTCCAATTGAGCCATGATAAGAAGAGATTTTGTCTACAATCAAGAATTCCATGGGGATTCTGGAGAAAATTGGTGCTTGCCCTACCTCAGTCATAAGGGTTATGGATCCTCTGGGAGTTATGCTGTCCCAGTGAATCCATATATTGGATCCGGGACTGGAATGAGTGGGGTCCTAATCCCCATTTTATCAAAAGTTACTCCATAAATCATGTTTATCGAGGCATCATCGTCCACCATCATTCGTGACAACCCATTTCGAGCTACCACCACCCTGATAACCAACACGTCATTATGCGGAAAATGCACCCCAATAGCGTCATCCTGGGTGAATGTGATAGATTATGTCCGAGGCATCCCAACAGGATGTGAATGGATATGATAATTCACGTTGGCGGGCTGCTTGGCCTCTCTGATATACCTCTTCTGGGAGTTATTTGTACTTCCACCTGGATGGGGGCCTCCCAATATTGTGTCGATTTCGCGAATTGGCGGATCATTTGTAGGCATAGGTGGCTCTCTCGTATCTTTAGCATGTGCCAAGGAGTTATCCTGACCTTTGCTCTTGTCTCTTTGACGACTGTCAGTTCTTTCTTTGGTTGGGTTCTTCCATGGAGGAGCGCCCGTCAGCTCGGTTAAACTTTTGGTTACCTGGTTTTTGTGTTTTTCCTTTGTCATGAGAGAAATCACTTCCCCTTCTTCCGTGCGCCTTTTGGTCCGCTAATATGTAGATTTCCATACAATCTTCTGTTGCGTGGCCATGATACCTGTGGTAGGCACTTTCCATTCGCCCCTGAGCCGTGGTGGGATTCGGCGAGGGGGGTTGGAGTGTAAGTTAGGGATAGCTTTAGTGATCTCCGCTGCATAGCTGGACCATGTTCCTGGAAATGGGCGTGGCGCCCCACTTCGGCTACTGCCTAACCTATCCTTATTTCCTCCTTTCCTAGGGTTTGCTTCATTGGGGTACCCAAGATTGTATCTCCCTTGAGGAAGATTGTCTCTGGCCCTAGCCATCTCTTCTGAGATGATCTCTTCCTTCATCAAATCTACCAGGGCATTGTAATCCCTCGACTTTCTGCTTCGGACATCCCTCCAAAACATGCTCGTCATGTCTAGCCCCCCTTTTAATGCGAAAAACATCTCCGCCTCGGTGACGTTCTCACAAATGTGCATCTCTTCAGTAAACCGGGCTAGGTAACTCTTCAAAGACTCCTCCCTTCCTTGCCTTAAGTCCTGAAGGCGTTGGAGTGGGAGTTGGCCAGGCCTGGAGGAAACAAAGC
The DNA here is from genome assembly GCA_963555705.1 of Ligustrum vulgare. Lineage (NCBI taxonomy): Eukaryota > Viridiplantae > Streptophyta > Magnoliopsida > Lamiales > Oleaceae > Ligustrum > Ligustrum vulgare. The sequence goes on from OY743173.1 coordinate 59,466,226, forward strand.
CATTTTTGAAGGATGCCTTCAAATCTCTCCAGCTGTAGATGCTACTAGGAGGGAGTTTTTTGTACCATCGTATCGCACTTCCCTCAAGGGTTAAAGCAAAGGCTTTGCACTTCAATGCCAAAGTGGCTCTGACTATTTCCATGCTAGCGCGGTAATTTAACAGGTGATCATCAGGGTCACCTCGGCCAGAATACTTCGTTATTTCTGACATTTCAAAGTCATGGGGCACTGGGCACCTTCGGATACCCTTCGTGAAGGGGCTTATTTCCTCTTCGTCATCCAACTCGTATGACGGTAATTCATTGTTCTCGTCATGACCGAAGTGTATCGGGTCATGGTGCTGGTCGTAAGGCGACTGAGCGTAATCCTGCCCTCGTGGTGGCAAAACTTGGCCATAGTTTGGCCTTTCAAAGGTCGGAAGACCATTAGGAGATTTGGTCCGAGCCGCTTCTGCCCTTCTTTCCCGCCTATTCCTAGGCTCATAAATGGGGCTCAATTTCTCCGCCCCTGTATCATACCTGTCTTTACGCATTTGGCTCCGTGACAAGGCTTCTTCAGCCCGTCGCTCCCGCCTATTTCGAGGTTCAGCTGCATGGTGCCGACCTCGGTCAGTTCGGCCTCCTCTTTTGCCCCGGAATAATCCCCCTATTCGGCTAAAAACGCTACTAGACTTTGAAGGAGAAGCCTCCCTGCGGCTAATAGGGGTTGATCTTGTGCTCTTGGTGCTTCATGCACCGGGTCCTCTTCGTTGAAAGGAAGAGATTCCACCACGGCATATGCCTGCGGATCTTGATAATAATAGGAGGCAGTAGCTGCCTCAGATGATGAGTAATGTGGCTGCGAGTATTGCGGGGGCATCAAGGGCTCATTTATAACATACCCTCTAGCCATGTAGGAATTCATCGTAGCAGTTTGTTCTATCTGCTGTTTCTGCATTTCCAACATCTGGGATGCCATGCGAGTCATATCTCGGAGCATGCGGCGATTTCGGTGCCGGCACGAAGGGTTAGGTTAGGTCACCCCCTCATTTGTGTTCTCATGAGGCCTCGGGGGAGCCTCTTCCTCGCTGTGCTGGTCATTTCTACTCCTACGAGGGTTAATATCATCGTCACTTTCATTCATGTTCAGAGCAGTTTATTGGTTTTATCTTTTCTTTCAAAGATATGTGAACTTATATCTCAAAACTCTAAGCCTTTTTTAAGGTTAATAAACTTATGTTCGAAAGTTTCACCCCTTTTTCAAGGTTAATAAACTTATGTTTCAAAGTTATACGCCTTTTCCAAGGTTAATAAACTTATGTTCCAAAGTTTCACGCCTTTTTCAAGGTTAATAAACTTATGTTCTAAAGTTTCACGCCTTTTTCAAGGTTAATAAACTTATGTTTCAAAGTTCTACGCCTTTTTCAAGGTTAATAAACTTATTTTTCAAAGTTCTTGTAGTTCTCCGCTCTTTTGCAAGAGGTTACTGGCCCCTTTTCAGGGTTTCCGTTTTTGTGCGGCTTTCTACCATGCGTTTTAGTGGTTAGCAGTATGACTTCCCACAGACGTCGCCAAAATGTTGACCACAAAATCTGGCTGGACCTTGGACCAACACGTCTCAGCTCCTCCCTCTTGAACACGCAGATCTCCTGCGCACTGTGACAAAGAATCAGTTTGCAAAGGGGGCCGAGGTGACTCCCGTTTGCACTCCGATGCCAAAGTCAGCGCTCATTTCAGGAAAATATAAATTGAGTGCGGGAAATATAAGTGTGTAAAAGAGAGAAAAGGGAGTGAGAATAAAATATTCGGTTAAGAGAGTGAAAAATGCTAACCCCTTGCTGGGAGACTTACATATTCTATTTATAGTTACATTCAGTTACCATTATCATGACACGTGTTTGGTCTTTACACATGGCTTCTCCCCATCCGTTGGTCAAGTTAACCATTTAGTTGGTCATAATCATTACAGTCTACTATAGCGTTATGGAGGCTATCACATCAATGGTAAATGCGTTGTCCCATCGGATTGCAGTTTGCTTACAGGTTTTGCGTTGGTGACGTTTCCGCCTAGCCTAGCTACCGGTCCTTGAGGTTGCTTCGAACGATGCTACTTATGGAGATGGTTCGGCCATAGGAGGAATGTGCCTCGGTCAAATAATAACCACGTAGGTGGGGCCCTACTTAGGTGATTATTAGGTTCCATATGCGACACGTCACACGTAATTAGAATGCGGTCGTAACAACGTTAATAATCATTAAAATTGAATAGTTATGTAAATGATCATTGATTTTTTATTTTTTTTAATAGTAAGTCATTCAATTCAAATTGCTTTTCTTATCAAATTAAAAGAAATTTTCTGAAACGGTAAAAAATAATTAAGGTATGTGTAATTTGTGCTTTTTGGTGATTAATTGTCTTATTTCGTTTCTTATTTTTAATTAAATATTCATTTTATATGTTAACATGTAAATTCGATATATGAGTAACAAATGATCGTGCATCTCACGGGTGTAACACTAATAATAATATATAAAAGTAAGACACTTTTCGAAAACATGTTTTAAAACTTTTCCTGATTAAACTGTCTTTCTTATAATAGAAGTATTTCAATGAATGAGAATACTTTTGATAATTATACAATTATTTTGAAATCGAAAAATATGCAATATTGGTATCAAATTGAAGATCTCAACGAGAATTTTAATACAAATTATCAAGTTAGAGTCAACTGTAAACATGTCGTCCTTAAAATCACATCAAAGATTAAATGTAAAAAATTTATTTAGTAAATTTTACTTTTTTTTTCAATGTCCCTCTATTTCAAAATTGTTTTATTTAAGTTCTATGATGATATTTATAATTTATTAACTAAATTTAATTTGGTTATATATAATTAATTTCAATTCAAGTTTTTTTTTTTTTATCAAATTAAAAGAAATAATAAATATCCGAACTTTATGTAATTTAAATAGTCTGAAATTTTTTTGTAACTTCATATTTCGATCAATTCAGATTGCTTTATTTGTTACATTCATTTAAATATAGGACCAAGTGTATTTAATTTGTAATATTAAAGTAAATATGAAATGAAATATTTGTTTAATATATTTAAATATCAAATATTATATTAAGATAGTTAGAGCATCCACAATGTACATGTTAAATTACATGTTAGTGAAATAAATTAGTTAAGGGTTGAAAAATGGTGTACAATAGATAAGTTAAATTTAATGTTAAGGGAATCATTTTTAACACATGTTAACTTGTTTGTTAAATTTGGCTAGCACTTTTGTGGATGACATGACAATATTAAGTTGAAAAATTCCCCAAAAATCTATTCTTTTTTCTTTAATTTTTTTAATATTCATAAATAAAATAGTTTTTTTGTTAATTTCATATTATATAATTTAATGAGATCTTCAAAATGATTACTATATTAATATATAAATTTTGCTATTTTAAAAATAAATATTTATTCTATTCTTTGAATTTAGTTAAAACTTAACATATCTATTGTAGCAAAAATTACATGTTAACTTTAACATGCACATGTGTGACTTAACTCTTGATTTCTTGCTTCTTGCTTATATGACTAGCTAACTTTAGCATTTCCATTGTTGATGCTCTTAGTATTAATTCTAATAGTACTATTTCGTTTTTGGGGGAGAGATAAATTTGTTTTTAATAATCTAGAAATTATATTTTGAAAAGATTAATTATGTCAATATAATCATTAAAATTGAATAGTTATGCAAATGGTTATTGAATTATTATTATTATTATAGTAAGTCATTCAAGTTTTAAACTATTACAATTATAGTCAGTTGGTAAAAAAATTTGGCCCCTACCAGATACTCCTTATTCAAAATCTCATTTTCAAATGGCATTTTATTAATAAAATAATTTACGTATAACTTCAAAAATATTCCTACTTTTTAAAAATTCAATTTATCAAAATTTACAGTTACAAACAATATTATTTGAAATAATGACTTTCAAACATGGGCTTAAGTACATATTTTCCAAAAAATAACTATTAAAAAACTCATTTTGTATATAATGAGGACTTAAAACAATGACTAAGTATGTTTACAAGAAAAAACGAAATACATAAAGGGGAGCACGAACAGGTATTGACTCATTTTTTCGCCAAAATATATTTCCTAAAGTGGTAAGTAGTAATAGTTAACTATATATTATTGATTTTGGACAAATTTTCAGATTTAAAATAATCCAGTTGAATAAAATTTTTAAACAGTTACTTTTTCCAAGTCCATAAGTATCTCGAATCATCTTCCCCTTTTAAAAATCGATTACAGTTTTTTTTTTTAATTCGTAATAAAAGAAAAAAGAAAAAAAAACTTTGTGAATATCACATATATATTTTTCTTTATAAAACAGAAAATGGAATAGGATGAAATAGGAAAGTCCATTAATCTATTTTTTTATTTTCCTTTTTCTTTTTAATAAAATTGTGAGCATTTATCACATATATATCTATTTTTTACGTATTACAAATTCTGTTTAAATGTAATTTTATTTTCTTATTTTAAGTTTTAAATCAATTTAAATTACAATGTTTAAAGAAGTTTCCTGAAACGATAAACATATTAACGGTAAAAAATAATTAAGGTATGTATAATTTGTACATTTTTTGTGATTAATTGTCTTCCTTCGTTTCTTATTTTTAATTAAATATTCATTTCATATGTTAACACATAAATTCGATATATGTGAGTAACAAATGATTGTAAATCGCACGGGTGTAACACTAGTAAACAATAAAGCAGATCTTAAATATCACATTTATATGTTAACTTTAACTGTTGTTAGAGTGTAACATTGAATGTGTTAAATTTATTCATAAGTAACTATTTAATATTTCTCTCTCATATTTTAAACATATTGTCATGTCAGCTATTAAAATGTTTGTTAACTAAAACAAACTAGTTAATACACAAAAATATTCCTTAGCAACAACCAATGCAGACAAATTGACTATTAGTTAACATATAAGACTAACAAACACTTTAACAAATTCACTGTGGATGCTTTTCACTAAATTTTATTTTAATCTAAAGTTAACAGTTAATCTTAATCAACCTTTTATAAAACACACTATTTCTCAACCACGTGTCTCATCTTCTTTTATCAAAATCTACTAAAAAATTGATTTTTATCAATACCAAACAGGGGCATAGTGATATTATCAGTCATTTACATCGTCTACTTCAATTTATCGTAGTCTCTGTTTGATAATTTGTTCATAAATAAATTTATAAATAGAACATTTTTTCAATTTATTTTTTAACTGCACGCACGTTTTCAAATTATTTTTAACCACATATTTTACCTTGAAACATACATTTTTATTTATAAACAAAAATCTTTTACCAAACATAGTTTAAATTGTGCCCATGATTGTCTCTCATTATTTAAAAACTCATATTTTCTTAAACTTATTTCCAATGACGCATTCTCATAAAAAATATTTTGTTAAACTTATTTTTATTTGGTAACACTGTAGCAATTATAAATTGATTTATTTATGTTTTGAGGTAAAATGTATGATTGAAAATTGGAGAGTGAAAATGTGCGTGATTAAAAAATTGTTTGAAAAATTATGTTGTTTATAATTATAAATTGTAATGAATGCGTTAAAGAATAGATGCACATTTTTCCAAATCATATTTTAACCACACATTTATCAAATTATTTTTTCAACCATATTTTACCTAAAACACAAAAGATTCTTATAAAAATAGCAATTTTTTTACCAAACAGACATGGCTAATTGGCTAGTTCTTTGTATAGTTCCCACACAGATCGATTCTTAAATAGTCAAAAAATAATGTCAACTGTTTGGTAAAGTTGTTTATACAAAAGTTTTTTAATTACATTTTTTCACATCATTTTTTAACTGTACATATTTTTTTCAAAATAATTTTCAATCACATATTTAACTTTTATCGTACATAGGCTTTTGTATGGGACAAGTCTATCCCAGATTCCCAGTAATTTTCTATAAACTTTTTCAATCAAACATACCAATATTTATTAAATTAATAAAGTTTTGTGAAAAGCATTTTTTCAAACTGGTTTAATAAATGTGATTTGCACATTTTATGATAGGACAAAATAGTTTATATTTTATGCTTTCTATATTTTATTTTTGGAATATACGTTAAATAAAAATAAATCATTTGACCTATAATTCAACAAGTGACCATAAAAAGATCATACAAATGTCTTAAGGTTTAAAAGTCTTTTCCTCTAAAAAGCAAATCAAGCACACACTCATTAAACTTGGGAAAAATACATAACTACAAAGATTAAAGATCACTTTCCAAAACTGACAAATTTAAAAAAATTATTTTAAAAATCCGGTTGTAATTAATAGAATAGGTAGTTAAATATATTTTATTAATAAAATATGTAATTAAATATATTTATTTATTAAATAAGTAAATAAATAGATTAAAGTCACACTAACATACAATTATGGTCACAGTCACAAGTTACAAATTTATATTTCACAAATTATTTATCAGTCAAGATTATCAAATTTATCGTTCATGATTTATTTTTCAATCACAAATTTTCAAATTAATCGATTACGATGTATTTCTCGATTACAAATCACTAACTTTATAAGTCACGACTTATTTCTTAACAACAAATCACAAAATTTATAGGTTATGATTAATTTTTCGATCACAAATCACCAATTTTAGGTCATGATCATTTCTCGATCATAAATTATCAAATTAATTGATCACGGTTTATTTTTCGATCATAAATTACAAATTTTATAGGTCACGACTTCTTTCTCGATCACAAATAATGAAAATAACGATCACGATTTATTTTTCCGTTACATTTTACAAATTTTTTAGATCGCAACTTATTTCTCAGTCAAAAATCACGAATTACATAGGTCACAACTTATTTATCGGTCAAAATTTAGAATTTTATAGGTCACAACTTATTTTTCGATGACAAATCTCGAATTATATAAGTTACAACTTATGTTACAGTCACATATATCGAATTACATAGGTCACAACATAGTGCTGCAGCCAACGATGGCCGAACAACGATCACAGGTCAGTAGCGGTTGAGAGCTGTAGCCATAGGCTGATGATGTTGTCGCCACTGCTGCAAGTGTGTAAGGGGTTGGAGATTGGGGGTGGGGTGAATGTGAATATAAGGAGAGAATATGAAAAGATTTGAGCCTCATTATAATTTTTTCTCTCTTACTTTAACTCACATATTTTTCAATAATTTTCTCTCTTAATTTTTAACTATACATTCTTCTAAAAATTACTATGTTAAAATACATCATCTCAAATACTCTAATTATAATAGATCTCAAACAAGCACTTCATTTTATTTTATTGAGTGGAAATGAATTGGAGTTTTAGAAGAATAATTTTAATTATATGGATCGACAAACATCCAAATAAAAAATTATGTGACGGTGAAAACGTTCAAAAATATTTCTCTACTATAGTTCATTTTAAAAGTTGTACAGATAACATCTTAATATAAAAAGAATTTAATAGTTTTCAAATTATTTTATATATATATTATTTATATTAATTTCATTATGTCATGCTAAACCAAATACTCCATTCGTCTCATACATATATGTTCGTTTTCCTTTTTTGTTTGTCTCAAATTATAGGTTACTTTCCTTGTTGAGAGTATATATTAATGTTTTAATTTTCTAATATATCTCTATTTAATATGCATTATTATTAACAAATATGAACTATTCATTATTCCAACATATATTAATTATATTTACTTAACCTATGTAAAAATAAAAGTGAATCCATCTTTGTGGGGGTTGAGGGACTATAACAATTTGCATTAATTAAAAAATGAACTGACAATTACTTCTTCTTCTTCTTCTTCTTCTCTTTTTAAGAATTTGATATAGGGGTTTTATTTAGATTATTTCCTTAATTTTCAAAGAGTTGAGAATACCAGAAAATTTGTTAGGGAATATTTCAGGTTTTTCTTCGTTTGGTAACACTATTTGGTTTATAAATTAATTTATTTATGATTTTTATGAAAAAGTAATGATTGAAAATTAGAAAGAGAAAATATGTTTGATTAAAAAGTGGTTTAAGAAATTGTGTAGTTTATAAATATGTTTATAAACCAAAAAACACAAGATACCAAATAGTTAGTTAATTTTGTTAACAGGTTGTAATTCATGGCCAAAATTAGGGCTGTAAGCAGTAATCGTCAAATCGAAAAATCGAACCGAAATCGCATGTTAGAAACTGTCGGATTGGTGCCACGCGGACACGTCAACTAAATGGTTTTGAACCGGACCAAACTAGTCAAGAATGATTTGGTTTATGTTTGAAGTTTTTAATTGCGGTTTGAAACAAAACTGGACCGACGAGAAAATATATAAACATAAAAAAAATTGAAAATTTGGCCAACATGTCAAATTCAATAGTTATATGGGTATTTTGTTAATCTCTATTAAATTTATTACCCAATTAGACAATTACCATACTTCAAAATTCAAATAAATCCAATAATTTTCCTCCAAATATTCGATGAATGGTTTGAGTTCGTGACAACCGACAATGATAAGTTTATTTAATTGTTATATTGATATTGATTATATACTTTCTATCTAATCAATAAATCTTTTTTTATTGTGGTCGGTTATACTTTCCATCTAATCAATAAACTAGTTGCATAAAAGTAGATAGGCAAAAAAACATATAGTGAAATCGACAGTTTAAAATCGGACCAAACTGTTAGGTTTAGGTTTGAGTTTTTCTCAAGCTGTTCTCAAATCGTTTTAAATGGTTTGGTTATGATCAGTGTTCTAAAATGCGTAATGCGTTGCGATGCGTCGAGGTCGAGAATCAAGAATCACAAGTTTAGGCGTGTCAATGCGAAGAATAAGCGTCATAATGCGTTTTGTATTTTTAATATTATTTTAATTATTTTAAGACATTAAATATATTTTTATATAAAAAAAATAGATTTTTTACCAAAAAAAAAAAGAACCGCATTAGGCGGCGCCTAGGCGGTCAAAAAAAAACTGTTGACCGCATTTTTTCGCGCATACCACTTATTCGACGCGTTTTGGTCACGCATCGCGCCTAGGTGGCGCATTTTCGCGCATTTTAGAACACTGATTATGATTTGAGTTTTTATCAAACCGATTTAAAAGGTTTGATTTCAAAATTTGTCAAAAATGGTAAACCGGACCGCTTACCCCTAGCCAAAACAACGATTTGGTTTCAAAATCTGTCAAAAACCGGTAAACTTGACCGCTTACCCCTAGCCAAAACCCAACAAAAAACCCACGCGAGTACCGGCGCGCGTACTATCAACTCACGAGTCACTTGTCAAATCATTTTCATTTTCACTATTCCCTCACCCTTTTCCATGATTAGGGTCTTGTCACCTCAATTATCAAACTTCGTCAGTCCCACAGCCCACAAAAACGCCGATTAAGCTTCTCGTGTTCCTCACGCGCCATCGTGTATCATTTGCACGGTGAACACTTCAACTTCCCTTCTCTTCACCGGTAGCACATTTTAAATGTTTCGCGTTTTCTGTTCTGTTTTCTCTCGAATACTGTTTTTCCTTTGATTTTACTGTACATTACAATGTGAAGTTCAGTTATATTCAACACCTATTCTGTGCTTCTTTAACATTCCTTTCCCCATCACTCTCTCCACTCTCTCTACATATGTCTTCCAAGCTCTTGACTTTCTGAATAATTGTAGTTTTCATCAATACTAACATTATTTTTGCTACCGTGCAATTATATATGTGTGTGTGTGTGGGGTTCAAAATGATTAATGATAAACAAAGAAATGATTTTGAAAAGAAACGGAAATGAAAAAAATCAAAGGTGGCATCAATCGGATAACTGCGCAGCCGCACGGTGCAAAAATCGTGCGGTCACACGTCAAATTTTGACGTGTAATTAATTATATAACCGCACGATAGCGCGATGATTGAACCGCGCGGTCGCACGGTGTAAATTTTTGACCGTTATTTAGTTTGAATTTGGCACCTTTTGAAGAATCATTCCATCTTTTCATAGAAAGTTGGCACCAATTCATGATTGATGTTTGGATATCTATAAATAGGTGATCTTACTTCATTCCAAATCACTTAAAAACATTCTTGCATCAAAGATTGATATCCAAATTATCCATTTTATCATTCCTATTTTTAGTGTTCTTGTTTTTATTTCAAGTTTTTATTTTGCTTTGTTTGAACTTGAAAAAAGGCTTGGTCAATCCTACAAACATATTTTCTATAATCCCAAAAGCAAACTTGAATCCCGGTGGGTGCAAATATAGTTTGAGGACAACGTATTTTACGTGTTTGAGCCTTATATTTTCTTCATCATTTTTGTTGTTTTGTATCATTTTCTTCATTCTCCTACACCATATTTTCAACAATCTCAAACTATATTTTTTCATGGAGAATGAAACAACTCTTGCAACTATCAAATTGATGAACCAAGATCTTGTGAGGCTCGATAAATTTGATGGAACAAACTGATACGTTTCGGATCAGGCATCGAAGGGCGAAGTCGAGACATCGGCAGTATGACGGTGATCGACGTGGAAAACAGAGCAAGTTCCATGTTGGAATCGAGCCGAGAAGGCGAAAGGATCAAGTCGAGCCGAGTAATCGAAATTATTTGTACAGAAAAGGAATTACGGCCGTAATTGAAACCTTCACAGCCGTAACTCATATAATCACGGCCGTAAAAGCTATTATCACGACCGTAATCAACTATCGAGGGAAAATGCAGAATTTCAGCAGAACCAGGCTTACGTCCGTAAGTCTAAAAGTTACGGCAGTAACTATTGAAACAGTTTTGGACCCGAGAGGCCTTTACGGCCGTAACGTTATTCTTCACGGCCGTAAATAAGGAGCGGGCCAGATTTTCCCGATTTTTCAATTATTTTATTTCCTTTTTGGTTTTTAGGTTATTTTCCTAATTTAGTATTTTAGTCTAATTAGAATTCTATTTTGAGTAAATTAGATGCTAGGTTATTTTGCTTATTTATATTCTTTTCCATTCATTGTAAAAGACAGTTTAGTTTTGAGATTATTGAATTTAAGTTGAGAGAGTTTTCTCCAATTGAAAGGTTGAGGAGTCCCTTTTGTGTTCTTCGAGAACAAATCCAACTTATCAAATATTGTGAAATATTTGTGGCGTTGAACTTATCGAATATTCGTGAGAATATTTGTGGCGTTTCCAATTAGAATCTTATTAAGGAAATTGACAAGTCCTTGTGGTGTTTCGAAAACCTTGGATCTCGATTTCGCATCGTCAATTTCTTGCGTCGTGAATCTTGGGTCAAGGTCCTATCGTCAATTTTATCTTTCCAGTATTTTAAGTCTTGTGTTCTTGTTTATTTTTTTGTGTTTGATATGATCTAGATCTTTCCTAGGGTTTTAATTTCGTTATTCCGCGTGTTTGTCGAGATTCCCCGATTGGGATTCATCACAAACTTCACGCGTTGGCAAGACAAGTTAAAATTCCTACTCACCACATTGAAGATCTTCTACATTTTGGATCCGGATTTGAAACCTTTAGCGGAACCAGTGGAGACGGACACGAAGGAAATAAGGGCCGAAAGGAAGAAAATACAAGAGGATGAATTAATATGTCGTGGACATATTTTGAATGCTTATTCGAACTGGTTATACGATCTCTACATCAACACTTCTTCGGCAAGAAATATTTGGAACGAGTTGGAAAACAAATACAAGGCAGAAGAAGAAGGTACCAAGAAATTTTTAATCACAAAGTATTTTGATTTTAGATTTTTGGACAATATTCCTATTCTTCCTTAAGTATATGAATTACAAGTACTTATCAACAAATTGAAAGCGCGGTCAAAATAGAACTCCCGGAATCATTTCAAGTGGGGGCAATTATTTCCAAACTTCCAAGTGCTTGGAAAGGATACCGGAAGAAGATTCTTCATAACTTCGAAGATTTTACTTTGGAACGACTACAAAAGCATCTACGCATTGAAGAAGAATCAAGAATGAGGGACAAGAATGAGAATTCTTATGAAGCCAAATCAAAAGCAAATGCTATTGAAAAGGCCGAACACTCCAACAAAGAAAAGTTTAATCATATTGGTCCTGAAAAAGACAAAGGGAAGTTCAAACCAAAACCAAAAGGGTCATACTATGTTTGTGGAAAACCCAGTCATTAGGCCAAGGTGTGCAGGCATAAGAAGAAATCCAATGGATAACATAAAATAAACTCCATTGAAGATGACAACATTGTGACTACAATATGTGAAGTCAACACTATAAAAGGAAAGGTTCAAGGATGGTGGTATGACATTTGTGCTACCATACATGTGTGTTATGATAAGTCTTTGTTTAAAACTTATCATGACTTGGAAGATGGACATGAAATACAAATGGGTAATGAAAGCGGCTCCCACTAATATATTCCATGTTCCAAATATGAATAGGAACTTAGTTAGTGGTGATCTTTTGGAAAAATTCGGAATCAAAAGTGTTTATAAATCTGGTAAACTTGTATTATCCTGTAATGGGATCTTTGTTGGAAAGGGCTATTCTAGTGATGTAATGGTCAAATTATGTACCGTTGACAATAATAATATGAATAAAGTGAATTTTGCTTATATGCTTGACCTTTTACTTTGTAGCATGGTAGATTAGGGCATATAGGCAATAATACTATGAAAAGAATGAAAATGTGTGACATAATATCTTATGATGAAAACAAAGTTTATAAATGCAAAACTTGTGTAGAATCTAAGATGATTAAGAAACATTTTCATAGTGTAACTAGAACAACTCAATTATTAGATCTTGTGCATACCGACATATGTGAATTAAATGATATGTTAACAAGGGGTGGAAATAGATATTTCATAACATTTATTGATGATTGTTCTAGATTTACTTATGTTTATTTATTGAAACATAAGGATGAGGCTTAGGAGTGATAGAGGAGGTGAATACTTCTCTAGTGATTTTAACTTATTTTGTAAACAACATGGCATAATTCATCAATGTAGTGCACCTAGAACACTCGAACAAAATGGTTTGGCGGAAAGAAAAAATAGGACACTTGTTGAAATGATAAATGCAATGTTGTTATATTCTAAATTGCCATTTAATCTTTGGGGTGAAGCATTACTTAGTGCATGTCATATATTAAATAGAGTTCCTTCTAAATTTACAAGAGTATCCCCATATGAATTATGGAAAGGAAGAAAATCAAATATTGATTACTTCAAAGTGTAGGGGTGTCTTGCTTATTGCAAAAACGCTGATCCTAAACGAACAAAACTTGGTCCAAGATGGATCAAATGTGTATTTGTTGGATATGCCTCAAATAGTAAAGCATATCGATTATTGAATTTGGAGGCCAACGTGATAATTGAATCACGGGAAGTAGAGTTCTTTGAGAATTCTTTATCTTCGGATAAAAATATTAAGGAATTAAATAAAGAGATTCCAAACGCTACAAAATCATTTGGAGAAACATCCTCTAAAGGTGTTAATGATCCTAATGAACTTCCTAGAAGCAAAAGAATTCAAAAAAAAAAAAGTATTAGGACCTGATGAAATAGTCTCTCAACTTATTTCTCTTTATCTTATTGAAGGAGATATAAAGAGTGTCATCAGAACAACACCATATGTTCTTCAAACCGAAACAGATCCTAAAACTTATAAAGAGGCTATCTCATCAAGAGATAATATTTTTTGGAAAGATGAAATGAATTCAATAATGTCTAACAATACTTGGAAACTTGTTGATTTACCAAATGGCTCTAAACCTATAGGGTGTAAATGGATGTTTAGAAAGAAGTACAACGCGGATGGTACTCTTAATACCTTTAAAGCCCGACTAGTAGCCAAGGGAGATCAACAAAAGGAAGGAATAGATTATTTTGATACATATGCACCTGTGGCACGCATTACATCTATAAGAATAATGTTTGCCTTAACTTCCATTCATGATTTGCATATACATCAAATAGATGTTAAAACAACTTTATTGAATGGGGACCTTGATGAGGAGGTTTATATGGAACAATCTGAAGGTTTTGTTCTCCCCGAAAACGAAAAGAAAGTATGCAAATTAGTTAAATCATTATATGGTTTAAAGCAAGTACCGAAAAAATGGCATGAGAAGTTCGATTTGACAATTATGTCATTTGGATTCAAACAAAATAGTGTTGATAAGTGCTTATATTCGAAGGAACATGGAAAACGTGTTGTGATTATATGTCTTTATGTGGATGATATGTTGATTATAAGTAATCATATGAAAGGCATAAATGAAACAAAAAGGTTTCAATCTTCCACATTTAAAATGAAAGATCTTGGGCAAGTGGATACCATATTAGGTATCAAGGTCACAAGAAGAAATGAGGGTTTTATGCTTAAACAAACACATTGTATTGAGAATGTGATTGATAAGTTCAAACATTTGAACATTAAAGAAGCAAACACCACATTTGATGCAAATATTAAACTTGTAAAAAATGATGGAAGAGCAATAGCACAACTTGAATATGCAAGTGCTATTGGATCTCTAATGTATGCGGTCCAATGCACTAGATCGGATATAGCATTTGCGATTAGTAAACTTAGTAGGTTTACTAGTAACCCAAGTAAGGAACATTGGAAGGAAACTGGACGAGTTCTTGGTTATTTAAAGAAAACCAAAGATATAGGTCTCCAATATTCCCGATTTCCGGCAATCCTAGAAAGATTTACCGATGCAAGTTGGATATCTAGTACAGGTGAGAATAAATCCACCTCAGGTTGGGTGTTTATTCTTGGAGGAGCAGTAGTTTCACGGAGATCCAAGAAACAAAGATGTATAACACACTCAACAATTGAATCCGAATTTGTAGCATTGGCAGAAGTAGGAAAAGAAGCTGAGTGGTTAAGGGATCTCTTGTATGAAATTCCAATAGGAGATAAGAATTTAAATTCTATTCCCATACTATGTGATAGTCAAGTCACTTTAGTTAGAGCATACAATGAAGTATACAATGGAAAGTCTAGACATATTAGTCTAAGACATGACAATGTAAGGAAATTGATCAAAGATGGAACAATTTCAATCACTTATGTAAAATCAAGTGATAATTTATCAGACCCACTAACAAAACCACTCACTAAGGGATTAGTGAGGACCACATCGAGTAGGATAGAGTTAAAACTTTTTACTTAAAGATTCACCAATGATGGCAACCTTACCTAAACTTACTAAAAAATATTTTTTATGTTCAAAGGGTAAAAACAAGTCATTCGATAAGTGGATAGTATTGAACACTTACAAGATAAGTGTTGGTTGTCATAGAAAATGAGGGATACGTTTTTAAACTTTTGATAAAGTTCGGATCAATAGGATCAAGTATCTGTAATATGACAAAGATATTGGAAGAACTTTACGTATATGAATTTAGAGATGGTGCCGTCTCGATAGAGAGTTCGAAGTTTCTCTCTTAAAAGTTCATGAATAGGATGAACAAAATGCCATAAAAGTGCTAAGCCTGTTATGATAAATATAGAACATAATGATACTTGTGTGTGTAATCTCACCGGTTTCATTACAAAGGAATAATAGGTTCAAAGCTTTTATGCCACCTAGGATTTCAATGACACCTTGTGATTGATTACACTATGGATAGGATTCAAATCGAAAGATATCTATTCCTTATGCATAAGTATTGATAATTTATCAAAATTACATTTTGAACAGTGGGGGGATTGTTAGATATATATGTGTGTGTGTGTGTGTGTGTGTGTATTATTCAAAATGATTAATGATAAACAAAGGAATGATTTTGAAAAGAAACGGAAATGAAAAAATCAAAGGTGGCATCAATCGGATAACCGCGCGGCCGCACGGTGCAAAAACCGTACGGTCACACGTCAATTTTTGACGTGTAATTAATTATATAACCGCGCAATCGCGCGATGATTGAACCGCACGGTGTAAATTTTTGACCGTTATTTAGTTTGAATTTGGCACCTTTTGAAGAATCATTCAATCTTTTCATGAAAGACACCAATTCGTGATTGGTGTTTGGATATCTATAAATAGGTGATCTTACTTTATTTCAAATCACTCAAAAATATTTTTGCATCAAAGATTGATATCCAAAATATCAATTTTATCATTTCTATTTTTAGTGTTCTTGTTTTTATCTCAAATTCTTATTTTGCTTTGTTTGAACTTGAAAAATGCTTGATTAATCCTGAAAATCTATTTGCTATAATCTCAAAAGCAAACTTGAATCTCGGTGAGTACAAATATAGTTTGAGGACAACGTATTTTACGTGTTTGAATCTTATATTTTCTTCTATCATTTTTGTTGTTTTGTATCATTTTCATCATGCTCCTGCGACATATTTTCAACAATATATATTAGTGAGAGAGAAATTGGAAATTTTGGTTGATTTTTTTTAGCAGGAAGTGTGATGTTGGACCTGAATCTAACTATTGATGCGGATGGATCGATCTTCAACGGAATTGAAACAATTTCGGAGAAGCAACACGAATATGGCGGAGGACAAATGGAGAATTCCGGCAGTTCGAGTTCTTCTATTGTTAATGTGGAAATCTCCAACGCCGTCGGCGATGAAGACTCGTCTTTGAATCCCTTCTTTAGTTTTGATATATTGAAAAGTAATGGAGAAGTGAACGACTGCGGGGAGAGTGAGAATCATAGCTTCGGTTTTGTGACGAAGGAGTTTCTCCCGGGAGCTGCTGTGGCGCAGCAGTGTCAGTGGTTGGATCTTTCAGGGAATTACGGTGGGGCGTTCGAGCAGAGGGTTGTCGCTCAGCAGCAGCAGAAACATCAGGTGAAGAAGAGCAGGAGAGGACCAAGGTCTCGAAGCTCTCAGTACCGTGGAGTAACATTCTATCGTAGAACTGGACGATGGGAATCTCACATTTGGTCAGTGATGAGCTAAGGTTTTACTCTCTATATATTCTCTATCTACATATCTCAGAATTGGCTAGAGATTTTTATGTGTTATTGGACCATTAGTTATTTTCTATAGAATACACATTATGGAGCCTCTGTTTTCATTGGATTTCAGTCCATCTAATCTTTAATTATTTCCAACTTATATTCATTGTAGAGTTGCTTAAGACGTTTTAGATGCACATTATCGATTGCCAAGAAGTACGATTCTATGTTTTTATCTGTGAATTTTGCAGGGACTGTGGAAAACAAGTTTATTTAGGTAAGACTACGAATATTTTTATAACCATCACTCTGTTTTCTCTTGAGGAATTGATCGTGGAGCTTTGCTGAACTTTCATAATCATAATTATAATTATAATTTGTTGGGTGGATTTGTGAATAGTGACGTCAAATATTGAAAGTTTGTAAATTCAAGCCGAAATTTGGACAGAGTAACGGCAAGGAAAAACACAAATAAGAAGAATAAGAATAAGGACAAAGCCGAGGCAAGAGTTGAATTCTTTGTCCTTAAGTCGAATTTGCCCCGCAACGGTGCCCACGGATAACGGCAATCGACTCCCAAGATACAACGGCTTCACTTGTGTTTGTAGTACTTCAAAACACAAGTACAACGAACCAAATATAGGCTTATGTACTCCAAAGGATGCAATGAAGGAAAATCAAAACAAATGAAATGATTTTGATTTAGGAGACAAGTGAGGATGAGAGGTGTTTTTGCATATCAAATTGTGAGGAATAGGACACTCAAAGGGTCCTATATATAGATCATGAAAGGGTGTGGACGAAATGGTTTAAGGCCAAACCATGCACCCTTTCCAAACAATGCACCTTTACGAAAATGTGTTTTTTTGCCGGACAATCGTGCGGCCGCACGGTTTAACTCAAAAACCCGAAAATGAAATTGACGTGTGGTCGCACGGATTACCAACCGTGCGGTCGCACGGTCAAACATTTTGACCTGATTTTCGTCTATTTTCGTAATTTCTCATTCATCCGATATTAATTTTCGAAATGCCAAATATACCCTTCAATAATAATACATGCATAGAAATCAAAATTCTCTTTCGGGGGCGTTGCCCCCTCGACCTGACCGGGCAGGTCGATCCCCGTTTGTGCGCCTCGAAGCGGCGAAGTGGCAAACAATTTTGCCTAAACGGATTGAGCCGAGCTTTTGAGTATTTGGCCGAAGTCGACACGAAGTATCTTTAATCGATTTTCAATTCTTGGTTTATTAACCAATATCCAACGTAATTAAAATGAAAACTCGAATTCACAGGGGGCTTCGACACCGCACATGCTGCAGCTAGGTAAGAAATCTTCCTGGATTATGTCTTAAAACATTGGTTTTGAAATTTGAGTGCTTTCTGGTGTCTTCTAGAGTGAGAATTTGTTTGAAAGTTCTGGGATAATAACTTCAGGGCATATGATCGTGCTGCGATCAATTCCGGGGGATTGATGCTGATACCAATTTCAACGTAATTGATTTTGAAAAAGATCTTAAGCGGGTTGGTTGGATTTGCTCCTAGTGTAATCGTATTCGAGTTGATGTCTTTGAGTGCATATTTCAATTGAATTTATGTTCCGCAGATAAAAAATTTAACCAAGGAAGCATTTGTACATATACTGCGTCGCCAGAGCACAGGGTTTTCTAGAGGAAGTTCGAAGTACAGGGGAGTCACATTGCACAAATGTGGCCGTTGGGAAGCTTGAATGGGACAATTTCTTGACAAAAAGTGAGATGCCAATAAATTTCTTGAAATTTATGAAGACTCCTATTGATCTTGCTCTTAACATTTTTCATCTACAGTAGTTTTGTGATCTTGAAAACATTTCAAGTCAAATGCAACTGGTTTATGGGTTATCATATTTTCCTACAGGTATATCTATCTTGGGTTGTTTGACAACGAGATGGAAGCTGCAAGGTTCCAATGAATCATAATTTACTTCCACTCTTTATTATAGATGATTTTAATTTTTATCCATTGATGTAGCTTGATATACTTCTGCTGATGTTAATTAGGGCATATGACAAAGCTGCTATAAAATTTAGTTGAAGGGAAGCAGTCACTAATTTTGAGCCAAGCACATATGAAGAGAAGATTAGCTCTGAGGCTGGTAACGAAAGTAAACATTTCGAGCACATCATAAACTAGAATCTTTGTTGAGATCCCGTTTAAATTAATATATAAATTAATATAACATTTCGAGCACATCATAAATATGTAGCTAGTGGAAACCATAATCTAGATCTGAACTTTGGCATCACTCCTCCTTGTTCTACTGATGGCCAAATCAGGACTACTGAAGCTGATGGCTTCCAGATTCAATGCAGCTCAGATGGCACCCTGCCTATAAATGGAAGGGTAATACGAACATTCATGTCTATAGAATTTAGTTTATCATGTATGTTATACAATTGAAATGAGATGTTTCCTGGTTTCTATTTTAACACTTTTTGCAAATTGTAAGCTGTTTGCTAAGCTTCCTAGCTGCACTTATTTTGTTGTAGGTGCATAACTCTACTTCAGCCACAATGGAAACACAATTATCAAATGAATATGTAGATGTGTGGGACCATCCTCGTATCTGGAAAGGGGTGAATTCCAGTTCTTGTCCCATTTATAAGGTAAGATATTATATTCTGTGTTGATTAACTCATTTGGCAGTTCTCTTTGGTTTTCCTTTACAAATATTTGACCCGGTTGTCATCTGTAATCTTATATGTGTACATGATTCCATTACTTTAGTGTTGAAGGAGCTGGGGTAACATCTCAACAAAATTTCTCCTATTATTTTGTTCTTTAACTTATTGATCTAGAACTTTGTTAAAATCTACCTCTGACGATCTTCATTCTTGCCAATTCTCATAGTGTGTTATTTGCTTCTGAAACCAGTTTATTTTAATCAGAGAATTTCTGTATTTATATACTAAGAGGTCTATTGTCGTCTGCTTTGAATTTATTAGTTGCGAGGGCATATAATCGTCCATATGTTTTCATTTTCAGGGATCAGAAATAGAGAAGAGTATGGACTTTCATTTTTCCGCTAATTGGGCATGGGCACAGAACCCTGTTAATGGGGTTCCTGCAGAGCCACTCTTCTCTACTGCAGCATCATGAGGATTCGCTAATTCAAGTATTGCTGCTTCCTCAGCTGCTGTTCTTCCAAATGAAATAGTACCCAGACACCATTATCTACCTTCAGTCGCCAATTCACTCTATTATGGCCGGAGCTGAAATAGCTGGCAGTTAGATTACGACACCATCTAGACTTCTCTACCTACCAAAGAACAGTCAGTTTGCAACATAAACAACATAGTGAATTTGGTTTCTTTTTGCTGGTCTTTGTGAGTTCTTCTCTAATCTTCCGTTACAATATCGCATGTTAACTGGATTGGAAAATGCTAAAGAGCCCCAAAAATTTGACCGAATTTGTGTGGGCTGTCTTTTTTGTGTGTGGATGTGCAACTTTCGGTCAAACTTTCTGGGTCTGTAGCACGGTTGGGGTTGGATTACACTCTGCTGCTTTTACTTTCGTGTCGTACTACGTACTCTTCGAAATAATAAGATCATTTTTGTTTTACACTAATAAATACATATAAAATTATAATCAAATTTCATCACTTTGGTCAAACATGAGAAACTTTTACCCTCCTTTCCTCCATCTTCAACACATGAAACAAGAATTCACTCCAAGAATCGATAGGTCCAGGCAAACACCAATGTACACAATCATTATATGCACTCACGTTCTCATTCTCAGGTAACCAACGCCAATATTTACCGGGGTGCCCATCTGGCCTCAATAGCATAGCTCGTGTTGGATCGATCAATTTAAATCTCGATCCCTTCTTCTTCTTCCCTTCGATTTTCGCAACCTGAAATTCCCTTAATTGAGTTGTGTAAAAATCCATATTCATACCTTCCAAAACACTCTCATTTCTTTTAAATGGTCTTCGTCGTCTACAATTCCCACCACTATTCCATTCCCCATTTTCAAAGTGAGATGGTGAAAAAGTCCTTAAAAATGTAATCCCTTTGTAGTTTTCTAAACTATTTATAGCTTTAAAAGCTGTTCTGAAAGCTCTCTGGTAGCCGTGAGTTATCCAAAAGTTGGTGACATTTGGGATTTTGCAATAGTTGCAACCCACAAGCTGGTGATTCTCGTAATACATGGCTGGCCGGCGAAACCAATGCCCGGCGCTGAGAATAATGTAGTCAAATTTATCTATATTGCCGGTCCAGGATTCATCAAATTCGTCGAGGTAGAGATTGAAAAGATCGGAGTTATCCTCTTTGGACTTCACGAGAAAGGGTGACCAAAACTGGGCAATGGTGAAGTTGTAACTCACATACTTGGAACCATTGAAATGTGCGTCGATTGGATGCTCCACCTAAAATGAAACAAGATATATCATTTGTTATCAAGCAGTCATAGAATGATCTTCAACATGTTATAGTGATGCAGGAAAGAAACGTTAATTATAATAATTGATTGGATGCTCCACCTAAAATGAAACAAGATATTTCATTTGTTATCAAGCAGTCATAGAATGATCTTCAACATGTTATAGTGATGCAGGAAAGAAACGTTAATTATAATAATTGAGTCTCGTTCGTAACAAACGAATGAATGTTGCTCAAATTTTGTTCGAATCTATTGAAATTCACCATACAATAAAAGTATATTGAAATTCACCAAGAAACTGAAGAATCTGAATATTATTATCAACAAAATGTGTATTTTTAAAGCCCGTAACATGTATTTGTTTTGTTGAAAGTTGAAACAAATTCTAATTAAAACGAAAATTTAATTAAAACTAATTAAGTCTAAATAAACTAGGATCTAGAACATGACAAAAATATAAATAAAGCTAAAAAACTGTCAATGACAAAATTAACCCTAAGCTGACTTGAAACATAAAAATGAACCCGTAAATGATGGAATTTGACCCTGGAAGTTAGAAAATGTCATCTAGAAAAAATGTGAAGAATCGAAAAAAGCTTTCAGATTGCATTCTGACACTGAAGCTGAAAGCCTGAAAGTTACGCATGTTGTCATACATTCTTCTTATTTCTTCATTTTTCTAATTGATTTATGGTTTTCTCTTCTAACTTATCCGGATCACATTTATTTCTAAAAATGTAAAATAAACACACAGTTAAATGTGAGTGCGAATTTACCCTGGATAAGAGGCAGATCAAGGATTGCATGTAGTTCCTTGCCAAAGAATCCCCAACAAAGGCCATGGACTTGCCCCGAACAATGTCAAGAAACTCATAAGGGTCAAAAACGGGCAAATCACAGCCATCGGGCTTCCATTTCCATTTCATGAACCCTTCATCCGGCCTTCCATATTTCATGCAGTTCTGGTGTTCATGTATTGCCCTGCACGTCGTATTCGTGTAGTATGGTGCCTCGGGATTCGATATCCATTCTCCCATAAAAATGTCGCACTTTTCATTTTGATCCTCAAACTCTGTTAATTCATCCTTTCCTTGGTATGTAGGCGAAATTTCTGCAGAATTCTTGAGAGATAGAAAAGGATAATCGAAACGGACTACTGTGAAGAGGATTACTGCTAAGGCAACTGTGAAGAGGATTACTGCTAAGGAGGTTGTTATTAATATAGAGATAGAGATATTTTTTGACAGTAAATGTATAGTTCTATGTTTATTATTTCCATTATTAATAAACGCCATAACTTGGAGAGCTTCAAGAATCTACAGAAACACAACATTTTTTAAGGCTGCCATGGCACGTCGAAAGTTTCAAATGATTTGGCCATTTATACTAGTCCGTGGTTGTAGTTGAATATAATTGAAATAAATCATGTTCCTGCACGACACATATATAATTATAGTAATTAAAATAATTTCTTGAATATTCATGTACTAATACTAATTAAAAATACAAATGAAGTAGCATTTAAATGATAAATTATTAGATCTTAGTAATTGATAGTTCTTTAATTCATGATGTCCCCAAATGTTAAATATTAATTCAGTGATTTTGATCACAAATTGATATTACATAAGAGATTTTGATTAACAGAACACTTTGTTTTACAAATATATATTTTGATCGCAAAGAATTCTAACTGTTAAGCCTCTGTTTGGCAAAACATGTTTAAAAACATATTTTTAAACAACACAATTTTCCAAATTATTTTTTAACAACATATATTTTCTCTCTCCACTTTTTAACCACACATCTTACCTCGAAAACATAAGAGCATCTCTAATTAGACATTGTCAAGGTGCAATGTCTACCCCCCCCCCCTTTTTTTTTTTTTTGACAAATGACAAAAAATGCTTATGTCACATAATTAATGCTAAACATTATCTAACACAATATCTAACTCTAGACATTGCCCCTAACAATTTCTACAATTAATTTAATAATTTCTACTCAATCAATATATTTCTCTCTCTTCCATTTTTCTAGAAAACTAATAATAATTTGTCACATTTGCATATTGAACATTGTTTTTTGATAAAATGTCAATGTTTTTGCTACATGTATAAAGTAGACATTGTCCCATTGCAGATGCTCTAAAAAACCATATTTTTAAATTAACAAACATTCTCCAAATAATCCAATCCCTAGACCAACATTAGATGTCCACTTTAGGGGATAACCAGAGCAATCACAAAAAATGAAGACCCAATAAAACAGGTACAACGAGGTTATGAGGTAAATGGAAGGTATTATAATTAACATCTATAGAGATTGTAAGTATAAGTATAACAGCTTTGTAAAGGAGATTGCAAAAGTACAAGTAACTGATGCAAAGGGATTCACAAGATAATTGAAATCATTCATAGTGAGGTGTGGAGAAGAGAATAGTACTGTTTCTGCATTTTTCTGAATCATAATTTTAGTATTTCCATATTACACATTTGTTTGGTCACAGGGATGAAAAGCGTTGGACAGAACAAATAAGACTGCTAATTATTGACTCATTTTGATGCTCTAAGATCAGTTTTCAAGGTTAACTTGCTCATTTTGCAAATTGTCAATTGATAAGCCATAAAAGATTCGAGTTTCAACAACATCACTGAAACACACATATCCATTATGCATAAATTATAATGTATTATAGATTTACAGTCGTGTGCTACTCAAAAAGACACAAGAACGCCAAAAGACTTACCAACTTGAAGAAGTGTGCTGATAACTTTAAGACTTTAACCTCAGCTACCAGTCTATGTCCTCGTTGCTGCTTGATTTCTTACTGTAAAAACATGGGAAGCGAGCAACTCATTTTCCAGCATGATCCCAAAATTAATTCTCAAAAGTCAAAATATAACTATATAAGCAGAAATTACTCCTCTAAACATAAAACAATGGAGAGAGACAAAAAATAAAACTGCAGAATTTTTCCTTAATACTTTTTTTGTAAACATCCGAAAGCCTTAAGGCTTACAGCACTGAAACATAGCTCCTTATTCCTTAAAACAACTAAAGCATGAGGAATAATCTTGCAAAGATCCAAACGTCAAAATGCAAATAATAAAAAGGAAAAAAAAATCTAAACAAGATATTCAAGGCTGTTATGCAGGGAATGATTTTTTAAAATAAAAGAAACTTTTAATTTCCATTTCAAAATTCATGATGGATGAGATATTTGAGAAGTGAACCTTCGAAGATTATCTGATGAATAATTATGTCCGGTGGGCCGGTGACGAGATCCGAACAGTCGAGCACCGAGGCGGGCGTCGGGCGATTGCGGCAAGCGGCGGCGGAGCTGGGGTGAAGATTGAAGCACAGAACAGTCGAGCACCGAGGCGGGCGTCGGGCGATTGCGGCAAGCGGCGGCGGAGCTGGGGTGAAGATTGAAGAACAGGTCGAGGGCTTCTGTCTTCTGAATCTCTGATTTCAAATTAGATCGGGATTGTTGAGGGTTTTCAGTTTTGGGCCAGAGCAAATGGAGTGGACTTTTTAAATTGGAAATGTACGTAAATGTGAAATTAAAACTTTCACTTTTTAAGCATAATAATAAATTTAAGATATTTTAAGAATTAGATGTTAATTAGTTAATTAATTAATATAATATTATAATAATTATAATAAGTTGTCAAACAAAAACAAAAGTATAATATTAAACCCCTCTCTGGGCGAGATTTCGATACCAAAAAATAGATTCTTCAATCACGTCAACTGTTCACATTAGCAGGTTCACAGCAGGATGGCACGGTCAATTTTGTATTAAAACATAAGAACTGACAGTAATGCCCTCAACAATTGATGAATATGCAGGACACACTTTCAATTGTGTTTGGTCCACATTTTGACTTAAGGCGAGACTCACTTCCAGTTGTATTTGGTCTAACGTTTGAGCTAAACAAGACATGCATTCCATTTTTAGGACTGTTCGTGCATGACATGAATTAAAAATAAAAAAAAATTAAAATTAAAATTATTCCATAAGTATGGAACAACACGGAAAAAAATAATGGGAACACAAAATATTCACGTGATTGGAAATAATAAAAACATAAATGGAACAAACATAATTAAAAATTAAGAGGAAATTATCGCTCGCTCGCCCGTGTAATATTTCGAAGTCAAACATTTTGTGCCATGTAGTCACGCAACTGATCCCACTCGCTTCGTTGCATTTCCGGTGCATTCATCTCGGCAGCAATCTCTTCAGCTGCATTTGGCAAGTCAACCTCTGTAGCGCTTGGGTCATTCTCTACCCTAGTAAAGGCCTCGTCAAGTACTCCGGCTTTCCTTAAGAAGTTGTCTATTCCCATTGATAAGTACGTTTTGCGTACTTATCTTGACTTTAAATTTAGACAATTGTAAGTGTTTTAGAATAAGATATTGCTAATTATATATTTATTTTGTTTGTTTTAGGAAAAATCAAATTTTGGATGCGAAACGGAAAAAATGGACTAAAGCCGTACAAAAAAATGACAACGTGGGACTCAAGTGAATGAATCAAAAGTTGAAGGACTTGAAGTAGCATAAATGAAGACATGGACTGCACATTTGAAAACTCAAGGACCAACTCAACAATATTTGAAAGAATAGAGGACTTGAATATAAACTCTCCAACAATTAGAATTGGGCTTAAAACCTTAATTCATATTTGGACTTTGATGACCTAGATTTAATTGGAGTTGCTCGGCTGAATATATATATATACATATTAGAGGACAAAGAGAGAGAGGGGGGAGATAGATGACAGTCGTGGGAGAGAAAAAGAAGAACGGCCGAGAAAAGAAAGAAGGGTGAACCGTGAAAAAAGAAAGAAGAAACCGAGAGATAGGTGACGGTTGGAGGAGAATTTGTGGTGGAAGTCGGCGGCTGTTGTGAGGATAAAAAAAAAAGGGTCACTGTTGGGAATTGTGAAACAAAGGCATCAACTGTGAGAGAAGAGAGAAACGGTGAGGAGGCTGCTGAATCAAAAAGTGTGGCCTAGTGGAGGAAATAGAGCCACATAGGTTGCTGATTGGTGGATAATTCTTTTGGAAGAATTGTGTGCTGACTTTGGGAGAAATTAATTTGTTAGCAGGTTCGTGGAAAGAAAGTGAGCAGCAGCATTACTTGGGTTGAATGGTGGAGAATTAATTGCTGGGAATTGTGTACGGCAAAAGGTCTCGACTGGATTAAGAGGGAGTCCACGGCTACTGCGGGGAAGAAATAAAAAGGGAGAATTAACTGGTCGGATCTGAATTTGAGGCATTAATCAATTAATTCCAGATTTTCTTTATCGTTAATGATTCGGGTGATGACTTTCTTTTATCTTTCTCGTTCTCCTTATATTAATATGCTAGGCTAAATTTTCTTATGTATTGGATGAAGATGAAATTTGTTGTTTATTTATTTCAATTCGATAACTAGTAGCTTAATAATTTCTTGTGGTGTCTTGATTGATTTTGCATTCTTTATTGTTATTATTATTAGATTGATTGACCACCAATTAAATATATCGTTACTTGTTGTAGTCTTGGAAAAGTCACAATAAGTTGGAACATTGCATGATCAACACACGAACACTAGATGTTAGGAATAACACTATGACATGTGCAATCTAATTGATAATTGTGTGATTTAATGCGTTCTAAACATTCGTATTCGGACTAGGAATAGATTCGTTTCATGTTTAGGGTAGATTTAATTTGTCTTGGAAAAGAAAATTAATTGAATGTGAATTATCGATTGTCAAGCAACGCATGAATGATTTAAACTACGAATTGTTGAATTGAGATAGGTGATAACAAGTGGATTCGGATTCCAATACATGCTCTCCATTCATATTTTACTCCCAAACATTTGTTTTTATTTAAGTTTTATTTATTGCAATTTTTTAGAATAGATAGACAAACAAAACCATCTTTTTATTTTAGTTGTTTTCATTAATTGAGTCGACGATAAACTAGTAATTAGGACTAAACATTATTCCTCGTGGGAACGATACTCTCAACTCATCACAATTATTACTTGTCAACGATCCCGTACACTTGCGGGATTCGAACCGAACAAGTTTTTGGCGCCGTTTCCGGGGAATAACGGATTTAGTATAATTATTAGTTTACCTTTAATTCAATTAAATTTTGATTTTTAGTTTTTAGTTTTCATTATTCTTATTCTTATTTTTACTTTGTTTTGGTTATTCATAATTCCTTATTTTTCTCTTCACATTGGTCATTGAGTAGTATATGTTAGGTTTTAACGAGCCTGAACTATTACCAATAGATCCTGAAATAGAAAGAACCTTTAGACAACGTAGAAAAGAACAAAGAGAAAACAGGGATATGACAAATAATCAAAATCAAAATCAATTGCCACTTGCTCCTCATGAGCAAGAAGCGCAAATTCAACCAGGAGCAGTTCACGATAATACTCAAGCGCTGGTTGGGGATTATGTAAATCCCGCGCCCGCCCCTGTACAACAAACTATTGTTTATCCACCATTCGTGCAGGCAAATTACCACCTTAGACCTGATGTCATAAACTTATTTCAAAATCATCAAGACATCAAGTTCTTTGGTAAGGCGACTGAAAATCCGCATGAGCACATTCAAGCCTTTTTAATGCTATGCGATGTAATCAGTCACGAAGGGATGTCAGCAGACGCTTTTCGAATGCGTTTGTTTCCCCATACTTTAAAAGATAATGCTAAGGAATGGTTACACTCATTAGCTCCTGGAAGCATTGTATCTTGGAATGATATGGTGCAAAAATTCACCATGAAATTTTTCCCTCCATCTCGAGTTCTCCAAATCAGAAATGAAGTTCACACTTTCAAACAACGAGACCTTGAGAGTTACCCTGAGGCATGGACGAGATTCAAGGACTATTTTAGAAGTGTCCAAACTTGGATATACCAAAAAATGCTCAGGTTTACATCTTTTATTTAGGATTGCATCCTGAATACCGCAATATGCTTGATGCTTCGGCAGGGGGATCAATAATGAGATTAGATATTGACCGAGCACATGAACTATATGAGAGAATTGCGGAGAACCAGGCAATGTGGCCTACTGAAAGGGAAATTCCAAGAAAGGCATCTGGTATCCACAATGTCGATGTAGTTACACAACTGGCAGCTCAAATGGAAGTTCTATCAAAAAAGCTAGACAATTTAACTCGACCTGTGCACATGGTGCAACACCCAACACCAGTTTGAGAAGGATGCGGGGCAGATCATGTTACAGCTAGTTGTCCTTTAGCCTCAACACATGGAATGCAACATGAGGAGGTCAGCTACGCCCAGAATTTTCAGAAGTATCAAAATGACCCCTACTCCAATACATATAATCCTGGGTGGAGGAATCATCCTAATTTCTCTTGGTCTAACAATCAAAGTCAGGGCCACGAAGGAAACTTTCAAGCAAAACCACCAGGTTTTCAACATCAACAATCACAACAACAACAGCAGCCAAGGAAGCCATTGTTGGAAGACATGTTTGCACAGTATATGGCAAAGACTGAACAAGTCTTTCAAAATTAACAGGCAGCTATAAAAAATTTGGAAAATCAAATGGGACAGATGGCTGTGGCATTAACAAGCAGAAATCAAGGAGCCTTACCAAGTAACACTGAGAAAAATCCTAAGGAACAGGTAATGGCAGTGGAAGCTATAAATTATGCAGTTATTGAGACACCTTCAATCACAGCTGCACCACCTGTTAAAGCATATGTGCCGCCTATTCCATTTCCTCAAAGGCTTCGAAAGCAGCCAAAGAATGAACAAATCCATGCCATTACTACAAGGAGTGGAGTTCAACTACCAGAGATCACTGTGAAGAAGAAAGGAAATGATGGGGATCAAGTAACTCAAATGGACAAGGAACAAGTAACTCAATCTGAGGAATCAACAAATGCAAATGAAAAAGAACAGTTAGAGATTCCACAAGGTAAGGCACCTACTTCTGTTAATCAACACACAACTCCAGTCCAATTTCCTTAAAGGTTGCAGAATACTAAGTTGGAAAAGAAGTTCAAGAAATTTTTGGATGCCCTCAGAAAACTGCATATTAACATCCCATTCATTGATGCCATAATGCAAATTCCAAATTATGCTAAGTTTTTGAAAGAGATGTTGACAAAAAAGAGGAAGTTACCACAAGATGAAGAAGTGACATTAACCGAAGAATGTAGTGCAATCCTACAACATAAGCTCCCCCCTAAACTAAAAGATTCAGGGAGTTTCACTTTACCTTGCTCCATAGGAAATTCACACGATTTAAATGCTTTAATTGATTCTGGAGCAAGTGTTAACTTAATGCCGTTGTCTATTTATAGAAAATTAGGATTGGGGAATCCTAAAGAAACTTCAATAATCTTGCAGCTGGCTGATAGGACACTCAAGCACCCTTACGGAGTGATTGAAGATATGCTCATCAAAGTTGGAGATCTGATCTTCCCAGCTGATTTCATCATTTTGGATATAGAGGAAGATCAGAACATCCCGGTGATCCTAGGAAGACCATTTCTAGCAACTGGACGAGCTTTAATGGATTTTGAAAAGAGTGAAATAATCCTAAGAGTGGAGGAAAAACAACTAAGCTTCAGCATGAATAATGCACTCAAACAACCTTCATATATTGAGGAATGCAAAAGGATTGACCTCAAAGAAGAGGAAGACTGGAAAGGTCACAAGACCAGGAAAAGAGAAAATGGATATGGTGGATTGGTTGGAAGGGATAAAAATGACAATTTGATAGTGTGGAGGCTGAAGCATGAACAAGAGAATCTCTGCATGTGCAAAAAGTGCAGGGCTGAAAA
This sequence comes from Ligustrum vulgare, assembly GCA_963555705.1. Classification (NCBI taxonomy): domain Eukaryota; kingdom Viridiplantae; phylum Streptophyta; class Magnoliopsida; order Lamiales; family Oleaceae; genus Ligustrum; species Ligustrum vulgare. Next base: position 59,496,468 of record OY743173.1, read on the forward strand.
CTCTCTTTTCAAGCCACCCTAAGTAGTCAAAATATCAAAGTCAAGCTAATGACTATAAACAAGCGCTTCTTGGGAGGCAACCCAATTTTCTTCTCTTTTATTTATTTAGCTTTATATGCATTAGTTTGATCTATTTATTTATTTATTTGTTTGATTTATTTATTTATTTATTTTTTTTTACGTCTTGATCCAATAACACTTATAATGCCTGAATTTCATTTTTGCCTTGATAGGACTGATTCTGCAACAGGAAGATGATCAGGGAACTTTGGGAATGCATATCTCCATCACATTCAGATTGACAGGGAAGTCCTTTAAACTCTCCTATTTATACTTTTTATATACTTGATCTGCTACATTGAGGACAATGTATATTTTAAGTTTGGGGGTGGGTAGTCCATTTTCCTGCTAAAGTTTTCTTTTTATTCAGCATGTATTCAAAAAAAAAAAAAAAAAATTTGAAAAACTTGTTGACATGTGTATTGCCTAGGATATAATATGGATCAAATTTTGCTTTGGTTTGAATTTTGAACAGCATGAAAACAAGAATTTTATGAACTAGTTACTACTTGCTAGATTTCATCTTCACGCGCACATAGCCATTGTTGGATTATTACTTGTGTAGGGATTTGTTTAATACATGTGGGGCAAATTTATGCAATTTGAACTTAGGAATGACTTGATAATCCATGAACTTAGATGATGAGACATCCCAACATTTAAAACTTAGAAACTAAACTTGCTTAAGAGCAGTTTGGGGGTGGAAAGAAGTGGTGAAGGTAGGCTTGAACTTTTAAGGGTCTGTAGTTCCTGAAATGTGTCATTGGTTGAAGAGGTCTTGGTCAACGAGTATAAACCATTGCCGGCATAAAAACAGAAAAATGCCGAAGGTCTTATTCTACTCTGCAAATGCCTTTTTGACTCGAGTAATTAAGTCCGAGGGGTCTTTCAAACCTGGTGCCCTAAAGCCGTCTGGCTTGGGAGCCACCGACCTAAAGCTCGCTACAGGGGTCAATTAGAAAGCAAGTACGGAGAGTGGACTTACACATAAGACAATAAAACATCTTTAACTTTTTGATGTTGACTGTGTGACTCGAGTAATTAAGTCTGAGGGGTCTTTCAAACCTGGTGCCCTAAAACCGTCTGGCTTGGGAGCCACCGACCTAAAGCTCGCTACAGGGTTTCTACCCAAAATCGAATGAATGTGTACATGAAGCACATGAATGAGATTCCCACCCCCAAACTAGAATCATACATTGTCCTCAATGTATTCAAAACACATAAAGAAAATAAACAACGAAATAACAAAGAGGGTTAATGTACTTCCCGGGTTTGGAAAGTTGGTGTTCCCATTTTTTGAAGCTTTGACTTGAATGTTTGTTGGATGAAATGACCCCTTACTTCCTTTTCCATGCTTGGCGTGCATTGTCCCATGAAGCATAATTATCGCATAGGAACTAAAGAAAATAACACAATACACCCAAACTAGGACTTAGAAAAAATTTCGAAATTTTTGACAAGTGGTCGACCCCTGATTTTCAGCCCTTGACATCGCCTCGAAAAAGTGAAAATTTCCCGAGACATGTCCCGGGCATATGAAAGTATATAACTTGGTCTATAACATATCAAAAATTCAGTAAGTTTGAAGTTCATTTTGGTCATGCAAAGAGGTGACAAAGTAGGTGCAGTGAAGCTGAAAACAGGTGCAGTGGTGCTGTGATGCCTTGCAATGGCCTTGCAATGAAGTGCTTTGTAGTGCTAAGATGTTCATGTTGAGTTCTATGCCTTAAATCTTTGTAAACAATGAATGGATGATACACAAATGATGTTTAACATGTAGTGAGGGTGATCATCCAAAAAGATTTGCCAAAACTCAACAAAACACTCATTGTGGCATTTTATCGAGCACCTAGCATGCATATTAAAGAAATCAATGAAAATCATAGAGTTGGAGACTTGAATTAAGCCAAAGATTTTCACATAATAAGCACAATTCAATACACCCATCAACTATCCTAAACCCATCCCCATTTATCTACAATTCACCAATCACATAAAAATATTAAGAACATCAAATTATGCAAGATTTTGTGTAAATGTGTGGAAAAGCTCATACCTTTTAATGTTTTGAATGCAATGTAAGGCATGACTTTGAGTTAAAATAATGTGCAAAATAATGAGGAATGAGTTTGGACTCGATGCATGATGATTTGGGGGAAGAAAATCGGGTTTGAGGTGGCTAGAATGATAGTTGTTGCATTATGTATACAATCTGCCGTTTCTGCCAGAAAAGTACCGTGCGACCGCACGGTTGTAACACCGTGCGACCGCATGGTGTTAATGGACAGTTACTTGAATTTTTTTCAAAATTTGAGTTTTGGACCCTGTTTTCGACCCCTAAATGCCTTCTAATGCTTGCAACCAACTTCTAAACAATATGTTCATGTCCTAAGCTAGGTGATCTAGTGGAAGATTGTGATAAAAAGCTACAAACAAATAGAAAACAAATAAATCCTAAAGATGCTAAAACATGCAAGAATAAGTGCAATGAAGTTTTCAATGCCACTAACATGTCAAAATATGAATCCTAAGCATGCAAGTGATCCTAAAATGCAGTGTGTAGCATCAAAACACTAATAAAGAAAATAGATAAAACAAATAAAGAAAAAGGGTTTGAGAAATTGGGTTGCCTCCCAACAAGCGCTTCATTTAAAGTCTAGAGCTAGACTTTTTGGAAATTAATTCAAGGGCACCTAAAGAAAGCTTTGGATGCCTTTCCCATCTTCTTTCTTTTGGATTTGTTCCACTCCTCATTTGATCTCCAAGACTCGAAATTGCCCATCTCCATATTATAGAACGTGTCCTCATCCAATTCAAATTCAACTATGAAGACTTCCACCTCCTCATCGGGTTTAATTACAAACTCAATTACTTGGCAATCAACAAGGTCAAAACCATGTAAGTTGATTTCTTCCTCATTGATGTCCAAATCTCTATTTAGCTCCACTGTGATTGATTTTTCATCATCTTCAAGTGTTTCTTCAATAGTTGACTCATCTTTGGATTCAATGGCGGGTTTTTCGTCAAACTCCACGGGCATTGACAAGTCCTTCCTATGAATTTCTTCGAGTGGATTATACCCCCACCTTTTAAATTCACTCCAATACATGGAGTCTCCCAACAGCATATCACCTTCATCTAACTTGGCTAACTTCAGAAAGTATTTTGAAATTACCTTTTCACTCCATAGTGGAGGACCATCTCCCACTAGAGCGATGTCCTCGTCCCAATCGTTTGGTACACACTCATCAAAGAGCATGTGACTTGCATCTGACGTGTCAATTGCTTGTTGTCGACATTTCAAGTATTCTTTAAACACTAGGAGTTTTGGTGTGACCCAAATATTGCTCGCATCCAAACACTGTCCATTACAATATATTTTGGAGCAAAATTCACAGCCTGGATATTCTCTAAACATGTCTTCATAGTCCATGTTGAAATCATTTATTGCAAGCCAATGGTAGATTCAAATATACCTCGCAAGAAAAACCAAACATGGGAAGGCTTAAAATTGTGGTGGATAATCCAAAGTAACAAAATAAAAATAAACTAAAAAAAATAAATAAAAATAAAAAGGTAAAAAGTCCGAATTAGTGAATGTAATCTAAAAATAAATTTAAACTACAATCCCCGGGAACGGCGCCAAAAACTTGACGACACTCCGTAAGTGCACGGGTCGCGCAAGTAATAAAGTGGAATTTAAGTCCGAATATCGTTCCCACAGAGATTGTTTTAAATTGTATTTTAGATTACTACCTTAACCGGAACTAAAGAAGCTTAGGATTTGGAAATTTTAAATTAAAATTAAACTAGAAAGAACGAGAAAATTTGATTTAGAGAAAATATGACAAAAACATGCTAGAATTGAGAATCCACATTTATTCCATTAAATATGCATTAATTTAAACATCTAACAATAATTCACGAGGTTTTGAAAATCCATATTCCTAATATTGTCAAGACTCCCTTTCGGACAAGAATCAACACCTATTTCTATACACAATCCGACTATATTTCTATGACGAATCTAAATGTATAGAAAAGCATTACAAGTTTTGTGAATACTATAGCAGATAACACAAAGCATAGGGGTATATTTCTATCCCCTATCGGACTTTGTGGCAATTGATACAAGTTTACTGAAATCTCAATCTTTCGAACTTAAGAAATCACTACCTAAATTCATACAACTAGTGATCAAGTAATTGCATGATAAAAAAGTATAAATCAATTGCTCAAACCCATGAATTATGAAATTAAATGATAATCAATACATAAAATCCGGAAATAAATGCTTCATCACAATTCTAACATTGAAAATCTAGCCTAGATACATAATTGAATATAAATCACAAAAGGAATGGATAGATGTCACCCTATTCATGCCCTTGATCTTCGTTCTTCAATTGTGTTCTTGGCGTGGCATGGATCCCTCGGCACTTCGACAGCGTTTTGGCCTCTCTTCAATGAATTGGGAACCCCTAATTTCGTGCCTTAGGTCTGGTATATATAGATGCTCATGAGAATTAGGTTAATTATGGAGAAAACTGCTGAATTCCGCGTAAAAAGCCCAGCTGAGGCCCAGTCGGGACTACCGTGCGGCCGCACGGTTCAAAAACACGCGGTCGCATGACTCTGCAGGTAAACTTCAGTCGCCGAATTTTTTGACCGTGCGACCGCACGCCTTGTTCAACCGTGCGGCCGCACGGTTGTAATTCCGGCTGCAATTTTTATCTTTTAAATTCTGCAACTTGGTCCCTGTCTTTTAATTACACAGCAAGTCCTCCAACTTCTGATTGTTGTAATTTAACCCCTGAACTTCTGATTTTTTCCAAATTCGATTTTTTCTTCAAATTAGCTATTTGATTGACTGCATCAATTCTTGAATTGCTCACTTTGACCCCTTTTACATCCAATTGCTCAATTTTAGCTTCAATTCCTTTGTTTTCTCGACTTTGAGATTATTTCTGAAATGTAAACAAATAACACAAAATAAATAGCGAATATTCTAAAACAAACATATAAAATCCTACTTTTAGGATAGAAATAAGTGTATAAAATACACTTATCAGGTCACATAGAACGCAAATGAGAAAAGTATTGCACAAAGATGGTAAAAGACATGGATATAAAAAGAAAAAGTCATCCAATATATATATATATATATATATATATATATATATATATATATATATATATATATATATATATATATATATATATATATATATATAAATTGTTTCGTATAAGCTTGTTGATTGAGACTTTGATACTAAAGGCATGGATTAGGGAACCGCTTACCATTGATTGTTTGGGCAGACTTAGCTAATTCTGACCACCTGGTGTGGAAAAATGCAAATTTTTGATGTTTAGAAACCACATGAATAGAAGGAACCTTGGGATTCGAGAGAAAAGCAGTAAGTTGTGATCATCTATGAGTGATGCAAGGAAAATCATTAGATTCATTAGACTGACCACATGGGATTCAGGCTTGATATTGCATAATAAGCTACACAATGTTAAATATATCATTTACATGAGTAGGAGTTTGACATTGGCTATTCACTCACACACTTGACAATCTGGCATGAGATAACTAAAGTTATTTTACCTTATTGTTCATAACTCTTGCTAAAGTACAAATTGATCTGGATTATTGAGGCATATGGTATACATGTTGACATAAAAAAAAATATATATATATTTGTTCTTTGCTATTTTGATTCATTAGTTTTATTCTATCTTATTCGAGGACGAACAAGAGTTTAAGTTTGGGGGGTTTGATAAGTACGTTTTGCGTACTTATCTTGGCTTTAAATTTAGACAATTGTAAGTGTTTTAGAATAAGATATTGCTAATTATATATTTATTTTGTTTGTTTTAGGAAAAATCAAATTTTGAATGCGTTTGGATGCGAAACGGAAAAAATGGACTAAAGCCGTACAAAAAAATGACAACGTGGGACTCAAGTGAATGAATCAAAAGTTGAAGGACTTGAAGTAGCATAAATGAAGACATGGAATGCACATTTGAAAACTCAAGGACCAACTCAACAATATTTGAAAGAATAGAGGACTTGAATATAAACTCTCCAACAATTAGAATTGGGCTTAAAACCTTAATTCATATTTGGACTTTGATGACCTAGATTTAATTGGAGTTGCTCGGCTGAATATATATATATACATATTAGAGGACAAAGAGAGAGAGGGGGGAGATAGATGACAGCCGTGGGAGAGAAAAAGAAGAACGGCCGAGAAAAGAAAGAAGGGTGAACCGTGAAAAAAGAAAGAAGAAACCGAGAGATAGGTGACGGTTGGAGGAGAATTTGTGGTGGAAGTCGGCGGCTGTTGTGAGGATAAAAAAAAAAGGGTCACTGTTGGGAATTGTGAAACAAAGGCATCAACTGTGAGAGAAGAGAGAAACGGTGAGGAGGCTGCTGAATCAAAAAGTGTGGCCTAGTGGAGGAAATATAGCCACATAGGTTGCTGATTGGTGGATAATTCTTTTGGAAGAATTGTGTGCTGACTTTGGGAGAAATTAATTTGTTAGCAGGTTCGTGGAAAGAAAGTGAGCAGCAGCATTACTTGGGTTGAATGGTGGAGAATTAATTGCTGGGAATTGTGTACGGCAAAAGGTCTCGACTGGATTAAGAGGGAGTCCACGGCTACTGCGGGGAAGAAATAAAAAGGGAGAATTAACTGGTCGGATCTGAATTTGAGGCATTAATCAATTAATTCCAGATTTTCTTTATCGTTAATGATTCGGGTGATGACTTTCTTTTATCTTTCTCGTTCTCCTTATATTAATATGCTAGGCTAAATTTTCTTATGTATTGGATGAAGATGAAATTTGTTGTTTATTTATTTCAATTCGATAACTAGTAGCTTAATAATTTCTTGTGGTGTCTTGATTGATTTTGCATTCTTTATTGTTATTATTATTTGATTGATTGGCCACCAATTAAATATATCGTTACTTGTTGTAGTTTTGGAAAAGTCACAATAAGTTGGAACATTGCATGATCAACACATGAACACTAGATGTTAGGAATAACACTATGACATGTGCAATCTAATTGATAATTGTGTGATTTAATGCGTTCTAAACATTCGTATTCGGACTAGGAATAGATTCGTTTCATGTTTAGGGTAGATTTAATTTGTCTTGGAAAAGAAAATTAATTGCATGTGAATTATCGATTGTCAAGCAACGCATGAATGATTTAAACTACGAATTGTTGAATTGAGATAGGTGATAACAAGTGGATTCGGATTCCAATACATGCTCTCCATTCATATTTTACTCCCAAACATTTGTTTTTATTTAATTTTTATTTATTGCAATTTTTTAGAATAGATTGACAAACAAAACCATCTTTTTATTTTAATTTTTTTTATTAATTGAGTCGACGATAAACTAGTAATTAGGACTAAACATTATTCCTCGTGGGAACGATACTCTCAACTCATCACAATTATTACTTGTCAACGATCCCGTACACTTGCGGGATTCGAACCGAACACCCATCGTGGCTACGACAACTGTAATTTGTGCCCTGAACGAGTAGCTTGGCATACGGTCAAGAATTTTCCATCGTTGTTTCCAAACCCCAAATGCGCGTTCCACGACATTTCTATATGATGAATGTTTGTAGTTGAATCTTTCACGATCATTACGAAATCTACGCCGGCGTCCCGTAGCTTCATCTCGAAATTGCTGGAAGTGGTATAGTATATCAGAACCCTTATATGGGGCCATGTGCCCTGGCCGATGTGCGAAAGCCGAAACCTGAATCAACAAGGTAATACTTTCCTAGCGCAGGTTATGGAAAATGAATATCAGGACTATGAATAGCTCGTGTGAGTATCCGTGCATCATGTGTATTCCCAGTGGTGCCTGGAAATACAAAAGTAAAACAGAGATTGAAATCAACAACTGCAAGGACATTCTGGGTCGGAATCCCTTTTCTCCCGATGAAGTGGATCTTCCCATGTCGAGGTTGAACCGCACGAACATGCGTGCCGTCAATTGCACCGATGCAATTCCTAAATATCGCATGCTTCTTCGCATCTGGTTTATGATGAGTAGGCCTTTGATTGTAATTTGGATCTGGTTTGATCAATCTCGCAGCAAACGCGACTACTACCCGAAGCACAGTTTTGAAATAGTGCCCTACAGTTTGCAAAGAATGGTTGAATAAGGTTTGCACTTGTCTATACCCTTTTCCATGTGCTAAGATGCACAAAAACATCCCACTTGTTCATACACATCTACGTGTTGACCACTCTCTAAACCATACTCGTCCTGAAGAATGTGTGCAAAGTGTCGCAACATAGGTGGATACATTCGAAATTCATTGTAGCACTTGCTACCATTCCCTTCCATTAGCTCGAGCATGAACATGTGACCGTTCCTTGGGAAGGGAAACTTTCTAATACGTTGCCTCTGCTTTTGGTAGTAATGTCGAACTGAACGTTCCGTAATACTACAATAACGTAGCCACTCCATAATGTCTTCTTCCATTGAGTTCATAAATCCCTCTTCTCCCTCATCTTCGTCAGATTCCGGTTGCAGTACACAATCGAAATTCAAATCATCCATTAGTGTCGTACAAATACAAGTAGTTGCCCTTGACAGGGAAATTTGTAATGCTTCAATCAATCTTGACAGAAGGGATGGAATAAAGAGAAGAAATTTTGATATTGTTCTGCTTCATAAATTCAAGACATAGTAATCTCACTAGCTAGAAGGAAGAAAATGTAGAAGAGAGGGATTGGAGTAATAAGACTGGGGAAATAATTTTGGAGCATTCAACCAATTACCTTGACCCTGTCATAGAGGATATCTAAAACGAAGATGTTTTTATAGATAGAAATTTGGGGGTACTAATACAAAAGCTAGGAAGAATAAAATCTGATACACCAAGTACTTTTTCAAGACTAGTTAAAGGTGATGTAAAACAGAGCACTTTTTCTACATTTTAACAGAAAAAAGAATCTCACTTTGATTATAGTCAACATGCATGTGTTACGTACTCATAGCTTGGAAGGAAAAAAATATTTGGCTGCTACCTTTCACTAAACACCAAATTGACCATCAAAGCAATAAAGATATGCATGTAAGGCACAAGAAAAGTTAGAATACGGAATAATCCTACACTCTAAATGAGTGACATACATAACTAAATTCTATAATCAAGCCGAGGGATGGATTAAAGTTACACCTACCAGAACAAATGAAATCGCAAATCATTTCTTAACATTCTTGAAATTGTACTCCAACCACGCGAACTTCTCGTCACTGTCTTCAATCAAGGAGAAAATTTCTCTGTTTCGTTTGTGCGTGAGAAATATTAATGCAAAGTAGTAGAACTCAGTCTTCTTCTCCAACTTCCCCAAGCCCAACAATTCCTTAACACATGTCTTCGGGTCAGTTCCAGGTGCACCCAAGACTTGTTCAGTTTTCGCAACAACTTCTTCCTTTGCATCAATAAGCGATCGATGGAATATGATAATTCCCGAGCCAAGACCTTCTTCCTTTTTTCCTTTCCTTTCTTAGTTACTGACTTGTGTTTGTCACCGCTAGATTTAGTGGAAATCTCCATCTTCACCGTCCCCGTCTCAGTGACAGGATCATCACTAGAGCCACTGCTTTCCACGACTATCGGGACCTTGTCAAGGTTGTCCTCTGACGGGCTTGCCTGAAACATACCGAATCCCGTTCGAGAAAGTTTTGTAGGGGTCGTGGCAAACTGGTCATCGTCGTATGTGTCCCCAAATAGCGCCCGGTATCGGATGTAAATCTCGTGACAGTCTTTGTTTTTAAATTCCTTGTAAGCATCATTTTCCTGCAATTAATTTTCATTAGTTCATGTGAAGATAACTTTTGTTAGTCCAGAAGAACAATTGAGCAGCAGACAAGTTGATAATGCATAGAAGAAAATACCCAAACAAGTTCCTTATCTCTTTTATCAATTTTAATGTTACAAAAATCTGCCTATGATTAATCAACCGCCTTTTCCACGTGCTACCATTTTGTAATTATGTGCATGTTGCATGGTCACTAGGCATTATAACAATGAATCTAATTGAACAATGCATAAAACTCTAGTATTTGCTATATGCATAAAACTCTAGTATTTGCTAAGAAGGCTGCTTTGTCTCATAAAGCAACATCTGAAGGATGAATTTGGTGAACGGGTTACATTACCTTAATTTTCCTATCCCACCATTCATCGTCGGCAACAATTCGATGTTTGGTTGTGTTGTACTCGACCCCCGTACATCGAAGAAGTGCCTGCACGTTATTGTGATCACGCCCTATAGCGTCCCAACGATTTTTTAGCTGTTGCTTGGTCCAATTCTTTTCCGCAATGGAGTTAAACAGGAAGATTAGGCGCTCCCAGCCATGTTTCGTGAAGCATTTCCCATGTCGATGTCCTTCATCGATAACTGTCTCACAGGCAATGACGAAGGCTTCGTGCTCCCGTGTGTTCCACTTCGCATTTTTCCTACCCACTTGAACGTTCCGGTTGCACTCTGGGGGAACTCGTTTAGATGGATCGGGAGGAAGGTATGCCCCCAGTGTGTACACAAATCAGAAGAAAATAATGTATTATGACGAGATTCATGAACTGAAGCAAAAATAAATAAATACGTAAAAGTAAAAGAAATCACCATTTTCGAATGCGCCCCAGCTCAGTCATGAAAGAAACCCATTACTGTAGATAAAATTTCAAACGTTACTCGGTTCGTAGCCTAAAGCATACCTGTGAAAAATTTGGGTTCATGGCTAAAGTGGGAGGAAAGCCTCGTCGCACTCGTTCGGGCTGTAATCAAGCAACGGGAATGGCGCAATTTCAGGCAAAATAGAATGACGCCTGAGTGAAGAAGTTTTGGGGAACTATTTTTCTCGAAATTCTAGTCGTGATTCTACGTTGTACAGCCTTCAGCGGTCGGCGACAGCTCCGGATGAATGGATTTCAGGCTGGAGACAAACATACAGTGGTTGTGGATAGTTTGCCTGTCTGGGTTCGTGATGCCGAAGACAGATGTTCTGGTGGTTGAAAGAGTGAAGGCGTGAAGTAATGGCAAGGATAGACATGGAAACTCAACGGTAAAAATGGTGTGAGGTGTACAGGAACTTTCTGAAAATGTTGCTTTTAAGTTCCACAAACAGACAAATTTTTTTATCAAAAGTTGATAAAATTTTAGGGAATAAGCACGCCCAGACAGGGTAATATTAAATAATAAATTAAAACAATACATAATCTACAACCACTCCACTCCACTCCATTCCAACACAACTCCGAACTCACCCCACCACCCCGACAACCCACACACACACCCACTCCACACCATAAAATAACTTTTTTCCTTCTACTTTTCCATACTCACCCCACCCCCAACACCACCTTACCCACCCCACCCCACTCCTCCCCAACCCCACCCACCCTGCCACCACTCACTCACTCACCCACCCCACCCCCACCACACAACAAGAGTGATTTTACTTATATTTTTTTCTTATCTCACCCACCCACCCCCACCCCAATCACCCACCTACTAGTCCCATCCCATCACATCCACTCACCCACCCTTCACATCCCACCCCACCCCACTCCACTCCACTCCAAAAATAAGTTTTTTTTTTTTTTTTTGGAGATATTTTTCCACCTTCCCAACCCACCTCACCTCACCCAAAATTATTTTTTTCTACTACTTTTTCACAACTCGCCCAGACCCTACCCTACCCTATCCTACCCCGCCACCTACCCCACCCACCCCACCCCACCCCAAATTAATTTTTTTGTTCTAATTTTCGACTCTCCCTCCAGCCTCGGCCTAGACCCTATCCCAATCCACATCATCCAAAATAATTTTTTTACTACTTTTTCACGACTCGCCCGGACCCTACCACGCAACCCAAAATTAATTTTTTTCCCTAATTTTTCACACCTCTACCCACCCCCCGACCATACCTCGCCACCCACGCCACGCCGTCCTACCCCACCCAAATATTTTTCTTCTATATTTTCACACCCCACCATAACAACCCACCCAAAAATGATTTTTTTTCTATTTTTTCACACTTCACCTCAATTGCCCCATCCTATCCCACCGCACCCCACCCACCCTACCCACCCCACCCACCCTACCCACCCCACCCCCATCCAAAAATAATTTTTCTTTTATTTTCTCACACTTCCCCCAACCGCCCCACACCATCCCACTGAACCGCACCGCACCCCGCCACCCACCATACCCCATAAAAAAATTATTTTTCTTCTATTTTTTCACACTTCACACCAACCACCTCATCTCAACCCACCCTACCCCACCCACCCACCCACCCAAAAAATAATTTTTTTCTTCTACTTTTTCCAACCCCCAACCCGACCTCGACCCCACCCTACCCACCCCACTCAAAAAAATAATTTTTTTCTTCTTCTTTTCCCCTCCCCGACCTACCCAAAAAAAATGATTTTTTTCTTCTACTTTTCCAACCCCGACCCCACCCCACCCCCACCAACCCACCCACCCCGACCCTACCTCACCACAAAAAATGATTTCTCCTACTTTTTCTAGCCCCACCCGACCTCTACCCCACCCCCAAAATCACAGTCAGTCACATAAGTTGACACGAGATCGCAGTTAAGTCACACAAGGTCACACAGAGTCACAATTACAAATTTAATTGTAAAACCCCACCCCTCCAAAGTCACAGTTGGTCACACGAGGTCAAAGTTCGGTCACACAAAGTCGCATTTTGGTCAAACGAGGTCACAGTTAGGTCATAGGAAGTCACAATTAGGTCAAACAAGGTCATTGTTAGATCACATGAGGTCACAGATCGATCATATAAAGTCACGCTTCGTTCTTACAAAGTCACAGTTCGGTGACACATAGTTATATTTGACACAATTGTAGGTCACATCACGTCCTCGTCCAATGGTCACACCAAGTCACAGTTGGTCACAATCTATATAATTAGTCACAATGATCCATAGTCGATTACATATTATTTATTTATTGGTCATAGGTCATAGTAACCTAATAATTGGTCATAGTCATCAATAATTGATCACAATTTATTTATTGATTGACCAAAACTTACTTGTCTTCTTGATCACGTTCGCACTTATCATAAGTCGCACAAACTCACAATTAGTCAGTATTTTGATCACATATACCTATAATTGATCAAAATTATCATGTAATTGGTACGTATTATTTATTTATTGGTCATAATTTACACGTTTCCTCAATCACAATTAGTTAACATTTTTGTTACAATTACCTAATATTTGGTCACATTCCGTATTCTTAGTTTTCTTGGTCACATCCTCCATTTCTCACAAGTCACAATTAGTAAATATTTTGGTCACATTTACCTAATAATTGGTCACATCCCGTACTTGATCACACAAAGTCACGATTTGAACATACAAGGTCACAGTTCGATCACACAAAGTCTCAATTCGGTCATACAAGGTCACAGTTCAATCACACGATGTCATAGTTCGGTCACATGTGTTACCAAACTATGACCTTGTGTGATCGAACCGTGCCTTCGTGTGACCAACTGTGACTTTATGTGATCGAATTGTGACTTTGTGTGACCGCATTTTGCAACTAAACCAATTGTGATCTAACTATGACCTCGTGTGACCAAATTATGACCTTGTGTGATCAAACTATGACCTTGTGTGACCAACTGTGACTTTAGGAATGTATGGGTAGATGGGTGAAGTTTTTCAACTAAATTTGTAATGTGACATTGTGTGACCAATTGTGACATTGTGTGACATGTTGTGATTTTGCATGTGAGGGTGGGGTGGGGTGATCGAATTATTAGGTAAGTATAACCAAAATGTCGACTAAATGTGACTTTGTGTGACTTATGACGAGTAGGGAATGTGACCAATTATTAGGTAATTATGACAAAAAATATTAACTAATCATGAAAAAAAACGAGTGAGTTGTGACCAATAAATAAATAATACGTGATAAACTATAAATGATTGTGACCAATTATATTAAAGGTTGTAATCATTTATAACTTTTTATGACCATTGGACGAGGAAAAGTATAAGAAAAAAATCATTTTTGGGTGGGGTCTGTTGATAAGTGTTATATTCAAGTTTATTTTATGCACTTATGCCCTTGAATATACCATAATGTGATTCTATCTAAGTATTATTAATGCATTTTATGTTTTATGTTGTATAGGATCCTAAAAGAGGAGAAAAGAAGAAAAAAGGACCAAATTGCACTAAAAACTGAAGTTTGGGGACTTAGGTGCAAATACCTTTACGGCCGCAAGCAAAAATCCTCACGGCCGTAAGTGCGTGATTGAAACAGACAAAATTAAGCAGAAAAGATGTTACGGCCGTAAGAAACATATTTACGGCCGTAACCTTCAAAGAATGAAAAATGTGCAGAAACACAGTTACGGCCGTAAAGGTACATGTCACGGCCGTAACCTTCAAAAGATACAAAATCAGCAGAGACTCAATCACTGCCGTAAAAGAATCTTTACGGCCGTAAATCTTAAAGTCAAAAATTTCCTTATTTCCATTCTTTCCACATTTTTCAATTTCTTGCTCCCAAAGCTAGGGCACGAAATTGAGGCTATAAATAGGGAAGTTCATGACAAGAAAAAGGGAAGAAAAATATATTTTGAAAGCCACAATATCAAGGTTTGAAGAGAAGAAATTCCGGGCAAAAATCAAGGTGAATCAAGACAATATTTTTGGGGAGTTCTTCATGGCTATGCGTGGCTAATCTTCTCAACCTAGTTCAAGGGTGACGTTGTGTTCATATTATTCTATTATTCATTCCTCAAACTCGTAACGTAGTTCTTGTTTTTATGTTTTATTTATTGGATTTCTCATGAACATTAATTTCGTCAAGACAATTTATTAATTGATTAAGGCCTTGTCTTTTAATTATTGTGTTGATGTTTTCTAATTTGGGTAATTGGATTCGTATTTATCTTGTTATCCAAATCATAGTAGCAATTGGTAATTTTATATTTCCATATGAAAACCCAATCTAGATTAATCAATTCGAGCATATGTAATTGATAATTTAGTTCACCTAATTCTTCTTGTTTTCACATAGTTAATGAATTAAATCTAGGGAGCTTATTCTAGGTTGTTCATTCACTCTAAATTGATTGGAGAACTAATTCTAATTGATTATTATTAAGGAAGAATTGGATTAATTAGAGCTTTTTGATTATTCCGGGTGATAAATAAAACAAAGGAGATAGTACATGCGTTGCTTGGGGAATGACAATATTATAATAGGGCACAACCGAACCTGAGAACTAGGATTCTTTATTATTTGATTTTTATTCCAGCTATTTTACATCTTTATTTGATTATTTAGATTAATTGAAAATTTCAACTCAAAACCCCCCTTATAAATCTAATTGACATGGCATTAAATTAGTTTCCGTTCCTCGTGGGATAGACCCTTGCTTCCGCTATCACATTTAAATTTGAGTTTTGGCAAGTAAGGAAATTTAATTAATTCTTGGTGCATCGCGACGCGCACCAAGTTTTTGGCGCCGTTGCCGGGGAACGGTTAACCAATTTTCTGTTTAATCAATTAGAATTTTATTTTCTGCATTTTTATTTATTTATTTTTATTTTCGGTTTATTTTAAAAAAAAAAATATTTTTTAAATTCCGAAAATTTTATTTATTTATTTATTTATATGCATAAAACTCGATCCACAAATCCTGAATATTTTCTATTTGATCCAGAAATCGAGCGAACTTTTCGACATTGAAGAAGGGAAGCACTAGAACCAATGGCAGCTTATAACCTCAACAACAGGACACTTAAACAATTGGCCACTCCAGATGTCGCTCAACAGCCACTCTGTATCACTTTCCCGACAGTGGAGGAGGGAAAAACTTTTGAACTCAAATCTGGACTCATTCACTTGTTGCCAACTTTTCTAGGACATGCTGGTGAAGACCCCTACAGGCATCTCAAGGAATTCCACGTGGTTTGTGACAGTATGAGACCCACTGGTATTACCGAGGAACAAATTAAAATGAGGGCCTTTCCATTCTCGTTAAAGGATGCCGCTACTGATTGGCTATACTGTTTACCATCCGGATCAGTCACCACCTGGAATGACATGAAGAGGCTATTTTTGGAAAAATATTTTCCTGCATCTCGGGCTGGAACAATCCGGAAGGAAATTTGCGGGGTTCGTCAAAACAATGGTGAATCGCTGTATGAATATTGGGAGCGCTTCAAGAAGCTCATCTCGAGCTGCCCCCATCATCAAATCAGCGAACAACTACTGGTGCAATATTTCTACGAAGGACTACTACCAATGGACAGAAGTATGATAGATGCCGCAAGTGGAGGTGCCTTAATGGATAAAACACCGGAACAGGCTCGGGCTTTGATTTCCAACATGGCTGAAAACACTCACCAATTTAACCCAACCCGAGACATGCAAGTTCGCCGCGTGAATGAGGTAAGTAGTTCCAATATAGAAAGTCAACTGTTTGAACTAACAAATCTCGTTAAACAACTTGCTGTAGGAAGTGCACAACAAGTCAAAGCATGCGGGATATGTGCTAACTTCGGACATGCAACGGATGCGTGCCCGGTGCTCCAAGAGGAAAACAGTGAACAAGTGAACGCTGCTGGAGGCTTCCCATTTCAAAAACAACAATACAATCCATACTCAAACACTTACAATCCTGGCTGGAGGGACCACCCGAACTTGAGCTATGGAAATAACAAACCTCCGGGTTTCGTCTCCAACAAGCCTCAAGGAAATTTTCAACAACAAGGAAATTTCCATCCACAGGGACAATATCAGCAAAGGCCACAATCATCAGGTATGCCTCTCGAAGAAATGATGAAAACTTTGGCCACTAACACTCTACAATTTCAACAGGATACCAAATCCAGCATTCAAAACCTGGAAAATCAAATGAGTCAAATGGCCACAGCTATCAACAGACTGGAAGCACAAACAGGAGGAAAGTTGCCATCTCAACCCGAGGTGAATCCGAAGAATGTAAGTGCAATTACTCTTCGAAGTGGAAAAGAAATTGAGGCGCCACAATCAAAGCCAACCGCGAGTGAAGAGGAGGTTGAAGAAAAAGAAGTCGAAAAGAAAAACAGCATTCCACGAAACTCTCAGGTAAAAACCGAACCTATTGTGAATGCGAAACTAACTCCACCGCTTTTTCTGAGCAGGTTAGCGAAGGCGACTAAGGAAAGCAAGGAGAAGGAAATTCTGGAAATGTTCAGGAAAGTGGAAATCAACATTCCACTGTTGGATGCAATCAAGGAAGTGCCCCGTTACGCGAAGTTCTTAAAGGAGCTGTGCACCAACAAACGGAAGTTGATGGGAAATGAAATGGTAAGAATGGGGGAAAATGTGTCAGCACTCTTCCAAAGGAAACTGCCCCCAAAATGCAAGGATCCAGGTATGTTCACTATACCTTGCCAAATAGGTAACACTAAACTGGATCGCGCATTAATAGATTTAGGTGCATCTATAAATGTAATGCCTAGGTCTACGTACAATGCATTAAAACTTGCTAATATGACTGAAACAAATGTGATTGTTCAACTAGCCGACCGTTCAAATGCTTATCCGGATGGGGTAGTTGAAGATGTTTTAGTGCAAGTAGGGAACCTAGTATTTCCCGCAGACTTTTATGTCCTAGACATGAACGACGACCATTCCCCTAATTCCACCCCTATTCTGCTAGGAAGACCCTTTTTATGGACTTCTCAAACTACTATTGATGTTAGGAAGGGGGTATTAACTATGGAATTTGATGGGGAGGTGGTGCAATTTAACATTTATGATGCAATAAAACACCCGAATGATATTTATGCTGCATATTTTATTGACATAATTACCCCTACTGTGCAGAAAGTATTTGAACTAAATTGCAGGGACGTACTAGAAACAGCTATTTCTGAATCATTGAGTCAAATTGATAACGATGATGTGGGGATGAGTAGGGAACTGCAAAATGAAATCATTGCACTTGACTCGTTGGAACCCGTGCCGCACATGTACACTATTAAAACAATCCAATTGACAAACTATCCTAACAAATTGCTACCCTCTGTCTTGCAGGCACCCGTAGTGGAAATGAAAACCCTACCAGCCCATTTGAAGTATGCATTTCTTGGTGATGGAGAAACACTCCCGGTAATCGTTTCATCCAACCTCACCAAAGTGGAAGAAGATAAGCTGGTTCGGGTTCTTCGGGAGCATAAAGAAGCAATTGGATGGACAATTGCAGATATCAAAGGAATCAGTCCATCGATCTGTATGCACCGGATATTACTTGAGGAAGGAGCTCAACCATCAAGGCAAGCTCAACGAAGACTCAATCCGGCAATGATGGACGTGGTGAAAAAGGAGATCTTAAAGCTGTTGGGAGCAGGAATGATTTACCCAATTTCAGACAGCAAATGGATCAGTCCCGTGCAAGTGGTGCCCAAGAAATCTGGAGTGACAGTGGTGGAAAACAAAGATGGCGAGCTTGTACCGACTAGGGTGCAAACCGGGTATCGAGTATGCATCGACTATAGGAAGGTAAATGCCGACACTCGAAAAGATCATTTTCCCCTTCCCTTTATCGATCAAATGTTAGAAAAATTAGCGGGTCATTCCCATTATTGTTTCTTAGATGATTTTTCTGGTTATTTTCAAATTGCCATAACACCTGAGGATCAAGAAAAAACCACATTTACTTGTCCATTTGGCACTTATGCATATAGGCGCATGCCTTTTGGTTTGTGCAATGCTCCTGCGACGTTTCAACGTTGTATGATGAGCATTTTTTCTGAATACATAGGAAAAATTATTGAAGTGTTCATGGACGACTTTAGTGTGTGGGGTGATTCATTTGATGCATGTCTAGATAATCTAACTTTGATTTTAAAACGATGCATTGACACTAACTTGGTCTTAAACTGGGAAAAATGTCATTTTATGGTGGATCAAGGGATTGTATTGGGTCATATAGTGTCCAAAAAAGGAATAGAAGTCGATAAGGCTAAGGTAGACCTCATATCTGCATTACCTTACCCCGCAAATGTGCGGGATATACGATCTTTTCTTGGCCACGCAGGTTTTTATCGTAGGTTCATAAAAGACTTCTCAAAAATTGCATCCCCACTGTGCAATTTGTTGCAAAACGACGTGCCATTTGAGTTCAATGATCTGTGCAAAAAGGCCTTTAACCAATTAAAGGAGCGGTTGACTACACCACCCATTATCCAACCACCTAACTGGGATCTTCCATTCGAAATAATGTGCGATGCCAGTGACTACGCCGTGGGGGCGGTTTTAGGACAACGGGTCGGGAGAGCACCCCATGTGATCTACTATGCTTCTCGAACATTAAATCAGGCCCAATCAAACTATACCACTACTGAAAAGGAACTTTTATCTGTGGTATTTGCTTTAGAAAAATTTCGATCATATTTATTGGGTTCTAAAGTTATTATTTTTACAGATCATGCAGCTTTGAGGCACTTATTTGTGAAAAAGGATGCGAAACCGAGAATCATCCGATGGATACTCCTACTACAAGAATTTGACTTGGAAATAAAGGATAAAGCAGGATCGGAAAATGTAGTGACTGACCATCTTAGCAGGGTAGTGAGAGCCGAGGACGACCTACCCCTGCGTGAAGCTTTCCCGGACGAAAGCTTATTCGCGACTGAAGCGAACCTCCCATGGTATGCTGACCTAGTAAATTATATAAATTCTAAACTAATGCCAACCCATTTTTCGCAGGAAAAGAAGCATAAAATGAGGAGCGACGCCAAATACTACATTTGGGATGATCCATACATGTGGAAGAGATGCCCCGATCAAATCATTCGGAGGTGCGTGCCCGGATCAGAACACAAATCAATACTTACCTTCTGCCATTCCTACGCATGTGGGGGCCACTTTGGACCAAGACGGACCGCACAAAAGGTATTGGATAGTGGTTTCTTTTGGCCCACCATATTCAAAGACGCCTACATATTCTGTAAGTCTTGCGACAATTGCCAAAGAACAGGTAATCTATCCCAACGAGATCAAATGCCCCAGAATCCCATAATTGTATGTGAAATTTTTGATGTTTGGGGCATTGAATTCATGGGTCCCTTTCCCCCGTCTTTTGGTTGCAATTACATTTTGTTAGCTGTTGATTATGTCTCCAAATGGGTGGAAGCCAAAGCCACCCGTACTAATGACTCTAAGGTTGTTGCAGATTTTGTAAAGGCTAACATTTTTAGCAGGTTCGGTATACCTCGGGCAATGATCAGTGATAGGGGAACACACTTTTGCAACGTCACCATTGAGGCACTACTAAAGAAATATGGAGTGTTGCACCGAGTATCCACTGCATATCACCCCCAAACCAGTGGGCAGGCAGAAATTTCAAACAGGGAAGTTAAGTCTATACTCGAGAAAACGGTTCGGCCAGACCGCAAGGATTGGAGTATCAGACTGGAAGATGCATTATGGGCTTATAGAACCGCTTACAAGACGCCGATTGGTATGTCCCCATACCGATTGGTGTTTGGAAAACCGTGCCACCTACCTGTGGAACTCGAGCACAAAGCTTACTGGGCCATTAAGCAATGCTACATGGACTGGGGAGTAGCGGGAGATCATAGGAAGCTTCAATTGCAAGAACTCGACGAGATCCGAAATGAGGCCTACGAGGATGCCATGATCTATAAAGATCGGACCAAAGCCTTCCATGATCAACGCATTTCTCGAAAAAGTTTTAGTGAGGGCCAGAAAGTTCTTTTGTTTCACTCTCGGCTCAAGCTTCATCCAGGTAAGCTTCGTTCTCGTTGGGTTGGACCTTTTGTCGTTATTAATGTTTCTCCCCATGGTGCAGTCGAGATCAAAAGCTTGAAAACTGATAAAACGTTCAAGGTTAATGGACACCGCCTCAAGCCCTACTACGAGGGGTTCCAAACCGAGAACTTGGAGGTGATTGCACTGGAAAACGCCAACAACGGGAAATAGTCTCGCACGGACTCAGTCGAGCCAACGACAGTAAACAAAGGCGCTGCTCGAGAGGCAACCCGAGAGGGGAGTTTCTTTATCTCCTCAAATTTTTATTTTCGTATTTTCATTTTGGTTAATCTTAGTTTCTCTAGTCATTTCAAAAAAAAAAAATAAATAAATAAATAAATAAAATTTTATAAAATTCCAGTGGTCTCGTTACGGCCGTAATTTAATATTTTACGGCCGTAACTCCATTTCATTCTTTTATGCAGAAGCCTTATTACGGCCGTAAAAATATTTTTACGGCCGTAATGGTCCCTTTGAATTTTTTTTTTTTTTTTTTTCAGAATGTGACTTACGGCCGTAAGTCATACGTTTACGGCCGTAAGTCTTGTTTTTCAAATTTTTAATAACAGCAAACGAAGGGACCTCGCGCATAACTCTCCCTCTCCCCCTCTTCTTCGCACTCTCTTTCCATTTGTAGCCTCATTTTCGCTCTTCAAGTATCCCAATTGCAACCATCCATCACTTTCCTTCTTCCTCACAAGTTCCCCAAGGTATGTTTCTCTTTCTCTTTCCCCTTTCTCTTTTTCTCTTCTTGGCATGAGTAGTGTATTTATATCCGATGGGTTCTTGATTATTCCCTGTCCATTGAACGACTTTGCATTGTTTGGGATTGTGTTTTGTGTTTTGGGGTTTAGTCTTGATTATTATACCAACCAGGGCATCATTATTAGCTTGCACTCCAAGTGTTTGATGTAATGCCTAGGAGGATTTCGAGTGTTTCTTTGCCTCAATGTGCATCTCTAACCACCCCATTATGCTCGTTTGGGTGTATTGCCGTCACATAGGAGCACGATTGTCGGAAAGTGCTTGGTCTTGATACTTTCATAGGGCTTATTGCATGGTCCTCTTTCCCCTCTACATATCAATTTATGGTTATGTTGGTTATGATTGCCTAAGTTGTGACCCCTCATCGTCATTTTGGTTTGCCATATTGGATAGTGTCTCATGCAGTTGACAAATATAGCATGACCTTGCACTTGTTGCGTGCACTCCAACGAACACATGTTAGGGTCCTTGTACTTAAACTATTTTCCGATGTGTGATATGGGGGTTTCTACGATTACTTATACACCTCTCCCCACGACTTGGTTCCGCCCATACCTTGCTTGTATGTACATTATACAGGTCTTGAAGAGCCTTGATTTTCAATTTCGGCCTTTCCATTACACACTATTGGATTGCGCATATTTGCTTTTCCATCCCTATCCATGAATGACTAATCTCCTCGCTTCTTTCACAGGATTTTCTATGGCCCCACCGACTAAGAAAGGAAAGCAAGTGGCCGGGGAGTCCTCGGCTGTGCCCCGCCAGGAGAAGCCCCAGTCTAAACTGTGTATTAAGGAACGCCTTTTCCTCCCAGAAGACTTTCAGGAATGGAGGGGCGCTGACACCATCATTGCCCCGTGACAGTTTTGGGCCCGCTTCGTCGAATTTGGATAGGTCAGATTCGTGAGTGATTTACCGTTTGGGAACCCCCCGCTGGTGTACAAATTCTATACCCAGTTCAACAAAGACATTGGTGACGAGGGCTCCCTTGACTTTCACCACACTAGAGTTGCGGGGAAGAGAATCCAATTTGATAAGAACGTGGTGGATAACTATTTGGGGTTAAATAGCACTGGGTCGGTCCCCATGTCGTCTAATGCGGGTGTCTTCTTTCCGGACCAAGAGGTGCTCCGTTGGGCTTTGAAGCCTGAACTCCATGACTCCCTGACTGTCATCCTTCCGCACTACAAAAATCGGGATCTACAGCGGGACGCCTGGTACCTGCACCAGTGGGGGTCGGGAGTCTCTTCCCATCCACTAGCCTCACTACAGTATCTGTTCGCTACCTCCGGGTCTACTACGCCATTACCATGGGGATCAAGTTTGACTTGGGGCAGCACATCTTTGATACGATATCCACTTACGCCAGCTTGATACCACAGAAGCGAGGGATGCCGTTCCCTTGTTTAATCACCGCCTTATGCCGGGCTCAAAGAGTTCCCGCTGCGGTAAGTGACGACACCTTGGGGCATGGGAATCGCCTCACGAGGGCGAGTTTGGAGAATGCTCGCAAGCAGATCGTTGCGAAGCGGGGTCACGGAGATGATGAATCAGGGGACTCCGATGGTGATCAGGGCGCCGAGGAGCCCGCAGCCCGGGAAGCACCTCAACATCCTAATGCTCCTACCCCTTTTGAGCTTCAGATGCTGGGCATGATGCAAGCCTTCCAAACCCAGCTGAACGCTATGCAAGAAGATCAGCAGCTTCTACTAGAGGAGCAGCGGGCCATTCGGGATCAGATTCGGCAATTGCAGAGAGCTCGAGACGATCAACCTCCACATTAGCCCGAGGGAGTTTCTTCCTTTTTCTTTCCCCTTTTATTGCTTTCCCTTTTATTGTTGTCCTTCTTCAATGAGGACATTGAATTGTCTAAGTGGGGGGGGGGGAATTGATTTGATTATAAGCTTATCTAATTCAATTTCTCTCTGTAATCGAATTTTTAAAACGTATTTTGATCCCGTTAGCTGTTTTTGCTACCTATCTATGCTACTTAGATCCTTAACCATACTTTAATAGGGAGCAACCTCACTTTTGGTGCATTTTTTTTGTATATCATTGCATAATTGGATATAAATTGAGCACATAGAGATCATCTCGTCCAATACTTCGTCAATAGGTTGGAAATGAAAAGTAAAATTGTCAAATACCTATAACCGAGGTAACCCGACCTACAATAGACAGATTACCCTTTCATATATAACCTTGAATGTCCCAAATTATTATACCTCTGTGAGTAGTAATGGTTTGAATGCTTTCAACCGTTACCCTCGACCAATGGACTTAGATTGGAATGTAGATCAAGCAATGACCTATAACTCATAATTGGATGGGAGAAACACATGAAAACCATAATTTGTGAGCTTTTGAACCTAAGAGCTATTTTCAATACTTATAAGCTCGTAATTCTTTGATGTGTGTCCTGCATGGTTGAGTTATACTTGGATGTGCTTTCTTGTGCATACCGTTGTAGCTTCTTGATTCAAGTGCAAATTATAGCAAAGGTAATAGGTTAAACCAAATTTGACTTGCTAAAAGAGCCTACCTTGCTACATGGACCAATAGAAGCCCTTTTGAGCCTTAGCCTTTCTTTGGATTTTTATGTCACGCTACAAGCCACGAATACCCTTTCTTTTGCATTATCTCTGTTTTGAACCCATTGAGAAGGGATTCGCAAGCTTCTGTTGATTGAGGATTGTGCTATGGTTTAAGTCTAATTTAGTGGAGATGGTTATCTTGTGTTGGGCGATGGTTGTATAATGGACTGAAGTCAGGGGAATGTAATTCTATCTTGTGCAAATTGATGACTTCCTAAGTTACAGTCTATACTCGAAAAAAAAAAAAAAAAAAAAAAATCAATGAAAAGGAAGTTAGTCAAGTGTGGATAAAGTTGGATAGTGGGAAACAATAAAGTTCATAATAAGAGTGAAGGAAGTGATGTTATTTTGAATCGACTTAGTTGCGAAGTTCCTTCTCGACTCAGCCTAAATATATCCTTTTATCCTACCTGACCCGAAGCCCCGTTACAACCAAATAAAGACCTTCGCTTTGCACTTGTGTTATTGTTGGCTCCGGTTATGACAGTTAGGCAATCTGTGGTACGGACTTATCCATGCAGAGAACTGAGCGAAAAATTCAACACCTTATACACTTTGTGCGAAGAGAGGAACATCTTGTGAGGGTGTTAACTCCCATTACATTTACTTATGAGTGGTTTGAATTGCTTGGTCTAGGGTTGGTGGTACGAATGTGGTCGGGGGTACTGTGTTGACTGAATTCACATCATGAATAACTCGGATTACGCAAATGAGTTCCTCTAAAATTGGGCGAAACTATTTTTCTTGTAGCCACTCAATAATGGTTGGGAGGTGAGTGAACACGAGAGGTGAAAGGAAATAAACCATAACGAGCCATGATTGGGTTGGGAAGTAAAGGGCGTTGCGTCTCTAGCACACACTAACACAATCCGATCATGCAATGGAACAACTTTTTTGTTAAGGAAAAGTGGGTTGCAACCTCAAGTCTCTAAATTGTAATATATGGTTTGAGTCCTATTTCTTTCTTGTTGAATCTTTGTTCGAGGACGAACAATGGTTCAAGTGTGGGGGGATTTGATAAGTGTTATATTCACGTTTATTTTATGCACTTATGCCCTTGAATATACCATAATGTGATTCTATCTAAGTATTATTAATGCATTTTATGTTTTATGTTGTATAGGATCCTAAAAGAGGAGAAAAGAAGAAAAAAGGACCAAATTGCACTAAAAACTGAAGTTTGGGGACTTAGGTGCAAATACCTTTACGGCCGCAAGCAAAAATCCTCACGGCCGTAAGTGCGTGATTGAAACAGACAAAATTAAGCAGAAAAGATGTTACGGCCGTAAGAAACATATTTACGGCCGTAACCTTCAAAGAATGAAAAATGTGCAGAAACACAGTTACGGCCGTAAAGGTACATGTCACGGCCGTAACCTTCAAAAGATACAAAATCAGCAGAGACTCAATCACGGCCGTAAAAGAATCTTTACGGCTGTAAATCTTAAAGTCAAAAATTTCCTTATTTTCATTCTTTCCATATTTTTCAATTTCTTGCTCCCAAAGCTAGGGTATGAAATTGAGGCTATAAATAGGGAAGTTCATGACAAGAAAAAGGGAAGAAAAATATATCTTGAAAGCCACAATATCAAGGTTTGAAGAGAAGAAATTCCGGGCAAAAATCAAGGTGAATCAAGACAATATTTTTGGGGAGTTCTTCATGGCTATGCGTGGCTAATCTTCTCAACCTAGTTCAAGGGGGACGTTGTGTCCATATTATTCTATTATTCATTCCTCAAACTCGTAACGTAGTTCTTGTTTTTATGTTTTATTTATTGGATTTCTCATGAACATTAATTTCGTCAAGACAATTTATTAATTGATTAAGGCCTTGTCTTTTAATTATTGTGTTGATGTTTGCTAATTTGGGTAATTGGATTCGTATTTATCTTGTTATCCAAATCATAGTAGCAATTGGTAATTTTATATTTTCATATGAAAATCCAATCTAGATTAATCAATTCGAGCATATGTAATTGATAATTTAGTTCACCTAATTCTTCTTGTTTTCACATAGTTAATGAATTAAATCTAGGGAGCTTATTCTAGGTTGTTCATTCACTCTAAATTGATTGGAGAACTAATTCTAATTGATTATTATTAAGGAAAAATTGGATTAATTAGAGCTTTTTGATTATTCCGGGTGATAAATAAAACAAAGGAGATAGTACATGCGTTGCTTGGGGAATGACAATATTATAATAGGGTACAACCGAACCTGAGAACTAGGATTCTTTATTATTTGATTTTTATTCCAGCTATTTTACATCTTTATTTGATTATTTAGATTAATTGAAAATTTCAACTCAAAACCCCCCTTATAAATCTAATTGACATGGCATTAAATTAGTTCCCGTTCCTCGTGGGATCGACCCTTGCTTCCGCTATCACATTTAAATTTGAGTTTTGACAAGTAAGGAAATTTAATTAATTCTTGGTGCATCGCGACGCGCACCATCTGTTTGTAGGGTGGGTGGCGAGGTAGGGACGGGGTGTGAAAAATTAGAAGAAGAAAAATCATTTTTGGGTAGGGGTAGGGTTGGTGGGTGACGGGTATAGGGTCGAGACGGGGTGTGGAAAAGAAAAAAAATCATTTTTGGATGGGGTGGGTAGTGGTCGGGTTGTTGGGTGACGGGCATATGGTCGAGATGTGGGTGTGAAAAATTAGAAGAAAAAAATCATTTTTGAGTGGGGTGGGTGGCGGGGTAGGGTAGGAAAACATGGAGAGATAAAAAAAACTCATTTTGTAGGGTGGGGGTGAGCATGGTGGTGTTGGAGTGGGGTTGGTGGGAGCGTGAAAAAGTAGAAGGAAAAAAAAACATTTTTGGGGTAGGGTGGAATCGATAGGGTGGTTTCGGGTTGGATGGTGTTAGGTGGAAAAGTAGAAGGAAAAAAATCGTTTTTACGGTGAGGTGGGGCAGGGTGGGTGGCGAGGTGGGCAGGGTGGTCGTGGTCTGTGGCTGGGATAAGATCAATTTGTCACTTTGCGATGAGGTGGGGTAGGGTCGAGTGGAGTGGGGTTGGGTTGGGTTGTGGTAGGGTGGGAAAGTGTAGAAAAACATCTGGAAAATATAAAAATAAACTTATTTTTGGGGTGTGGTAGGATATGGGTGGTGAGGTGGGGTTGGTGGGTGGAGTCGGGGGATGTGGTTAGGGTGAGATCAATTTGTCACTTTGCGATGAGCTGGGGTAGGGTAGGGTCAAGTGGGGTTAGGTTGGGGTGGGGGTGGGGTGGGGTGGGGAAGTGTAGTAAAACATCGAAAGAAAATAAAAATAAATTTATTTTTGGGTGGGGTACGATATAGGTGGTGAGGCAGGGTGGGTGGTGGGGTCGGAGGATGTGGTTAGGGTGAGATCAATTTGTCACTTTAAGATGAGGGGGGTGGAGTGGGGTGGGTGGGATAGGGAATGATAGGAAAAAATCGAAAGAAAAAAAATAAAAAATATTTTTGGTGGGGTGGGGTGGGGTGGGGTGGTGGTCTATGACTGGGATAAGATCGATTTGTCACTTTGCGGTGAGGTAGGGTATGGTCGAGTGGAGTGAGGTTGGGATGGGCAGGGGAAGTGTAGGAAAACATCCGGAAAAAATTAAAATAAACTTATTTTTTGGGGTGGGGTAGGCTATAGGTGGCGAGATGGTGTGGATGGGCAGGGTGGGTGGGGTCTGGGGATGTGGCAAGGGTGAGATCAATTTGTCACTTTGCGGTGGGGTGGGATGGGAGAGTGTAGGAAAATATCGAGATAAAATAAAAATAAACTTATTTTTGGGGTGACAGAATATGGGTGGACAGGGTGGGTGGGGTCGCGGATGTGGATAGGATGAGATCAATTTGTCACTTTGCAATGAGGTGGGCTAGGGTCGAGTGGGGTTGTGTTGGGGTGGGGGTGAGATGGGGAATGATAGGAAAATATCGAAAGGAAAAAAAATAAAAATTATTTTTGGTGTGTGGTGGTGGTGGGAGGGGCATGGGAGGGGAGGGGTGGGGTGGGGTGGGGTGGGGTGGTGGTAGGTTATGACGTCAAAATTTGAAATTTTGATTTAATATTATATTAATTTTAATATAATATATAGTAGATAATTATATTTATCTTATATATATTATTATATTTATTTTTAATTATTAAACATCTAACTAAATGAATTAACACCTGAATTTAAAAAAAAAAAAAGATTTCCTTCACATGATTTTTGAATTGCATCTTTGAAATACAAGGTTTTATATAATTTTCCCTTTTTAATTGGGCCTAAATTGGATTGATACCTAGAAGGAAAAAATACATAAATGAGGTGATTACAAATATAAATTTCAAAATTAAGATGAAATATGTTTAATTTCAAAAATCAGATTGCCAGTAATATTAATTAATTAAATAAAAATATTAATTAATTATTTATATTAAGAGCCCGTTTGATCCATGGAATTTTTTTGATTTTTGAGATTTTTTTTGTATTTGTTGATGGATGTGTGGTTTAAATTGATTTGAAAAGTAAAAAATTGTAGGCTTGACCAAAGATGGCTGGTTGAGATTGAATTTGAAAAATTTTGGTAAAAACTTTTGATGCACCAAACAATCTCTAAGGTCACAATATTCTAAATTTTGAGATCACAGAATATATCTTTTAAGTCTCATCACATTTACGAGGGAGTTTTCAACCACCAATTTTTCTGGTCACAATCACCATTTTTTTAAGTCACAAGTAAAAATGTGCATCACATTTTTAAATCGAGGTCACAACCACCTCCTCCTTGGACATCAAGACCATGACCACCGCCTCCGCAACGACACCCACAACATGGACACACTAGATCAACCCCACAATTAAAACAATGCACAGAGCTCGACCCCCGTAACCAATACAACAGATAAACCAACCCAACAGACATACCGCCACATCCTCCTTCCACAACCAAAACAATTGACAAATTATCAAGGTCACAGAACCACAACTACCACCTCGGAAGCCATCGTCGCCAACCACCGACGTTGACACGTCACCACCACCGCCGATGCCAACACATCACCATTATCACCACAACCACCACCACCACTTTACAAACACATGGATTGCTGGCATTACCATCTCAATCAACAGACCCCATTTGCAATCTACAAAATCGCCGCACATGACCCAATACCACATTCAGCTACCGTCGCAACAAATCACCACACGCAGGTCGCGACTCTCAAAAGGCGAGTCAGAAAACACTGTAACAAACCATCGCACAAGGTGCGGTGCAGCAAAAGGAGAGCCGCCATACCCGCATCAAGCCACCGTACATAGATCGCGACGCATCGAAAGGGATGAGGTCCATATCTGATGGTGCAGCGGCTGATAGGGAGACTTCGGTCGTGAAAGCGGAGTGGGTGTTGCCGTTACCTACTCCGTGGTGCCGTTACCTGCTTTGTTGTCGTCAGGGAATGGGAGAACTGGGTTGGGGCGTGGGAATAGAGAGAGAGTGTGTATGTGTGAAATGAGGAAATTAGGGTTTGTGATGGGAAGGTGGGATGAATTTATTTTCATTTAATAATATTATTTTTAATAATTAAAATTTTAATTATAACTTGAAATTTTAAGTTGTATAAGTTTGATCTTATTTATGAATTTAGATATTTAAAAGTAGGGGTGGATGTAATTTCCACTACCTAGAAACCCTTTTCAATTGCCTAAATTGGATTGATACCCTGAAACCATTCTCAATCCCTTTCCCAAAAGAGGAAATTACACTACACACCTATTATTCAATAAATATTCAAAAATTACAATTTAACATTTTTTATTCCATAAGTATTGGATAATTGTAGTATAATTGAATGTTTAAGATTAACCTTACTCCTCAATCAATTTTAACTAACACCATACATCACTCCAATCAAATTGAATCCCCTAATGGTGGCTCACTTCCCATATAAAGCCCAAATAAAATCATGTAAATTACCTCATCACCATTCTCAAGCTTTAGATTTCATTCAACAGTCTTCTTTAGCATAAACCAATATTCAATTATTTCCACATCATTACGAGAGAGGCCACAAAACTTGATATCAATCTTGCTAGTACTTACCTGACTTCTCGGCTATTCAAGTTGGCAATGACAAGGGCGATGAGGGATATAAAACATAACTCGCTTTGTTTCAATGAGTGTTAGGAACACGAGGAGGGCGAAGAAGTGCTTACAGATACAATTAAAATATTTCTCTTTATTGATCTCCATATTCTCTTTTGCAGATTTTCTGAAAATTAGTTATGTTAGAAAATTAATTTTATTTTGTTCGCCATTTTCCCTTAAGTGTAACACCCCATTGATTGTCAATACAATTAAAAAAGAGATATCCAAAATTGTATGAAATAATGCAGTTGTTTTTTTATACCTTTAAATGGAATTATGATTCATTGATTGATG
Organism: Ligustrum vulgare; assembly: GCA_963555705.1. NCBI lineage: Eukaryota > Viridiplantae > Streptophyta > Magnoliopsida > Lamiales > Oleaceae > Ligustrum > Ligustrum vulgare. The sequence continues at coordinate 59,527,170 of OY743173.1, forward strand.
ATCATTTTCAGATGTTATTTTCTGCTTTTGTGTCTGCAACCAAAGGAATCAACAATTGATGTGTGTGAACTTGTTTGATATTAGTTTCTGAAGGTTTACTTGTCATTTGTTGAAACAAGATATGCTTCATGATGTAGTTCGTGATGTTTGTACATAGATGGCGTGTTCATCCCATTATAGATGCAAATCTTTAGCTCGATATGGAATTGACTAGACTTGGATATTGGCCAAGAATTCTTAATTTTCCCTTTAGAGAGTTTCTTTGATGAATAATGAAATAGAAAGCCTATCCGACTGCACAGTGAAATGTGAATAAGCATCAACTTTGCTCATTAGTGGTAAATAAATTTTAAAATTGCTCCTGGTTCATTCCTACAAAGGTCTTAATCCCTTAAGATCTTGGATTTATGTAGAAGCAAGATCAAACCCTTGACCTAGTCTCTTATTCGACTAGATAACCTTCGTGCTTTCCTTCACCATCAATGCATCTCTCTTCGAAGTCAGCAAACATTTTCCCATCGACCGGTTGAACTAGCAGCTTCACCATCTCAATCTTGGGACAAACACCATTTGAAAAAATGTTGTGCCTCAAGTTATATGTAATATTTTTCACTACACACTGTTATGTGAATGGTTTCTACATTACAATGTATCTGGAAGTAGTAACATCAGACATGAGGCTAAATCACGACGTAATTTTATAAAATCAGGGAAATAGAATTAAAAATATCGTCTTTGATTATCTCATCATCACATCACACATAGATACCATGCATAATTATGTATAATATATGTGTCTTCTGTAATATGTAAATATGATTTTGATAATCATCATCATAACACAGATATCTACTACCCATGATAATGTACAATATACACGTCTTCCGTAATTGGTAAATATGATTTTCCCCAATCTACATAATGTCTAATCTACATTATATTTTTGCACAAAGTTTAAAAAAATAAATAAATAAAATATGAGTAATGATTAGTTCGTGTTTGTGTTAGCTGTAGTGTCCAATTGATATGGTAATGGAATATTGTCAAAAGATGTCCCGTTCTCATTCTTTTGCCTGAAAACTAAGGGCAAATCTTCCTTGAATGATTGGAAACCAAAAGAAAATTTGGGCTTGACTTTTTCCCTGATACAACCTTTAGATGATTTGATTTCTTTCACAAAGGCACCTCTAGATGAGAAACAACAAGCATTTTCATATAAGTGAAATAATGCCCCAGCTTCTCGACTTACTTTGGACCATGTGCCACGAACATAACCTTTTACACTTTTTAGTGTACCTTCACTAACTTTGTCATCATCAGAAGTAATTTCTTTGTTGGAGTGGAGTTAGAGATCAATGCCACTGTTGGTAAGTAACATGTTCTTTCATTTAAGTAGCAAACAAAGATTCTTGGATGACGAATGGAATCATCCACATCATTAAACACAGAGTCTTCAACTTCATCATCAATACAGAAACGCATTTGCCTCTCACAATCTGAAGTGGACACCTTCTTTGTAGGATCAAGTTGGTAAGAATCTCTAGTTTCTCAAATTGTGATATAACTTGTATTTCCCTCTTGTTATCCATAGGACCAAACAAGGAAATACAATTTTCTGACAAATTGCCTCAAAAGTTTCCTTCACTTCAGAAATACTCTAATTGGAATCAAGCTATCTGACATCCCGTTCTTCCTCCACATTACAACAGTCTGATTGAAAAGAAAATCCATTTGGGATGTTATTAATTGTGGGCGTGCTAATAGCTATTGAATTGTTAATGTTACAAAAAATTAGAGAGATTTTAGGAGCAAGTAATTTTGGTTTATTTTTGTATGATATATAGTATTTATAGCATATAAATTATCATGTAGTATTTCATGATTTTTTATTTTTTTCTTGGTTATTTGTGAATTTTTCCCTTTTGAAAAATGATCCATCTAAAATAAAAATTTGTTAAATTACCTTGAAATGGAGTTGCTGAAAATAAGGAATCCAAAATAGAATATGGAGAAAAACGAGGGATACGTATGTCAGTTACAAACTAACCCATCAAGAAATCGGCCTCAGTCCATTTCGGAATTAGCTTCACTTCACAGGTAAATAGTGACATATTTTGGGCAAAAAATATAAAATAAAATGGGGCTCAAGGAGGTTCGCCTAATAGGTCTACCCTTAGGTCCGGGCCTAATTGCACATTATTTTTCATGGAAAACATGAATTCCACCATATTTTCCTACTTGTTATCTGTTTGGTGGGAATTGGTTTTCGCCTCGTTCGATTCTTTTTGTTATATTAATTAACTCATTTTTTCTAGAAATTAACATTATTATTAAGATGACTATATTGCCACCATAAAAATTATTTCTCATACCACAATTTTAAATATTTTATTTATTATAAAATTATACATAAATAAAATTATACAAATAACCTTTTAATTTCTTTAAACGATTTATTTTTTGTACACCACAATTTCTCAAATATTCTTTTCCTTTCTTCACTTTCTTTTCCAATCTGAAATAAAATATATCCATGAATCCATCTCCTGATCCGTCATAACATATTCCCCGATCAATATATCTGTCTCGTTGTCCCCATCCCCAACGTTACCACCAGATTCCATAGTAAAATTAACCAACAATAGCTGATTCTGAAACTCACTGTAGAAAGGTTGCCTCAAATTGCTATCCTCAAGTTAATTATAGTGGAGATCAAAACAGCAACACATAATACCATGAATGTAGAGACAATTAATGGCTTCTAGAGCTTGTACCACGCCTTCTCATCTTCCCCGAGGCCCTCGTACTCGTGTTTTAGCATGAAGGCATGTTGCAATGCATCTCCAATTATTGCCATTTTTGGTGAATCTTAATTAATCATACCTAAATGTACGCATATGTAAGCTGTATAATTTCTACATCTATATCTCTCTTGTTTTGCATTTACTAGTATAAAATTAGGGTTTGAGGATTGTGAACGGAAAATGAACTCGTGTCTTCTACTTGACCGGAAAATGCAAACTCAAGGGTGGAGTACTGGAGATGTTGGTAGGGGTGGACTGAGGGAAAATAGAGTAATTTGGGGTTGAGGTGTATAAATTTTTATAATTTATTATTATTATTATTATTATTTTTAGATAAGTGTATATTTGTTTATGTTTTGTGGCGTATTTATAAAAATTATATTTTATTAGTGGTGATAATATAAAGTGGTGTATTGAGTAAACTTTGTAGTGGTAATATATTTACCCTTATTATTATCAAGTACAAAAGTATGAAAATCAAAAAAAAAAAAAAAAATTAATTTTGATTAAAATAGCAAAATTATGTTTTATTTTTCATGAAAAATAATGTCAATCAGAAAACAAAATTTGAAAAAATCTCCGCTTTTTTCACTTAAAAAATTAAACCAATCAAACACATTAAGCCTCTGTTTGGAAAACCTAAAAAAAAAAAGCGTTTTTAAACAACACAATTCTTCAAATCACATTTTAACCACACATATCTTTCTCTCTACTTTTAAACCATACATCTTATCTCAAAAACATAAAAAAACTGTTTTTAAACAAACAATTCTTAACAAACAGAGTATAAACTACCAACTCTCATGAAAATAAATTCCCGAATTCAATTCCTTGAATTCGTTTTCTTTTCATCCAAATTTCACCATCGCAATCAAACGGATCCTTAATAACTTTTACTTAGAAATGTTTTCAAATAATCCAAAAAGGATAAAGTAAATTAACACCTTTGGCGCAAAAGAAATTCCAACGTTTATATTTTGGCGCATAATATCTCTACCTTCGATTTTGTTGCGACGAAGCTCATTCTATTATTTTAAACGTTTTATCTACATCAACTCCAGTTTGAACAAATTAATTCATAAGTTTTGAAAGACATAGTCGTTCAAACACATTTCATAACCCATTTTTATCTTGCCTTCTAGTTACCAACTGCAAGTAATATTATTAAAAGATTATTTCATAAATTACTTCAAAAATAATGTAAACGGATAAATCGGCTCTTCCTTCACCATGAGAAGAACAACAACAACGAAAGGGGATAAAATCGAGGTGTATCAATTAATTGTCGAATTTTTGTTTGAATTTCAATGGTTAAAAAATCGAAAGTTTTTGTAGAAAGTAACGCAAATTGGTTGAAATGAATATAGTTCTGAACAGCCATAACTTGAAATATCTTTAACGAAGAACGTCCCAACCTTTAAATGTGTTTGACTTTAAACTTCCCCACATTGACATATTTTGACGTAAAATGTACCTAACCATTCAAATTTTTTTGCTTTTGGACATAAACTAAGATTTTCATCCTTGTGGCATTTGGGTGGGAATATGCAAGAATAAACAAGATTATACGGGATTAAATAAGAATAGGTGCACCTATTCGTGCCTAGGCGTGAACTGTAACACATAGTTGCGCCTAGGTGGTAAACGAACAAAGTTGACCGGATTTATATATGCATACCCCTAGTGCGAAGATTTTGGAGAATGCATTACGGAGAATGCATTACGCCTAGACAACGCCTTTTTTAGCCTTTTAGAACACTTTTCAAGAGATTGGTTGAACAAAAAATAGGAGAAGCAGCAGAGTGGACAACGCACAAGCCCATTCTCATTGCAATCCGAATACCTGTTCATCCCCTTATCAAAGCCTTCTGACTCCCATTGCGGTTGGGCCGTTGGGACAAAGAAAAAAGGGAAAATTACAAGAAGAAAGGTACACATTATATTCTTTTCCCTCTTTTAAATTTATTGGTTGCTTACTTTTTTATTCTTTTGCCGAGATTTTGGGCATGCCAGTTTTCACGATTTGTTTTGATTTAATTTTAGTTTCGATATCAAATCTCTTATTTTTCTTGATTCCTTGACTTGTTAATAATTTTTGCGGAAATTTTAAGCATACCCATTTTCTATTGAGTTGCTAAAATCTGGTGATTGTTCTCTAGTTTGAAGAGGGTCCACACTTGTCCGAAGATGAGCTTTAGCTTTTCTACGAATACGTATTCCCTTATTCTTTTTGTTGCTTCGTTTTTGCATTTTCTTTTATCTCACTATCTGTGTGTAAATGCATTCAATAATTCAAGAATTTGACGGAGCTTCATTTTCTGCTCTTAAATGTTTTTTAGCATACATAGTGAGAGGGGGACAATCACAAATATTGCTGGTACAACAATTGTTCTAGTACAAATAATCGAAATTTCCGATTCGTTTGACATAAACAACTTTTCCCCACTATGATGAGGTCATATTCAAGCATCTTGGGGTGTGAGATGAGTATCATAGACATGACTCTGAATTTTAATTTCTCTTTAGCATTTTATTATATGACGAAAAACAATTGACCACTTTATCATTTCTGATGCATATTCTGATGACATATAGACTTTCAGATGTCATGTAAAGCTTATGTTGATATGTAATTCACAAGTTGCATCTAAAAACAATGAATCAATGAATTAGCAAGCAACATTCATTGATTTTCTTAAGTAGTTTTGTCGATTTCTTATTGATTTTCTCACATGTTTCAATCAAAATTTCAGGCATATCCTTATGAGCGAGGCCAAGGATGACACGGATATCGCCGGCGATGAGGGAGGAAGGGGCAAACGACCTGGATGTTGTGCGAAAAGAGGTCGAAAACTATGACTGCTCACAAGGATTCTGAGTATGGCACTCAATCGGAGGAGGCTCTAGTTCTAGAATGGGGGCTCTAGGCTCTAGTTCTTGAAAATCAAACATTATATGACATATGTGTCAAGACTTTGGCGAATTAAGCCATTTGATCTCTGAAACTACGAGTGGAGTGATCTGCTGGTTGAGGTTTAAAAAAGTGATATTTGTCACTTTAAAAAAAAATAAAATTGACGTGACTTGTAATCTTAATTCTTCCATATGGTCTATTTGTATAGTTTGTTAAGTTACGACACATTTAGCCAAGGTTGGATATTACAAAAATTGAAAAAGTGACATTCATTCATGTAATAAAAAGTGACAAAATGTCACTTTACAAAAAAGTGACATTGTGTCATTTTTTTAGGGCATTGTGTGATGTATCTAATAGTGTTTGTGAACTTGTACAATCTGTTAATCAATGATGAATATTTCAAAAAAATGAAAAAGTGACATTCAAGAAAAAAAAACTTGACGGTGTCACTTTCCCCCCTGAAAAGTGAAATTATGTCACTTTTTAATTAAAAGAAAAAGTTAAAAATAAAATAAAATATGACATTGAGTTTGTGTATGGAAAATAGAGAATGTGTAATGTATCTACTAATATTTGTGGACTTGTGTAATTTTTTAGTAAATGATGAATATTGTAAAAATCAAAAAATTGACATTCAAGTAAAAAAAAAGTGACAAATTGTCACTTTTTCACTAAAGTGTCACTTCTTAAAGAAAAAGTGGTATTTTGCCACTTTTTTTTTTTTAATATATTGAATACAATTAACAAGTCATTATTTTATTCAAATGTTTTAATTTATGCTTGATTGAGAAAGTAATATGAATGTCATTTTTTAAAAAATAAGTGATATTGTGTCACTTTTTAAAAAAATAACAAAATTATTTAAAAAATTACAAAAACATTAAAAAAGTGACACTCAAAATTTGTGAAAATATCATTGCACTCATCATGGCCGCCATTAAAGGGAGTCCTTTGATTATCCTCACAAGCTCACCTCCCTCTAGCAGCTATTTTACAGCATCACCTCCTCCAATGTACTTTATATAGAAATTTGTGGGAAACTCAAATTGCTTTCTCTCGACTAGTATTTCACCTGTACTATGTACGAAAGTTATTATCCACAATATTGATTTCAATAAGTATTCATAAAATTTTAGTGGTTATATATAATCAACACATATAAATGTATAAAAAAGAATTCTCTATTACAATAATTATTAAAATTTAAAAAATAAGAGAAATAATTCAAATTATTAAAAAATTCTTTGAATAGTAAAAGTCAATTTATATATTTAAATAATGAATTATTATTGATTTCAATATTTTTATGAATTATTAATAACTTCATTGAAAATATAAATTTAGCAGTTTTTTAATGGTATATCACATTCGATATAATATTATGTGCACGAATATTGATGGATGTGAAAGGTATTAACATATTTCTCATAACCTCTTGTATTCAATGTACTTTTTAATTTTCAATAAAAAACATCAATCATAATAATTAAAAAAGAAATAGTCAAACTATTTGAATTTAACCAATAAAACTTTATTTGCAAAAATAATAGTCAAAATAATAATTTTGAAAGATCTCGTGATTATCAGCATCACATTTTTTCAATCCACTTTTTAACCACGTATTTTTCAAAACTATTTTTCAATCACACATTTTACCTCGAAACAAAAATATAGTTGCTGAACAATTAAAGATTTGATCATTAATAATTAAACACTATTTAATTATTGATGACTACACATAGGATTTATAATATTAAGAATAACAAATAAATTAAAAATCAATGATTAAATAATAATTTTAATACTGATAATTAAAAATATTGATTGCACTCATTCAATATTAATGTTAATAATAAAAATAATAATAATTATAACCAAAATATACAAATAACAATAACATCATATTAATTATTTACTATAATATTAAAATATAAAGAATTTAAGAATTAAATTCTGCCAAACTATCCTATTTTTATATATAATATAGAAATATAGATTTTCACCTGTGCGATGAATTGAAATTGTTATCCTCAATAATATAGATAAGCATTCATAAAATTTAATGACTATGCATAATTAACACAAATACAAAAGATACAAAAATAATTTTATATTACAACAATTATTAAAATTTAAAAACAACATAAATAATCCAAATTATCGAAAATTTTATTGAATGATAAATGCAAATTCTATAGTTTGTTAATTGTATATCATGTTAGATGTAATATTATGAGTACAAATATAGATGCTTATTCAAGATATTTATTTATTTATTATAATTTCTGTATTTGCCTTACATATTTAATTTTTTTCTCAATTTTCATTCAAAAATTACAATAAATTATAAATATGTATTTAATCTTAACTCATAAAATATACGATAATTGAATAATATTGAAGATCAAGAAATTATTATATCATATAATCTTTGTACAATTATTAAAATTAATAATTATTAAAAAAATATTAATCATTGTTTGGTATTTACCATCCATCCATCCATCCATACATACATAAAGGCAATAAACGCATTGATATCTATCCAGATTTTGGATTCACACTAATTCATTATTCTCCCTTTATATATAGTATAGTATAGATACTTTCTTAATTCCTTTTTGTAAGTTGCATCCATTGAAATGTCGGTTTCATGTTGTAGCGACCGATAAATTTTAAATAATGTAAAAATCGCTTTTCTCGAAAAACGTGTCGCTAAGATTTAACCCTAAATTTTTACTTTTAAATGTAAAGCGTGTTCGTCTAACCATTGTAAAAAATAAATTTAAATCTATTCAATCGGGTCCAATTTCAAATATTTTAAAGTATCAAATTCCTTATCAGTTTTAAAATCCAAATATGTAATAATTTTGAGTCCAATTTATAAGTCCAATATTTGGCTATTTTGGGTCAAAAATTATGTAATCCAATTTTGAATATTTTCAGTCCAATTATAAAATTCTGTAGCCCAATCTTGGCCCACTTATAACCTAGAAATTTGTGCCCTAACACATTACTGTTCATTCACTCCATTTCTCCCCCTCTGCACACTGGAACCATGCCAATGTCATCACCACCTTTACCAACCCAGCCAAAGCTCGACCAAGCTGAACCACCATCACCGCCGTCTCTCTGCACAAACCAACTCTGCTTCCTAGCCCCACAACCATCGCCTAGCTCAGCCTCAACCCCACTGCCACAAACCATCATCATCACCACCACGGCCAAGACCAACCGCAGCTGCCCATTTCACCATCACCACACGCTGAACCGCCTCACGACACACCATTGTAGCCACCGCCTGCGAACTCCATTCCACCCACTCACCACCATTTTCAACCACAATACAACCACACTACTCATCAACAGCCAACCACCTCTCACCACCACTTCCAAACTCAAAATTAAACCCAAAATCACCAAAATAAAACCCAAAACCAAAAATAAGACTTAACCCAAACACCTACCGTGGACCGTCGTCCTTCGTTGCCGGATTTTCGTCGGTGAAACTCCCATATCGCGACGTTACAGCCGCGGTTTGGACTTGATTGCGCACCCCAAACCCAAAACCTTAGCCTCACCCACACTCACAACCACTCCGCCGCCACTCGACGGCAGTATCGCCGGCGGGTCGCCGCCTGGCGACGCGAATGGAAAAGCCCTTGCCTCCCCTGTACGCTGAAGATGAGAGAGAGAGGGTAAAGAAGTTGTTTTAATATTTTATTTTTCGAAAATTGCAGCTTAGTCCCCCCAAGTTTTAAAGTTATTCAATTCAGTCCCTTTTGGCTTTAAATCTAAACATTTAAACCCTTTAGTTTTTCTTTAAATGATTTTAAACAGTCCCTTCATTTTAAAATCACTTATTTCAATCCTCACAATTTAATATCCATTTTGAGTTTCCACCCAAAGTTTTTGAAAAGTATTCATTTTAGTCCCTCAACTTTTAAATTACTCATTTTAGTCCCTCAACTTTCAAATTACTCATTTTAGTCCATCAACTTTCAAATTACTCATTTTCGTCCCTCAACTTTCAAATTACTCATTTTCGTCCCTCAACTTTCAAAGTATTCATTTTAGTCCCTCAACTTTCAAATTATTCATTTTAGTCCCTCAACTTTCAAATCATCATTTTCAATCCCCAAATTGTAATTTATCATTTTTAAACTATAAATTTCTAAATATTAATTTAACTTATTTTTCTAATTGGTTAGACGAGGCGTACGGAGATTTGAAAGATTGAAGTCATTCCCGCTCAATCACACTCTTTAAGTTTAAGGTAGGCTCACCCCCACTAATTTATTTATATTATAATTGCATGTGTTATGTGGATTTATGTGATTTATATGCTTAATTGCATGAGACAAGAAAAGAGAATCTCCTATGAGATAAGAAGAGAAATTTATGTTATGCATGTCATAACTTATATGTTTTATTTGCATAAGACAAGACAAGAGTATGTTCATAGTGCACTCATTTCATGATGCTTATGACTAAGAAGAGAATGTCACTATAATATTTGCATAATTACTTGTTCGATTATCTTGTAAATTAATTATTGACGATGAGTCTACTGAGTATTTCTTTTGAAATACTCACTCCGTTTTTAACAACATTTGCAGAGTTCGGAGGCGGAGACGAATGATGGGCAATTTGGAAACATTTATTTTAACTTATTTTGAAAGTCGAGTTTATTGAACTTTGTTAAGTTAAATTGTTGAGGTTTGAAATTTTATGGAATGTTTTCAAGTAGATGTATTTAAATTGGGCTACCATCGCAAATTTTCTCAAATGAATGTGATGTTTTAAAATTCAGTTTATTTCCGCATTATTTGTTAAATATATATTTTAAAGAGATACGAAGTAGCGTTCCGGGTTTCACGGTACTCGTGGCGTTACACATGTAGTCGTACGCGAAAGCTGTTAAAAATCATTCGAGTATCGTGGCAGTCCTGAAACCAGAGACGGCCCTGAAGGTGTACGAGAGGTGCGATCGCACAGGCCTCAACGTTATAAGGGCAACAATTTTTTTTTTTTTTTTTTTTTATATAAGACACAAAGAAAAAATTGTATATAGGGCACTATATATATATATATATTATAAATCATCACGTCAAATTATAGCACAGGAAACCCAAAATCTCAGGGTCGGTCTTGCCTAGAACGTTCTTTGAATCCCTCGACGGTCGGTGAAATAAACGATGAATCTATCTTCGGTGCCCGATAGATGGAAAGAGGAATCCAAAATCGAGAAAGGGATAAAATTGGAATCTGCTTCTAATAATAATTTGGGAATTCTACATGGGATATTGTACAAGGGATTGTGCATTTTGGTGGGTGTTTCTTGGATTTGAAGAATGTACTGTACAAATTCTTGCTGAAATCTTAGACCTGGAACATGTGTCTACCTTTGATCACCAGCAGCAGAATTTGTTTTAACCTGAGGAGACGACCGAGGAGACGAATAGTTCACTCTAGGTAGGAACGAACGGTTTTGTCTTCTTTACATGCGTTTCAGGTTTTACGTTGTTACAGAGAAATGGGAAAGAAATGAATGGATTATGAAATGTGTTTGGACGGTTATTCCCTTCAAGACTTGTGAAGTTCAAACAAACAGGAGTTGACGGAAAAGAGATGTTCACCGCAAGAAAATCGAAACGTAGGTACGTTATGCGCCAAAAATATGAATGTACGTTTTCCATAAATATTATCAAACATAAAGATGTTTTGCGCCAATAACTCAAAATTTAAATTCGTACTTGACTAGATTAATTTGCCCAACTCATGATATGCACCTACTAATCTCATCCCATGTGCAAGGTGATTCTTTCACGAAGAATGCAAGATCTTTTCATTACAAGTCACTTGAGTAATTTCAACCTTCCAAGGGATTAGTTTTTTATTTCATTGCCAACATTTGATTACAAAACATGATAGCATGAGCCTAGATTTTTCTCTTTTAGTCCATGTACGAGCCCCATTATAAAAATTCATTTTTCCTCAAACATATTTCCAAACATATTTCCTACAACACGTTCTCGCAATAAAATATTTTGAACGAAAACCTATAACTTTTTACTACTTTTTCAAACACATTCTCAAAATTCGTTGTGGTAGGAACACTTGGTGGAGAGCTTATAAATGCTATTTGTTGTGCGATCGGACCTCATCGAGTTCTTAGAACCCACGACCTTAAAATTATTAGAGAAAAGGATCAAAGACTAGGAAAACAATTTCCAGGTTAGTTGTTTAGAGAGAATGGTTGAGTGGTAATTGAGAGATAATTACAAAATCAAATTTTATTTTTTTTTATCTTTATTAAGCACATTGCTAATATAACCAATCCTTTTAAAAAGAATATACTTAAAATATTGAAGAGAGAGAGAGAGATCTTCCATCACTATTTGGTCAAGTTAGAGAATTCCTTTCCTTTTGGGATCTCTTCCTCTCCATCTTCAACAAATGAAGCAAAAAATCATTCCAAGAATCAACAGGTCCAGGCAAACACCAATGCACACAATCATTATACATTACCACATTCTCATTTGGCCAATGCCCATATCTACTCGGGTGCCCATCTGGCCTCAACAACATAGCCTGTGTTACATCAATTAATCTGAACTTCTTCTTCCCTTCTCTTTCTGCAACCCTAAATTCCTCAATTTGGCTCATATAAAGATCCAAATTTGCACCTTCCAAGATAGTCTCGTTGCTTCTAAATGGCCTCTGTCTTACACAATTCCCACCTTGATTCCACAACCCATTTTCAAAGTGGGATGGTGCATAAGTCCTTAAAAATGTTACCCCTTCGAAATTTTCCAAACTGTTTATGGCTTTAAAAGCCGTTTCGAAAGCCCTCCGGGAACCATAAGCCGTCGGAAAATCTGTGATATTTGGAAATTGGCAGAAGCGACAGCCCACGAGGCGCCGCTTTTCATAGTACACGGATGGCCGGTAAAACCAGGTACCGGCATTGAGGACGATAAAGTGGAATTCTTCTATATGGTTAGTCCAGGACTCGTCAACCTCGTCAAGGTAGAGATTGAATAGGCCCGTATGGGTTGGACCATCAGAGTCTGCCTCTTCGGATTTCACCAAAAATGGTGTCCAATAGCTGGCGAGGGTGAAGTTGTAACTCACGTAGTTCCAACTTCTGAAATGTTCATCCGGCGTATATGAAATATTGATTGGCTTTTCAACCTGAAATTAACGAAAATTTAAAGAGTACGAAAAAAAATACTAATAATTAAAATTCTTCAACATAATTATTATGAATGAATGATTTGAACATTTGGATGCACCAAATTATAAAAATCCAACTTCTTTTTTGACATACTTGATATGCTATAGTAGAAACTTCTAAAGAGAAAATATGCAAGAGACCAAGACATATTTATTCTCATTGGTCTAGTGATGGCAACGAGGTGGATTGGACACCCCACGAAAATATGATCAGATCCATGCAGTGTTCTAAAAAGTATGAATCGTGACGAAGCGTGGAGCTCAAGAGTCAAGCTTTTGAAACTTAAACGGGAGTAAGAGTTAAAAAGCGTTTTTCAATTCCTAGATATTTGATTTAAATTTTACCCATACTTGAACAAGTAAAAAAAAAAAAGAGGAAAAAAAAAAGAAAAAAAAGGACAGCTGTGCGCTTTGGACGAGCTTAAACGTTCATCGGGCGTGCGTTTTTTAGATAAAAATTTCTCAAAACGTTTTTTTTTTCGCTTTTTTCACCAAAGCGACGCGCGTAGGAGCGCACTATGCGCGCGTTTTAGAACACTGGATCCATGTCCACCTTATGAATCCACCAATTTCGGAGCAGTTCTGGTTCAGGGCGGGGTGGATCGACCCCTGATCCGCCCCGTCGATTGTTTTTTTATTTAGATATTTTAAGCTAAATCTACAAAAAAATTGATTATTATTATTATTATTATTATTATGAGACAGATCGGGGCCAATTCGAATTATCGGCCCACTTGCATATCGGGAATTTTCCTATTCGCTGAAACTACTATTATTATTATTATTATTATTACTACTACTGAAATGAGATAGATCGGGGCCAATTCGAATCATCGGCCTTCCTGCATATCGGGAATTTTCCTATTCACCGAAACATAGTTTAATGCATTGTTTGGCTTTTCCTAATAATTACAGAATATTGATGTTCCAGAAGAAAAAAAAAATGTAAGAATTATACCATTTATTTAGGACTTAACATACACATATACGAAGAGTTTGAATTGAACGAAGAGCATGAAAAGACTAAAGAAAGCCTGGTCGTGTGTTGGGTAAAACCGTAAAGGGTTAGTGAGCAACTCTACGAAAACAACAATTATTTGTTTAAAATTAATTTCTAGATCTAGAAATTGTACAACTTATGTTCCCAAGCATAGATTCCATCTCATTACAAGAATTGTGAACATAGATTCCCTCTCATTACAAGAATTGGGAGTGTTGGGTTTTTTGGTCCCAATCAAATCAAGGGGGCGATGATGAAACATCGTGTCGGAATTTAAGTTTCGTAGGCCTACGGCCCATGATCGAAGAATTACTGTCCCAGTTAACCATAATATGCGTAACTCACGAGAATGACAGGTTAGAGACTTTATCACTTTACCTTGAGGTGTGAATTAGGTCGCTAGCCCTGTTGCTTGGTAGGTGGATCCGATTGGCGGCGTAGGTTTAATTAGGCCCTCGACTCATTCCCCTAATTAAACCTAAACCTATCCTATATCTACCCTACTCTCCTCACTCTCTCGGTCAAGACAAGATTACGCACTCCCTCATTATTTTCTCTCTTGACTGCGCGGCTGATCTTCCTCTCTCCGTGAGAACCCCGAACCCGTCTCCTTCGTGAACTCCCACTGTCCTGTCCGCCTCTTTCCCCTTGGGTGCTTCCTTCCTCCTTCGTGGTTTTGCCCCCCCCGCTTCCGCGCCCCTTGCTTGGGGTGTTTGGTGCTCTCGGCCCTGTTTTGGTTGTCGCCTCTCCTTCGTGGTTGGGCTCCCTGTCCCGCGCTCTTGCCTCTTGTGCGCTCGGCTCTGCTGGTACAATTTCTGGGCTGTGTTTGGTTTGGTCATTTCTTTGTGATATAAGTGGGTTGTGGGTTTGCCTCGGAGTGTCTTCTTTTCTTCGTAGTGTGGTGTTTCCTATTGTGGTTGTTGGGGCAAATTCTGAGCCCTCAGTTCATCCTACCACACGGCTTGGATTGTGCAATAGGGGAGTTTTAATTACTTGCTTTTATAACTTAATATTGATTCAATTACTTTGCTAATCTATATTGTGTTTTCTTCCACTGTATTGTGACAAACTCGTTTTACTTTGTGATTTGTAAGGTTGGATTTCTCAACAATTGGTATCAGAGCGTTGGTGGAGTGACTGTAGCCTTGGGGGCGTGATTGGCAATATTAGAATCAATATTGGAACTATTGACTGAGTTCCTTCGTTCCCTGTTTTTAAAATTCTTTCATTAGTTGAAATTATTAAAATTGTGTTTTTGTTGCTAAAATCATTTACATTTCAATTGTGTTTTCAGAATCTGTGTGATTGGAAACTATTGATTGATTGGTGTTTATTGGCTTTTGCAAGTTAGGTACCATTTTGGAGACTCTTGAGCTTGGTGCTGACTCACACTCCAAAGATCGCTAATTGCAAAACATAAAATGATAAATAATTTCGCATCTCTCCATATTACGGACTCGAAAAGTCCGCTCTGGTAAATTGGCTGATCACTTTTAAATTTCTGTAATAGCAGGTCATCGTGTGGGGTGACCATTAGGCTTGCAGTTGCTTGTTGCTAATTATAGGATTTAATTGCTTGGATATTGCTGTGTTATACTTGTTTTTGATATATCTTGGTGATTATCTATTTCCTGTTGCGTTATTATTAGAACTGTCACCTAGACTCCCGTGTCGAAAATTCCCTTGACCTGAGATTTGTGAGTCTCACGGAATCCTGGGAATTTAGAACAGTGTATATTGCTACCTTTAGGATCTTCTGTGTGATTTTTCGTGTTGTGCTCATATTGCGTTGTGTGTTTCTTATTTGTTAAGATGTTTGCACACCGTTTTGAATTGAACATCTTTGATGGAAAATGGGATTTTTCTATATGACAACAGAAAATGAAAGGTATTTTGGTACAACAAAAGATTTCGAAAGCTATTGACAATTCTTTCCCAAATACTGTGACTGCTGAACAGAAAATGGATTTTGATGAACTCCCGTACACTTCTATCATTTTGCATCTATCTGACCCTGTTTTACGAAAAGTTGGTAAACATGAAACCACTGAAGCTCTTTGGAAAAAGTTACAAGAACTTTACTTGACTCAATCTACTCCTAATAAGCTTTACTTGCTTGAGAGTTTTTTCAGTTTCAAAATTGATCCCTCTAAGGACTTAGATGACAACCTGGATGTCTTTAATAAACTTGTGCAAGACATCACTAACTGTGGTGAAAAAGTATCTGAAGAATATAAAGCTGTTGTATTGTTAAATGCTATTCCTGACTTTTATAGAGAGGTTAAGAATGCTATAAAATATGGGAGGGATACCCTTACACCTGAAATTGTCATTGATTCCTTGAAATGTAGGGAGAGGGAGGTGAAAGTTGAAAGAAATGAGAGGAGTAGTGGTGAGGTTCACATGATGAGAGGTGGGCATGGTAAAAACAGAGATGACTCAAATGATGAGGGTGATAGATGGAAGGACAGAAGTAGTTTGAAGTCACAGGGTAAATCGAAGGGAAGGAAATGCTATGGTTGTGGTAGGTCTGGGCATTATAAGAGAGATTGTCATGGAGAGAAAAACAAAATAGGAGATGGGGATAGAAATGAGATCAACGTAGTTAGTTTCTCGGATGGTGATCCGAGTGGAGTTTATTGATGTTCTTATCTCACTTGCAGTTTCTACTGAATTATTGTGTGCATCTGATTGATTTTTTACCCTTTTGCATGTCTGGTCACTTGATTCGGTTGCATTTCTTATGTTGCATTTCTTTTGTATTGATTTGAACATGTGAATGAATTTGAGAGTGATAAGTTACTTTGTGTATAATGTGGTTACATGCATGGTGGTTGGGGTTTGGTGTGAGGTTTCGATACTCTGTGTGTTCTCACAACATAGATCAGATGTGTTCCCTTGGTGGGATGGGTATTCAATAGTTGTGTTAGAAGTGACGGCTAGTTGGTAATGTTGAGACTAGATGCCTAAGAATGTATTTGGTGACATACTAGGGGATGTATATTTTTGACATGTAGATCACGAGAGGGGAGGTTGTCAAATGTCTTGTTAAACTCTATCTGTGAGGATCTCGATTAGGTGGAGGAGGCTCCTATTATCTCTAGGTGAGGTGGAGAGTCGAGGTTTAACTTCTTTGGTGAGGTTGTGATAGAGGTACATTCGTTTTCCTAGTAGTTTACCAGTTAGGTGTGATTGTTGAGTAATCTAGTGAGCATAGATGAAGACGAGAGGAGAGCTACATCGGTTTTGGAATGAGGTAATTGTGATTGTATCTTTTCTTGGGGTCATTTGTATCCGTTGCTTGTATTGACTTTGTTTGATTAATTTGGTGTTATGTTCTTTATGTGAACTTGGTGAAAAGATTTGTGGTTTGCCTTTGATGTGCTCTCGTCGCATTTGTAGAGTCTCCTATAACTTTGTGATATAATATACTCTTGATTGACTCATGTGGAAATGTAATTTGTTTACATTTGTCTTTAGAAAGCATGTGTTGTTTGTCTAAAGTTGTATTACTTGCTAATGTGATATAAATGCATAGTTTGACTTGCTATGATTTAGTGTATTCTTGGGTTTTACCTTAGCCCTTGGTGAGTACTATAAGCAGGTATGAGATATGTTTCTAACGTGAAACATTGGAAAAGGTATGTTGTGTTCTAATTCGTTTGGAACTGTTTTGTGCAACTAATAAACTAGGTGTTTTGGTATTGCATGTTCGATTGGAACCAAGGTGGAGGTTTGTTGGATTTTTTGGTCCCAATCAAACCTCGGGGGCGATGATGAAACATCGTATCGAAATTTAAGCTTCGTAGGCCTACGACCCATGATCGAATAATTACTGTCCCAGTTAACCACAATATGCATAACCCACGAGAATGACAGGTTAGAGACTTTATCACTTTACCTTGAGGTGTTAATTGGGTCGCTGGCCCTGTTGCTCGGTAGGTGGATCCGATTGGTGGCCCAGGTTTAATTAGTCCCTCGACCCATTTCCCTAATTAAACCTAAACCTATCCTATATCTACCCTACTCTCCTCACTCTCTCGGTCAAGACAAGATTACGCACTCCCTCATTCTTTTCTCTCTTGACTGCGCGGCTCATATTCCTCTCTCTGTGAGAACCCCGAACCCGTCTCCTTCGAGAAATCTCATTGTCCTGTCCGCCTCTTGCCCCTTGGGTGCTTCCTTCCTCCTTCGTGGTTTTGGACCCCCCGCTTCCGCGCCCCCTGCTTGCGGTGCTTGGTGCTCTCGGCCCTGTTTTGGTTGTCACATCTCCTTCGTGGTTGGGCTCCCTGTCCCACTCTCTGTGTGCGGTACACTCCGCGCTCCTTCCTCTTGTGCGCTCGGCTCTGCTGGTGTGGTTTCTGGGCTGTGTTTGGTTTGGTCATTTCTTTGTGATATAAGTGGGTTGTGGGTTTGCCTCAGAGTGTCTTGTCTTCGTAGTGTGGTGTTGCCTATTATGGTTGTTGGGGCAGATTCTGAGCCCTCGGTTCATCCCACCACACGGCTTGGATTGTGCAGTAGGGGAGTTTTAATTGCTTTTAGTGCTTAATATTGATTCAATTACTTTACTAATCTATATTGTGTTTTCTTCCGCTGTATTGTGACTAACTCGTTTTACTTTGTAATTTGCGAGGTTGCATTTCTCAACAGAGAGCAACAAGGACGACACGTAGACGCGGACCATACAGAGACGACAAGATATTGTGGCCCCAATAAAGGTTGCAAGACCTATGGAAGCGACAAAAGTTGTCTCTATTGATAAAATTGTTGCCCCTATAAACCATGTATCGATGAAGGGAATGATTGATGTCATATATTTCAATGTCTGTAAGGCGACGTTTTTGGTTCTATAGTAGTGATAATTGTAGCCTCTAAGACGATATTAAAGAAGCGATGTATGTCGCCTATAGAACCTATTGGAATCTAATAATTAAACGGGAATTATTGATGCATTTTATTTTTTTAGTTTTCAAGAAACGATTTATTTAAAATTCCTACATGAATCACCATCAATCCAACTCGCAGTTGACTTACAGAAAATGAAAACATAACTAAACCATAAATGACTTCATTTGCTATTAAATTTTGTTCATTATCCGAAACAATCTGCTAATATTTTAAAATTAAATGAAACTTCGACATTGGGTGATGAAGAAATTGAACACGTCACGTGCTTCATTACATAGGAACCTCTTCATCATCCAATCAAAAGGCACCACATTAGCAATATTATTTCATTTTAATGTTCCAAAAAAAGGTCATAAAATTATTGATTCTCCAATATGCGTATATTATGAGACTTTTTGATTTGTGCATAAAATTTTCGCATCCTATTAATACAACAGCCTTGTCCCATTGCATGTCAAAATACACAAATAGTTTGGGAAGATATTCCTTTTATTTTCAAATTCTAACATTAATTCTTAGGTAAACTGACCTGTACAGTACTTGGTCTAATCTTTGGAAATGGACATAACGTAGACTCGAGAGAAGAAAAAACATAATCAAGAAGATGACATTTCATCATGCTATGTAGTGAATAGTTATAATACTTAATCATATAATACAAATTATACCCTAGTTCTATATAATGCCGAAGTATCTTTATATGAAGTTTAACTTGCAAGCAACCAATTTTCTACTAGTCAATCACTTCAATCTAAAGTGCCCTTAACTAAAGTGTTGAGTGGGCGAATCGAGCACCGAATTTTTCACGCTCGTTCAACACCTTGTACGAGAATAATGGGTATGTAATCTAGTGAACCATGCATCTCAGCTCCCCCCACCAGGGCCGAGCCGAGTAGCTCGGCTCGCCCCATTTAACACACTTACCCCAACCTGATGCAACCCACACCCAAAAACGAAAAGAAGGAAAAAAAAGTGTAATGCCTAAATGGTCTAGAACAAATCGTGCATTGCAATTATCTACCATGGTGTTTAATTACTTGTGAAAAAGAAAAATGAAAAATAAAATATAAATATATAATTACCCTGGATAAGAGGCATATCAAGGACTGCAACTGGTTCCTCCCCACAGAGTCTCCAATAAAGGCCATGGATTTGCCTCTAACAATATCCAGAAATTGGTAAGGGTTGAAAACTGGCAAATCACATCCATCTGGTTTCCACTTCCATTTCATGAACTCTCTATCTGGCCTTCCATATTTCATGCAGTTCTGGTGCTCATGGATTGCGGAACAACTCATATTCGTGTAGTACGGCGCCTTGGGATTCGGAACCCATTCACCCGTAGAAATGTCACACTTTTCATTTTCTTGACCCTTAATCTTTACGGATTCATCGATTTCTGCAGGATTCTGGGAAGAGTACTTCAAGAATGGATAATTTAGATGAACAGTGAAAAGAACTAATGTTATGGCTATCAGTATAGTAATAATTTTTGTGTTTATAGTACATTGTTTATTATTTCGAAAGGGAAACTCCATGGATTTGAGCTTCATGAAGCTAAAGAAAGAATGGACAAGGAAGGAGAAAAGAAGGGTGAAGGTATCAAAAATAGATCTGACTAAAAGTGTGAAGCAAGTTGATGATGTGTATATCATTGAACAGATTTCGTTGAAAATTTAAAATAACATTTTTTTAGTCACGTCCCTACACGACTGCATCATTAGAATATATATATATATATATATATATATCAACTACTAATTGAATAGTTACTATGGTAATAATTAGAAATAAAAGTGATTGCATTTAAATTGTTTCTTGACAATTCATGAAGTGGTGGTATATTGTTTAATCAGTCTGTTCTAGTGTACATGACGGATATGTCACCCATCGACAATGGTGAATGTTGACGACCTGTAAGCATCCTAAGAGCATGACAATGTCTTCAACTTGTGAAGTGGTTTTGTACGACGCTAGGTGACGCGTTCTTCGAATCTTGGATCTCTGAAACTTAAGAATTCCAAAGGTCTCCCGGTACCACCAAACTAAATTCTTATGTTCCACATGTCCAATATTCGAAACCCCCTTGTTGACGTTGTCTTGTCCTAGAGGCGGTTACGGACGTCAATAGTGGACATTGGTCTTAACACATTTCATTACATGAGGAACTTTATATATTAGAGTGAAGTAAGTTTCAAGCTTCTGCCTCTGTCAATTCAATAGAGTCAAAAAGATCTTGAAATTTATGCATTAATACATTAAATCATGAGAGCGTGCTGTGAGAATTATTACAATTATTTTACTTTATTTTATTATTATAATTTGTTTTTCTTTCACTAAAAATGGGACAGGGCGTTTTAATTTTGTCTCTAAACTTTCACTTAAAATCATAATTATTCAAATTAAAATCATACAAATATAAGAAGCAATTTAACGTACGATCTTTGCGTGCAGTACCAAAAAGCAGATGAGTTCGAGTGATCCAAAATCCCATAGCATAAAAAGTTAAATTTTAATTATTTTATTTTAGAGTTGACAAACAAGATTAGCCTAGCTGCTTCCCATGTGCAATTAAACCACTAAAGTAAGAATAATTTAATTAGTCCTCCAATAAATTAAAAATTTATTATATCATACCAAGAATCGGTTTTAACTACACTTGATATTAAACTTTTTACTATTTATTGTTTGTGTTTATTTTTATGATATATACATGTGGTCACATGATGCACCACCAACTGTTCGATTTTTATTAATTAATTAATTATTATTGAATGTATTAATGATTCTTCGTTACTAGCGGCCACGGTTTAGTATGGAAGAATCTAATAATAGTAATGGAATATATGGAAAATGTTTAAAATAAAATAGCTCGATTTATAAATTGAATATTAAAAATATAAAGTACGATCGTACATAATTTTTAAGCCTCTGTTCTGCTATGAAATTATTAGTTATTTATAAATCAATTTATAAGCATAATTTTCAAAATCATTTTTTAACCACACACATTTTTTGAAACCATTTTTTTAACTATACATTTTACCTTAAAAAAAAAAATCATTTATAAAATATGTGAAGGCACCCGAATTATAATTTGAACAAGTGGGCATGTAATAGTTAACTAGTTTTCACACTCGTGGAATGTATAGACATATTATACTGACAAAAAATAATGCACTAAAACAAAAAAAATGGAAAATTTTTCAGAAATGGCTAACAAAAGTCATTGCAAATCTAAATAATAATAAGTATGTAGTATTACAAATTTTGGAAAACCTCGTTATATGCAATATTTGTTGTCCCATTTGTTTCTTCTCATCATCATCGTATATTAATATATTCAGACCAGCACGATTCGTAACTCTCGACACTACTACATATAAATTTTTTTTAGGAATAGTCCGACATGCGAAAGTGAATGAACTTGATTCTTATCGATGTACATAACATATGACACAACGAATGAAAAATTTATTCTTTTAAACTTGAAAGGTAATATTTGCTCTAATGGAGTCAATGACATCATTGAGATTAAAAAAAAAAGTATTATGCTTCTACTTTGAGGAAAATGAAAAATGAAAAATTCAAATTACCTATTCTACTCTAAACCCATTTCAAAATTCTCAAGATATTCAATTAATAAAACCAATTTTTCTGCTACTTAAAATATTTTAGTAAGTATGGAAAAAGGAATTATTATTAAGTAGGAAATTATTACTATTAAAACCCTACCTATGAACTCTGTGTTTGGACTTTAGCATGCAAATAAACCACCCTAGATAATATTCGTTTCACTACAACAAAAGAGAGCGAAAATGATGAAAATTGGCGACGACACGAAAAATCGTCTCTATTGATCTAATCAATGGAGACGACAAGAAAAGTCGTTGCTATTGATAGGACCAATAGAGATGACAGAAAAAAAAAGTCGTCTCTATTAGTCCAACAAATAGAGACGGTAAGAAAAGTCATCGCTATTGATAGGTCAAATAGAGACGATAAGAAAAGTTGTCTTTATTGGTCTGACATTTTTCGAAAAAATGGAGACGACAAGAAATTCTTCTCTATTGGTTTGATCGATAGAGACGATAATCTCAAGTCGTCTCTATTTATCAGACCACTAGAGATGACTTTCTTATCCTCTCTATTTGTTGGACCAATAGAGACGACTAGGTCATCTCTATTATGTCTTTTTAATTTTTTTATTCTTATTTTTTAATGTGATTTATACTAGTATATTTACATTTATAGAATTAATATTGAAGTAAAATTGTTGAGAAAAATATTATTAAGATATAATTTAATAGAATAAATATTCATTATGTTAACTAATATATATTATTTAATACAAAATTTTACACAATAATTCAATTGCCTTAGTGGTTGGAACATGACCATCCAACACTTAAGTCCCGAGTTCGAATCCATGTCATACACAATTATCATATGAATTAAAGAAAATTTACAGGTTGGATGTTCGAATCGAGATTTAGATCGAGTTGAAAAGGTATTGAATCGGATCAAAACAAATAAAATTTTTTTTCGTCTCTATAGGTTCCAAGGTATTAGAGACGATAGATAGCCCTCTCTAAATCTGTTGGTACGACTCTTTTAGAGACATCTTTGTCGTCGCTGTAGGCTCCCTCACAATAGAGACAACTATTGTCGTCTCTAATTGACATCAGTTACGGACCTAATGCCACGACAAATAGAGACGACTCTGTCGTCTCAAAAATGAAATATCAACGACATTTGGACTTTCGAGACCACTTTTGTCGTCACTGTTGAAAGATATTCTTGTAGTGTTTAATGCAACTTAGGATTGCTGCTTCACCCAAGTGGTCGCAATATATATATATATATATATTAGCCTTCAAATCTATAGGAGTTGGATTCAAATTTTGTCTAATCAATCGCTTCCCTGTCAACATTTTCCACTAGTTCACATTTCCTTTTATAATATGAACAATGTTGTTTACTATAAAAACGAAGAACCAGATCAATTTAGAACCCAAAAGAAACTGTAGGTACGACATGGAATATAAACTTTGATAATCTTGTGTCTGAAGAAAGATAAAGCATTTTGAAAGGATCAAATAATATCTTCATTTTATCATGATGGGACCATGTCTCACCTATAGGATAGCCTATTAACTTAAGGGAAGAAGCCATATGGAACTTAAATAAATGAAGAAATAATTTATAGCAACCTTTTGTTAGTATAAGAATAAAAGAAAACCAATAACTACGTAATATTTAATAATTCATGAATAATAAGTTGTGATTCTATAAAGCATGTGAATAAATAGTATGTTTTGATGGTAATGGGACGCATTCGGGATGGATTGATCATTGATCTGATCCTACCCTGCAAAAATTTAGTATAATCTATATCCGTCCCGTAATCCTTCAATTATGGGGTGGATTGACCCCACCGATCGAAATTTCTCTCCATTCGAATTGAGTATCCGTCGGGTTCGACTCGAATCGAGTGTTTTTGTCATCCGCAGGTATGTTTGACCAAATCCAAACACCAAATCAATAAACTTTTGCACTCGTTTCAGCCAAATTAGAGTTGTTTGGACTTTGGAGTCAAGACGAAACACAAAATTGTCATGTTCTTTTTCACCACAAATCATGTTTATATAATTAAACCGTTAGTTCTATTTTTTTTAAAAAAATATTATATTCGACTCGTTATGCTTTCAGCTTTATAATAATTAGCATTTAACTGAAAAGGGGCAAATGCCCATAAAATAATGACTTGGGTGGTTGAAACATAGTTTGCACAAACCTAAAGAAGACCGTGTGCATAAAAGTGACGCAATCTGAATAGAAATGAACAGAACAACAACAAATAGTGTAATAGTTGGGGATGAAAATTTGAGCCGCTTGAATCGAGAACTGCAATGAACCGAATCGAATGGTGCGAAAAAACCCCGAACCGATGGGGCAGTGAGGCGGGTATGGTATGCAAATTTAATGATCCGATTTTTGGTGGGGGGAAGTATGGTAATTGTATCGATGTTCCGAACCGAACCGAATATCATATTAAAAAAATTGATTTTGGACTATATTTAAAGGGATAATTGCACCATATACTCTCTTTTTTGGATCAATTGCACAAATCACCATATTAAGAAAAAATGGAAAAATACATTCCTTTCTCTCCACGACCACTTCCACTAATGTTGTTCATCTTCTTCCATCTTCTTCCCCACCGAACCACCACCACAGCACCACTCCACCGCCGAACCTCCACCAGGGCACCACCAAACCACCACTACGTCACCACTGAACCATCTCCATCCCCTTCCCCACAGAAACAATTGTGTGCGAAGGAGATTATGACATTTGTGTGCGAACGAGATTATGAAAAACTTCATGTCGATCTTCTAATTTTGTCTTTGTGAAGAAGATTATGACATTTGTGTGCCTTTTCTTGAGAAAGGTGCAGCTATTTACACTTCGATCTGTTGCTTAATGGAATACCTTGATGTTCTAAGCTTAAAAAAAAATATAGGTCATTGATGAAGAGGACGAAGAGGAGCTAGAGACCGTGAATCTAATCTCCACCCTCAAATCCTCTCTTTTAAGTTTTTTACTCGTATGAGAATTGATGACCACTAGAAAGGGCATGAAAGATGTTTGATGTTATTATTGAGACAAAGTATCATAAAAATTATGTAAAGTATCATGGTGTAATACCAAAATTTTGCCCTAAGTATTATAGAAATTTGAAAAAGTTTCATGTTATGATACTAAAAATTTTAAAATATCACAAGTATCATATTGTGATACTTTAAAAGTATCACAACATGAAACTTGTGATAAAACAGTATTTTCCAAAAAAAAAAAAATAAATTAAAAATCGAAGTATTTTTCAGTTATTGTTTAAAATGAAGTAAGTTTCAATTATGATACTAAAAGTTGAGTATTTGTGCAAATGCCCATATTTAAAACATAAAAAGCCCAAAATTAAAGTCTCTATTTAAAAGCCAATTAATCCAACACACATGACCAAAGCCTAATCCAAATCCATTAACCCGAGGTCTATAGTCATCTGAATATCTGATTCATTCATCTCCACTCCGCAAGTCACTCCCAATTTCGGTAGATGACAGTTCTCCACAGGCGTCACACATATAAACTAGCCCCAATCAAGTTTTTCTTTTATCAAGTGGGAATCAACAATGACATGCTACTAACAATATTTTTGGTAGGGAAGAATGAAGTATAAAGGTCAAGAAACAAAATATTTGTTGTTCTCAAGTGTTAAGATCAGGAAAAAAAATTATTTTGTATTTGTATAATCGTACTGTAATTTTAAATTTGAGATTTTTGATATTGTTTGCAAAATTTCCTTAGTATTGTTATTTTTTTTATTATTATTTTTTTTGCAGTTGGACTTGTAAAATTAAATTTATATTTAAGTGGTTATGAATCGCACCGAATCGAAACACGCACCAAAATCGCACCGAATCGAAACACGCACCAAAATCGCACCGACCTGATTTAGGCGATTATGGTATATTCAAAAAATTGCTGATTTGGTTATGGTGTTGGATGAACCGAACCATTTCCTTCACTAGTAATAGTTGACTTTTGGGAGTTCCCAGCCCAAATTTTGTAGGAAAATACACGGCTAAAGTTCAGTCAAACATCCAACACTAAGTTTGGAACTGTTCCATCGCTTCAATTCCCCGAACAAAACTACCTCCAAATCCATTGTAAGAATTACTAATAAAATTGTTACTTACCCATAAAATCAAACTTTCTTTTGCACTAAGAATATATCAACTGTGAGGCTTTGTATTCCTCTATACGCATTGAGAGCAGGTTCTCTCACTTTTTTTTTTTTTTGGTTCTCTCACATTTGAGATTACAGAAAATGTAAAACAGTAAACAATTTTCTATAGCACAATATTTAACTTTCAAAGCATCTTATCCACTACAAGAGGAATTCTCACCACTAATAACAGCCCCAAAGAGAAATATATGAACCATGCTCATGATATCTTCAGCAATCTATCTAATATATAAAAGTAAGAAAGTTTGTCAAATTTTCCCTCCCAAATTTTCCCGTCCAGAATTTTGAGCCCCCCCACCCAAAAATAAAAATAAAATAAAATAAAATAAATTTGCTTTTTGATTCAAATTCAAATTTCAAACAAAAGCTTTTATGAAAAGTTTATTTTGTCTTACACGAAGACTTTATGCAGAATGTCAGATTCTGACTCCCTCACAAAGATCGATACGAAGACTATTTGAAAAAACCAAATTCATTACTCTCATATTTCTAACTTCGGCCTCCCTCCCTCCCTCATCTATTGAAACCGCATCTGGAGGGTTTCTTCTTCTTCTTCTTCTTCAGCGTAGAATGGTTTCTTCTTCTTCTTCTGTTGGCGTTTGTCTCAATTTTCTTCGGTGAAGCCTTCGTTCTGGATCCAGCTTCTAGAGGCGGCGTTGGCTCTTTTGCCGTGTATGGAGGTTTCAGTAGAGCTCAATGCGCGTTGTTTGCTTCATCTCAACGGTTTAAGGAAGTTGTTGATATGTTACAGGATTACATTCCGAGCTTGAAAATGGTGGCTTCTGATGTTGAATCGTCATCAAATGAGTCATCCATTCAGCCGTCGAGAGAGTGAGTCAAGCTTCTTTCTGACTCATTGGGTCGTGGCAAGCTGACATTTAAGTGTTTTTCTGTCACGAATTTGAAAAGAAGGTCATGGCTGGCCTCTGTAAAATGGTGACAAAGAAGGGAAATGGAGGTAATTTCACTATTTTCAATCTCTTCGAGTTAATTGATGCAATTTACCTAATCTATCCAGACTAAATTTTATATTCAAGAGTCAAAATCTGTTTGTAACTTGAATTAATAACAATTTCCCAAAACCAAAACTTCAATTAAAACTCTTTTCTTCATCTCCAATATTCAACGATTTGACTGGGTTGAGCCATGGAACGAGTTGGAACTGATTCCCTTTTGTCAAAATTTTCCTTGCAAGTACTTGATTTTGGGACAAGCCTGTTATTATTTAGGCTTAATGTAGGATACAATGGTGCTACTCCAGATCGGAAAATGCCTCGCCACCGCTGCATCCTGCTGTGAAAGCATTTGCTGTTTGGACGACAGCTTTTCGTTTAACAGATAACCACTTTCTTGTAATTATAATCAGCCCCAAACTGATGTGATCCGGACCACAAATATGAGCCCGCACAAAGATCCGTTGATGATCAAAGGGGGACCGATGACTCGATTACAAACGAAGAGGGCCAACGAAGCGATGGACAAGCTAGTACAAGAAAAAATGGCGAAAACAATGTTAGTGTCATTAAAAGAAGCAAGTTCCATGTTGGGACCTAGCCAAGACGACAAGTGGATCAACCTCATTCAAGTCGCCGAAGGAAATTTTGAAGTTTCCAAGTTACGACCGTAACATATATATTTCTTACGGTCGTAACGAGCTCACTGCTAAAATTGATATTGCACGGAATTAGGAATTACGGTCGTAATTGCTGAATGTCACGGCCGTAATGAAGGAACTGCTCAAAACTGGGTTTTGGACATTTTGGACTTACGGCCGTAAGTCATAGTGTCACGGGCGTAAATGTAAATCAGTAACCAGGTTACGGCCGTAAAGGAATTAGTTACGGCCGTAAATGTCAAAACACGTAAAAATCCTATTTTTTGTTATTTTTATTTCTTTCCATAGTTTAGCAATTTGATGCCTTGTTTAATTAGGGATCTTAGACCATATTTTGACCCTATTTATAGGGATGTAATTTTCATTATTGAGTTAGACCGTTATTGATATTATTGTGAGGCAAATTGCTTTCAAACATCTATTCTTCATTGAATACAATCCGGACTTGCGAGTTTTTCTTATTTGTTCAAATCTCGGTGAGAATTAATATTGCTTGTGATCAAGAGGTCAATATATCCCCGTTATTGTATTGGTTGCTTGGTTCAATTAATTTTAATTGAATTCATAAATCGTGGTTTCTTGGCGTTCTTGGGTTGATTCAATATTTTGTGGGTTGCGTAGCTACAATTGCTACGTGGTTTGTATCATTTAGTATCAGAGCTTAGGCTCCAAAAATCAAGGTTATATCTTTATTTTATTTTCTTAAATCTTGTTCTTCGTATTCTTCCAGTTCTAGAGTCTTTAATCCAAAACGTGTCACAAAAAAAATTCAAAAGTCGTTATTTCCTTTGTTTGGTATTCAAATAAAATTTCGTTTGTTTCCTTAGTCTCATAGTTGATTTTTCGAGAAGTTTTAAAAAAAAATGAAAATCTCAACAAGTCCAAGAAAAAAATTGTTATTCGATTTCAAGAATTATCTTCTTGAATCAATTTTAGTTTCCATAAAAGTGTCAGTCCTTTATAGAGTCAGATTCCATTCTCTCAAGGTCTTCTTCGAGTTTTCCAACAAGTTCATTAATTCTCACTCATACTCGGTTTGAATCATTCGGTTTAAACTTGTTTGAGTTTGGATTCGTTCTTTGAAGCAATTGGGGTGAAAGTCATTGAGTGGAAAAAGGTTAGAGAGGTGAGATCAATAGAAGGTAAAAGCCAAAAAAAATTGAGTGATACACGAGCGAAATACACTGAGGCATATATTACTTAGTTTTAGGATGTCGGAAAATTTTACTACAGCAAAGAACGACGATCAAGTCAACATGGTGGAAGAGTTGGCACAACCCTTTGAGAAAATGCTTGTGGACATGTCGGGCAGAATTGAAAGGTTAGAGTGGCCTAGGGAAGCGCCCAATGTGCGGAGACAAATGGGGCGTGGTCATATGATAGAGATGGAGGAGGAAGATGAATTTGATGAGTTTGATGATGGGGCACTTGTAGATAGAGAGGTTAGGCATGATCGACGAGGTAGAGAGGTTATTGGGGATCGATCGGATCGTGGCATGGGTAATATCAAAACAGCAATTCCTTCCTTTAAGGGTCGGAGTGATCCGGAACAATATTTAGAGTGGGAGAAAATGATTGAGTTGATATTCGATTGCTACAGCTATACGGAGGAGAAAAATGTTAAGGTTGCGGTTCTTGAATTCACCGATTATGCACTTACTTGGTGGGATCAATTAGCAACTTCTAGGAGGCGAAATCGTGAGAGACCTATTAGTACATGGGGTGAGTTGAAGGCTGTCATGAGGAAGAGATTTGTCCCAAAAAAAAAAAAAAATCTAAAATTACAAAAAAATTGGAAAATTTATATGCCCAGAGTATTTCTTGATCATTACATATTGGGTATTATCTTTGTTCTCATTCTTGAGATTGTTGAGGCTTACAATTCATCAAACACTCATAATTCCATGTTATTCAAGCTTTGCGTACAAAGTGTTTGATAAATTGCCCCAAATAGAGCTTTCATGTTAAAATTCACTTTTCTCTACACCAAGTACTTCCTAGTCAATTACTTGTTCCTTGTCAAGCCTTTGTGACCTTGTGCTCTTAAAATTTTTTTCTACAAACTCATAGTCATCTCTTCTATCCTAGCAAGTAGAGAAAATTCCACTTGCTCTTGTGTCTACCCATTCCTACACATCATGCTTGTATGTGGTTTCATGCTTCACAAGAATTATATCTCTCAATCTAGTTGATTATGTTCCTTGCAAAATTGGAGTGAAAACACGAGTGAAATAAATTCTTTGTGAGGACACTACCACACAACAACATGGATCCTGAATTGTGTGAGACGTTGCAAGATCTTTCCACAACTTTTACTAAGCAAGTAGAGGAGATGGAAAGAAGATTGGGTAGAATGTTGGATAGATTGGGTGCTAAAGTAGAGACCCCACCACCAAAGTCTAATGTTGGTAGGAAGGGAAATAGAAGAAAGATTATGGATGACTATGATGAGCGCATGGGTCGGAATAGAGGAGTGCATTATGATATGAGGTTTGATAGGGAAACATCTATGGTCACTAGGAGGGCTCCCAACACCCTAACTAAGGCTAGTGAGTTGGATAGGCAAAGAGAAAATATATTCCACATTAGGTGCCTTGTGAAGGAGGAGAGTGATCCCATTTTGGACATGAAGAGGCAAATGAAATTTTTTGAAGAAGAGTTCATTGTGTGGGAGTCCAAATATAATGTTGGGGTGCAAAAGGGGAGTGATAGTGAGGTAGTTGAATTGCAAGTGGCGCCCCCAGATAAGGAAGTTGAGAAGAAGGAGGGGGATTTAAAATTAGAAATAATTGATGAAGCTCCAAATTCTTCGGTGGATATTGAAGTTATTGGTGAGGGGGTGCACGTGCTTACAAATGTGGAGGTTGAAAATGTGGGGGAGTTCATTGAGAACGATGAATTGGAGGTGGCGATTGAGGGAGGCGAAGAGAAGAGCCTCGTGGTTCAGGAAGGGGAGTTGGATTTGAAATATCCCAAGTTCAAGGATCCATATCTCGTACCTTGTGAAACTAACGATCCCCATCTCATTTTTCTTAAAAACTTCTTGCAGGTTGAATATAACTGGGGGCTTGAATCACACCAACATTGGCCAATCCAACTTGTGTTTCAATATATTCTTGTATCTCAAGTGACGGAGTATTCTTGGTTGACCATGAATCATGGAGGCCGTAGTTTTCTTTTTGACCCAGGAGGTGCAAGGAAACATCTAGAACAAACCTATGATTTGGGACGAATCCTCCTGAAGAAGGAGGGTCTGATGAGAATCATAGGGGGGTTGCCAAAGAAAACTTCATCGTTCGAGCCAACACAATTTTGAAGTACAAAGGAAATTAATGGCTATTTTGGGAGAAGATTCAAGGCTTAAAAAAGAGATTAAGTCGAGAAAACAAGCCAAGAATCAAGTTAGAGTAAAAAATGAGAAGAAATTGGACTCAGCCAATTTCGGTCGACCGAAAGTCTGCAGAGAATTTTGGAGCTAGCCTCAGTCGTGTTCGGCTGAGGATTGGTCGACCAAAAGTGCAATTTCGATCGACCATGTGTTCGACCGAAACACTCTGAATTAAAAAAAAAGGGGGTTTTGTGCAATTTTCGAATTTTCTCTTTTTCTTTCATTTTGTACATTAAATACATTTTTTCATTCAAAAACCCTAAATTAACTTGGATGTTCATATGAAATGCTCTTGAGAGAGTCCCCATGGGTGAGGTAAACCCTTGTTCTTGATCTTGTATCTCTTAGGAAATTAATCAACTATATCTTGAGTATTATTATTCTTGTGTTATTATTTATTTCCGCCACCTTGAAATTTGTTTGGTTGATGCCCATTAGGCTAGTGTTAGTTTAATCTTTGAATTTTTGGTTAGATTTAAACTTGGGTTAATGTGTTTATTCTTTTATTTACCACTTTAGCTTTCTTGGGTTTTGTATTAAATTGTTGTGAGAATTTTCGGTCAATATACCGAAGGGGTTCGTATCATTAAGCCAAATAGTTTGGTTGAGGGATGTCTTAATTTTAGACAAGTGAAGTGATGACAGCAGAAAAATACTCATTATCTATTGGGTTTCAGGTTCAAAGTAAATTCCAAAAGGCATATGAAAAGGGGATCCACAAATCAAAGTAAGTCTTTAACCAAGTTTTTTATTCTGATTAAAAGTTGATTTCTATATTTATATAAAAACTTGAGGTTTATTCCCATTTTAGGTACTGGGAACCAACATATGAAGACTCTAAGTTTAGTTGCTCAAGTTCCAGTTGTAGCTCCTTATGTGTATAGAAGGTCGTAAGCAGTATCAAATCCTTTTGAGGTTATTATGAATTAGAACAACAGTTAAAGGGACTTTGTTTAATGTTGTTATAGGATAAAATGGAAATGGACGTTGAGTTTCGTGCCTTACTATTTGAATTTTAACCTTTAGCCTTTTCGTTTCCTTTTTCTTTGAAATGCTAAACTTGATTGAACTATTGTTTATTATTTTTGTGGGACCAATAATTATTGTTGAGTTTCCTTTAGCCTTTTGGTTTCCTTTATTGTTAACTATATCCCAAGTCTATCTTATTGTCTGAAGATGCATCAGGAGATATGGATTTTAAGGTCTTGGAAAAAACTATATCGTGGTATCTATTCTGTTCATAACTCAATTTGACTTTACTTTCTGGCTGACTAAAAAGGTTATGTTCACTTTTCTTTATTTCTTTGGTCGAGATACAAAGAACTACTAAACAATTTTTGTTCACAACTCCAAAAGCTAAAAGAATAATATTGTGTCAACAATTTGATGCTACAGGTTGCTGGAAATGATGACGGTATAACTACATTCTACATGGATATAAAGGTTGAATCTTTTTTAATATTTAGAGTTAGATTCTTTAATCTGGGTGGCTCGATATTCATGTACTTGGACATGATTCCCTTTTCCTTTGCATTGGTTCTGCCCTTTGTAATATCTGTGCTGACTTTGTTGCCTTATGCCTGGTTCAACAACTTTCACGGTCTCTAATTCTTTCCGTGGCAGGTAGGGAGAATTACTTTACCAGTTATGAAGCAAGCAATTCTGCAAGCAAGAGCAGGTCAAAAGCATATTCTTGGTAAGTTTACGAGCACGCATTAAATATTTTCTATGTAGCATTGTATTTTGTTTCTCTGGAGAATTTAATACATGCACTAAATAGCTTGTATGTGAGATATTGCTGATTTAATTGCTTCATTGAAATGTTGCTATTTCAAATTCTGTTTGCTGATCTATTTATTACTTTAGCTTACAGAGGCTACCAAGATGATATGTCAGTGGTGAGAAGGCCTGCTGCAACTAATTTGGGGAGATTTGTTGATTCTATTGACGATTTATTTGGACTTTGTTAATATATAATCATTATTTTTAGTTATTTGTTTAATACATTGGAATAGATATGCCCCTATTTGAGCTTCATTATTTTAGAAAAAATGAAATTTGTACTGGTGATTTTTAGGAAATGTGTGGTTAAAAAGTGGGAAAAGTTTTTGGTTTATGTGTAAAATTATTTTATTGAAGAATGTATGGTTGAAAATGAGTTTTGATAACGGTGATACGTGATTTTTTACGTTTCCCCTAAACACTTGACTTATGTTTCATGGTTATCCATCAAGTCTTCAGAAGTATCCTCCCAGCAAGGAGATGGATGCTAAGCGTCGTGATGAAGGAGCTAAAAGGTTTGGAAAATAACTATAGCTCTATAGTCTTATTACATGCGAGAAATTATTGCATGTTAAACTTCTATCTATCGGGTTGGTAATTGGCATGGCTTATGTATTAACTTATTAAACAACTGTACATATTTTCAATCATTCGTAGTCTAAGCGTCTCAAGAAAGTTTTGGAGTTCGTGGATGAATTGCATTCTTTGGGCGATGTACTAACTTTGGATTTTGGCAAAACTTTGAGTGATGTGCATCTTAGATTGCAAGGAACGAGCCTAGATCATGCCACAAATATATGTGATGCCACGTTAGAGGGTCTTGATGAGGCTATCCTGAAGTTGAAAACAGAGAGCATATTGATTTCAGAAGGTATTTCTCTATTATAAATCCTAAGTTGACTTGAGTGTAAATTTCCATATTAAATCTACAATTGCTGCAGCTAAAAGAGGTTGCTGGATTACTGTTTGACCTCTGGAATTTGATGGATGTAGAAAATGAAGAGAAAGCTAAGTTCTTAATGATTACTTCGATTCTTGGTTCGTTGGAATTTGCTATTGTTGAACCAGACTCTCTGTCAATGGAGATTATTGAACATGTTTGGAAGTATTGGCATCCCTACCTGTCATCTCCCTTCGCCTAATGTAACTATGATTATGTAATATTACTCAAGTTCATATCATATACTCTTCTGCATTTTATGCTTGGATATTTTCACTGTAGTTAGATTAATTTTGTTGACCTTTCAAAATTAAATAGATTAATATTGTATGAAATTATGTATAAGTTATTTACTTTATTATGTGAACATTGAAACGTCATAATATTTTCTTTTGAAACTATTTATAAAAACTACAACTGCCATGCTGCAACGCACGGGTAAGAACTAGTTACTAACTATGTGGATAATCAGCCGAGTCATTTATATCATCCATAAATATAAACATCATAAACTCGACCTCAAGAATTCCCCATCAAGACAATATTGCCATCTCTGTCACCTATTAAAAATAAACCACTATAAAAGATTGCAGGCATCATAGAGCAGTAATTATGTCACAGAATCAAGAAAAGGGGAAGATGCAAAATTACTGATTATGAACTTTCGTCATTGATACAGAAATCTAATATCATCACCAACATTGCCAGAATTGGTACTCAAGCCTTGGGCAATAGATTCAAAGAAAGTAACCATTAGCTATCTAAAAAAGAACAGATTAATCTAGAAGAGTAAATGAGATTCCAAGAGGCAAAGTAGTTCAGCAATTACACATTGAAATAGCAAGCATTTTCAAAATGAGCAATTCATATCACAATTTGATTATTGAAAGTAGCATGGAAACTTGCAAATCCTAGTATAAATAGCGCAAGAATAAAGAAACCTGCCCTAGTTTACTAACCTTTTCCTCGAAATTATGCAAAGAGAAAGCATCAATAATCCCTAGAATGAATGTTTCTTGTACTTGGCAACCTCGCCTTCATTGTGGAAAAATCCCATGAGCCTCCTAAAGTTTCTTCACGATGATATCCATGGGTTTTCTGAGCATGCCTGTCTAGTGTGCAGTTATTTGGAGAAACTTCATCAGAATCCGGACTAGAACTTTCATTTATCGCTATAGATATCTTCAATAGTGATCGGTGTATCCGAGTCATATTCTTTTGATCTGATCTCAGACAAAAATCGAGATTGGGTAAGTCTCTCGACCACATCATTTGTAAGTTTTCTAAGGGTTTCATGGCAAAAGCCTTTCTCCTACAAATCTCCAGATGATAACTCAAGGTAAGGTAATTTTGATTCCCCCAAAGGATAGAGGTTTTGGTTTCTGTTTTCTGCCATCATTTGGTGACATAGGTTCGAGGCATTGAGTTCTTGGTGGCCGCATTCTCCCAGAGTTCCCATTGTCCACGTGAATTCTCGCAGAAAAATGGCTCTTTGAAGCACTCTTATCCATATGTTGTTCTTCATCTATGTTAATGTAACGATCCAAAACTTTATTTGACACGCACTGGTTGCCCCAGATACTTCAGAACGTCTCTCGAAGCAACACTATCAAATTTTCCCACTCTATGCCCATTTCGAATAATACCCATATCCAGAGCCGTACCTGTGATTTTGTAGACCTGAAATAAACGGTTGTTTTTTCGAGATATAGGCCCTGAGCTTTATAGGGGTTCGGGGGCAGCGCCCCCGAAAAAAAAAATTTTAAGAAAAAATTTGAAAAATAAAGATTAAATAAAATGTAACACCCCAATTTGAAAATCTTAAACCTAGGCATATTAACTTCCTTTCACATTAAATGCGGAATTAAAACATTTCAAATATAAATATTTCACTTATCTATTACAAGATTCTACAAAAATTTTGGCAGAGTCTCCTCTATAAATTGGACTTAACCAACCTGTAGAGGAATCTCAAAATATTTTAAATCATCAAACACAACTCATTCAACATCCAACCTTCTACAATAATCCAAGATTTATCCCAAACTCCTCAACATAATTAAATTCAAACCTTGATCTCCATTTAACTAAATGGAGAATTGATAAACTACTAACGAGATAAATAACTTATCAAAATTAAATTCAATAAACAATTAAAAGAATGAACTAATAAAAATAACCAAAGAAAACATTTATGAAATTTCAATAAAGATTAAATTCATATTCACATAAAACAAACTATACAAATTCACCATAAAATTGCAAAAAATAAAAAGTTCAAAAGTATTAACTAATATAAAACGACCAACAAAATATGATATTTCATATACTTAAAGTTTTATACTCAAAAGTGTTAATCAATATAAAACAACTACTTAAACATAACTCTTCTAGCTGTTTTAGATGCAAATATATTGATCAAATCAGTATAATCAAGTTGTTCAACCATTTCTTTTTCGATCGACAACATAGCCAGTCCATTTAATCTGTCATGCGACATAGTTGATCGAAGGTAATTCTTGATCAACTTCAACTTAGAGAAGCTTCTTTCTGCAGATGCCACAGTTACTGGAATGGTTAGCAAAATTTTATAAGCAATATAAATATTTGGCCATATACCATTCAGTTTTGCCAAATAACGTAGCACATCAATTGCTGTTCTTTCACTTGTTAAATAACATCTCATGACCATCAACTCTGAATATAATTCTTCACCATTAATGTCTGAATGTCCATCGTGACTCAGAAATTCCTCAAGCTTCTTACAAGAAAACTGTAAATAAGTTAAAGGCACCCCCCTCTTTAACTTATCTAAATCCAACAAAAACCCAAAAGTTTCTTCATATTGTTTAAACTGTTCAAACTGAACTTGAAGGGAAGATTGAGCTTGATCAATTAAAAACAAAAAGTATTCAACTCTAAATGATTCTTCACCTAATAGTGTCACATCATCACTGCCACTTTCATCAAATTGTCTTTTTCTTCGAATGCTGCGCTTTTTCTGCAATTTAGGTTCAATTCCCATCTCACTAGCAAGTTGCTTCGCTTCATCTATGGCACTATCAAACCCATGTTCTCTATAGTCATCAAGAAATGCAACGAGTCCTTGTAAGAGGTTTATTGCAAGGCCAATATTCATATCTTCAGACTGAAGAAATTTACTAACACCATTGATAGCATACAACAGCCTGTACCAAATCACAATGCCAAGCAAGAATTCAAAATTCTCCAAATCATACATTGCCAAAGTCTCTGCCTCGCTCTTTGTTTTAGAATCTTCACTTTTTTCTGCCAAGTCAAATAAAGGATCTATTATCTGTGTAGTTTGCTCTTTTATAGCTTTTACACTCTCAACATGACTTTCCCACCGTGTTTGTGACAATGGCTTAAGAGTCAAACCGGGCACCATATCTTTAAAAATTTTCCATCTTTTTGGAGAAGAAGAAAACAAAGTGTAAATGCGTTGTACCACTCCAAAAAATGACTTTGCTTTAGAACAACATTCCACCATATCCACAATAGCCAAATTAAGACTATGACAACCACATGGAGTATAGAAAGCTCTAGGATTCATTTCAAGTACTCTTTTCTGTACACCTTTGTACCTTCCACTCATGTTAGCTCCATTGTCATACCCTTGCCCTCTTACATCATCAATGTCAAGCCCAAGTCTAGTTAGCACATTTTTCAGTTCATTCGATAATCCAAGTCCGGATGTGTCATCCACCTTCAAAAATTCAACCCAATATTCTTCTACTGTCAACGTGTCTGTCGAATCATCCACGCATCGTAGTACTAGAGACATTACCAGAGAATTACGAATTGTTCAACAATTGGGCAGTGGTCACTGGTCAGTCAGCCGAGAAGAGAAGACCATTCACGAATCACCAGTTACTCGGTTACTCCTTAGGGCTTAGTTAGAAGCTAGAAATTGAGAAACACAGATTCAAATTAGAAGTTAGAAATTATGAACTATAAAAAATTACAATTTACAAAACCAAAAAATAAAAATTTATAACTTAGTAACTTACCATAAGTCCGGCGAGCTGGAGCTTGGAGCCGGCGGCAGGGCAGCCGTGCAGAAGCTGCGCAGGTGCGATGGGTAAGAGGAATCGGTCGTGCGCAGGTCGGCAGGTAGCCAGGTACGCTCAGCGCTGGGTAAGGCCATAAAGGGATTTGAGAGAGAGAGAGTAACGGCTGTGCGTGCGCTGTGGGCCCGTGGCTGTGGTCGGTGACCGGTCGTGGAAGCTCGGAAGTAGGACCGCCGGTGGCTGGCCTTGGCTTGGCTCGGCCCTCACATCGCCAGTGCCCAGTCGTTGCAATCGCAAGTCGGAAGCAGAGCCTGGGCAGTGGGTTGTGAGTCGTGACTTGTGTTATTGGATTGGATCAGGTTTGTTATAATGGTTGGACTTGGGACGGATGCTGAAAAAAAAAAAGCCCAAAAAATAGGCCTGTGGGCCCTGAAGCGGCGGCCTCTTGGGCCTCTAGGCAGGTCCGGGCCTGTCGCCAGTGCCCAGTCGTCGCAATCGCAAGTCGGAAGCAGAGCCTGGGCAGTGGGTTGTGAGTCGTGACTTGTGTTATTGGATTGGATCAGGTTTGTTATAATGGTTGGACTTGGGCCGGATGCTGAAAAAAAAAAAAAAAAAAAAACCCAAAAAAATAGGCCTGTGGGCCCTGAAGCGGCGGCCTCTTGGGCCTCTAGGCAGGTCCGGGCCTGCCCATATCAGAGAAATTTGCCCAGGTTTGTCTCTCAGGAGTTGGGGTACGGAAACTAAATCAAATAACAATTTCAAAGAGAAAAAGATTGCAGAATATGTTTTGAAAGAAGAAATTTGGAGAGAGAAAGTATAAAGATATGAATTGTTCTTGAAAATGAAGGTAAAGACGAAAGTGGAGAGGAAGAAATGGAGAGAGGAGGTATAATTTGAAAAAGAAACCTTCATTTGTGGGAGAGAGATTTTGAAAAAGAACTGTTTGATTGGTTATGCGTAAATGACAATGTAATTGCAAATAATTCACATTAAAGAATTGCCAAAAAACTATCAAAAAAATTCAAAAAAATTTAATTGATGTAAATTAAAGATTTTTTGATAATTGAGATTCTGATTAAAATTAATTAGTTTGAATCCCAATGTTATTATTAGATATATAACAGATAATAGATAGATTACAATCTGGGATCATATAAGTGGAAATTACACCTAACACTACATTTAAAGAATCAAATTCATAAATAAGATTAAACTTGAATATCTTCAAAAATCAGGTGTTAAATAAA
Organism: Ligustrum vulgare; assembly: GCA_963555705.1. NCBI lineage: Eukaryota > Viridiplantae > Streptophyta > Magnoliopsida > Lamiales > Oleaceae > Ligustrum > Ligustrum vulgare. The sequence goes on from OY743173.1 coordinate 59,566,854, forward strand.
TTTTTAATTTTAATACCAATAATGTGAAATTAAAATAAATTCATCAAACAATATCTCTACACCAAACCCTAATTCCTCTTATTTCACCCCACCCTCGACACACAAACAGATCCCATCTCTCTCTTCTCCCTCTCTTCTCAGGCGGAGCACCCCCACCCTCCACACACAGAAACAGACCTGTCTCTCTCTTCTCCCTCTCTTCCCAGGCAGAGCGTAGTCCACTGCGGTTGCAACATTTTCAGAAAACGGAACAGAAGCCCTCGCCGTTGTAATAGCAACCTGTAGTCTCGATTCAGGTGCATAGGCGTCACGATGTCGGAGTGCGGAGGAAGGTAATGGGCGCACGTTGCTGGGGGATGCATCGTGTTCCCAGATCTAGTTGCGGTTTGATGTGGAAGGTTAGGGTTTTTTTTTTTTTTACAAATCGGGTTTGTTGCTTCTGTTCGTCAACAGTGACTTCCGTTTGGTGATGGTGCTTGACTCTTCGTAGTGAAGGTCGTAATCGCGTGATGTTGCTGTCACCTAAAGTTTGAATTTTTTTTGTTTGTGGCTACGGCAATGACTACAGTGACTAGTGGTGTAGGCGGTGAGGTTAAATATTGGAGGCTGTCGTTGTGGTGGTGGTGGTAGCGGCACGGGCAGTGGCTGGTGGTGGCGCGGTGTTGAGGGTATTGGTGAGATGCCGGTGCTAGTGATGGTTTGAAGTTGTGAAGTGAGGGTTGGGTTGGGTTGTGACTTTGAAATATGAATGTGACCTACAATTTTTTTCTTGTGACCTCGAAAATGAATAACTGTGACCTTAAAAATGGTGGTTGGTAGGTTGTGATCGGAAAAAATGATGGTTGTGACCTACAATTTTTTTCTTGTGACCTCGAAAATGAATAATTGTGACCTTAAAAATGGTGGTTGGTAGGTTGTGATCGAAAAAAATGATGGTTGTGACCTACAATTTTTTTCTTGTGACCTTGATAATGAATAATTGTGACCTTAAAAATGTGGTTGGTAGGTTGTGATCGGAAAAAAAAATGATAGTTGTGACTTGTTATTTTAAATGATTATGACCTAACTGTAATCTTAAATATGTGACTTAAAATATTTGTACTTTGTGACTTAAGATTTTATATTGTGACCTTAATATTTGTAATTAATAAAATATTGATAATTATTAAATTTGATTAATTAATTTTAATTAAAACCTGATTTCTGAAATTATATGAGTTTCACCTTAATTTTGAAGTTTACATTTATAATTACCTTATTTATGTATTTTTCCCATCATATAATTTAGGCCCAATAATTTATGTCCAGAAAAAGTTGTTTAATTACATTATAGACTTCCTTCTTTTTACCAAGTTCAAATAGGCCATCATCTTTTTCTTGAGATTTCAGCCCTACTAGCAGAGCTCCATCCGAATTTAGCCCTCCCTCCCTCCCCTCAATCTCATTTTCATCCATACAATCACCTCTCTCCCCCTCCCTCCCCACGCTCATTTTCATCCATACAATTACACAATAAATTAATGCACGTAAACTCAAAATTTTTACATATTTTTCAATCATATATTCTTCAAAAAATCATTATCCAAAACATTAATTTCTCTTTAAAATGACCATCAAACACCGGCTTATAGTTGACTTATAAACAGTCTTTGATGTGTCAACATTGTTTCTATTGCTTGAGGTTAATTACTTTGAAAAGTATCATATTACAATGTCAAATTTATATTATATCCCTTATATATAAAAGGGAACAAATGGGCTGCAATCTTCAATTTTTCGTCCCAATTCGATTTTTTTTTTTTCAAACTAAAAACAAGCAATAATGGCTAAATTGCATGTAACGCGTAGATTGCCCAATTTCATTTTTATTTTTTTTTAAACTCAACATACTATGTTAGCTTTCATTTGCTTTTCTTTTCTTCATTGAACATCATCTCTTAACCCGCGATGCTCCATCTGTATTCTATATTTGCACCATGCATGCAACACGTGCTCAACTTACTAGTTAACTTTTGAAAGAAGTATTATACTTCTTCCATCCCATAAAGATAGTTTCTTATTAATTTTCACATAAATTAATCAATGCCAATTAATATTGTTGGAAAAATAAGTTTTTACAATCCATTTTCCTGTTATACCCCTAATAAATTTTGTAGTTTCCCAAAAATTGAAAGAGTATAAATTCATTAGATTAATAAAAAACACATTAAATATGGACAAAATGAGACATACAATATTAACTCCCCTCTCAAAAAAGAAAGTGAACCATCTTTTTGGGACGGACAAAAAATAAATAGTTGACTATTTTTATGGAACGGAGGGAGTATAATATTAACTACTTTTTTTCATTATATTGGCCATTTAACTTTAGATTTTCTTGTTATTCTATATTATTAAAAATAATTATTGTTAGTTTAAAACTTTAGTTTATATCTATTTTGTGTGTCTATTGTTAAGGGGTTCCCACATCTAGGCCTGGGCAAAAGAAACGAAACCAGTGGTTCGATTCGGTTCAATTCGGTTCTGATTTGGTCCCGATTCGGTTCGGTTCTATCAAAATTTTAAACAATTTTGATTCTAAAAATAAAAAACCATCGGATTTAGTTCTGGTTTCGGTTCTTAGTTCAGAACCAGAACCAAGAACCAACAAAACACGATATTTTTAATTTTTTAAAATATAAATTAAAAAAGAAAATCATCAATTATTAATCTTAATGCATGTTATCTGGTCCATTAGTCAATAGCAATTACCTAACAATTATTAACCCATTCAACATTACAATAACTATAAACAAAACAAGTAATAAACAAAAAATCATAGATCAAAAATCATTTTTCTTTCAATGGTTATGTTGTTCAGCTTCAAACCTTCAACAATTAAGCCTTCAGCCGTCAGTTCTTCAAGAATCAATAAACAATAAATCTTCAGTACTTTTCATTTTACAATTGATTGTTATCTTGTTTTCAAGGATTTGCTGGACTTGTGATACTGTTCCCTGAAAAGGTAAAGAATTACGAACAGAAACTGAAGACTTTTTAGAAGAAGTATATACACGCAGATGAGGAGATGTGTTACTGTTTGGAAGGGAGTAAATATTTTGATGTCAATGATTTTAAGTATTGTATTTGCATTTTGATCAAGGTCGATGACCTTACAGTTTTACGACTCTTACCAGCCAAAATTTACCATGGCTTCATCGCTTAAGTTTGACAATTTTAGTTTAGGAAATTAAAACCAGAACCAAAAGAATCGAATGGTTCAGTTCCGGTTCCGGTTCGGTTATTCTCTTGAAAAAAGAACCAACGGTTCTTGGTTCGATTTGGTTCCCTAGGAACCAGAACCATGCACACGCCTACCCAAATCGAATAAAGATGAAAATATATACCAAATTATAATGATTTAGGTCACTTATCTTAATAAGGTTGACCTTTTAAAATGGATCTTCAGGTATTAACATGGTATCAAGGCCCATTAAATTCTAACGAGTAATTTGATCCGATTAAAACTCAAAGAAAAATGAGCACACAAATTTCAAAACTGATCTATTCAAACGAGCGACAATCTTGATAGGTTATGTTAAGGAATAAAATTACACATCAAATAAACATGAAAAAAATGTAGAAGTGCTACTTCACTTAAGCCATGAAAACACGTTTCTCCTTAATTGAGCTCGAAATGGATCTTTAAATGGGCTGGCTGGAATGGACATTATAACACCCCAGACTTCGATTTTCAAGAAAAGAAAGATGAGTAGAACCGAACTCCTCTTTCTCTCTCAAAATTTGGGCAATTTCTAGGGCTTGAGGGTATTGAGCGATTTCTTGGTGAGATCAAAACATATTGTTCTTTCTTTCATTAATTAATTATTTTTTTGGTGAAGAGTTAGATTTGTAATAGATGTGAATTATTAGTGAAAGAGTTTCTCTTGGTGAAATTTGAGCGTGAATCCAATTTAATGGATTCCCAAGGGTGGATTAAGTGGTCCTTTGAATTATCGAACCTCCGTTGCCTTCGGGCCGAAAAATCTTGGAGTTCTTGGCGCTTTTACTTTCATTTTATTCATTATTGTTCGACACGATCCTTCAAAAACATTGATCAATTTATAATGATTTATGCTGCTTCTCTTAACAAGATTAACTTTTTAAGATATAACCCCAAATCATACCATCTATACGATCAGCTATGCACTAGTGTGTTCCTTCATATGCCCATGTCGGTCCTTTGCAAATTATCACTACAAGAAAAAAGACATTTTGCAACATGCAAACGGCAACATTCCTTAATTGCATGTTGCTAAAAGGGATCTTCCGTAACATTCATTGGTTGCGTGTTGCTATGGATTCATTTATTTGTCATTTAGCAACATTCAGCAAGTGAATGTTGCTAATATTAGCCTTTTACAACGTTCATTGCGCGTTGCAAAAAGATTTGTCTTTTGCAACGTTTGTTGGGTGTTGCGAAAGGATACATTTTGCAATGTTCACACGAATGTTGCGGAATAGTACCATTTTGCAGCGTTCATTTCCTGTTGCGAAAAGGTTCCCTTTTGCAGCGTTCATTGCGAAAATGGTACCCTTTCGCAACATTCGTGTGAACATTGCAAAAGGTACCCTTTTGCAACATTCGTTGTGCGTTGCAAAAAGGTACCCTTTTGCAACGCGCAAGGAACGTTGCGAAGGGGCTTAATTGGAGCAAAATTTCACAATTACATAAAATTGGGACTAAATTGCAAATTACAAAAGTTAAAATTAAACCTAACTCTTCCTCTCCCAAAGTCATGATTTTATCTCTCAATCTTGATCTCTCCCTCTCCCTCTCCCTCTCCCTCTCCCGCCCTCTCAACTCGCCTCCCTTCTCCTCTAGCCGTCGGCCAGCCATCTAGCCGGCCACCATCATCGTCCCCACCACGGTAAAGGCTCCCTCTCCTTTCTCTTTGCGCAGTCTGAACACATACAAAAAATTAGGAATGACAACGGGACGGGGATGCCTTTCCCCATCCCATTTAAATGGGCACGGGCGCGGGACAGGTCGGGGATGTACAAATCCTCGGTTCGGGGATATTTTTTAATCCCCATCCTCGCATCATCCCCGTCTTTGTCGGGGATTTCCCGTCCTATTCTAGGGTGGGTCCCCGTCGGGTTTGAGTATTCCCCGCCCCGTTATCATCCCTACACAAAATCACGAACGCACACGCACAAATTTACACGCACGCGCACACGAGTTTCACAATCCCAAAGAATGTCAAGCCGAAGATGTACTTTTCAACTGGAAATTGGGCTGGAGTTACAATCAGATCTGTTGGGTGATCAACCGAGTCTTGCTGAGGAAAATAGAATATGTATTGCCATCATAAATGAAGATACAACATTTACCAATATTCAATAATAAGGTTCATTGATTGAGAAAATCATGAATTGTTATTTTAAGCTAATGCCTGATAATTTTTTATTTATTTATTTGACGGATTTTTTATTTTTTTTTAATTGCACAGATGTATGCATTTCTTTAAAGCATTGGGTATTTTTCATTCTCTCGATTCACTTTCTGTTTCATAGGACCTACTTTTTCTCCTTTGATTTGATATGTTATTCTTCACGTTTCACCTTTTTTTTTTAGTCCGTTTCATGGAACTAATTGAAAAATCTGGCTTATCGGAACGACGGAACACAAGGGATTTTTTGGAATTCTTGAATAATCTTGAGCTCTATGATTGACCTACTTGAATTTGTGAGTTTTCAAGTAATTGAAATGTCTTTTACAGTTATAATGGTTATTGAAGTGCTACCCTTTTCGCTTTTTGTATTTCATTATAATTATAATTATCATATCATTACTATTATAAATTGTAAATAGCTATTGTGTGTTCTTTGCCATTTAAGGATAAGGATATTTGAAATTTATTTCTTTTTGGGTTGGAAGCTTATTCTTTTTCGATTTTTGCCTTCTGTGATGTTAAAGACCTAGTTATAAATTCTCAAGATATGATTTTTGTATATATTTTTTTTATGCTCTTTCTTACTTTTTGTTGTGTAGAGTAAATCATTCAATATAGTCGCAGTGTCGAAATATTTTGATTATTCTATTCGTTATTGCAGAGTTGCAGCAACAGAGAGTTTAAGATTATAATTTATATTTAGATTAGTAGGTACATGATTGATTTTTAGGTTCATATTACTTGATCATTACTTTATTTGAGTCACAAGTTTTGGAGTGTTTTTTGGATGCATTGAAGTCATTTCTACCGATGTAAAATGAAGTTTTTATGGTTTTAAATTTTTGAATTAACATTCATGATGCCATTGTAAATCAATTTGGAAAAACAAAGTACCTAGCCCCTGTTCTCTTTACTGTTTTGAGGTCGTTTTCTGTTTTTATTTTTGAAAACGCTAAAAACGCGTTCTCTTTACCATTTTCGAAAACGCATTTTGGAAAAAAAAAAAAAATTTGTACACAAAACGGAAAACGTTCGAAACATCGTTTTGGGCGTTTTGTGTGTATTTCGACAAAAAATGTCCAAAACGCGGAAAACGCGTTTTGGGAATTTTTTTTTTTTTTTTAATAAAATTATCTTAACTTAGAACTAAGCTTAATATAAAGTTTTTATTTTTTTAATTTTTTAATTATTTTTTTTAGAATTATCCTAGCTTGGAACTAAGCCTAAATAAAGATTTATTTTTATTTTTTATTTTTTTTATTTTTATTTTTTTTAAAATTATCCTAACTTGGAACTTAGTTTAAATAAAGTTTTATTGAATTCAATATCAACATTAAAAAAAAAATTAAATGAGAATTCTTGTTGTTATATTTCAAAAAATGCAATGATAAATGGACTCTGGTGGTTTTGAAAGAATTTGCATTTTCTGAATTTTAATAGAAGTAGAGCTTTCTCAAGTCCCGAACCTGACCAAGCTGTGTTAATATAGATTCTTAATGCTCACATTAGTGTGTTGCATGTAACCATATTTTTAGTGTATTGTGAAAAGAAATTTGAGTTGGAGTTAGTAGTATTCTGCAAGCAAATTAATTAAAAATAGTTTAAATAGAGTTCTGCAAAATTTCAAACAGAACGTGATTTCCAGCTTTTCATTTTCAAAAACAGTTTTCAGAAATAACAAACCAAACGCGTTTTCAGCAAATTTGAAAATAAAAATAAAAACACAAAATACAAAACATTTTCGAAAATGAAAATACAAAATAAAATACAAACAGAACGCCACATAAATTTTTGTTTTTGTATTAAAATATATTTGGTCTAATTTGCTTTAAAATTCTTGCACTTTATTTTAACTAGTTGATTTATTTATATAACGCATGCTTCATATTTTACATATTACGTATATGTTTAAGAAATTTGTTGATTATCAGTGTAATTATCTATATTTATTTGAAAAAAAAAAATTTAAAAATGTAAAAGATCAACAACAACGCGCAATGAATGTTGCCAAAAGTATCAATTGCAACGAGCAATGAGTGTTGCCAAAAGTATCAATCGCAACGCGCAATGAATGTTGCCAAAAGTATCAATTGCAACGAGTAATGAGTATTGCCAAAAGTATCAATCGCAACGCGCAATGAATGTTGTTAAAAGTATCAATCACAACGCGCAATAAACGTTTTCAAAGTATTTACCGCAACATGCAAAGAACGTTGCTAAATGTTTACCACAACACGTATTGAACATTGCCAAATATATCAATCGCAACGCGCAATGAACATTGCAAAGGTCTACGGCAACACGCAATTTATCTTTTGCAACACGCAATGAACGTTGCCGTATCTTTTCCCTTTACAACAACACTGATATTTTCAAAATGCACATGAACGGTGTAAAAGGCCTTTTGCAACATTTTTTGCGCTTTGTCGTATACTATCTTTGTTGTAGTGTATTTACCCTTTTATTTTCTGTCAAGAATATTTTATTAGACTAAAAGGTATCGAATTAATTTAAGAAACATCATATTTTAATATAAGTTTCATATAATGTTACACATTTATTTTTATTACATCTACTGGAAAATGTTAATTAAACCAGTCCACAAAAACCTTATTGCAATATAAAATTGGAATTCGAATATGTCATTCTCACAATTGAGAATGGTTTACAACCTTACGACGATCAAAATATAAAATGGAAAATTCCCATTCAATAGCCTTTGTTATCTACACAAAATATCATACAATTCATTTAGCACCGAATAGCTTCTGAAATTCTGAATAGGCTATCCAAAATTAATAAAGTGAATAAATTAATTAGAGCAAAATAAACAAAGTAAAAGTTAATCTAAGTTTGGTAAAAAAAGATTTCAAAAATATGGAAAAAAATAAATAAATAGGTAAATTATCTACCATTATGTAGTTCCCTTTTCATCAACTCTTGCAAGAAATCATTCCAAGAGTCAATTGGGCCAGGCAAACACCAATGTACACAATCGCCAATCAATGTTACATTCGGCACAGGCCAATGTCCATATTGACTTGGGTGTCCATCTGGTCTCAATAACATAGGCTTTGTAGCATCAAACAACCTAATTTTCAACCCATTTCTTCTCCCTGCTTTCTGTGCAATCCTTAATTCCTCCAATTGAATCATATACATTTCAGAAATAAAATCCTCCAAAACCGTTTCATTCCTCTTGAACGGCCTCGTCCTAGCACAATCTCCACCTTTGTCCCACGGCCCACCTTCAAAGTGTGACGGTGCAATCGTTCTGAGAAACGTTACGCCCTTGCGATTATTCGAGTCGTTTATTGCACGAAACGCCGTTCGGAAAGCACGCCGGTAGCTGAAGTATGAAGTCAGGTGGCTGACGTTGTCCTCGGGACAGTAGAGGCAGCCTACTAGACGGTGGTTGAGGTAGAAGTAGGTAGGGCGGAAGAACCAGTGGCCGGCGGAGATTATTACATAATCGAAATGTTGGATTTGGGTAGTCCAGTGTTCATCAAACTCGTCGAGAAATAGCTTGAAAGGGCGTGTGACATCATTGGGATTGGTTTTCTCAGTTTTTACCAAATAGGGTGACCAAAACATGGATATGTTGAATTTGTAGTCAGTGTACTCGTAACGCTTGTTTTGATCTGTCGGATCTGAAGGGTCGAGAGGGTACACAACCTGGAAAGGGATGAAAATCTGTTTGTTAAAAATTTTATGTTTAAAAATATTTTTTTTAATGTTTTCGAGCTTACTCTTGATACTTTGAATGTTGACAGTAGTATGTGGCGTATTCAGTAATATACGAATTCCTATGATGGAGTTTTACCCTAGTAGTACCAAAGATCATCTAACAAACCTCTTAAAGTTGAGAGTTCGACTACTGCTTAGTCAACTAGGATAAAAACCTCATCTCAAAGGACAATTTAATTTGTGTATTACGAGACGCAACATGCTACCGTCAATAATGAAGAAATTGAGGAACAAGATAGTGAAGAGAGAGAGATACAAACCCTAGAGAGGAGGCAAATCAAAGACTGCATGTGATTTCTTGCCACTGAGTCACCAACAAATGCTATTGATTTTCCTCTAACAAGTTCCAAAAATTGATCAGGATCAAATAAAGGTAATTCACAAGAATCAGGTTTCCACTTCCACTTGAGAAATCCTTCATCAGGCCTACCAAATCTCATGCAATTTTGATGCTCTTGAATTGCATTGCATGTCATATTTGTGTAATATGGACCCTCTGGATTTGGCACCCATTCCCCAGAAAATAAATCACAATTTTCGTAATCTAACACTTCTGATCTTACCGGACTAGGATTGTTATTACTATTATTATTATTATTACTCGATCTCGATGGTCTCTTCAATTTTTCTTCTGAAACTTTTGGAGGAGTTAAGTATGTTGGGGAGGCGGACCGTCTAGACTTTTTCCTTCTACTCCTTTCTGTCCGTTTTCTACTCCCCTTTTCGGGGTGGGGCGCCATGTCGCCCTCCGCGGAGCTTGGTGGTGGTGGATGATCAATTTCCTGATTTTCTTCCGGCAAATTCTCAGCCTCTGATTCTTCTTCATTATTTTTTGTTACTTGATTTTCTTCCTGCAAGTTCTTATCCTCCGGCTCATCTTCATTAAATTTTGGTGTTGTCTCCACATCCACATCATTCCTTTTGGTGATGGTTGGCTCCACCGCATCTCCGCCTTCACCAGGGTTGCACCGCTGCGTATCAACTTCAACGGGACAATCTTCATTATTCTCCTTTGGAGGAGGGTCTAAATCAATATTTGGTGTAAAAAAATCTTCTAAAGATTCATATGAATGCCAAGCTTGGGATATTTTTCTATGAGATTCTTTAATTGAGGGGTAATACAAAGGGATTGTTAAAAGAACTGTTAGGGCCACAAGTGGAGCAAATTTTGGTGTTTTTCTTCTTGTTTGAGGTTTCCCTAAGGGAAGTTCAGAGGCTTGAAGCTTCATCGATGGATTCTAGAGGGAGAAAAACAGGAAATAGAAAGGAAAAACAAGAAGAAGGAAAGGAAAATTTTAATGAAAAAAGAGTATCCATACGCATGTTGCGGTAAGGACGTAAAAAAGTGATGGCTATCTATGAATGTGTATATATGTCTGTGGTAAGTGCAAGTCCACCGGAAAAGAGAGGATTTTGTAATATAGGGATACATCTATTCTTCTCCCCACCCACCAAAAAAAAAAGTAAAAAATCTATTTTTTCCACGTGGATTCAATGGTAAATTTATCCAGTTTGATAAACCAACTTTTTGAGGAAAAAAAAAGTTATGAAAAATCGTATAATTAAAAAGTGATTTGAAAAGTAAAAAATTGTGTGCTTTATTTTTTTGGATGATTGAGATTAATTACTGTAGAAAAACGTAATAAATTTTATGAGAAAATTGATTTATCAAACAAGGGCCTACTAATAAAATTAGTTATAACGAATTTGAGAGCATCTCCATTACATTTCCAATATTGCAATTTAAGTGACATTTAAGTAGATGGATACACATTCAATGTGACAATAATATCTAGTGAATAGACTGCTTTCAATGACTTTCATCTATAATTCAACATTTCCGCTTACATATTTTTTATTAACATTAAAATAAAGATAATAAAATAGTGTTGAAGGAAAATCTAAATATTCAATAAATGGAAAAGGACTAAATTAAATTGCTGAGTTAGCACATGACAAGCTCCTTATCAATTTCAATTCGAGATGTTCTATAAACATTGTCTATATGACACATTTTTTTATGCAATTAAAGCTCGTTTTAGAGATGCAAAATAAGGTTGTTGGAACATGGGTCATGTGTCGTTCGGGTGGGTTCACTCGACCCACGTGAATTTGAAAATGGGTTGTAGGGCCGGGAGTGGTTTAAAGGGGGGATTCAAATTTTTAACCTCCAACAAAACTTCTACACAACTAATTCCAAAGACGTGTCTTGCATGGAGAGAAATGAAATGGAGGGTTGAGGTGTAGAACCACCATTTATGGAAGAAATTTCACAAAAAAATGGCATTTTGGTTGTGGACAATGGGCACTTTCCATTGTGATAGGTTCTAGAACATTGGTGTCATTTAAATGCAGATTGTTAGATCATATTCAACCATGAAGATTTTGAAATTTCTTTAAGTTCAAATAACTTTTAATACTTTAATGTAGGATAGAAGCATGGTAAGAGAATTTACATTGGTATTAGGTAAACTAAGTGCGGGCTACTTTATCACCCGTTAGCTTATAGTATAAAATTTTCAAATAAATATAAAAATAAAGAAAAATTGCAACAACGTTCCCTAAACTTTTCTTTTTTGCGGACTTTCCTTCAATTTGTACCATTCATAGTATCACTACTGGTCTCATCACCCTGCTGAACCCAGAACCTGACGTTTGCCAATGACAAGTGTCCGCTAGATACTGGACTCGCCACTAATGATGAGATCCCAATCGGGGAATCTCGTCGAACAACACGGAATAACGAAATTAAAACCTAAGAAAGATCTAAATCAGATCAAACACGAAAATAAATAAGAACACAGGAAATAAATAACGGAATTAACAATAGATCGACGATAAAACCTTGACCCGACAATCACAACGCAATGAATGACGATGCGGATTGAAGAACCAAGATTGGTGAACGCCACAAGGACTCGTCAATTTCCTTGATAAGATTCTAATTGGAAACGCCACAAATATTCTTGCGAATATTTGATAAATTCAACGTCACAAATATTTCACAATATTGATAAGTTGGATTTGTTCTCAAAGAACACAAAATGGACTCCTCAACCTTTCAATTGGAGAAAACTCTCTCAACTCAATTCAATAATCTCAATACTAAACTGTTCTTTACAATCATGAAAAAGGAATATAAATAAGAAAAATAATTTAGTCGCTAATTGACTCAAAATAGAATTCTAATTAAACTAGAATACTAAATTAGTAAAATAACCTAAAAACCAAAAAAAGTAACAAAATAATTGAAATCCCGCAAAATCTGGCCGCTACTCCGTTACGGCCGTGAAGAATTCTTTTACGGCCGTAATGGTCTCTCTGATCCAAAACTGTTTTATTAATTACGGCCGTGACGAATCTCATTACGGCCGTGAAATTCCCCTGCTTGAATGTTACGTCCGTAAGTCTGGAGGTTACGGCCGTAAGCCTTGTTCTGCTCCTTTTTTCCCAAGACTTGGTTACGGCCGTGATAATAGCTTTTACGGCCGTGATTATAAGAGTTACGGCCGTGAAGAATCTTCATTACGGCCGTAATGACCTTTCTGCACAAATAACTTTGATCCCTTGATTTGGCATGATCCGTCCCTCTTTTCGGCTCGACCCCAACATAAAACTTGCTCCGTTTTGCACGTAGATCATTGTCATATTACCGCTGGCTCGACTTCGCCCTTCGATGCCTGGTCCGGATCACATCAACTAAGGAAAACTTAGGTTGCGTTCTCTTTGGCGTTATAGCCATTTTCCATTTTTTATTTCCGAAAACGCGGAAAACACATTCTCTTGCGTCGTTTTCGGGAAAAAATTTCAAAAATATTTCCAAATTTTCACGTTTTCCACATATTATAACCATAATATGCAAAAGCGAAAAACACATATTAAAAAAAAATTAAAAATAATAAAAATTTTGATCTTTGTCAAAATTTGTCATTTTAATTACATTATTGGTCCCTGATTTTCAAAACTTATCATTTTAATCCTCAAATTTTGAAATTTCTTTCGAAAATGCCCTCATTTATTTGCAACTTAGGTCCATCAACTTCAGATTTTATGTACATTTGTCCGCAAATTTTACTTTTCTTTCAATTTAGTCCTTCTCATATTTGTTTTATAGGTCATTGTCTAAAAATATATATAACTTTTGATGTACAACTCCGAATTGCACTTCATTTTTTGCGTTGAATTTCAAATTCAACCATCTTTCTGATGATGTATCATGTGCTTAATTATTAAACATTTCTTTATTACTTTTGTATTGTAGACACTTATTTTGTAAGGACATCATTGATTAACGTAAATTGATTTCTGCAAATTTTATTGAAACTTAAATTTTAAACGTTATGGGCACTTATTGAAAATATGTATATAATAAAGTATTAAATGGAACGATTATTTTATAAAGGCAAATTGTTACCCAAATGTGGAACGATTACTTTAGAAGGGTAACATGAATTTTTGAACTTTTTTGACATAACCAAATTATGTGATTGTGGCTATTTCATTTATTTTTGTTGTACAAGTCAAATATGGCATATTTATTTCATTTATATTCACAAACAATATAATTTCAAGTATACAGAAATAGTTTTTTGCAAAATTTTAAACAGAATGTGTTTTCCATTTTTTCATTTTCGAAAACATTTTTCAGAAATAACAAACCAAACGCGTTTTCAACAATTTCGAAAAAAGTCACAGAAAATGGAAAACAGAAAACATTTTCGAAAATGAAAATATGAAACTGAAACACAAAGAGAACGCATCCTTAACTTTTCTTATCTTTCAAAATCTTTTCTAAAATAAAATTGATCCCATATGAATTTATAACAAAAATCATGACAGAATTTTCCTTATAAATTGGACTAAAACTACCTGAGAAATAATAAAAAAATTTCAAACATCTATCTTCTCAAAAATATTAAAAACTACTTATCTCACAAAGGCATACTTTTAATCAAACTCTATGCAATCAACTCGACCTTTTTAATATAATATACAGTACAACCCAAATGAATATAAGGCTATGAAAATGCAATGAAGTCATAAGTTTAAATAATTAATCAAATAAACTTATAATCATATTATGTCCGTAACATAACTTGGTTGATCAATATACTCAAAATACTTCTTAACTCAAATTCATCTATATCCTATAAGAAAATATGTGGAAAATATATGAGATTGTAACTCGGTGAGTGAATAATTCAAAATTAAGTATAATTTCCTCATGAATCCATCAAAAAAAAATCAAATTTTATTCGATTATAACTTTGGGAAATTCTAAATTTCGATAATTACTTTTAAGAATTAAACATGCTTGAATCATAAAAACTTTTAGTCTTTATTCTAATTAAAAAATTGTAAAGTCTTGTAAGTACTCTGATATCAATAAAAATCTAAGTAATGAATATAAATAATCTAATATCAATAAAAATCTGAGTAAACTATTAATTCATCATACTGTAAGTTCAAATCTTATTCTGTAAACAGAATAATCTGAATTCTGTAATCTAAATTATGATAAGCTGTAATAATCTAAATTTGATAACTAAATTCTATAATCTGAAATTGAATAAACTATAATAATATGAAAGCCACCCCAAAATGTACCCAATGAATAGTCTAACTCATGTATAGAGAAATCTTGATGTACAAGGTAAGAGTCATTCAAATTTGATAAGGTGATAATGTTTATCATATGTGCATAGATTTTCTCAAAGGTTAAAGCACCATGGTACACGATTCAAAGCTTATATATATATGCACAAGAGTGGATTCCAAAGACCTCTAATAGACTTGTAATTCATGCACTATGGAAACACATTCACACCAGTATAGAGCGAGGTAAAATAACATATCTAGTCGTACACTGTAGAAATAAATTCACATTAGTACAGGGCGGGGTAAAATAACATGGATACTTTATGGTGGTTTTAAAAATAAATCACTAAGATATATGTAAAACTGACATATTATAACAATATAATGGAATGATTTAACTAAATTGAATAGAGCCTTATAAATTTTGTATAAAATAAATCATTTTAGTAACCTATATAATATAATATAGCAATTTATAATAAATAAACATTCATACATAAGCTTTAGAAACTGAATAAATGTTTATTTCTAAATATTAAAGTTTTCCATTCCCATAACTATTAATGATTCGAATTTAGCTGGGCCATAGGCCTAGTCCAATCTCCACATCATATCCTGAAATAATAATATAAAGGGAAAATACATATATAAGGTGTTTACTAAACATCTCATCAACTTTTATTAAATCTATTAAAAATTTGATTTTTATCAATATTAAACAAGGGCTTAAATTAAATTAAATAATTAAAAAGATTTTATTGATTATATATATTAAGTTCATAACACAATATAATTTCAGGTCACAATGCGCAAATTTTTAGGTCACAACTTATCAAAATAGTAAATAAAAAATCAAACTTATTTTTATGTCGCAATAATGATTTTTTTACGTCACAATTAATTTCAAGGTCACAAGTTTAAAATTAAGGTCACATGTTTTAAATTAATCAAACCCTAGTTATTTTTAGGTCACAACTTATCAAATTATTAGATCAAGAATCTTTTAAGTTACAATTGACTTATTAATTATTAGGTCACAACATGTCACGATACCTACCCACGTCACCATCTCACCACCACCTGTCCACAACCACCACCTTCTCAACGTCGCCATCGTCTCAACGCTACCACCACCACAATCGCCACAATCAAAGGGAAAAAAATGCTGCTGTAAAATCACCACTTGAAAAACAACACCGCTTCTATCACCACCCACAACCACCACATCACCATCTTTCATCACACAAGAACACGATCGAAGATCGAGATCCTCCCTACCAGCGGGAAGCAGTGGCGATCTTTGAAACAACGGCGATAGTTCGACGGGGTGGATGAGGTGTGGTCGTGGGGAGAAAGGGGCTAGTGTTGTCGGACTCCTTAGGCATATTCTTGTCGTATGCCGATTGTGTTAAGGGAGAGAGACATGAGAAGTGTTGGATGAGAAAAGAGAGTGGAGAGAGAGAATGAAATGAAAATCATATCAAAAAAGGTTGAACCACAACCTTGATGGTCCCATTGCCCCGCTCCTAGAGCCTTATATGGAGGAAGTAAATCGCGAGATATGCCTTCAGTTAGTTAGGGTCTGAAATTTGCTAATTGATTTTCCTCTTAATGATGCCAAATCTAAAGCATTTGCCATGTTTCAAACCCTCCCACATGTGACTATCATCAACGCATACTTTAGGTCACTTCAACATTTGTCAAGTGAGCTATGCCCCGAGGGGCAATGAGAATCGTATCAAGGTTTGAGGAGATGTGATGAATGTGGGTGATTTACTTTATCAAATATTATTATTATTGTTATTGTTATTATTATTGAATATATTGAATTTTCCCCTAATGTTTGTATTTAAAAAAAAAAAAAGCTTTCAACCAGATTTTTGAAATTCAGAACTTAATAACGTGTTTGTATGTAATTTCCTCTATAAATTTCATGTATTAAGATCAATTATATTAACCATTAAAAATCGGCTAATCCCCTTTATAACTTAATTTCTTCTCCTTTGGCTAATTTAAAACATAATTTCACTTAATTTTCGAATAACTCTACATTTGTGATTCATTAATGCTAGCTTTTTCCTAATATCCCGACAAGATTTAACACGATTTTCATGTCAATAAACATCCCTATTTCTCGATCCAAGCATCTTTAAATAAGACCAATTATATTGCCACCATATATTTTAGTCATTACACCACGTTATAAGCACTCCACAATTAAAATATACTTTTATTAATTACACCACTACAAAATTTACAATTATGGTCACACACACACACATATATATATATATACTAAAACTAAAAACTTAAAAAGAAAACTACAGTGTACCAATACAAGAAAAATAGTTTTCGCTTGGTTGCCGGGGGAGGGGAGGCAGGGGGAAGATAGCCACCGCCAGATTTTTTATGATTACATACAACTTTTAGTCAGAAAAAACATTGCTGTAATTCTCAAATTCACAGTTAAAACTTTTGGATATTGGTTAATAAATCGAAAATTAAAAATCGATTAAACTGACTTTGTGTCGGCTTCGACCAAATACTCAAAATTCTGCTTAATCCATTTAGGCAAAATTGTTTGTCACTTTGCCGCTTCGGGGAGCACAAACGGTTTGATCGTGCGACAGCATCGCATGGTTGGGAAACCGTGCGATCGCACATCAAATTTATTTCCAATTTTTTGAGTAAAACCGTGCGACCGCACGGTTGTCCGGTGAAAAGACACCCTTTTCATAAAGGTGCATAGTTTGAAAAGGGTGCATGATTTGACTTCAACCATTTCGACAACACCCTTTCATGTTCTATAAATAGGGCCCTTTAAGTGTCCTATTCGGTATTCCTCACAATTTGATATGCAAAATATATATCATCCTCTCTTCTCTCCAAAATCAAAATCATTGCATTTATTTTGATTTTCTTTCATTTTCATCCTTGAAGTACATAAGCCAACATTTGGTTCGTTGTACTTGTGTTTTGGAGTGCTACAAATACAAGTGTAACCGTTGTATCTTGAAAGTCGATTACCGGAATTCGTAGACACCGTTGTGGGGCAAATTCAACTTAAGGTCAAACAATTCAACTCTTGCCTCGACTTTGTTCCTACTTTCTTCTTTCTTGTTTGTATTTTCTTTACCGTTACTCTGTCCAATTTTCGACACGAATTTACAAATTATTATTCTACTTATTTTGACGTCACTATTCACAAATCTCCCAATAAAAACTTGCTTACTAATGATTTTCTTCAATTATATCTTTCGCAACCGTGTGCGGTGTATATATTTCTTTTCAATCTCAGATAGCCTTTTTCATATTTGAGTGAGTCGTCGTTTTCTGTTTTGTTGGGATGGGGGGTGGGGTAGAAGAAACAGGTTCTGCAGTTTTTGCTTCTTTTTTTTTTGTTTGGGGGTAATTAATTAGTTAAAAGGTTTTTTGTTTAAAAATATGATTTTTTTATATTTTTTAGGTAAAACCTGTAGTTAAAAAATGAAAAGAAAAAATATGTGTGGTTAAAAAGTGATTTAAAAATTGTGTAGTAAAAAACATGTTTAAAAATATGTTTGTCAAACGATGACTAATTAATTTTACTTTGGGTATTTAAGTAAAAATGTGGTGTAAGAAACAAAGAACTTAAGCAGAAGAAAAGTTAATATCATGTAATAACCACGAGGCAACAATAAAATTACCAATTTTTCTAAATTTCATAAGCCTAGCTGGCATACATCAAAAACACTAAGGGTGCGTTTGATAGTCTTTTTTTTCATGAAAAATATGATTTTTCATGTTATTTTCCAACTTTGCGCTGTTTGGTTACCTAAATTTTCAATGGAATTCATTTTTCCACTTACCTCGAAATTCGGTATTTTCCTTATTTTGAATGAATTTATTTTTCCATGGAGGGAGGAGGTTTTATTTTTCATGGAAAATCTTATACCATTTTTGTTACGTTTGATCATTTTTTTGTTGTTAATTTATTTATTTATTTATTTTTCTAAAAATGAACATTATTATTATCAAGTACAAATGTATGAAAAAATAAAATAATTTTTTTTTTTTTTATTAAAATAGATCAATTTTACATTATTTTCTATGAAAAATAATGTCAATCAAACAACAAAAGTTGAAAATTTCCCTACTTTTTTCACCTATAAAATTAAACCAATCAAACACATTAAACTTCCAATTCCCAGGAATTCAATTCCCTAGAATTCAATTTCTTGGAATTCATTTTTTTTCCACTCAAATTCCACCCTTGCAATCAAACGCAGCCTAATATTCAAATATCATTTCCTTCAATACACTAGAATAAATAGCTCAAAATACTCAAATATGCAACTTTCTTGTTATATTTTTCAACTGCAAGCTACCAATCATAGACCCAAAATTTTAACCATAAAACCAAAATATTTTTCAAATTTAAAACAGAAGAAACTGAGCACCCAACATGTTTAAAATTAAAACCGTGGCTAGATGGATAATAGCTTCATTCCTTTATTTTTTCCCCTTCTCTTTCTCTTTCTTTTACCCTTTTCCTTTTTCTTCCTCTGTTTTCGACTTCTCTGCTTGCTGTCGGTTTTTATGCCCAAAATTGAGAAAGCAAATATTGCGTAATTACAAAATCAATCTTCAATCTTAATATAATATGGAATTAAGTCCTTAACTTTCAATAATTGCAAACTAAGCTCTTCTTTGATAATCATACTTTTTCATAAAATATATTACTTTTTTCTACAGCAATCAATCTCAATCATCCAAAAAAGTCAAATTCACAATTTTTTACTTTTCAAACCACTTTTTAATCATACGATTTCCCAAACTATTATTCAAAACTCTTTTTTTTTTTTTCAAAAAATATGGCAATCAAACAAGGGCTAAATCTTTAAATTTCTATTTTCTATTATCTCAACCATCAAACTTTTGTATTTACAAATTTAAGTCCCAATAATATTATTTGTTCAACTTAAGTCCTTATTTTACTTTGAATATTTGACTTTGACAAAAATCTTTTCCCGGCTAAATTAACATTCACACTTGTCAAACAATTATTTTACATTATTTTAAGTCCTTATTTTACTTTGAATATTTGACTCTGACAAAAACCTTTTCCTGACTAAATTAACATTCACACTTGTTAAACAATTATTTTACATTAGTTTACATTCACATCTCTTTAGATTTTTCATTCACACTTACCAGATATCCTCATTTATATGTAGTATAATATGATTAAGATTAAGATTATAACACTTTAACAGTTTAACTTACATAGCCCTTGTTTTTCTTCTGTTTTTCAATAAAATAATATTATTCGTAAATAAAATCTTTTTTCTTATTTTTAAACCACGCATTCCAAAAAAATCATTATTTCAAAAATACATTTTTCTTCAAAAATTACATTAAAATGGGACTTAAATCTATAATAATAATAATAATAATAATAGGATAACCGTCACTATTTTACGCACATAGTTTCCCGACCAAATCAGCTTTCTAAATTGGGAAACTTTCTTGCCAAAAACAAGCCAAAAAAAAAAAAAACACATTAAATTTTAAGACGCAGCGTGGGTATTTTTTCTTTCTATTTTGATTAGGTTTGTCTTTTTTAAAATTTTGAATTCTGTTGAATCCGGGCCCAAAGAAAGGTACAGTGATCCACCAGCGAAGGCACAATAGTAGCCCAACGGACCATGGCCCACAGCTAAAGGCCTAAAGTATCACCTGGGAAGAATGCCGAGGTGGTACGTCGAGCACACCTCTTTAAGCCGACCTGGTTAACGCCTAGTCGATGTGCTTTATACCTAACCAGGGGGCTTTACGGCGCTGACCAGAAGAGAGATGGAGTCAGTGATGGGACACTTCCTTTACCAAGACGTGACATGCGTCCATCCCCTACGAAATGTAGCAATGATTACGGTTGAAAAGCAATGTTGTCACCTCCATGAGCTGGGGTGATGATAAGTGTAAAGTATGTCACGTGTCGTGATCAGAGACAAGAAGTCCCTCTATAAATGAAGTACAATTGTCTCCAAGTAAGGGGTTAGCAACTTCTGATTCTTAACTCTATATTTCTCTCACTCCCTTTTCTCTCTTTTACACATTTATATTTCCCGCACCCAATATATATTTGCCCAAAATGAGTACTGACTTAGGCATCGGAGTGCAAACGGGAGCCACCTCGGTCCCCTTTGCAAACTGATTGTTTGTCACAGTGCGCAGGAGGTCCACGTGTCCAAGAGGGAGAAGTTGAGACGTGTTGGTCCAAGGTCCATCCGAATTTTGTAGTCAACAAATTCGATAATATTTTGTAATAAAATATTATTTATACTATATTTTTATTTGATATAATTGTATAATCAACATATTTTCATGAATTTTAAATTATTATCGTGGATAGAAATTTCGTGGGAGAAATATTAGTGGGCATAATATGTTCCTTGCACGTAACTCTCCCTTTGATTTGTCCTAGTTTATCCTATTGGTGTCTTTGACTCAAAAGTCAGGAAAAAAAAATCCAGGAATCTACAAGAAATAATGGCCATTGAATTTTCTGGTGGAGGAAAGAGAGCCATGCATGCAATTTTAATCCACGTCCAATCTCCTAGATGCAATTTGTCTGGCATTAAATTCAAATATGATTATTGTTCGAAAGATATTTTGTTGTGTAACCAGTTAATGGCCGCACAAATACGACGCTAATAAATTTATACAGAGCCATAAATTGAACCCCGATTTTAAGGATGAGTCAGGGCATCGTTCAATTTAATGAAACAAATAAATTATCCGAAATTCATTAAGAATACGTAAATAAAAAATAAAAAACTTTACTAAGTTATACTACATTTAAAGTTTGAATTTCAACCGTGCTATTTGTACAGACAGTTTTACAGATTGATATATAGATTTTACACAAATCACTATCTTATTTTTCAACACATCACATCACACATTGATCAACGGTCATCACACATTTGCTACAAAAAATTCGGTACACCCTTCGGTACAAATAGCTTTTTCATTTGAACTTTTAACGGGCGTTCGAATTACTTTTTGACAGGTTTAGTAGTATGAGGCTCTTTTTTACAGAACTTTTGAAAAGTCAAAAGTTGATTTGAAGTTAAGAAATTGCTTTTACAAAAACACGTTTGGATAAATTTCTAAATTTATTATTTCAACCTGAAAGAATTTTTAAAATAAATTGATCTAACGTAGCTTCTTCTGAGAGCTCTTGTCAATAAGCGAAACCTTAACAAAGGTGGTGTTAAATGTACAAGTTAAAACTTTTTTTTTTTAAAACTCTACTGTTGGGATTTTTTGTCCCAATCAAACCTCGGGGGCAATGATAATAAACAGTGTCGGATTTTAAGCTTCGTAGGCCATCGGCCCATGATCGAAGTATTGCCCAATCTCCACAATTAGGCAGCCCACGCGTTACGAGATTTACTACCCACGTCGAGATTTTAATTGGGTCACGACCCTGTTGCTCGATGGGTAGGCTTCAAGACGACCCATTTAATTAGGGCTCCTAATCAAACCCTAAACCTATATCTACCCACACCCTCCCATTTGGCTCGATTAGAACACTCCCGATATTTTGCTTGTTGCACTATTATTAGAACTGTCACCTAGACTCCCGTGTCGAAAATCCCCTTGACCTGAGATCCTTGAGTCTCACGGAATCCTGGAAATTTAGAACGGCGTATATTGCGACCTTTAGGATCTTCTGTGTGATTTTTCGTGTGGTGCTTATATTGCGTTGTGTGCTTCTTATTTGTTAAGATGTCTGCACATCGTTTTGAATTGAACATCTTCGATGGTAAAGGTGATTTTTCTATATGGCAACAGAAAATGAAAGGTATTTTGGTACAACAAAAGATTTCTAAAGCTATTGACAATTCTTTCCCAAATACTGTGACTGCTGATGAGAAAAAGGATTTTGATGAACTCGCATATACTTCTATCATTTTGCATCTATCTGACTCTGTTTTACGTAAAGTTGGAAAACATGATACCACTAAAGAACTTTGGGACAAATTGGAAGAACTTTATGTGTCAAAATCTACTCCTAATAAGCTTTACTTGCTTGAAAGTTTTTTCAGTTTTAAAATTGATCCCTCTAAGGACTTAGATGACAACTTGGATGTCTTTAATAAACTTGTGCAAGACATTACTAACTGTGGTGAAAAAGTACCCGAAGAATATAAAGCTGTTATATTGTTAAATGCTATTCCTGACACTTATAAAGAGGTTAAGAATGCTATAAAATATGGGAGGGATACTCTTACACCTGAAATTGTCATTGATTCCTTGAAAAGTAGGCAGAGGGAGGTGAAAGCTGAAAGAGATGTGAGGAGTGGTAGTGGTGAGATCCACATGATGCGAGGTGGGTATGGTAAAAACAGAGGTGACTCAAACCATGAGGGTGATAGATGGAAGGGTGGAAGTAGTTTTAAGTCACAGGGTAAGGCGAAGGGAAGGAAGTGCTATGGTTGTGGTAGGTCTGGCCATTATAAGAGAGACTGCTCTGGAGAGAAAAACAAAATAGGAGATGGGGATAGAAATGGGATCAATGTAGTTACTTACTCGGAAGGTGATCCGAGTGGAGTTTATTGAT
This sequence comes from Ligustrum vulgare, assembly GCA_963555705.1. Classification (NCBI taxonomy): domain Eukaryota; kingdom Viridiplantae; phylum Streptophyta; class Magnoliopsida; order Lamiales; family Oleaceae; genus Ligustrum; species Ligustrum vulgare. The sequence continues at coordinate 59,590,245 of OY743173.1, forward strand.
GCTCTTATCTCATTTACAATTTCTACTGAATAATTGTGTGCATTTGATTGATTTTTACCATTTTTGCATGTGTGTGATCACTTTATTCGGTTGCATTTTTTTTATGTTGCATTTCATTTGCGTTGATTCAACATTTGCATGAATTTGAGTGTGATATGTTATTTTGTGTATAACATGGTTACATGCATGGTGGTTGGGTTTGGTGTGAGGTTTTGATACTTTGTGTGTGTTCTCACAATATAGATCAGATGTGTTCCCTTGGTGGGATGGGTATTCAGTAGTTATATTAGAAGTGAGGGTTAGCTGGTAAGGTTGGACTAGATGCCTAAGAGTGTATTTGGTGACATGCTAGGGGATGTGTGTTTTTTGACATGTAGATCACGAGAGGTGAGGTTGTCAAATGTCTTGTTTAACTCTATCTGTGAGGATCTCGATTAGGTGGAGGACGCTCCTATCATCTCTAGGTGAGGTGGAGAGTCGAGGTTTAACTTCTAGTGGTGAGGTTGTGATAGAGGTACATCCATTGTCTTAGGATCTTAGTAGTTTACCAGTCAAGTGTGATTGTTGAGTAGTCTAGTGAGCATAGATGGCGGTGAGAGGAGAGCTACATCGGTTTTGGAATGGGGTAATTGTGATTATATCTTTTCTTGGGGGTCATTTGCATACGTTACTTGTGTTGATCTTGTTTGATTAACTTGGTGTTAATGTTAAGTTCTTTATGTGAACTTGGTGAAAAGATTTGTGGTTTACCTTTGATGTGCTCTTATCGCATTTGTGGAGTCACCTATAACTTTGTGTTATTAAATGCTCTTGATTGACTCATGTGGAAATGTAATTTGTTTACATTTGTCTTTAGAAAGCATGTGTTGTTTGTCTAAAGATTGTATTACTTGCTAATGTGATATAAATGCATAGTTTGGCTCGCTATGATTTAGTGTATTCTTGGGTTTTATCTTGGCCTTTGGTGAGTACTGTTAGCAGGTATGGGATATGTTTCTAACGTGAAACATTGGAAAAGGTATGTTGAGTTCTAATTCGTTTGGAACTGTTTTGTGCAACTAATGAACTAGGTGTTTTGGTGTTGCAGGTTCGATTGGAACCAAGGTGGAGGTTTGTTGGGATTTTTGGTCCCAATCAAACATCGGGGGCAATGATAATAAACAGTGTCGGATTTTAAGCTTCTAGGCCATCGGCCCATGATCGAAGTATTGCCCAATCTCCACAATTAGGCAGCCCACGCGCTACGAGATTTACTACCCACGTCGAGGTTTTAATTGGGTCACGACCCTGTTGCTCGATGGGTAGGCTTCAAGACGACCCATTTAATTAGGGCTCCTAATTAAACCCTAAACCTATATCTACCCACACCCTCCCATTTGGCTCGGTTAGAACACTCCCGATATTTTCTCTCTACTCCCTCGGTGCCGCTGCTCTCTTTCTTCTTGGTGAAGAGTCCGACACTCTCCCTTCTTCCTCTCTTGGTGATTGGAAGTGTGCCATCGTGGTGACCACCACCGTGTGCTCCGTGTGCGCCTCCTGCTTCGGTTGTTGCTTGTGGGTCCCTTAACCGAACTTGCTGTGTTCGGTTCCTTGCTATGGACCGTGTTGTGCGTTCTTGCTGGTGCAGTCTCTTGGCTCGTGGTTCGGTTCCTAGGTGCAGTCTCTTGGCTCTCTCCTTTGTGACCGTGTTCGGCAGTCTGGTTACTTGGTGTAACCGAACCTGCTCCGTTCGGTTCTTGCGTGTTCGGCCTCCTGCTGTGTTTTCGTTCCTTTGTGGTTCAGTCTCTTGGCCGGTCCTGTGGTGGTTCCTCCTCTGTGCTTGTGTGGTTCCTTTGTGGTTCCTCTGTGTAGCCTGCAGTCTTGGTTCGTTGGTGTGGGTTGGGTGTGTTGGCAGTGGGTCTCTCGACCGGTTTGGGGGTTGTCTTGGAGTGTTCTCTAGCGGTGTAGTGGTGTTACCATTGTGGGGATTGAGCTGAAATTTGAACCCTCGATTTCACCAAGTGCAGTCCGCTAATTCGCTGAAAAAGGGAGTTATCAATATTGGTGTTTTATTGTTTATGTATTATTTCAATTACGTGCCAATTATATTATTATCTTCCGCTGCATTATTGACTAATCTCGATTACTTTGTGTCTTGCGAGGTTGGATCATTTTTTCAACATCTACAATAATCAGTATAATTGCTAGTATACCCTTTTTTCCTGATGGGTTCCAATTGTATTATCCGTTTCAACAAATACCTTCTTGAAAGAAAATCAATTGCAATGATTCTATATATTTTGCTAGTATACCCTTTTTTCCTGATGGGTTCCGATTGTATGATCCGTTTCAACAAATACCTTCTTGAAAGAAAATCAATTGCAATGATTCTATATATTTTGCTAGTATACTTCTTCAATGTTTATATTTTGTTGTTCTACTTCACTCGTATCAACGTAAAATTAGGATTATGTAAGAGTGTGCGGGGGAAAATGAGAGAAATTAAACTAAAATGATAGAAGCAACCAGAGAAGAGTTAGGGGGGGAGAAGATATCATAGATGTATCTAGGATGAAGACGGATAACAAGACATACAGACACAGACAACAATTAGCCCTTGTTTGGTATTCTTTAAATTTTTCTCTTTTTTCTACAGTATTCAATCTCAACCATCAATCAAAAGTTAAGCCCACAATATTTGACTTTTCAACCAAATCACAATCATTCATTCTCCTAAAAATCACTATCCATTTCAAAAAAACTCCTTTTAAACAATATCAAACACACACTTAATATCCTACCTTCCACCCATGGAATAAGACAATTGTAGCATGATGTCAATGAGGTGACCCACTGCACTACTACGTGACCTTTCATACCTCTTAATGCCTAATTGATTCTGATATATAACCCGTATTTTTTCACTTAATATTGGCACTTCCCAAACTCAAGATTTACATATTTTACTTCACTATTGTGCAAAGTCATCAGGTAACTCTTCGGAAACTTTTTTTAAGAAAAAAAAACATGTTTTGCAATCTTGAATTTGCATTTTCTAGAAGGAAATATCAATATTGGCTCTAAGAATTTGTACTGAATTTGCAGGTTAAAAGCTATGGCAATAAGGGGTTTGGAAAAGCTGATGGTGAATTTGAAGTCGAAACTGAGGTCGATGAAAATGAAGAAACCTAATTATGACAAGATTGAGAAGAGTGAAAGCATGAGAGTTGAAATCAGGAGCAGAAAGGCTCGAAAGCTCATCGAAGAAACTCTCAAAATCGCCGATTCTCCTAAAACCAGAAGCTATGTTTTGTAAGAATCCTTCTTTGCTTATGTTAGAATGAACACTCGCAACAACGTTAGTTTAGATTGAACAGTGTAATAAACGAGATTTTGGGTTTCATAACGCTCTTCTTCTTCTTCTTCTTCTTCTTCTTCTTCATGACCCACCCACCCATCCACCCTATCCCACGCATGCACGAAGGAGGACTGCCATATCTGTATCACATCGTTCACATGGTGTGTTTTGTCCACTGGTTGTGTCATAATCCAAAAACAAGATAGTGGTCCAATTCTCCATCTAGATTTGTCAATTTAAAATAGCTATACAAAAATGTGTTATGGATTGTCGTACAAATATTTCATACGACTAGTATGATGTCTAATAGAAGTACGTATATATTGATCTTGTTTCGTAACAAGTCGTGGACTAACCGTATCCAATAGAAAAACAAAAGAATTTATAACAGGGACTTTCTAAATTCTAATTCATAGATGTTGAAGATGCTATTTAAATGATATTTGTGGTTGTATCAAACCGCTTGAAATTTTAGATGATGTAAATGTAATTAGCATGGCTCTTGAGTCTTGAGCAGGCCGGCCTTGGAAATTTGATGCTTTTATGTGAAATTTTAAATAGAGCCTAAAGGCTGGGAAGATGGGAGGAGATTGTTGATCGTAGATGAAGCTTGCTAGTAACTTCATGCAATCAGACCTTGGAAAACGAAAGGGCAGAAACCATGTGTTTAAGGCGGAAACTATGTGTTTTGGAAAATCTTGTGAGTTTTAAACACTATTATTATATTAATTGGGCCACAAATATTATTATATTAAGGGAAAATTACATAACTACCTAGATGTAATGTACTGTAATTGAAAAATACCTGATTTTTAAATTATTCGTAATATTAATGAATTTCTTGTCATACATTTAGAAAAATACCGAATTTTGAAGAGAGGGAATGTAATATTTGATTGACCAGATTAACCGGAAATCCTTTTATATAGGAAAATTGTTATCAATTATTTAGCTAATTAAATTAGGAAGTTTCAAATATCAAGAAATTTAGCCACACATTTCCTTTCTTAGTATACTATCACCTTCTATACTTGTGTAATGTTACATTGTTACTACTAATATTACATGCCGTGAAATGAAATGTAATACATGTTATCATTACAGTGTATTTGACATCACAAAATGACTGTATTTTAATTACATTACAGAGCTTGTAATAGTAGATAAAGTGAAATTAAACTCATTATAAGGTTACCGTGCATGTAATTTTGCCTCATGAATCCATAGAGTTTTATGTAGTATCACTTGATGTAATATTACTACGGATGTAATACATAGTGCAAATGCAGGAGTTTCTCGTAATATTACATTCATGCAATTACTTAATATTTGTAAAACATTACATTGGATGTAATTCAAAAGTTGATATATGATTTTATTGATTAAATTTCATGTAACGCCAGTTCGAGGTATGTTAAATTGTATGTGATTTTAATTAAATTACCTAGCTCGTAATATCACGTTCGATCTAGAAGATGACTTCCCATATTATTAAACTAATTTAATAATTATAATTTCCATATTATTCGTTGATTTTAAATGTAATTACACCCCAAATTTAATCTCCTAAATAAATGGTGACTACATCCCTAAATAATAAGTTCCATAATTATTAAGGTCGATTAAATAATACAATATCTCATAAAATTCGGTATGTTTCTAAATAATTTCTAAATAATGTATTTATCTAAAAATGAATGAAGGAACTAGTGTAGAGTTTAAGTAATCCTTATATTAATTGAGTCTTTTTGTTCAAAAAGTTGACTTATTAGATTGTTGGACCTAACATGCTTTGGGGAGCCTTCACATCTTAGGCCCCTGTACAAATGCATAAGTTTAGGGCCGGCTGCATATTTTTCGACTTTGTTTGTGCATATTTTAGTGTCGAAGAAGAAAATAATAAGTCATGAAGATGAGAAAAAGTTGGGGACAGGAGGATAAGCAGTATTAGGACAATCCAAAATATAAAGTTGGGAGCTAGTAGGACATGACTCTGATCACAATATTAAACTGTTCTCTCTATATATCAAATAGCAACAATACAATTCTGCTTTATACAAATTGCAGTACAGAATGTCTGGCCAGTTTCTAAAAGTTATTTGTTTGGTAAAAAAATTTGTTTACAAATTTTTTTTTTATGAATGAGCACGTGATAATATTTCATTACACAATTTATTTATTTTTTTAAATTTAACAATCTCGACTTGTCAACGATTCACATCCATCATTTTTTACTTTTAAAAAAAATAGATTAATGAAATATTATTACGTCGTTATTTACAAATAATATTTGTGAATGATTTACCTAACAAGAATGGAAAATGATGGTTATATTGCCACCACAAAACTTAATTCTTACACCACATTTTTAAGTGATTTTTTTATTGACTAAAATAGATATAAAAGAAATTACAAAAATATCCTTTTATTTTTCTTTCACTATTTTTACATACACCACAATCTTTCAAATAAATTTCTTTTCTTCTTTATATTTAGGGTGGTTATATTGCCACCACAAAATTTATTTTTTACACCGCAATTTAAAGTATTTTTTTTATTTATAAAAATAGACATAAATAAAATTATATATATATCCTTTTAATATTATCTCACTAAAAATAATTTTTATATACATCACATCTTTCAAATATTCTCTTATCTTCTCTATATTTATTTTTCTAAATCATCTTGTTCTTCTTGTTATTTTATATTTTTGCTTTTCAATACCAAGTTAATTAGAATAGATGTTAATACAATAATTTCATATGAGTTTTCAAATCATAACATCATGCAAACATTAACATAAGTTAAAGTTTAGGACTTTAGGTTAGCGAAAGATTTTTATTGTTTAAGGTTCCCTATATTTTGATGTCACTCAGAATTTTAGTTATTTAATTATAGTTGATTTTCAATTAAATTTTATATTCAGTTTTCGAATTCTATGGTTTTTCAATGACATATATTTGCGTGTTCATATTGCATTCTGCCTATTGTGTTTTCAGTTGCATCTAGTATTAAAAAAAATAGTGATTCTAATTTCTAATTGCATCTAGTATTTAAAAAAAATGTGTATTTAGAAGTCAACCGCCTACTATATCTATATGAAATTGAATATCTTATTGTTTCAATTTCCATCAAACATCAATTAAAAATGTGTAACGTGGAAATATGAACCTAATTAATTGTAATTAAGGAAACAGCGGCATTAGTGGATGGAGATTTATCAAATAAAGATAGGGAGGTGGAGTTAGAGAGAGGAATGGAAACTTATTTTGCGCCAAGCATGTTGGCCTTCAAGAGAAGATCATGAATGTACTTGTGTTGGCTGATAAAGAAGTAGGAGTTTGCACTAGTTACTTCAACACCAAGGAAGTAGTCAAGAGAACCAAGATTTTTTACAGAGAATTTTTGTGACGGTGTGGAGAGAAAATGATGTAGAGCTCTTGTGTTATTTCCGATGACGAGAAGGTCATCGACATACACAAGGAAGTAGATGGTGACAGAGGGATAATGGAGTAGAAATAGAGAAGAGTCACTGAGAGAGTTGACAAATCCGTAGGAGAGAAGGAAAGAACGTAGCTCATGGAACCATGCTCAAGGTGCCTGCTTGAGACCATATAGGGCTTTGTGCAGGTGGCAGACATGAGATGGGTATCGGGGGTCAGAGAATCCAGGAGGTTGGCTCATTTAAACCTCCTCGGTTTGGTTACCATGGAGAAAGGCATTGTTCACATCTAACTAGTGAACATGCCATTGATAAGAGAGAGGTAAAGTTAGGAAAATGCGAATGGTTGAGGGTTAAACCACAGGATTGAATGTTTCGTTGTAATTAATTATCGGTCTTTTGTGGAAACCTTTGGCAACAAGTCACGCATTGTAGCGAGAAATGCTGCCATCAAGATGTCTTTTGATCCGGAAGACCCAGTTACAGCCTACTAGGTTCATAGAAGGGGTTCGGGGAACAAGAGTCTCTCTATGATTTTGAAGTAGAGCGTTTAGTTCATCGGTCATGGCATTGTGATGATGAGCTGATTTGAGGGCCTGGGTAACACAAGTGGACTTAAGAGATTCGGCTATCGGATGCTTGGTATTGGTGTTGTGGAGTTGTTTAGGGTAGTTGATGAGAATCATAGGAGGCTCGACAAGGAAAATCAATCATTCGAGCCAAACAATTTTTGAAGTGAATGTTTGTGGAGCTCCAGGTCAACTATGGTCCATTTGAAAGAAGATTCAAGGCTTAAACAAGAGATCAAGCCAAGAAAATAAGCCTAGAATCAAATTGGGAGCAAATACATGAAGATTGAATCAAGCTAGAGATTTAATTAAATTTTTGACAAAGATAAAGTCCGAATTTGAGGTTTACTATTTCTTGAATAATTATAGAGCTTTTCTTCTAGTTTCCAGATCATTTTGAATTGCCTCAATCGGACATCGGGATCAAAAGTTATGATCAAAATACTGAAGAAGGCGCTTGCAGTCAATTTCGGTTGACAATTTTCGGTCGACCGAAATGGAGTTCGGTTGACCATTTTGGTCGACCGAAAGTTACTGAAACATTCAAAAATGTGCGTTTTCTACTATTTTTTCATATTTTTCTTTATTGTTCTTTCATATTTGTACTATTAATACTCATTTTCTTTCAAACCCTAATAGTGAGAATGTATGAACAATGAAGCCTCTTTGGAGAGTATTTGTGAGGTAAAATTCCTCAACTTAATCTTGTTTCTCTTTTGAGAAATTATGCTCAACTTCATATGGATTTTATGAATCTTGTGTTATTGGAAGAAATCTATGAACTTGTTTATTTCTTTCCATTGGGTTAAGGATTATTCCTTGAAATTTTGGTTAGAGTAAGCTTGGGTTTAGGTTTATTTTACCATTTTAGCTTTCTTGGGTTTTGTATTAAATTGTTGTGGGAATTTTTGGTCAATATACCGAAGGGGTTCGCATCATTTGGTATCAGAGCTTGGCTCTAATTTGGTAAATCTATCCTTTAAATTTCTTGTTATTCTTGTTGTTCCTCATTAAAAAAAAAAAAAAACGAAAATTAAGAAGATATTGATGTTCTTGATCTTTGTTGACTTCCTACACCTTGGGTATTTTGATTGTTATCATTGTTAAGTTTGTTGGGGAATTTCACCATATTCATACACTTGAATTTCTATGACATTCAAAGTTTGTACACCAAGTGTTTGATAAATTGCCCCAAAGAAAACTTTCATGTTAGAAACTTCTTTTCTCTACACCAAACACTTCCTTGGTAATTCTTTGTTCTTTGTCAAGCCTTTGTGACCTTGTGCTATTAAAAATTTGTCCTACAAATTCCTAGCCATCTCTTGCATCCTAGCAAGTAAAGAAAATTCCATTCCTTGGAGATTGAGTGAAATACGAGTGAAATCACCATCTTTTGAATCACCACATAAGGGATGGATTGCAATCTGTATTCTATGTTCAAAACTAGATGCTATGTTGGAGATAAGGTGTGTAGTGTGGTTATTGATAGGGGACACTCCACTAATTTGGTTAGTAACACCTTGGTTGGGGAATTGAGATTGACTCTAATCCCACACTCTAGACCTTATAAGATTACATGGATGAAGGAATGTGGGGAGTGTAGTGTGACCAAGCAAGCTCTAGTAACTATCACTCATGGAAAATATAGTGATGAAGTTTGGTGTGATGTAGTACCTCTAAAATCTTGTCATATATTGTTGGGTAAACCATGGAGACGTGAGAGGATGGCAACTTATGATAAGAGTATGCACATATACCGACTTCTTAAGGATGAGAGATCATTCACACTAAATGGTTTAACACTAGAGCAAGCACTACGAGATGCAAAAAAGGTGGAGAAGGATAGTGTTGATAGGAGGGAAAATAGAAGAAGAGTGGGGAATAAATTTAGGGATGTTTTGGAAAATGATGATGATGGTGGAGGTATTGATCAACATGGGGGCATAGGTAGGAATAGAAGATATTGGCATGCTAGAGGATTTGATCGAGGTCATCTAAGGAAGCATCGGGGTAGGGATGGAATGGATGAAAATATTGATAGTGTAGAAATAAAGAGTTCATCATTCCATGGGAAGAGTGATCCCATGTGGGACTTTAAGGAACAAATGAAAATTTTTGAAGAAAATTTCATTGCATGGGATTGCAAATATAATGTTGGAGTGCAAAAGGGGAGTGATAGTAAGGTCAAAGATAAATTGCAAGAAGAGCCCCGAGGTAAGGAAGTTGAGAAGAAGGAGGGAGACTTGAAGATTGAAGTAGTTGAACAACCTCCAACTTTTCATGTGGAAGATAAAAATTTGGGAAGTGAAGAAGTGCATGAATTGGGGGAGGAAATTATTGGTGAGATGGTGTATGAGCTTAAAAATGTGGGAGAGTTGATTAAGCTTGATAGTATGGAGGAGGTGGTTGAGGATAAAAATTTTGAAGTGGTGAGTGAGCAAGAGAGTAAGAAGGTAGGAGGTGAAGAGAAGAGCCTCAATGTTATAGATGATGAAGTGGTGATGATTCATCATGAGTACAAGGATCCATACCTTGTACTTGAAAGAACTAATGATCCCCACCCCATTTTATTTAAAACTTTCTTGCAGGTTGGACAAGATTGGAGGCTTGATCCACATCATTTGTGCCCAATGAATTATTTGATTCGAGCCATCTATGTAATCAAATTGAAGGGCTCATATTGGTTTATCATGAGGCTTAGAAGCAATGACTTTCCTTTTGATTCAGGAGGTGCAATGAAGCATCATGAACAAACCTATGATTCAGGACGAATCATCCTGAAGAAGGAGGGTATGATGAGAATCATAGGAGGCTCGACAAGGAGAATCAATCATTCGAGCCAAACAATTTTTGAAGTGAATTTTTGTGGAGCTCCAGGTCAACTATGGTCCATTTGAAAGAAGATTCAAGGCTTAAACAAGAGATCAAGCCAAGAAAATAAGCCTAGAATCAAATTGGGAGCAAAGACATGAAGATTGAATCAAGCTAGAGATTTAATTAAAGTTTTGACAAAGATAAAGTCCGAATTTGAGGTTTACTATTTCTTGAAGAATTATATAACTTTTCTTCTAGTTTCCAGATCATTTTGAATTGCCTCAATCGGACATCGGGATCAAAAGTTATGATCAAAATACTGAAGAAGGCGCTTGCAGTCAATTTCGGTTGACAATTTTCGGTCGACCGAAATGGAGTTCGGTTGACCATTTTGGTCGACCGAAAGTTACTGAAACATTCAAAAATGTGCGTTTTCTACTATTTTTTTTTCATATTTTTCTTTATTGTTCTTTCATATTTGTACTATTAATACTCATTTTCTTTCAAACCCTAATAGTGAGAATGTATGAACAATGAAGCCTCTTTGGAGAGTATTTGTGAGGTAAAATTCCTCAACTTAATCTTGTTTCTCTTTTGAGAAATTATGCTCAACTTCATATGGATTTTATGAATCTTGTGTTGTTGGAAGAAATCTATGAACTTGTTTATTTCTTTCCATTGGGTTAAGGATTATTCCTTGAAATTTTGGTTAAAGTAAGCTTGGGTTTAGGTTTATTTTACCATTTTAGCTTTCTTGGGTTTTGTATTAAATTGTTGTGGAAATTTTCGGTCAATATACCGAAGGGGTTCGCATCAGTAGTAGATGCCGCTTTTGGCACGTGTTTGGTAGGGATGTGAATTTAGCTTGAAGGGGACGGAAGGGTTAGTTGGTTGTGCAGCGACTGGAACAAACTGCCTAGCACAGGGTGAGGTGGGGGATGAGGGGGCAGATGGTGGGATAGATGGATTTTGGTTGGTAGAGGTTGGAGGTGGACCTTGCAAGCATGCTAGGGGCTTGGACTGCACAGTTCCGCGGTGGGTGGTGGTAAGAGAGCCAGCTGTGCGGGAGGGCATGGCATGTGAAGAAGGTGTGCTTGGGTAGTTCACGACATGTGAAACAGCGAATGCAAAGGTGGGGCTTGCTTGGCTATGAAGCCCACTAGATGTAAGTAGAGTAGGTGAGACAGGTATGGGAATATGGTTAGGAAGTTGGGGCGACTGAGCAAGTGGGGAAGAGTTGGAGAAAGAGGAAGAGTAGGGGAACATGTGCTCAACAAACCAAACATGTTGGGAAGTGACCATTTTTCTGAGGTGGTAGTCAAAACACAAGTATGAGTGATGCTTGTCGTCATAGCCTACAAAGACACGCGGCCTCGAGCGAGGCTCGAGTTTAGAATTTGTATATGGTCTAAGCCAATGGAAGCAAAGACATTTGAATTGTCTCAGATTGTCATACCTAGGTTGAAGTTTGAACAAGCGAAAGTATGAGCTGTAGTTGGATAGATTGGAAGTTGTGAGAAGGTTAATGAGAAAGTCGCAGTCTGGAACGCATAAGTCCATAATGGAGTTGGAAGTGAGGCATTATGTAAAAGGGTTAGTCCAGTTTCAACAATGTGCCTGTGATGCCGTTTGGCTAGGCCATTGTGTTAGGGTGTGTATGGTGCAGAGATTTTGTGAGTGATGCTAAATTGTTCCAAGATGTGAGAAAGACCGATATATTCCCCTCCACCATCAGTGTAAAGAATTTTCATTTTGCATTCAAGTAAATTTTCAACATATTTTTTAAAGATAGGAAAAATATGCGCAACATCAAATTTCAATTTTAAGGGAAACGACCACATGTAACGTGAAAAATGATCAACAAATAATAAATAGTACTTGAAACTATCTCAGGATGGTACAAGTCTTAGACCCCAGACATCCGAGAACACTACTTCTAAGGGACGACTACTGACTAAACTGGAAGTTGAAAAGGGAGCCAATGGCTCTTATTACATAAACAAAACTTACACGAAAAGAAACAGATAAATTAGGAGACCGAGGAAGAATCCTAGAAGCAAGCATGTGGTTGGTGGTCTTGACAGATGGATGGTCAAGACATCCATGCCACAAGGTGGAGGAGATGGAGTTGTGGAATTAACTGTTGGCCGAGAATGAGACACCCTAGGAGAGGACGGCCACTCATATACTTGATTCTTAGTGCGACCCTGAAGGATTGGTTTGTGGGTGAGTAGATCCTTCACAAGAAAGATTGGGGAAAAATTCAATAGATAAGCTATTATCATTGCAAAGTTGATAAATTGAAATAAGGTTTCGTTTTAATTTGGGAACACATAAACCATTGGAGAGCAAAATATTTGGGGAAGGGTAGTACGACCTGTATGAGAAATTGGAAGAACGAAATTATTACCTAGGACAACCTCGTCTAATCCGTCATATGTGTGATGTAGAAACAGATCATCTAGCTGCGAGACGACATGGTTGGAGGCCCCTAAGTCAACAATCCAATTATTTGATCTGGTTGAGTGAGATATGTGGTTAACTAAATGCTTTTCCAGATGGCGATGTGGGAAAAGTACCCAGCATGTATTTACCTTGTGCCCTTCTGGTTGTAATTTTGGCATATGACAGGTTCACGAGAGCTATCTGAGCGAGACTCACGAGCATGCACGCGGTTAGTAGAGGCATGGCATGGCTGGGGGGAAGGTTCGGGTATGTTGGTGTAGGGTGTGGAGTAGTTGGAGTAGGGAGGAGACCGGTTCATGAGGGTTGGGGGTTGAAGCGGCAACCAGAGGTTCTTGAATTTTTATTTCGATTTGAGGGTGTGTAGTTAAGGGATGGGTTTGACATAGAGGAGTTGGTGTTGTTGTCGGAAAGAAAGAGCTCATGGTCAATTAGCTTGTCATAGAGTTCCTCGAACTCGATAGGAGTGTCACGGGTACGGATTGCAGCTATTACCTTCTTGTATACTGGCCCAAGCCCTCGGTTACAATAGATGAGCTATTTGCATTGGTAAGGGGTGCTCCGAGGCGAGATAATTCATCAGAGAGAGATTTGATTTTTAGGAGATATTCCGAGATTCCAAGTGTGCCACGGGAGAGATTGGCAAGCTTATCCTTGACACGTATGATATGTGACTGGGATTTTTTTGAGGAAATTCGATCAAGTCTGGACCAAGCTTCATTAGAGGTAGTCACTGAAGCAATGATGGGAATTACTTCTTCAGTGAGAGAAATATGTAGAGAGTTGAGTATCAACATATAGTGTCTTTTTTGGTGTTTATATTTGTGATTTGGTTGTTCTTTGTTGTCAATCTTGATTGTGGGAGAAGGAGATGGAGAAGTGCCATCTAGAAAACCCATGAGGTTTAGGCTGTAAAACAAGGAGGTGGATTAAAGTTTCCATGAAGCATAGTTTGTGTGGAAGAGGTGCAAGGGAAGATGAGTTGAGGCGTTGATCTGTATTTGGTTGGGAGTTGAAGAGGTTTCAACGTTGTCAATGGCTAGCGTAATAGAAGACATGGTAAGGAGAGGACGATGAACTTACTGGACTGGAAAAAAATAAGGGTGGGAGGAGGGAAAAAGAAGAAAAGTGTAAGGAGGACAATGATGCTCGTGAGAGTCTAATTTAGGCTCTGATACCATATAGAGTATAAGAAATTGAATGTATTATGATAATAATGAAAACAATGAATCCAAATTACAATTGTGTATGTTCCTGTATATATTTACAAGAGTCCAAACCTCAATAGGAAAGATAATAACTAATTATACTAATCCTATACGAGATATAGACTAATTGATACAATTTGATATTTACTTCGAATACAAGATAGTAGAGAATAATCAAGATAATTCTTCCCAAGATATCAAGAGGAATATCACAATAATTTCTCCAAGAATATTCGGCCAGGCTGGGAACTTGTGTGGGCCATGTTCAACTTTGTATGTTTTTCCTCTAACTTGTTGTGATCTTCAATTATAGGTGGTGCTCGCTTTGGTATAATTAAGTTCTTGTGAGTTTCTCTAACATTTTCAAGTTTACTATTGTCATTACCGTAAACTAACAATTACATATCAGATCCAAAAATCACTTCAATCAACCACTCCACATATCAGAGCCCACTCCACTCGTCTGCGTCAGTGCGACTGGCGACCACCGCTGACTGCCCTGCTGAAAGTTGCGCGGCGAGCTACGGAGACCGGACGAAGTGTGACAGTGCAAGGCCAGCCACTGGCGATTCCGAGTTTCCCACACAGTTTCCGACCACAGCCACATGTACGTCTCTGCACTCTGCTTACTGGTATTTATGTTAAAGGTTGGTGACTTTGCTGTTGATAAATTAACAGAGCAGGAATGAGTAGAACCTTGCACCGCATTAGTGCCGTTAGGAATCTGAAAGGTGCAATTATTGGTTTGACTTGTCATGTTGGTCGAGGCTCGAGCAGTGTCTGGAAGTGCCAATCTGTTGAGAGATTTAGTTGAAGTTGGGGCTTCCTTGTTACTTATTTTCTTAATAAAAACAGCACCATTACTTATTTTATAAGTATTTTTCATATTCTTATTGACTTTGCAAAAATGATTGTTGACTCCATTTAGAATATATATATATATAATAATTTATTAATTTATAAATCTGTCCAAAAGGCAGCATCTGTTTGGCAAACTAAATAACACTTTATCCAAATCACTTTTTAATCACACACATTTATTAAAGTATTTTTCGATCATATATTTTACTCGAAAATATCATAAATCATAAATAAAGGAAAAAACTTTTATCAAATGGAATGGCCCTAGAAATACAAATAAATTCCAAAACTGTTAAAAACAAACGTGATTTGCTTCTATAAATAAATGGCCTACGCTCCAAATATTTGGTAATATCCAAGTCCACGAAGCCATGGCCAACCGTAGCGTCTACGCAAAGCTTTTGCACCACCACCCAACTTTCTTTCGACGTCTTAGCTCCGCCTCCCCTTCCCCGCTCAATTTCAATGAAAAATCCGAACCCACCACCGTCGCCGAAAAACCCATCGTTAATTTAGATGATTTTAAGGGGCTGTTTTCATCAGTTCCAACCTCAAAGTTGATAAAATCATCGATCAATCTTCACATGACGGCAATTGAACCCGTTGTTGATATGGGCATGTGGGTTATGAATTCGAGGCTCATGGAAACACCGGTATTGAGAGAGATAATATTGGGAATCATAAAAAATACCGTTTACGAACATTTTTGTGCGGGTAAGGATTTGAAAGAGGTGGCTTCATCTGTTAATAAGCTTTTCGATTATGGACTTAAAGCTATGTTGGATTATGGCTTGGAACATGTAAATGATAACGAGTCATGTGATCGGAATTTCAATGAGTTTATGCAAACTATTGAATCAACAAAATTTCTCCCACCTTCTTCCGTGAGTTGTTTCTTATTCTCTTGAATTTATTACATTTTTATGCTCTGATACCAAGTTTGAGATGACAAATTTATGATTACAGGTGAGCTTCATTGTAGTGAAGATCACAGCAATATGTCCTTCTAGTTTGCTTAGAAGAGTAAGTGATCTACTGAGATGGCAGTACAAGGATAAATCTCTTCATCTTCCATGGAAGCTTAGAACCTTTCCAGTTTTATCTGATTCCAGCCCTTTTTACCATACCCCAAATAGGCCAGAGCCCTTGAGCCCAGAACAGGAAAACGATCTCCATTTATCCCACCAAAGATTAGCAAAGCTTTGTGAGAAATGTGTTGAAACGAATGTTCCTCTGTTAATTGATGCAGAGGACACATCGCTTCAACCTGCAATTGACTACTTTGGGTACAGTGCATCGATCATGTATCACAAAGATGATGAGCCTATAGTTTTTGGGACAATTCAGGCTTATTTGAAAGATGCAAAGGAGAGATTGGTTAATGCAAAGAAATCTGCAGATAAAATGGGAGTGCCAGTTGGGTTTAAATTGGTGAGGGGTGCATATATGTCAAGTGAAACACAATTGGCTTCTTCTTTGGGCGTGGAGTCCCCAATTCAAGAAAGTATTCAAGAAACACACAAGTGTTACAATGATTGTGCAGATTTTATGCTTAAGGAAATTGCCAATGGCTCGGGATCAGTTGTTCTTGCAACCCATAACGTGGAATCGGGTAAGGGGTTCTCTGTCACCTAGACTAGCGACGGGATGTAGGGAAATGATTATCAATAATTTTATGTAAACATTTCTTTGAGATGTGAAAATGATATATTGTCGATATGGCGCATTTGATTGGACGATAAAGAGATACCCATGTGATGAAACACATGACCCACCTCTTCATCGCCCAATTTTCAGACATGTCCATGTGGAAGAATTGAATGAATTTTGACAAGGTTTTTGATGATTTATAGGAAAATTAGCAGCTTCAAAGGCGATTGATTTGGGAATTACAAAGGACAATCAGAATCTGCAATTCGCACAACTATATGGAATGTCAGAAGCACTTTCTCTTGGTTTAGTTAATGCAGGTTTTAGAGTTAGCAAGTACTTGCCATTTGGACCTGTAGACCAAATTATACCTTATCTTCTAAGGAGAGCTGAAGAAAATAGGGGATTATTATCAGCTTCATCCCTTGACAGACATCTCATGAAGTAAATATATTGAACAATTTTCTGTTTTACTGGACTAAATGTAGGTTGGATCTTTGATTATTTGTCTTTTGCTATGCAGGAAGGAATTAATGAGGAGATTAACATCGTCGATTTCGTGACACGTTAGGAAGACGGAACTTTGAAGGTCATGGTTATCTAATGTGGCTTATGATCAGTATAATTGTACATATATTGAAATGAAAAGAAAAATTTATCAAAAACTATTAAGATTCTTACAACTCTCAAATGAAGCATTTTATATAAATCGATGTATGAGAATTTTTCCTATTCGAGTATTCCGATGAATCGACCCAATCTCTTGGCTTATGGTGCCGTATCAATTAGGCAGCATAATTGTAAGACAAAGACAATGTACTTGCACGTGATTCATCACAGAGAGCACAACGGAGAAATACTTCTTTAAGATTTGCCTAAAATTCAGAGCTCCATAATTTACAAGATAATATTATTTTTTCTTCCATTATTTCACCACACTATTTCTTAAACCAGCGAATGAATTGGAAGAGAACAGGATAAGATTTTAAAACCATTCACTATACAAACTCAACACCCTCAATATATTTATTTATTCAACAATTTCAAATATGCATTCATTTCCAGGGATGCTTAGCACCCGTCTATAATAATGGGATAAAATTAACTTGGTCACTAAACTTTGATCTAATTCCTACTTAACGGCCCAATTTTGAAATGTTTCTGTACAAGTCTATTTCTCAACGTTAAACAGTTATTCAATTCTTAACAGAATGGTTAGAAGGTTTCACTGTACTTGTGGCATGTGACAATTACATTTCACTACTAATTTAAATTCAAAAATATATTTATTATTATATATACGTACTTTGCAGAACGAGCTACCAGCTTGGAGATACAGATGGCAATCGACCTTTCCCACTCGTCGGTAAGTTTTGACAATTAACTGTTTTCTTGACATCTTCAAGAAATGTTCTTTATTTATTCATTTTTATTGCTATCGATCCACAGAAAGAGTTAGAAGCATTTTTTTACTTATTTCTTGAAGTAAAGAATCAAATTTATGTCATTATGAGCTGCTTCAAAATCTTTTGACTAAGCCTCTCCATCTAGTAACTTGTTTATAAACAAATTTATAAATAACACATTTTCCTAAATCTCCTTTTAACTAAACACATTTCTCAAAATCATTTTTCAATTAAATATTTTACCTCAAAAGCATAACATTATTAGTTTATATTTATAAACAATAAAACATTTAAGTCACTTTGGCCTAGTGGTGTTGTGAATTGCATCATAAGAAGACACAAACTACTTTATGAGTAATTCCAACATACCAGGAATCCAGAGGAGAATGGAAGCGTGTACGCACTAAAGAGAGTAAAAGTTTGTTCATAAGAATCCTATCAAATCAAACATTGCTATCATAATGGTGGCTATCAGCATCAGAAGCACGAAGACAAATTCCCCTAAGGGCATCTTTAATGGAGAGGTATGTGCTTTGTCTTGTTGTCCATGTGGCAATCAATAAATTAATAAAATATATCAAAGACGTCAACAAGGTCAAGTGAACGATTTGCAGGTAGACCTTGCCCAAAACCTCTGTCCTTTTTCTTTTTTTATTTTTGTCTCTCTCTTTCATCCATTTTCTCTCTCTTCAAGGACTTTCATCACCTCTACTCTCCTTCACTTTCTCTCTCCTTCAAATTGGCACTGATGCACCAGCTTACTGACCCTTGTCATTAAAGATGCTCTAACTTCGTTCAATTGATTATCGAGATAGCACAGCTAATGCTTAGTACTCATTAATGTGACGTGCAAGTGCTATTAATCAAACACATGTTTGAAACGAAATTGAGATACTAATGCAACTCCTTCCATTCCGAATCAAATAGACAATAAATTCTTTTAAAATTGATCATTTGTCCCCTTGCTGAAGGTGTTCCATTCATTTCATTGTCTTCATTTTTATTTCTGATATATTATTATCTAAGAGAAAGAAAAAAATTAAGCAAAAATTCTAATTTTATCGTTTAATTTCAAATTTAAATGTCAAAAAAAATAAGCTTTGTAAATAAACAAATATCCACGTGATTCACGTTAAGTAAGAAGGATAAAGTTATATTCAAAAAAAAAAAAAAGGAAAAAATTATCATGCATCTCTCAATCTTAAAAGTAAGAACGTGAATCATTTATAACATAACACTTAAAAAGACTCGTAGACGAGCGTCATAGCACATAGGGTGCATGCTACAAAGTATTATTCAATCTATAAACCTGGAAAAAGGGTTGCCACAATTAAAATTCGACACGTAAATCATATTTAAAAGATTTTTAAAAAATGGAATCTAGGGTTCAAAAATCCCAATTGGTGATGGCATTTCAAGTGGGCATCATAAATCACACCAAAAGGAGATTAAAAGATTCCATAAAGGTAGAGGGAGTCATCCTTCACTGAAACCTAATATCTGCACGGATCTGAATGGAAACAAGTTGTATTATTCTGCTAAACTTACTGCTTGTGACAAAAGAAATATGGAAGAATAAGAAGCTTCTTGCAAGAATACAACACCAAAACCATGTCCTCGTTGCTAAATATTGACAACAGTCAAGGCAACTGATTTTCGACTACGTAAAAAATGTCACGAAATTTCTGTATAATAAGAACGCAAAAAATAAAGAGTCCAAGTCCGAGATCATCAGATTGCCTGTCAAGGTATCTTTGGAAGTATAGAAACAGTTTCCACTCAACATTAATAACAAATTCTCGGCTAATAGTGAACAAAAATTCCTTCTTTTATAATACACTCACGAGGATGTTACGCAAATCCATAGAACATAATATTAGCTTAGAGTTTGATAGCCTATAGGACCTTGCATTCCGTCTTGTCCAGTACCATTTCTACCCATCAGAGAAGGAATCCAAGGAAAGAGCTTCCCGAGTTCCTTCTTTATCGTGCGACCAGTCTGTCTCTCATTGATTCCAAACTTGGCTCTTTCTATGGCTTCCATTATATCTTCCCTCGCAACACATTCAGCCCCTGTTGTAATGAAGTCAATAAAACAAAAAATTATAGATACAACTTTTCACAACGTCCTAACATCATTCGCAGTAAAATATATAGAGAGAAAATATGCAGATGTGTATAATGTAATGAGATTATAAAAAGGGCCACCTTATCTAATGTCCAATTTCAGTACGGCCTAAATCTAATGTTCAGCCACACCATTGACAACATTGATGGGACTGGACCGAACATTTGCTTTGTCAAGACTCATTCTTGAAATAGAACTTATAGTTACATTGCTAAACATAGATTTAAAATGAGAAACTAGGGGTCATCTCATTCTTCCATTTATTGGGTTTTTAATTATGCTCATGTTTGGTTTTGATTAAAATCTGATTTTAATATAAGTCAAAGTCAAAAATTAATTGTAACCACATATTTTATGGGACCCACAGTTTTTCAACCACACATCTTATGAACTCTTATCAAAATCTACTAAAAATCTGATTTTAATCTATACCAAACAGGGGGCCCCACACTTTTTTTCCTTCTTGTTTGGAGGACCTAAGGGGTCACAGGTTCTTGTTTCTTAGGCAATGCCATTGTCGTCCATTTAAGTGATTATTGGAAAAGATGCAATATGTCAAAGTCCTGTTTACATCAAATTATGCTCTCTATATAGAAAGAATGCTTGTGTGAGACAGATAGACTTCAGTTTTATGTAAACCCAGGGTCTGTTTGGTACAGAGTATAGAACTCAACATGACAAGACCGTACCACAAACAATATTTTAGCTTCTTTTTAATAATGTACAGCCCATCATACCAAATATCCCATAGTGAATAAAAGAATATCTTTTGCAATGTGAACCTGGGGAAATTTGACAGCACAATACAATTTAACCTAACCTCTTCGAGCAGCAAGAAGTGCAGCCTCATTGACTATGTTTGCCAGATCAGCCCCAGTAACACCTTGAGTCAGAGATGCAACTAGGTTGCAAACAAGGTCTGTGTCCTCCTCAAGTGGAACTCCTCTGAAATGTATAGCCAAAATCTTTCTTCTTCCCTCTTCATCCGGTTCTCCCACGTATACTTTCCTTGAGAACCGACCAGGCCGACATAGAGCAGGATCCAAGGCGTCTGGTCTATTCGTTGCAGCAATGACGACAACGTCTATGTCTGACTCAAAGCCATCCATTTCTGTGAGCAACTAGAAAGGAAACAAGGATCATAAGATCCAGTTAGTTCATACTATTGATAAAGACTATGTTAGTTTATGTGCAAACACACTTCCAATTCACATAATTAGAATTTGAGTAGTGATGTATGAAAGCATTCATGACAAAAAAAAAGTCCATGTAAGAAAATCTTATCAAAGCATTATCATTTTCCTTATTAGTGTATTAGTGTTATTATTGGAATAATGGAATTATAACGCTAATTACTTTTATGGGGCTAACTGCAAATGAGTTTCTCCCAATATTTTCCCTACTTGAAAGAGTTTGATGTTGGTTTAACATGATCAAGACATTATGGGGATTACCATAAATGAGTTTCTCCAAATATTTGCCTACTGCAATTAACCGTTATTTTAAGCTTCTTTTACTTTCCATATCATCGTTTTTTGCCGCCAATCATCAGTAGATATATATATTTTATACCCTAAAATGTGAGCATGCTTGACGCCTTTCATTCTCATTATCGTATATTATGCAAGTCTTAAAACATATCTAAACAACATAGTGTCAAGCATCATAAATAAAACATGTTTGCCTGTGTTTGTGACTATCTGATTGTAGTTGAGCAATTTGGTAATTCCAGAGAGAGAGACAGAATTTGCACATAAACTTAAACTTAGCAATAAAAAGCAGAACATTTCGATTTAACACATAATAGAAAAATATGTGATATGCTTCAAAACTAAAAATTGAAAATACCTGATTCAGTGTTTGATCTCTCTCATCATTGAAACTCCTACCACGCTTTCCGCCAACAGCATCAAGCTCATCAATAAAAATGATCGATGGTGCACTCTTCCTCGCGACACTGAAAAGGTCTCTTATGCGAGCAGCTCCTCTTCCAACAAATAACTCTACAAATTCACTGGCGGAAACTGAAAAAAAGGGTACACCAGCTTCTCCAGCCACTGCACGGGCTAGTAATGTTTTCCCTGTTCCTGGAGGACCTACAAGCAGTACGCCTCTAGGTAACTTGGCACCCAGCTTATTGTAATTAATAGATCCTTGAAGGCAACACACTATCTACAAAGAAGAAAATTGCATAAGTGGTACTCAAACAAGAGCTATATTCTTATGTGCTCTGACAAGTAAACAATTCAAAGAAGTAAATCCTTGATTTTGTTTTACTGTGAAGTGTGAAGTAGTTATCCTATATAACTTATACCCACATCAGACTGCAAATTTTCCTCCCTCTGAAGAAGACATGTGAATCCAAACGATAGTCGAAATATGAATTTTGCAATTTAGACCCAAAAAATTTGCCATTTAAGCACCATTTTTAATGCCGACAAAGAGTTTTTTCTCAATTTTGTTTAAAATTGTGTATAAAGTCAAAAACAAGAGCACACTACAAATGCATGAACTAGTCTTTGATGAAGTGATATAATTTCCTTTAATTTATAAATCACGATCCTTAAAGATTTCTTCCAAAATTCATGAGGGTAATTTTCAATTATGTTCGGCCACGGTGGGGGTTTGGAGGGGGGGGGGGGGGGTGTTAAGATGCCATTTACTTGGGGCACACAAAATCAGGGCTCAATTTTCAATCTTTTTCTATAATATTGAGGGGAATAGTTTCTCTATACTGCGGTCAGATCAATTTTATATAGCTTAGGAGATGCAAACAATATACAATCTACTATATCCCATCTTAAAGATAAAATACAAAGAATATAAAGTGGGAAAGAAAAAATAGATATTTTTGAAAACGCATATGATACAAGGACCACGAAAAACGTATAATACTAATAAAGAGGTAATTGACTAATAACAGATGGATTGAGGGAGTGACAGTTCAACTATGAATTACAATCTGGCGAAGTGGGCATGTGTGCATGAGTAAAGAAATTCTATTTTGATCTATCAATTACATTACATTAAAAATGTACATATCTTGCTCTGCTAGAGGATATCAAAATATTTGTATGCACAGCATGCCAACACTTTAGTGGTAAATTGAAATTTGTACATCAAATTTAAAAAGAAACTTATTTTGCTTAGACCAACATATGGTTGTTTTGTTGCTCTAACGAAGTCTATTCTTGCACAGTTCTTGCACAATTTACAATTTCCTCTGATACGAAAATATTTTTACTTTAATGAATCTAGAACAAATATTTAGAGTTATGATTTCATAAGAAGACAGCTCACCTCCATAAGCTCCACTTTTGCAGCATCGACACCATCCACGTCATCAAAGCAAACCAACTGGTTGCTGGGTTTTCGTTTTCTTGCCGGACTATTGGCAGCAGAAAGTTGACGGTAAAGAAGCCACATTAAAGGAGTCAAAGGGATCCATAAAGTGAGCACCGTAATCAACATATTCCTCATAGACATTAAAACTGATTGAGGTGCTGAGCCATATGCAGTCCCCTTTTCCCTCATCAGAGTAAGAAGATAGCTCTCATCATGATCAATCTTTCTCGTTGAGAACTCCCAAGCAGAGGCCGAAGTTTTAGATTTTTTCAAATTTCTTCCCTCTTGGTTTTGGGCAATGCCATTGTTTGCATCACTGTCAGGTCCAGCCTCATTATAAGGAGTTGATTTATTGTCCACTGTTTGAGCATCTTTAGCATGCCACAGGTTTGTATTATAATATATACGTCGAGTACCTTCCTCAAACAATACCTTCGTCACATTCCCACTTTGAAGGCTCGTTATGAGATCCGAATATGGAACAGCTTTTGGAATCGGCATTGCAGTTAATTTGAGAAACAGAAAGCAAAGCCCTAGTACTACAGATACAGAAGTAGATAGAGTCAATCTTTTAAAATTCTTGAGAAGGAATGTTCTGAGGCCATTTAACACCGATCTAATCGAAACCCTTTTCAGTCTTCTTGACAATAATCGTAACCTTGGGCGCAATCTCAATGAGAACTTCTTTCTTATATCATTATTTTCTCCTTTTACCAGATGGGTATCTACATTTCTGTTCTCATTGGCTAGTGACCTAATCTTTTTACCACATAAAAACCTATGGTGAGATATATAACCATAATTCAGCCCCGATAAAGGCTTAGATACAGAACTTAAGCAGTTCTTGGGCAATGAACAAGATAGAGCTCTATGTCTCTCCAATAACTTGAAATTTCCGACATAAAGTTTATATTTTTTTTGGGCAATCAAAAATCCAACAGTGGAAGCAAGAGGAAAAGACGCCATCTTTCTATAAACACTTCAACGAACTCTCCATGAAACCCCCAAAAAGTGAATCCAATGCAAGATTCTCCTCGAGAATTCACTCACAGAAAGTGCAACTCAATTTTGAAACTCAATCGCTTTAGGAGTGTACAAGATGAAAATATTACCTGAAAATAGGAAACTCCGGGATTAAAGAGCTTGACTGCGTAGTTTGAAAAGAAAGTATTTTCAGCTTGGCTTTGAAGGGTAAGATAAGAGCAATTGTGGGTTTTTCATAAGATTGTTATTTAAACTGTCAAGGCCATTGATATTTATTAGTGGTGAAAATGAAAATTTTGCATTCTGTGGAAATCCGAGTATTTTATAACATTGGGCCTTTGTCTTGAAGGAGCATGGGCTAATAGTTGTGAATGAGATGGGCTTTTAGATGTAATCTCCAAATTTTCTAGGGGAAAAATCACATGTACCCAATAAAAAATTAATATTTCCTATTGTACTATTGAAGGGTATATATATATATATATATATATAATTGTGTAAAGAATACCCAAATTACTTAATTTTAAACTTCCATTTCCACTATTTGTAACTGAAAATCAAGTGTGGTTTAGTGAGCAATACATTAATTACAATTGCATAATATATGCAAATTTAAAAATAGCTTCAAGAAACTAAGGTAAGGAAAAATTAACTTATTTACTCCATTTCTCCACTGTTTAAACCACTTAACATGCTTAGAAAAAAAATTCCTCAAATGGTAATTGTAGATCACTCCTTTGCTGTAGGAGCTATTAAACAAATCATCTTCATCAGTGATCAATCTTGTTCATAAGAACAAAAAAAAAAAAAGACAAGAAAAAATAAAAAACTGCATCTTTAAAGGGTAAAAAATGGTTTCTTTTGGCACTGTTCAATTTACGAGTCTCTTCTTTACAGTTTTCAATCTTGTTGAATTTATTTTGTTCTATTCATATAAAATATAAAACATATCAAAAAAACATTTCGAGTTAATATTACGTCTATGATTTGAATTAAAGTCTTCTCAATTTCTATAATAAGTATGATGAATAATTGAATATTAGTCATTCATTTGATAGCGGTACATCTCAACATCCTAATTTTAAATGTATCTACTTGGAGTGCTTGAATGATGTTGAAGTTGTTTCACTTGACGTCTCTGTAATCCCGTATCTAATAGGTGAATACATAACATTGAAATCAAAGCTTGTAAGGTGCAAATTGTGTACTACCCTGTCATGATGAAGAATAATCATGCACAGTAGTTGCTTGGACATTTCATATACAAATGAGGTGCTTAAACGTTTATATCTCCGACCATGCTTGTGTAAGGGACAGAGCCGTAACGAATGCCAAATAATGTTTTTGGACAATTTCCAATGATTAAAATCACCGAGTGGCATGATCATCCCTTGATAAACAACCATAGAATATTATTTCGTTTGATATTATGAACAATATTTGCATTTGTAGTGGATGAAATGCTTGAATTATGTAATGATCTACAACCGTAGCATTAAGCAGGGGCAAATCAGTGATTTGTATGCTAACAATATAAGAATCTCAAAATTACAACATTGATATATATTACATTTATGAAGTATGTGATTTTCTAATATAAAGATATTGCATTTCAATAATATGTATTGCGTGTTGCAGACATGATCATACAGTTGACCTGCAAGGTTAACCCAAACAAATAAAAATTACATTTTATATCTTGGATATCTTATATTCTCTATACTTGTACAGTTGACATGCAAGGTTAACCCAGCAAATATTGGTGAAAAAAAATTCTGGCATTTCTTGTATTTTCTCGTTGATGATGGACTCTAGCACTTTGTCATGAACACACCACAATCGTGTTTGCTTAAGGGATCGTGGTGATCTCAATTATCTGCTCAAAGTAGAGCGACTTCTTTTTCATTCTTGTGGGCATTCTTATTGACTCTACTTTCTTTATCATCCGACCTTCCCTTTCCTACATCCGTTGGCCTTCATGATCGCTGGGAGTACGTGGGGGGATTATATGATGAGAATTATAGGAGCAAGTACCATATTTATGGGGTAGGGATTGAGAATGCCAATGGAGATATGAAGCAAGAGGAAGAGGCTAAGTAGTAGGGGTGGATGTTTGTCAGTTCAGTTCGGTTATTGAAGGAATCAAAACCGAACCGAAACTCTCGGTTCGATTTTGATTCGGTTCCTTTAATAACAAAAACCGAACAATTTCGGTTTCAGTTCGATTCCTATTAAAAAATTAAATTTGATGCAAATACGAAAAATATCTAATTATTTGCAACCAAAGCACAAAAACCAGCATCCAAAACATATCAATATGACTTGTTAAACTTAAGCTCCAAATTGAAGGAAAAGAAAAACAACCAAATAATCCCAATATAAGTATATGATACAACCATATCGAATGACAAAATTGAAAGTTAAATATATCTTCAAAATAGATCAATAAATCTTTGTAAACATCAAATTTCACGAGTTCTTCACGTGCCAACTCTTCCTACAAGAAAAAAAATTAAGTGTGAATGGTAGTAAAAGTTGTCTAAAGTATTAGGGAAATGAAATGTTAAGATACATACCATTCGATCGTTCATTTAATCATCCACTTGCACAGCATTAGACATAGCATTTGCAATCTCTATAAAAGTAAATAAAATATCACAGTTAGAACAAGCGTTGATCAAACAATTTATAACGTGTATGTAGAAATTGTAAATTTAATCACCTGTTTCAATCTTCTCCAACTCTATCTCATCGATGCATACTCCATCATTGCCTACTTTGAGAAGTCTAGATTCCTCACGCAACCAATTCTATGTACAAATTAAGGCCTCGACTCTATCTCATCGATGCATACTCCATCATTGCCTACTTTGAGAAGTCTAGATTCCTCACGCAACCAATTCTATGTACAAATTAAGGCCTCGAAGCTTTTAGGAGTTAAAGAACTCCTAAATGAATCTAGAATTCGACCCCCAGTACTAAAATCCGACTCAGAAGCAACTGTAGATACTGGAATGGCAAGTAAATCCCTCGCTACCTCAGACAAAATATCAAATCTTGGTTTACTAATTTTCCACCAATACAATATGTCGAAGTTTTCATTCATGGGATCATCAGTACTTTCAATCAAATATTTTTGAATCTCATCTTTTCCAGACAAATCCATATTGTTTGTTTTCAATTTATTATACCCCAAATCAACTTTATTAAATGCATTCATATCATCTTCTAACACAATTTCTTGACACACTTCTCTATTAGAACTACTACAATGCCAACTCATGTACTCATCATACAAAGCATACAACAAATTTGTAATTTCATGTTTTATTGTGTTAACCTTATTAACATCATACAATACACCCGCACAATATATCACATAATCCAACTTGTACCTGGGGTCTAGAACAATTGATAAAATCAAAATCTTGTTCATTTTTTCAAGTGTACCACAATACTTATCAAACTTGACCTTCATATTGCGAGCCATACTACTTAACAAACTTTCATTTTTAGTACCCAATGATTCCAATGCATGTTCAATGTTGCAAACTTCTTTGAAGTACAGATTTGAAGTAACAGTTAGGGAAGAACTAAATTTCAAAGTGACATCATAAAATGTTTTTAAGAATTTGGCAAATATCCTAGCTTTTTCCCAATCTTCACTACTAGGAGGTCCCTCTATTTCTTTCCCATTTTCTCGCTCACCAAAATAACTGTAATAAAATCCATCTTCGTCTTCCATTCGTCCAAATGCTTTCTCAAAATTCAATGCACTATCCAACATTAAATAAGTTGAATTCCATCTTGTTGGCACATCTAAACGTGGAAGTTTTTTGCATTCAATCTTCTCTCTTTCAACACAAGTTTTATGCTTCTCATACCTAGAAGTTCCATTGGCTTTCGGATCAGTTGCCAAGACAATTCCGCAATAATTGCACTTTGATGTTTGCCCAGCGCCTATTTTACTTAAATGGTGCCAAATTTCCGATCTTAGCTTTCCACTCTTATTACTTTCAGTTACAGGACTAGGCTTTTCTTTATTCTTCTATAAATGTAGAGATAATTAATCGTAAGCAAATTAATGACAAATGGCATTTTTAATATCACGATTTAAATAGAATAATTAGTGAACTTACTGGAACAAAAAATTAAGCAGATGAGAAATTTTTTAAGCGATACATAAACCCTAATACTAGTTATTATCTAAAAATCTCACATATCTCAATCACAAACTTCTCAACAAGAATAATAGCCCAACCATCATATTCATATCAATTCACCACTATAATAGAAATATAAGTGTAAAGTCTCACCTTTTGTATTAGGTTGTATGAACCGTTCTAAACATGTGGCCCTAAACGAGACACTAACAACTGAACAACTCTTATCTCCAATACTAAATTTACAACTCACCTTCCTAAAACCATTCTTGTTTCATCTTTCCAGACGTAATGACATATGTATCTATTTGTACTAGTACATATAAACATTAAACAGAGGGAGAAACTAGATAGAGACTATATAAAGAACCTATGCTTTATGGAATAAAACTTGGCTTTAAACTCAAAAATTATGCCATGCAACGTAAAAATGCAATGATAAAATTCTGCTGTCTATTTTTACAAATCATCATTCAACTTACTTACCGGAGGTATGACAGGTGAAAGAGTGGAGATGGATGTGCTTGGATGAGAAATTGTCGAACTTTGGATTGATTATCTGATTATGAACTCTCTGAAATCTGAAGCAAGTAAACAACTCAACAAGGTGCCGCTGCAGAAGGAAGGAGAAATACGGATAGAAATATAGAATGACTTCTAATCTTCTAGGACTTGGAACACTTGCCTTACTGCCGTCGGTTTCTTGCTGGTTAGTGGTTGGGTTAGAAAATTTAGACTGTAGAGTTTAGAACTTAAGAGTTAAGATTAAATTAGAGGTGTTAAATTTTAAGTTAACTGTTAAAGGCTTTAGCTACAAATGAAAAATGGGCCAAAAATCAATTAATTGGAAAACCAGTAGGCAGCACTGCAGCAGTAACTAACGGCATGTTGTGACTTTGTGTAATACTTTCGGTTTTTTCGGTCCAACCCGGGGAACCGAAAACCGAACTGAGAAAGGATCGGCTCTTGGTTCCGGAACCGAATTCATGATTTTTTTTGTAAAAACCAGCCGGTTCTTGTTTTTTCGGTTCGGTCTTCTCGGTTTCAATTTTTTTGTCCACACCTACTAAGTAGTAATTAGAGGGGCTCTGTTTAATGGAATTGAATAATAAATTACAGAGAGTGAATTTGTGCTTGATTGGGGGCTTTGATCTAATTCAATGATTTATGAATAGATAAGATACATCATTAAGTTAATTTAGAGGAGTTAAGTTATTTCTTGACTTTCAAATATACTTTAATATTACGATAAGAATGGAAATAAAAAAAGGCCAGGTGTAATTTTTGAATATTTTATTTAAAACATGTAATTGGTGTATTTTTCTCAATATTCTACCTTGTTTCGAATTGGGAACACATTAATAAAGGTTAGAAATGCAAATTTCAAAGTTAAGGAAAAATACTTAAAACTTTTAAATTCAGATGTCAATTAGATTTATTAATTAAATATACTAATGTCACAATACAATAGAATTAAGTCACAATCACAAATCAAAATGTAGATGTCTCCTTTTATCATCCTTAAACACAATTTCCAACATCTAAAATATGGCACAACATACACATAACTCAACAAAACCATTGTTGTTTTACTCAAACAATTCATCAAACACTTAGAGGACAATTATATTCTTAACTTTCAATCTTAAACATAGTTTATCCAATCAATCATAATCAACAAGAATCATATTAGAATCTGAAATTTAAAGATAATACTTCAACACAATATGAAAAACTTAACACAATATTACACAAATCAAGTTTCACTCACCTCTTGAATCTAAGAAGGAAAAATCATACTTTTGAGAAGTCAAGAATCAAACCAAGCTTCTCCTAATTCTTCCCCTCTCTTTCCTTCATATTTTCCTCCTCTTTTCTTCTCCTAGATTTTGTCCAGCAGCTGTTCACTGCCTCCCTTCTTGGTTTCTCTCTTTGTCTCCGCCGAATTGTGTAAGAAAATGAGTTTTAGTGATTCCTAGAATTAATTGTTTCAATAATATTCAACTTTACTAACTTCAAACTTGAATAATCAATCCAAAATCTCAATTTAAACTTTAAAAATGAAGGAGAGATTAGTTCTTACCTTAAGCAATTGAAGAAGGAAATTAAAGTCAAAACTTAAGACCATAATCTTCAACAAAAATCCATTAATTCCTCTCCTCTTTTCTCTCTTCTTCAAGGCATTCTCTCCTCTCTTTTCTCTCGTTATTTACTCACAAAATGAAGTGAAGAAAGGGATGGGTCGTTCTATATAGGTAGAAATAGGATAGGTTTGCAAACCGCCCATTACTTTAAAGTTTGCACAAGTTGGTCCTTATAGAATTGCAAACTAAGTCCTTAAAGCTTTCTTTCTATCATCCAAGCTCTATAACTTATGATAAATAATTACTTATAACCAAAATAAGTTGGTTGCCAAACATCCCTTAAGATAAAACGTGACAAGTGTCTCCTCCAAGTATTATTTTAATACAAAATTTCCCAATTATTCCTTTTCAAGGTGTCGCTTTCGGGTCAGTATTTGAAGGTCAAGACGAGCTCCGTTTTGGTCAATCTTTATACCGTTGTAAAGTTCACACTTCAAGCTTCAAAACGGTTACACATACAAGGAAAACAGACCATTATACCGCTCGTACCGTTCATCCAAAAATAGCTGCTCGAATAATTTCAACACTTAGCTAAATTTTCAGTATTCTTACCATTTCACGTATACAACTTCAACTCGATATTTGAAGTACTTCCTGAACTCAATTGTGCTCGAATATAATATCAATACATACATCTCATTGTGAACTACAAGGTAGTATAATATGCAAAGACATTGGATTACCATGTTGTTCGTACCATCCTCTCAAACCTAGCTACTCGATTACAACTTTACACTTAAAATTATTTTGATGAATTTCATCATTTCAATTACTCTTCCAATGCAACTTTAGCTCCATTTTTGAAACACTTCTCGACCTTAATTGTGATCAAACTTGATACCAATACTTAGATCTCATCATGAACTATAAATTGATATAACTTGCAGTGGCCAAAGATCACTATATAATCCACAAAATGATTCCAAAGTCGTGTTCACCACAATGGCAAAACTGTAATTAATAGGACTTTCTAAAATTTTCTGCTTAGTCCTCAACCATGAAATTTAATCCAACTGAGTTCGAACATCATATCTAACTTTCTCTTATGCCATTTTCTTATGAATTCATTACTATATCGTCATACAAAACGTGGAATTAGCTATTTTCTTAAGAAAATATTTGCATCCAACTTTCTAAATAAATTAATTAAGGTACGAAATTTTCGAGTTGTTACAAATATAATCGGGATGGGTTGGGGTGGCCAAAACCCGTACCAACCCTGTGACCTGCTCAGGTCGCTAAAACTTGACCCGAACCCTCCCCGCAAACCCGCGGGTGGGTATTTTTCGCCCCATTAGGGGCGGGTATCCTTCGCGTTCAGGTCGGGTCCGATTTTTTTGCCATCTCTAATCTCAACCATTCATTCTTAGTCAAACTCACAATTTTTGACTTTTCAAACTTTTTTAAACCACATTCATTAGAAAAAAATTCACATTTCCAAACAGGCTCTAAGTCATTGTATTTGTGTTTATTTTGATTAAAAAAAAATTAAATCTTAATTTTAATTTTAATATATATATATATAAGTAGAACAGCTTCACCGAAATACACACATAGTTTGCAGCCAAAAAAACTTTCTGCATTTGGAAATTTTGCCAAAAAATAGTATATTAAATATTTTATCAATTATTATTTTACATGTATCATTAATTGCATTGGCATCCGTACTTTGCTATTAATAACATCAAAATGATATTTTATTATTATTCTTTTAATAATTATTTTAATATTTTGAAATCAAAAAATATGTAATATTGGTGTCAAATTAAAGATCACAGTGAGAAGTTTAAAGCAAGTTAACAAGTAAAATCAAATTGTAAATATATTGTCCATAAAATCATATAAAAATTAAAGGTAAAGTTTTATTTTATTCTTTATTTTTTCTCAATATCTAATTTATTTTAAATTATATATCATTTAAGTCCTATAATATTATCTATAATTAGTTAACTAAATTCATTTAAGTCATAGAAATTTTTGTTCTGATTTTTTTTCATCAAATTAAATTAAATAATAACTATACGAATTTTGAAGGCATGTCCAATTAAGTTGGGTTAATTTTACAAACCTAAGATTTTTTCAATTCATTCATCATTTTCACATTATTTTTATTCATTCAAATAACTAAAATATGCAAAAAATTATTACAAATTTTCACAATTAGTTCATATAATTTCTATTAAACAATTAATCGATCAGTAATTTTTATAAAAATAATAATGTAACAATATTTATTAAAATGTAACAATATTTATTAAAATTAATGATTATTTTTTTCGAAAAACCCTTGAAATTAATAATTAATACCTAAAAAATCAAATTATATCAAAAAAGTCTATCTTACACCTTTTTTTGGGAAGAATATGATGAAGAACAATATATGAAAAGAAAAACGTCGATCTTAAGGAGAATATATAAGTTGAGTTTTGCACATGTATTTTATGAGCCTAATTTTATAGTTTAAAGTTTTTTTAAAAAAGAAAATTTCATTTATTGAACGTTAATTCTAGAAATGAAGTTGATATGTTCATGGTACAATCTCTAAAATACTTAATTCATGGTCTGTTTTCCCATAAAGATGATAAAACAATTCGACGGTTTACAATTTTATTAAAATATTAAAAAAATAATTATAAGCCGTAAAAAATGGTGAAAATTTATTTCTTAATTTTATTAAAATACACTACAAGAAACATCAGCGAATAAGACAAAACTTAGCGACGACGCATTTTGTCATCGCTAATACTTCAATTTTTAGCGACAACAACATTGTCGTCGCAAATGGTAAACTATTTGCGATGACAAATAAAGACGATAAAAAGTCGTCTCTAACACTAAGGAAATAGAGACGACTAAGTCGTCTCTAATTCCTTAGTATTAGAGATGAGAAATTTTGTCGTCTCTATTTATCTCACATTAGAGACGACAAAGTGTCGTCTCTAATTGTAAGTGAAAATGCAGAAAAATTTCCCTCGCCAGGAATTAGCGACGACAAAATGTCGTTTCTATTTCCTTTGTGTATAAATGCCATGACAGACGTTTTTCTTTCATTTTCTTGATAAATTTTACACATTTCCTTAGTTTTTTCCTCTTTAATTTACTTCATCTCAACTTAGACATGATTTTTGGACACTTTTAATCAAAATGTCTTCTGTAATTTTGGTAAGATATTTACTCCCAAGTTTCTATATTTTATAGAGTTTTTAAACGATTGATTGATAATATTTTTCGTCCTCTTTTATGTCAGTTTCTGCTGTCTACGTTGTTCTTGGAGTTTAAAGTGATTGCTTGACGAAGTTGAAAAGTGACAATTTTACGTTATTGGTAAGTTATTTTTATTTAATTTTAATTTCTTGTAAACGTTTTTTTACACTTAATTGCATTTGGATTGAGCTTAAAGCATCCACAATGTACATGTTAAACTACATGTTAGTGAAATAAAGTAGTTAGGGGTTGAAAAATGGTGTACAATGGATAAGTTAAATTACATGTTAAGGGAATATTTTTTTAACAGACATTAACTAGTTTGTTAAATTTGGCTAGCAATTTAGTGGATGACATGACAATGTTAAGTTGAAAAATTCCCCAAAAATCTTATTCTTTTTTCTTTTGTTCTTTGTTCTTTAAGTTTTTTAATATTCATAAATAAAATAGTTTTTATTTATTTATTTCATATTATATAATTTAATTCAATCTTCAAAATGATTACCATATTAATATATAAATTTTCTTATTTTAAAAATAAATATTTATTTTATTCTTGAACTTTAGTTAAAACTTAACATATCCATTTAAGTAAAAATTACATGTTAACTTTAACATACACATGTGTCACTTAACTTTTGATTTCTTGCTTATATGGCTAGCTAACTTTAGTATCTTCATTGTGGATGCTCTTAGAGTACCGTTTCAAGATTAGTTTATTAAGCACACACATCCTAATTTAGGACTGTTTGATATTTATAAACGAATCTTTGAATTATCCCATTATTGGACAATTTGATATTGATTAGTGAGTTACGAGTTGTGTAATTCAATATTTTTTTCCTACAAATATTTCGTTATTCACGCTTAGATTTGAGTGGCATCTCCTAAAATATTCTCTAGGTGTGGACTACGTTTAAAGTAGTGCTACCACTTAGGAGAATAGTACGGAGATGCTGTCGAAATTTATACGTGACGTATGAGTAGTAACATGAAAAAAATGACACAACTCGCTACTCGCGAGTCATTGTTGAATGGTTAGGACCCGTACCTTGAATTTTTAATTATTGGAGCGATAAGGGGTTAGCACATGTTCACATCACTCGATCTTTTCAGTTATATGTGTTTTTTGTAACAGTGGAAACAAAGTACAGATAAATATGGACAAGAGTTGGATAAAACTGAACAGAATACGGGGCAAGTCCATCGAATTTGTAAACGGAGTTGCAGCATTTATAAGAATGGCCAGGCCATTGGAAAATGATAGGTGGATGATTTCTTGTCCATGCAATAACTGTCTAAACAGAGCAAAACAATTAGTAAGTGTTGTAGATGACCACATATTCCGATATGGGTTTTTAGAACATTACGAAAGATGGATTTATCATGGAGAACCAATGGAAGTGCTCATAGACACACAGATACAGGAGGAGCCAATAGTTTCGAGAGATGAGATGGCAGACATTCTGCACGATGTAGTAGGGGGAGAACCGATGGATGCAAGAGCTAACGTTGAGTATGACGACCTGTTTGAGGTATTGCATTCAGAGTTGCATCCAGGTGCCTCTTCATTCTCGTCATTGGATTTTTTGGCTAAGTTGAAGCATATTAAAGTGATGAACAAGTAGATCAACAAGTCGTTCGATGGCCTGCTTAAACTGTTGAAGTTGGCACTTCCCAATTTAAATCTTATGGATTCACATTATGAAGCCAAGAAGCTAATGAGGAAGTTAGGGCTTAGCTATGAGTCAATTCACGTCTGTAAGAACGACTGTGCACTGTTCTGGAAGGAGAATACTAATAAACACATCTGTCCAATATGCTCTAAAAGTCGATGGTCTCAAGTGGTAGGGAAGCCGTCTGGTAAGAATGTCCCGCATAAGGTGTTACATTATTTTTCGCTGGCTCCCAGGCTTAAGCGTATGTTCGCTACTGCGCACACTGCAAAAAATATGAGGTGGCATATTACTGGACGTTCGATGGATGAAGATGAAATGGGGCATCCGGTTGATGGACTGGCTTGGAAGGATTTTGATAAAGCACACCCAGATTTTGCATGTGAAACTCATAATGTTCGATTTGGTCTCGCAGTTGACGGCTCTAATCCATTTGGAAACATGAGTCAGTCTTACAGCATGTGGCCAGTGGTTTTATGTACCTATAACCTACCTCCGTGGTTGTGCATGAGGGAAGAAAAATTGATGCTTATTCTATTGATACCTGGCCCGCGATCACCAGGGAAATACATAGATTTTTTTCTACGTCCACTAGTTGATGAGCTGAAAGAACTATGGTACACAGGTCTTGACTCACACGACACAGGAAATAATAATGAAATTTTTCGAATGCATGCAGCACTGTTGTGGACCGTCAGTGATTTTTCGGCAAGAAGTAGTCTTTCGGGGTGGAGTGGACAGGGTTACTTATGGAGCATGTCTAACTTGCAATGTTGATACGCCTTCTGAACGCATTTTAGGGAAAACAGCTTATGTGGGACATCGCACTACTCATCGGTGACCAGAAGTCGTGATTTCAATGGAAAAGTCGAGACAGATGAGCCTCCTCGAAAATTTAGCTGTACAGATGTAATGCGACAGCTCAATGATGTGACAAATGGAATTCCAAGGAAGCACTCATAGTTTGGAGGTTTCAAAAGAAAATGAGATGCGGGGAAACTCAATTGGAGAAAGAAGAGTATTTTTTACGAGCTACCTTACTGGAGCACTATCAAGTTGAAGCACAATCTCGACGTAATGGACGTGGAGAAAAATGTGTGTGACAGCTTGCTCGGTACTATCCTATGCGATCCCCACATGTCTAAGGACACAGACAATGCACGATGTGATTTGATGGAATTAGGTATAAGACAGGAGTTGCACTTGTATCACGATAGGAGTCGATTGATGAAGCCTGCAGCAGAATACACACTCACTAATGTCGACCGTCGAAGATTTTGTGATTTTATCAGATCAATAAAGTTTCCTGATGGTTTTGCATCTAACTTGAGAAAGAATGTCGATCTGAGTCGCAGTCGCATCACTAGACTGAAGTCACATGATTGTCACATCATTATGCAGCGTTTGTTGGCTGTTCGAAGCAGAGCATACTTGAACAAGAATATCTCATCTACCATAGCTGAAATGTAAAATTTCGTCAAGAAGCTTTGTACCGGTCAATAAAGAAGAGTGACATGGAGAATGCCAAGGAACAACTAGTCTTGATACTGTGCAAGCTTGAACGCATATTCCCTCCAGCATTTGTTGACATTATGATCCACCTTGTTATGCATTTGCCAGAGGAGGCAATCTTGGGAGGTCCTTTGTATATGCCCTGGATGTATCCATTTGAGAAGTACCTCAATAAACTGAATGACTATGTTAGGAATCCAGCAAAGCCTGAGGGTTCCATTGCAGAAGGGTATGTTGCAGAAGAAGCCTTAACATTTGGTTCAAGGTATTTTGACGACATCGAGACACGTTTCAATCGACCCGAGAGGAACGACGATGTTATTGATTAGGATGCAAATCTATCAGTTTTCAAGTCGCATTGTCGTCTAGTTGGCAAAACAACATAAGTGACACTTGATCATCGAACACAGAATCAGGAAGAGTTTTACATCCTCAACAATTGCCCTGAAATTGAGGACTATTTGACGTAAGTATTCAACTTTAATAATAAATTAAAGTTAAATTTTTGAATAATGTTTTTAACTACATTGTCACGTAACATTTTGTTTCATTTGAGTAGTGAACATAAGAGAGAATTGTATTCGCGTGGTGTAGACAATGTCGAGCAATTGCACAGGAAAGAGTTTGTCGACTGGTTTCACACGAAGGTACGTTTACATTTTAATGATTACATGATTAAGCATTTTTTTAATGACCATTGAATTACCTAATTAACATTGTCATTCGTCATGATAGATCTATAATCTGCATCGAGAGACTCCTTCGGCTGTCACACCGGAAGTACTGGCTATTGCATCTCGTGCTTCACATAACATCCAGTCTTATCCAGCATGTATCGTTAACGGTGTTCGATTCCTTACTGTTGATCGTGACATCAGACGGATCACTCAAAATAGTGGCGTATGTGCGCTAGGGATAGGAGGCAAAAAATTCTATGGGCAGTTGCAACAATTACTTCAGCTGTCATATATTGGTGGCTTTTCAGTTGTGCTTCTTAGGTGTAAATGGTTTAGGACGCAAGGCAAAAGAATTGCAATAGAAAACAACATCACAAGCATTAATGTTAGTGACGAGGCTTTCAAGGATGACCGATTCATACTGGCTTCTCAAGCACGACATGTGTTTTATATAAATGATCCTATAAGGGGTCCCAATTGGCGAGTTTTCCAAGAAGTAAACCATCGAAGAGCTTGGGAGCTACCTAAGACGGTTGTTACTGGGACTGATTTAGTCGAAGGTGACACATCAACGATGTAGCGACCAAGAATTTTTACGCGATTAATAATTATTTTAATAGAAAATCGTGTCGCTACTATTTCACCCATTTTTATTAAGTTAACGCCGCGACGTATTCGTATAGCCAAGTCAAGAAATAATCGAGATCGTTCGATTTTAAATTAAATTCCGAAATTCTAAAAATATTTCCATTCTCTTGATTTAAAGTATATTAAGTCCAAGTACTTAATTCAATGTTATCCCAATATTTATTTATACAAAAATTATTTTTATTATTGAAATTAAGAAAATATATGCAAGCATGAGAGGTTCCATTATATATAATAATTATGAGAATCTTAATTTAATAAATATGAAAAAGTATATGAATGAATTATATACTCCATTATATATAATCATGAAGAGCATAATATTTGTATAAATATGGAAAAGTATATGAATGAATTATATACTCCATTATATGTAATCATGAAGAGCATAATATTTGTATAAATATGGAAAAGTATATGAATGAATTATATACTCCATTATATATAATCATGAAAAGCATAATATTTGTATAAATATGGAAAAGTATATGAATGAATTATATACTCCATTATATATAATCATGAAGAGCATAATATTTGTATAAATATGGAAAAGTATATGAATGATTGATAAGACTCCATTATATGTAATCATGAAGAGCATAATATTTGTATAAATATGGAAAAGTATATGAATGAATTATATACTCCATTATATATAATCATGAAGAGCATATTATTTGTATAAATATGGAAAAGTATATGAATGGTGCTTTACTTTAAGAAAATGATGTGTTAAAATTAATAGAATTGAATGATTATGTTTACAATATGCCAACTTTATACATCTATTTAAACCCATCTCTTTTACACACAACTCTACACATATACACTTATTTCCAATCTCTTGACAAAAATCCACAAGTAAGAGAAATTCAAGGTGGTCAAGAAAGTTTTGGTCCATTTACTACTACACTTCATTTTAATCTTTTAAAAGGTAAGTATATCTTATGTTTTTATGAAAAGTAAGTATGTTTTTATGAAAGGTAAATACACCTTATGTTTTTATGAAAAGTAAGTATGTTTTTATGACAAGTAAGTATATCTTATGTTTTTATGAAAAGTAAGTATGTTTTTATGAAAGGTAAATACACCTTATGTTTTTATGAAAAGTAAGTATGTTTTTATGACAGGTAAGTATATCTTATGTTTTTATGAAAAGTAAGTATGTTTTTATGAAAGGTAAATACACCTTATGTTTTTATGAAAAGTAAGTATGTTTTTATGACAAGTAAGTATATCTTATGTTTTTATGAAAAGTAAGTATGTTTTTATGACAAGTAAGTATATCTTATGTTTTTATGAAAAGTAAGTATGTTTTTATGAAAGGTAAATACACCTTATGTTTTTATGAAAAGTAAGTATGTTTTTATGACAAGTAAGTATATCTTATGTTTTTATGAAAAGTAAGTATGTTTTTATGACAAGTAAGTATATCTTATGTTTTTATGAAAAGTAAGTATGTTTTTATGAAAGGTAAATACACCTTATGTTTTTATGAAAAGTAAGTATGTTTTTATGACAAGTAAGTATATCTTTATGTTTTTATGAAAATGTTTGGATCATTGCTATGAAATCAATCTCACAAGATTGTTATGGGTTCCATATGATATGTTTATGATTATGCTAAGGGGACCGGAGTTTAGTAGCGCTACACATAAGAATTCTTGCCATTTAAGTTCGGTAAAATTCTTGTGTCTCCCTATATTTATGAGTATTTCGATCCTATCCTATGTTATGATGAAAATGATCCATATGCTTTCAAAAGAAAATTTATGCTTGGTATACTTACTGCGATTTTATAAATCTCACTCTACGATATTTACCATTTTCAGATAATTGAAGGTTCGAGGCGGTCAACATGGAAGTGGCAAAAGTGGTTAAGATTGATGAAATAATTATGTTGAACTTTATGTAAGAAAATTATGTTCTATTTATATTCACAAATAAAATTATGGGATTCTAATTATTCTTTTGAATAATTTTACATTACTATTTAAGTCTCGATAATATGGTATGAGTCACTTTTAGTGGCACTCGAATGGTCGAGAATTCGGGTCGTCACAGTTGGTATCAGAGATAAGAGTTTTAAAAACGATTCTGTAGATTTTTGAAATTTTATTTCTTTAAAAAAAAAAAAAAAAAATCACTATTCACGTGAACAGTAAAACGACGTGCTATTCATGATGAACAGTGAACGAAATCACTATTCATTAAAAAAAAAGTTGAATTTTCACATGTCAAGTATGGTTATGATTTTGAAAAGCATGATGAAATTTGATGTGCGAATTTCAAGGACAAAATTCATTTTAAGCAAGGGAGTTTGTAATGTCCTGAAAATTTTATGGAATATAATTAGTTAGTGATATGATGTTTATATTGATGTCTTTGATAAATTTCTAGAAGTTCGGGGACTAAAAGAAAATAAGATTTGACGATAAATTTTTATTTGGGTTAATTAGGCCCAATCTTATGTAAAGATGCGAAATGATTAATAATTATTTTTTTTATGAAATATTTTAACTCATCACTCTACTATGTCACTCTCCACGTATTGACTCCTCGAACCAGGTATGTTATATGCTTTGCAAGTCATTTACGATTTTATTAAGACATGTTAAGTATGAAATATTCATATGTTATGAATCTTTAAGTGAAATATACATGTTGAGTATGATATGAATTGATAGAAGCCTAAATTTTAATTTATTCCTTTTAATGTAGAATCATGAGACATAGAGGATATTGATATGAATTTTGGTTCATATTAAGCTTAGTAAGACTAACTAAATTAGAAAATTAAGTTGGTTCGTAATTTTTGCCAAAAAAATATATGGAATAATATATTAAACAAACAAAATTAATAATGAATTCGTACAATAATTTATCCCTTTATCACTACCTTTGTGTAAAGACAAGGGAAAAACTGTGGATGGTTATTAGTACTTCCTCTTCAAGTTTCAATTATCGGTTCAATAATTTATCCCTTTATCACTACCTTTGCTTAAAAGTAAGGAAAAACTGTGGATGATTATTGGTACCACTCTTCAAGTTTCTATTCTTAAAAAAAAAAAAAAAAAAAAAAAAAAATTCAGAAAGAAAGAACGAGTGTTTAGTATAATGAAAAAATATGATTTACGAATGATTTTCAAAATAATCTTTGTCGTCAAGTTTAGAAATGATGAGCCCTAAATGGACTTTGCATAATTGATTTTAGACATGGCACTAAGTATGAGAAGTCAACAGAAAGGACTAGATAATATTTTCGAATTATTCATCGTTTAGATTAAACTTGAAATAGAAAGTCAGTTTTATGAAGTTATGATGAGATGTTGAGATTATAAGTGATATGATTTTATTGAGATTTTTATGAGAAGAATTATGAAGTTGGAGATTTAAAGTTTAGGCTCTTAATTATTGAGAAATAAGGACTTGATATGGTGATATTAGAAATTATGATTTGAAATTTCTATGTTGAGGAATTATGAATTGATTTTCTGGAATATTTATGATGATATTGAAGTTTGATGAAATTGTGATCAAATGTACAATTAGTTATTATTGTGAGTTATGAAGTATGCTTACGATTTGGATAAGTCCAAATTTCAAAGGAAAACTGCATAGAATTTTATCGTTTGGAGTTAAGAGCATAGTATGGTATGCAATCACTAAGAGAATTGAGGTTAGACATACAAGTTCATTTACATCACAAACGAGATTTAGTAGATGATAACAGAGATATTATTATTTTCTCATAAAGAGAACACACAAGAGTCACCCTAGAAAGGAAATACATGAAACACGCAAAAGCAAAAGAAAGCAACATGGGAAATTCCTCAAATTGAGAGATGTGTTTCCGGAGTAGCCGTATCCTACCACCTCTGACCTTTTGAGGAAATAAAGAAACCTTCAAAGAGGTGTGTTTCGAGAGTAAGAATACTCCGTAATCTACCACCTGGAACCTTTGAGGTACACACAAGATTTAAACATTAAGGAAAATCCTAGGAAATTAGAGGGGTGTCTCGAGAGTAAGAATACTCCGTACTCTACCCCCACCTATTCTAAGATTCATAAAGTTAAGTTTACATTAACCGGACTCCATTTTCGCTTGATTCCCCTTCCTTGCGACCAATCTATCTTAACCCCTGCTGGATCTTGTATTGAGATATATGACTGCAGCTTATCCAGTAGTTCATCAATAGTAGGAGCAGAAATAAGAAGCCTTCTGGAAAATGGAGAGATGAATCCCTGTTCCACAGCATAATCAAGAAAGGTTAACAAGCCATCAAAGAAATTGTTAACATTCAAAAGCTCAATAGGCTTAGTATGGAGATCTAGTTGAGCCCATGAGGTCATGTTAAAGATTTCTTCTAAGGTACCAAAACCTCCGGGCAGGGCTATAAAGGCATCAGAACCATATAGCATACAAGTTATGCGTTCATGGATGGATAAGGTTTGAACTTCATGCCCTCGTGTTTTTCCTGCAACATCTACCAAAGGGACAGGTATGACACCGATTACTTTTGATTTCTCTGCAAGAGCAGATTGGGAAACACAACCCATTAGACCACTGCTACCACCCCCATACACAAGAGTGATACCTTTTTCCCCCAGTTTCTTTCCAAGATCTACGGCCGCTTCTAGATAACTGAAGCCTTTCCCCACTTTTGATCCACAAAATACACAAATAGTTTTGATCTGTCGAAGTTTTGGTGCTTCCATCTTTGATAGTATAGAAGAGAAAACTTACGAAGAAGATGTGATTTTGGGATGCCTGAACTATGAAATATGTTTGGCTATTTAAAGCCGGAAAAATTTACTGTTTTTGATTGATTCTGAAAAAGTAAAGATTTACTTTTGACAAAATCAACCTACTTTTGACTATTTATCAAAGCTTTCATCTTTCGGTGATTTATTTTCCAGCTTTATCAAACCTCGAGAAAGGAAAATATATTTTTACCAACCTTTATCAAAACGCGTGAAAGGAAACAGAAGAATATTTTAAATATGTATCAAGAGATTTACCTTATATCAATGCTGATTTGCCACAACCTCATTGTGTAAAACAGACTGGCAGACAGGATCTTTTGCAGTTATATTTTTGAGACTATAACGATTTTTGTCTTCGTTAAACTGAGCGTATAAGGAGAGAAGTTCACGTTGCACATAACCACTTGGGTGCGTCTCAAGAGTCAGTCGAATATCATCCAAAGACTCCTTACTCAGTCCACCCTTTATGAATTTGATTTTATCATCCCGATTAGTAGAAGAATATCCTACTGTTTTGCAACGAGTATCACAGTTCCAACGAGCACATTTGTAGCAACCATTCAGCCTTTTTGCTCTTCGTTTCTTTGCGAATGTGCTTTTGCCTAAACCAGGCATGTGTTTTGGAAATGTCATAGGTAATTCACCAGATAATCGAACTTTTGCGTCGATCAACCAGCGAACATCTTCTGGAATACCATGAGCCATCAGCAACCTCAACCTTTCGAGCCTAATTCGATAAA
Source organism: Ligustrum vulgare (assembly GCA_963555705.1). Lineage (NCBI taxonomy): Eukaryota > Viridiplantae > Streptophyta > Magnoliopsida > Lamiales > Oleaceae > Ligustrum > Ligustrum vulgare. The sequence continues at coordinate 59,633,989 of OY743173.1, forward strand.
TTTTTCTCAGATCATTCATAGGAAGATTGGAATAATACTTGCGAATGTTTGAAAGGATGATATCCATTTTTGATGGATCTAACCTCTTCCCAACATGATCTATTTAAAGGTATAAAGGAACTAAGTGGATCCATCTGATATTGATTCCAGTAAGAAAGCGCGGAATAGAATAATGAAAAGAAGAGACAAGAATTAATGCGCTGTTTAATTTTATCGATAAAGGAAGATTTGATGATAAGATTTTGAGATACAGAATATTTTCTTGGATTTGGTACTGATATTTTTGGTATAATAATAAGTAATTAAGGTATGGTGTGATGATACGGGAATACGTGAAAGTGAAATAAGGACCGTATCGAATCAGAATTCATAAGTATGTACAAGTGAAAGAAATACCTTGCGGGAAATGTTGTGACAATTAAGTGAAGAATTTTAGTTATTTGGGAGCTAATTATTTATTTGAATTTTGCAGAACGTTTTGGTTACAAATATGGGAAAAGATAAGCTGATGATATTATGTTGATTGATGAATAATATGTTTGGATATATTACATAGGGAATATTCAGGTAACCATTTTATTTACTTTGGGATATTTGGTGATAAGAAGAAATGACTAATTATTATGGTATGATATGTTAGTAAAGATTTATTGAAATTTTAGAGATATTAATACGAATATTTGAGGTCACATGATACGATGATAAGTGACAGGTTACATGAGTACTACAAGACATGATGAAATATCACATACGATTGGGAATTTTCCTTTTGAGTCAGAATTTATGAGTAGACACATATGTCTATTATTGATAGAAAAGTCCATGTTTTTAAGAAAAACAAAGATATGCATTTAGTCAAAGTTCAGTGGGTTAAATATAGTAGCAATGATACTACCTAAGAGAAGAAGAGAAGAGATTCTGATTAAGTGTTCAGAAATCATAAGATCAAGTAAGTTTAATTTCGAGGACGAAATTATTTTAAGGGGGTAAGTTTGTAGCGACCAAGAATTTTTACGCGATTAATAATTATTTTAATAGAAAATCGTGTCGCTACTATTTCACCCATTTTTATTAAGTTAACGCCGCGACGTATTCGTATAGCCAAGTCAAGAAATAATCGAGATCGTTCGATTTTAAATTAAATTCCGAAATTCTAAAAATATTTCCATTCTCTTGATTTAAAGTATATTAAGTCCAAGTACTTAATTCAATGTTATCCCAATATTTATTTATACAAAAATTATTTTTATTATTGAAATTAAGAAAATATATGCAAGCATGAGAGGTTCCATTATATATAATAATTATGAGAATCTTAATTTAATAAATATGGAAAAGTATATGAATGAATTATATACTCCATTATATATAATCATGAAGAGCATAATATTTGTATAAATATGGAAAAGTATATGAATGAATTATATACTCCATTATATGTAATCATGAAGAGCATAATATTTGTATAAATATGGAAAAGTATATGAATGAATTATATACTCCATTATATATAATCATGAAGAGCATAATATTTGTATAAATATGGAAAAGTATATGAATGAATTATATACTCCATTATATATAATCATGAAGAGCATAATATTTGTATAAATATGGAAAAGTATATGAATGATTGATAAGACTCCATTATATGTAATCATGAAGAGCATAATATTTGTATAAATATGGAAAAGTATATGAATGAATTATATACTCCATTATATATAATCATGAAGAGCATATTATTTGTATAAATATGGAAAAGTATATGAATGGTGCTTTACTTTAAGAAAATGATGTGTTAAAATTAATAGAATTGAATGATTATGTTTACAATATGCCAACTTTATACATCTATTTAAACCCATCTCTTTTACACACAACTCTACACATATACACTTATTTCCAATCTCTTGACAAAAATCTACAAGTAAGAGAAATTCAAGGTGGTCAAGAAAGTTTTGGTCCATTTACTACTACACTTCATTTTAATCTTTTAAAAGGTAAGTATATCTTATGTTTTTATGAAAAGTAAGTATGTTTTTATGAAAGGTAAATACACCTTATGTTTTTATGAAAAGTAAGTATGTTTTTATGACAAGTAAGTATATCTTATGTTTTTATGAAAAGTAAGTATGTTTTTATGAAAGGTAAATACACCTTATGTTTTTATGAAAAGTAAGTATGTTTTTATGACAAGTAAGTATATCTTATGTTTTTATGAAAAGTAAGTATGTTTTTATGAAAGGTAAATACACCTTATGTTTTTATGAAAAGTAAGTATGTTTTTATGACAAGTAAGTATATCTTATGTTTTTATGAAAAGTAAGTATGTTTTTATGACAAGTAAGTATATCTTATGTTTTTATGAAAAGTAAGTATGTTTTTATGAAAGGTAAATACACCTTATGTTTTTATGAAAAGTAAGTATGTTTTTATGACAAGTAAGTATATCTTATGTTTTTATGAAAAGTAAGTATGTTTTTATGACAAGTAAGTATATCTTATGTTTTTATGAAAAGTAAGTATGTTTTTATGAAAGGTAAATACACCTTATGTTTTTATGAAAAGTAAGTATGTTTTTATGACAAGTAAGTATATCTTTATGTTTTTATGAAAATGTTTGGATCATTGCTATGAAATCAATCTCACAAGATTGTTATGGGTTCCATATGATATGTTTATGATTATGCTAAGGGGACCGGAGTTTAGTAGCGCTACACATAAGAATTCTTGCCATTTAAGTTCGGTAAAATTCTTGTGTCTCCCTATATTTATGAGTATTTCGATCCTATCCTATGTTATGATGAAAATGATCCATATGCTTTCAAAAGAAAATTTATGCTTGGTATACTTACTGCGATTTTATAAATCTCACTCTACGATATTTACCATTTTCAGATAATTGAAGGTTCGAGGCGGTCAACATGGAAGTGGCAAAAGTGGTTAAGATTGATGAAATAATTATGTTGAACTTTATGTAAGAAAATTATGTTCTATTTATATTCACAAATAAAATTATGGGATTCTAATTATTCTTTTGAATAATTTTACATTACTATTTAAGTCTCGATAATATGGTATGAGTCACTTTTAGTGGCACTCGAATGGTCAAGATTTCGGGTCGTCACAAACGATGTTTTCACTGTTCGTGAATCTAGGCCCACTACATGATATCAATCTGCGTCGAATAACCGGTGGGGATGTTGAGGTCTCTGTGGATGCCAGGGAAGGACAGTCGGCCGAACAATAGTAATTCATATTAGATGATGTACAAACTACATATTTTTCTTTATGTTTGATTGAGAAAGTATCAGTTTTCTAAAAAGAAGTTACATAGTATTACATTTTTTAAAAAATGTGACAAAAATCACAATCACTAATCACTAATATATAAAAGCATAGATAATATCACAATAGAAATTGTATGGATATGTTTAATATAATCAACATGATGAATAATTGGTAAACTACGATTCGTTAAAATAAATACATTTTAAAACCAATAACTTTTTTAATCGTCAAAATAAAAAATATGGACTAATTTATTTGAGCGCTAACTTAAGACACAATTACTCAGAATTATTATTATGTTTTTTTTTTTTTAAATCAAGTACAATAAGAGGTAAGTTATTAAAACATATTTATTATAGATGAATAAGTATTCAATCTTCACTTACATGATGAACGTAGTTAAGCCCTCGTTTGGTGTTGATTTTAATCCAGATATTAATTTAAATCAAAGTTAACAATTTATTTCACCCAAATATTTTATGAAACCTACAAATTTTTAACCACGTTAATTCATCAACTTTTATGAAAATCTAATAGAAATCTGTTTTGAATCTTTATCAAATGAAAAAGAAATCCTGCTTATTCATATCTAAAAAGAATGAAAATATTTTTAGAGCATAAAAACTGCAATTTTCTATTTTTATTTGTTCATCTTTTTCGTTTAATTATTTATTATTATGATAATCTAGTCTGTTTAGGGGTTCATGACCCATTAGGTTTCTTTATTTCGTTATTTAAGACTATTTTATTCCTGTTACTAGGTATTTTCGACTTTGAATGAAATTGGTATGTTTCCTTCGAGAGTGGAAATTCGTGTTTGTTTTGTGAGTTCAATTGTTCATAATTAAAATTATTTATTATACTTTATATTTCATTATAGAGAAGATACAAAGTAGAAGTTATTTTATCACGTACATAAGACATGCGATGCACGTGGTGGAATACTAATACTAGTATTAAAAAAGTGACAAAAACATTAAAGAAGTGGTACGAAAAAAAATTCTTCCTAAAAATTTTAAAAGATTATTTTTGTAATTGATCAAAAAATAAGGGTATTTGTGTAACTACCCATTAAAAAAATTTGTATAAAAAAGAAACAAATTGCAATTACACAAAATAAGCTAAAAATTTTTCACTCCCTCCATTACTCAATTGCGCGCAGATCCAATTTCATAAGAACAAAAACAAATCCAAGTCACGAACCACACTTCTTCTCTACGCTCTCCGTCTCACTCCCCGTCTCTGCTCTCTCCAGTGTACTGCCACTGCTCACCTACTCCATTGCGCCATCGCCGCCCTCTGCTAGCACATCGCCGGTAAATGCTTCGGTTTTTGCTCGCCCATTACCATTTGTAAGTAAAACCGATTCCAAAAATCCACAAAGTCACGAATTCGCTCTCAAGTCTGTATCTCCCGCTCCAGTTTTCCCTTTTCCCTCTCTTCTTCTTCTTTATTGATTATTTCTCCACCATAACTAGCCGTGATATAGTTTTCGAGAAGTGCTGAAGTGAGAAAATTGTAGTGGATTGCATAAATTCGGTGGAGCATACGGATTCCAGGTTAGGGATTTGAGAGATTTCATTCTTGGATAATGTTTTTTTTGGAGTTTTCTTATTTTCTTGAATTGTTTGCTGCCCAGACAGTCGAAAAGAAAGGAAATAGGGTAGGGGAGCTTTCTTATTTTCGTGAATTTGTTGCTGCCCAAAAATTTGAAATGAAACAGGAAATAGAAGTAGTTGATGCAAGAACATATCTTGAAATCCTGTCGGTCTTTTAGTTGTAGTTAGAGCTCTGATATTGATTCTTCATATTTGATTTTAATAAAAGGTTTGAAAGAGGATTTTGTCTCACTGCTTTCTGTTTGTTGATCTTCATGTAATAGATATGAAAGAATCTCCTCTGCTATGTATCCTGTGTATATAACAAAATTGATGGTAAATGGTCCAGAAACTTGTTGGATTTGAATTTGGTGTTACTACATTAGCAAGGTTTTATGTAGCTAAATTGATAAAACTGGCCAGAGATTAACTTATACATAGGGTAGGAGCTGAACAAAAAGGATGACAGTTTACATAAGTAATAGCTCTAATTTCATGACCTATCCGCTGACAAAATGAAGATGATTTTGAGATTCATTTAACAATATAGCTTCATGAGTTATATTACTTAAAACATGGACACGAGTTGCTTTCCATAGTATTGTAAACACGTGAGTCTGTTTGTTTATTATGACAAGAAATTTAGAAATAGGTATCTCATATTTGAATGTTCAATACACAGTCAATATTTGCCAAGCCTAGTGTTTGGACTTGTGAGGAGGAGTAAATTTTAGTCACTAGTGAAGGACTAGGTGACAAGGGCTGGTTAAAGACTTAAAGTGAATGTTCTATTTGGCAGGCGTATACAATTTGCATGGTTAGTGATAAGGTAATTAGAATCCTGAAATTAATTTCTTGTCTTCTTCTAGCTCTCTATTACCACATTGGTTGTGCTAACTTCTTACATGAATTACAGATTTTCGTTTCTATGGCTTTCCTTTTCTAGAAAATAATTGGTAGCTTCAAGTGAGTTTGAGATAACCACAAGGGTATATCTACTTGTGCATTTACCCAGTAGGCGTTCCAGTATTTCTCATGTATCACCTATCCAATGGTTTTTCTTGTGGTAAGTTGTAATTGTGAAATCGTCATTTTCAGAATGCATAATATCAACTTTGGTGCATCATAGTCCCCACCATTAAAATAGTCATTGGAAGATATAGCTAGATAGAGGCATTGCACGGAAGAAATTTATAACTATGGAAAATCACATTGTAATTGATTAACTTTTATAACGTCATCAACGTGAAGCTTTCATTGAAGAGTTTGATAAAAGAAAAGGCATCACATCTTAAAACTACATGTTGTGACTTGTTGAAATATAGTTATAGACTATTTTTCCCGGTTATCACCAAAAAGCTGCTTTCCACCTTCCTACTATTCTTAAGTGGTTCCCAATTTTTAAGATTAAAATTTTGTATTAGACCATTCTAGCGAAATGCAACAATTTTACTGTTATTCCAACGACAATATGAAACCAAACTTTCATAAAAGCAAGAAAAACGACAATCTGTATGTTGCTTGTGTTTGGCTTCTGGAGGCATTCGGGAGGAATCTGAGTAGGACCCATGTGCCTCTCCTTTACAATCATGTTGACAATTTGGAAATACTCCAATTAAAATAGTTTTATTTCCAAAGTAATTATAAAATAACAAGTAATCATGTTTCCTAAAATTAGCATTCCATTCACATGAATTTGGGATTTGTTTTGTTCAAAAAAACATTATGATTTGTGTTGATTTGTTCTAATTTCATGAAGATGAATGTATTTTTGTTTGTGTTTGCAAGTTTCATGCAAGGTTATAAGCTATTGAGTTTCTTTGCAATCTGATTTACAATTATTCCATTCCAAGGTTACAATCTTTTGATTATTCAGTTGAAAAATGTTCTTCGTGGTTAGGTTAAGATAAAAACTCTTTGATTAGTAGTATATCCATCAAAATATGACCTCTATTATGTCCGATAGAGGGGGACGTCGTTTGCCGCCTCCTTGCGAGTCAGGTATTTGTTCCTTAATTACATTTAATGGTTTTTATCTCACTTATAGAATAGTAAAGAGTTTTATTGATTTCCTGTCAGCGCCACCGCCAAAGAGACCTGGCAAGTCCCGAATGCTATATGTTGAGAAGCGGTTCAGGGACAATGGTAGTGTTCCACTACCAATTGACTTTGACTTGGATATGGAGAGGACGATTCATCCTATTGGTCCGAATGAGCCAGAGTTCATCTATTTCCTGGGAACAACGGTACGTCAATTCATTGTTCTCAAGTACACAGCATGGAGCAAGGTCCCAGAACATCTAAAGAATCATGTTCACGTCGAGGTTGAGGTACGAGATTCGACATTGTTTTAAAGTTTCATCATATTTAAATTATATAAGTTTCATTAAATGTTGAAATCTAATTTTTTTTCCATAGAAATATTTCAACACTAAGGGCAATATTCCACAAGAGAAAGGTCATTGGATTGATAAGGGTATTGATCAGAGCACTTCTGAGTGCTACAAAGAGTACAAAGGTAAAGCCCATAAACACTACAAAACACATGGCCGCACAAAACCCTTTGACGACACTGACATGGTCGAGTGGGATAATTGCGCGGACATGTTCGAGAGTGCATCCTTCAAGGTATAATTAATGATTTATATTTTATTTATTAATTTATAATTATTTTCATATTTAATTTATTACTTTGTGTTTTTTAGGTTGCGTCGCAAAGCCAATCGGGAAAAGCTCCCTTACTAAAGTTTGCAGGGGTCCAAGAGTATTGTGACAGCACGCCACGCCAACGTAAGTAGTAAATTGATTGGATTTAGTCTTGGATCAAGTCATTTAGATTTCATTAGTAGTTAATTTAAGTCCTACTTAGTTAGATGAATGTTATTGATTTAAATTTCTTATTGTAGTTGAGTTCAATATTAATATGAATTATTTTTTGCACTAAAGGTAAAAAATAGTTAATGCATCTAGGTTTATTTATCGTTATTATTATTTACTAGCTATTGATTTTTAATTTGTTATTTTTGGGTAGAGGGATCCTGATACACAAAAATGGTCTTCTATTTTGAATACGTGGAAGTCCATTCATACACGAATTACTGACCAAGGGGAAGTCTGGGTCATCGAACAGGCCGAGGGCCAACAAGTAAGTGTTATTTAATGTTAATTTTTTTTTTAAAAAAAGTTTGATACAATTTCAAATTTTCAGTTTAGCATACTCATTTCATTTTTTGAATATTCACCATGAAATGCTCTAGACGAAGGAGACGCAGACAGAGCAGGCCAGCTTATTGGGGACACAATTCGATGAGCACAATGTCGTTCGGGAGGTGTTCGGAGATAGGCGAGGCCACGTTCGTGGATTTGGTCGGACAGTCCACGGCGTCTCCAGTTTGGCATCGTCGACAGCGACTTCACCCGCTATTGGAGAGTTAGCGCGTGTGGCGGATCTCGAGCATGAGATGGGCGAGACAAAGTCCAAACTTGCTCGAGTTAATGTTGTGTTAGCACAGATATTGGAAAAGATATCAGGGTCAGCCATGACCACAGCATGTGGTGTTGGATCCTCAACTCAGGTGGATGGGGACGACGACGACGACATCGAATATTACCAGAACGATGACGATGACGACGAAGATTCTTAGGGGTTTTTCTTACGACTTTTTTGTATTGAAACTTTTGTTATTTAATACGTGTTACTACTGTTTTTTATTATAATATAATCCATTAATTAATATTTTAATATTTGTTATTAATTAACAATATTTCTATACTAATTAATAAAATGAAAAGAATTATTTTTTATTACAATTAAATAATGTAGAATGATTAAAAAATATTAATTTATTAGAATTATATTGATTAATTATAATTAATTTTAAAAAATTGAATAATTAAAGAAATATAATGGTCACATTTAAAAAAATTCAATTCATTTTTAATCATTTCGGACTCTGCATTAATTTCGGACTAAAGTCGTCTCTCATATTAGAGACGACATTTAGTTGTCTCTAACTTTTAGAGACGACTATCTCTAATATTAGATATGAATGAAAAGTCGTCTCTAATGATCAACAACCATGGGTCTACAGAGACGACAATTTAAGACGATTTTATCGTCTCTATTTCTCAACAGAGACAACTTTCAAACTTTTAGAGACGACTTTTGTCGTCTTTGTTCACCGATTTTCTTGTAGTGATATATAGATAAAAAGACTCACTATATATATTTTATTTATATTTTCATTAATAATTTTTTATTGATATATAATGCATTTAATTATGTTCAATTAAATGCAATGCATTTAAAAATTAAAAATTATTAATCATGCTAAGGATCTCTTGAGTTGAATTCCACGTTCGTGCACCACAAATCTTGTGGTTGATTTTCACTTTTGTGCATCGTCAATATTATTTAATTTATTTATATACAGGATCACATATATTTAATTTGTTACAATTACTTTATTTTATGTAAATTATAATATTTTGAGAGTTATTATTTCTATTCACGTTAGTCAAAAATATTTGAACCGAAATTTTATATTTATTCTATACAACATATATTTGAAAAATTGCATTATTTAATTTAAATTTGAACAATTGTTTAAATATGTTTTGTCTATAACAACTTTCGACTTTCGTGTATCACACGAGTGTGAGCAACTGCAAACTGTACAAACTATATATTACTTAAAGAGGTTTTCCAAAATTGATGAGAATTGTAATTTATTTCTGTTTTGAACATTCGTTGATAGTTTGTATCAATAATCAAAGCAAATTATGTGTTCAATTTTTTTCTTATTTTGTAATGATATTTACAATAAAATCATTTCATATCGATCCATGTAACGCACGAACGTGATAGTAGTAGAGGTTTAAAACAAAAATTTTATGACGACAATATAACCACCTATAATTATAATTATAATAATCATAATATATCCCAACACCATGTTCTAGACCTCGTACTTTTCGATCTCGAACATACGATGAACCTTGTCGTTAGGTGGTCACCTTTTTCTTGTAGCTGAATTGGGGCCGTAGTGACTGTTAGGATTGAAATATGCTGGGCAGGGGTGGAGCATGGGGGTTCTGAGTAGAATTAATTTAGTTAATAATAATAATAATAATAATAATAATAATAATATTTTTATTACAATTACAACATGAATTTTGAATATAAAAAATTGAAATCTTAATTTTGAATAAGGTAGTTGAAATGTGGTGGGTGTAATTTTCACTTCATATATACTGGAAATTAATACAATATACTGAATAAGATCTCTTTTTATTGATGAAAATTTACTTAATTACTGGATATTAGCTCTTATTTGGTGGGATTAAATTCTAGGATTTCATAAAAAGTGATTAATTATGTTATTGAATAATTGTAGGTTCCATGAAATATATGATTGAAATCAATTATTAATCTTGGTTTAGATTAAAATCTTGATATCACCGGGAGCGTTAATGAGTTTAAATATCACGACGACTATAGGTGAGTGAAACTGGGGCTTATCTTTAGGCGGATACACAAAATTTTAGCATATCTTAAGGAAAATTAAAATAAAAAAAATGGTATGCCCTTTTTAACTAAAAATGGTTTTATTAGGTAATGATCGGTCAAACATTACATCAAATTTTGAAATTGTTCCAAGCATAAATCCCCAAAAAATTCAATATAGGTATAATTGAACGCTGCAAATGGGGTTAACAAGAGTAGGGAGTAATAATAAAGAAATAATAATTGAAGAAACGTGCGCATAATTTACTAGGAATATTATTTTGTCAACGCGAGACAATACATGAACATCAAGAAATCAATAAAGAGATTAGGTAAAGTGAAAATTGGATTCTAAAATGAATCTGGGGTGTAGACAAAACTTAGACATAATCTTTGTGGACCCATCATTGATGTTAAAGTAAAATCTTTTTGTTTTTTTTTGTTTTTTTTGTTTTTTTTTAATATATATGAATTGTGTTCGATTTGAATTCGAAATCGTGGTTGAAGCTTCAAGATTGTGGGATAAGAATCAAACCAGACTTGTGATTATAAAAAATAAAATGGGTACAAGAGATGGTTCATTACGTTTGTCATATTTAATTATGTGTCTTACTTCCATATTTGAATGGAAATCATAATTTTGTTACTTTAACCAAAAGTCAGTGTCAATTTTACATACATGTACTTTTTTGTTTTAAATAATCATAGATGGGTATTAATTAGTTGTCCACAAGCTTAACAATTAACATGGTGATAATATAACCAAAGATTCAATGATTTGATTGCGGATGGATGGAGAGGAGAGAGCTCGCGTGTTATACGTGAACAAGTATTTTGTTGAAAAAAATTACTTGTATACTTGGCTGTTTTGGCATATTTTGAATGGAATTTGTTAATTCGTTTTGATAAATCAAAGTAGATTCGTATTTTTCTCAATGGAAACATTAAAATAATATATTTATTTCTCAAAAATGATGTTCAAATAAATGAGAAAATAGACAAGATAATTAATTTATATATGATTATGTTTGATGAATGTGTAATCGTGTGTAACCTAGAGAAAAATCATGGATCGGATTAACGCCTCGAGCCATTGAACTTGTGTGCAATCACGACACGTGTCAACATTTTGCCTTTATTTCTCCTATATACTTTCCTTTTCTTTAAAAAATAAAAAATAAAAATTTCGAACTAACATTTCAGCTTCTTCAACTCTTGAAACTCATATTGTTTATTTCCATGTTAAAAATGGGAAACACACAAAAAATTCACTTTTCAAACACCATATTGCATAGTCTGTGTTCAGTTCCAAAGCTCATTCCCAACCACTTTGAAGAAGACTCTCTCTAGCAGTAATGAAGAATCTAGCAACTTGCTCCACCGACCCAACAACTTGTTCTTGTGTTATTCCTTGTTTGAGCTCAGATTTGAATTACTTAAACACATCAAAACATGACATCGTCGTCCTCAAGAAATGACAATCGGATTAGGCTCGCCGGAGATATTGGTCATCTCCCACTTCTACTTCTACCTCTCCACCCACTATCTTTCCAAGTCTAAGAAAGTCAAAAGGAATTTCCCTCTTTTATGCATTTCAAAATTCAAATGGAGCCAATCACATGGCGACATGTGAATTAAGTGAACCACCACTTTACTCCACAGTCTGTACTATTGAAATCTTTTTAGCATATATTTGCACTAAAATTAAAATAATTTTAAATTAATTCATATATTTCATGGATTCATGAATACTGCTCATCCATTCTTAGCTATTTATAAATATAATTATTTTATAAACATTTATTATGCTAAACTGAAATTTCGGATTATCGAAAGATTCAAATATTACAAATCCAGAAGAATGGGAATCCAAATATCTAGAAATTATTTGCTAGGTCGTGATAAACGTTTTGCATTTTTTTGATATCTCAAATCATTTTTTAATTATTAACATTTTTTAAAATTAATTTTTAATCATATATTTTATTTCAAAAATATTACATTATTTGTCTATAAAAAAAATATTAAATACACCTTGTATAAACATGAGCCAAACACGTCAATATTAGGTGGATGGGTCTGGAAACATAGGGGTCCCGAAAGCAGACAAGCAGCCTGCAGCCATGCAAGATGTGCCTCGAACATTCCAAAGAGAAAAGGGGTGTTTAAGCTCTATTATTGCAAATAATGTGTTTTTAATTGTATAATAATTGTAAATTTTTGAGAATGTTTGGATAAAAGGTAAGAAATTTTTTATTTATGTGCAAATTATTTTATTGATTAAATATGTGGGTGAAAATAAATTTTTAAATAATGAATATCAAATCTAGTCCAGCAAAATGAAACCCAGCCATTCGCGTTAAAACTTAAATGAGTGGCTGGTGGGCAACCCAAACTCTCTATCGTCCATTCTCCGCCACACAAAAAAATATCAATGATATAGTACATGTGTCACGAGTCAGACCTGCCCAAAATTATTCTAAACAAATAATCTTTTGTTCTTTTAATGCATGTTTGGTATAAGTAATTTTTTGAGAATTTTTTTTTTTTTTTTGAGAATGTGTAGTTGAAAAATGATTGAAAAACTCATTATGCTCCTGTTTGGCCCCATTATTTGGGAAATAATGTAGTTTTGAATATTATTTTTGGGATAATGTGTGATTAAAAAATGTTTGATTGGTCAAATATAGTGAACTTTACTAAAATAGATGGTTGAAATCATGTGATTTGTAATAGTAAAATTGTAGAGAATGTATGATTAAAAAAAGAGTAGTTCTACATGGACATTTTTTTTGACATTATTAGATGACATGTTTTGTTGTCACCTCGGGATTGGTTGTTGTCAAGGTGGACCACCACCTCGATAACAACCAATCCAAAAATGAAAACTAAGCATGTCACCTAATAATGTCAAAAAAAATATGTCCACTTAGAGTTTTCCTTAAAAAATAAAGAATCTTTTGAGTTTATATGTAAATTATGTGATGCAAATTACGTAACAATTGTAGTTACGCAACCCACAAAATATTGAATCGACCCAAGAACGCTAAGAACCACGATTTATGAATCCAATTAAAATTAATTGAACCAAGCAACCAATACAATCACAGGGATATATTGACATCTTGATCACAAGCAATATTAATTCTCATCGAGATTTGAACAAATAAGAGTAACTCGCAAGTTCGGATTGTATTCAATGAAGAATAGAAGTTTGAAAGCAATTTGCCTCACAATAATATCAATAATGGTCTCACCTAATAATGAAAATCAATGAAGAATAGAAGTTTGAAAGCAATTTGCCTCACAATAATATCAATAATGGTCTCACCTAATAATGAAAATTAAATTCCTATAAATAGGGTTAAAGTCTGGCGTAAGAACCCTAATTAAACAAGAAATGAAATTGTTCAAATATGCAAAGAAATAAAAATAACAGAAAAATAGGATTTTACGCTTTTTGACATTTACGGCCGTGACACCATGACTTACGGCCGTAAGTCCAAAATTTAGTTATTGAGCAGTGACTTCATTACGGTCGTGACCCTCAGCACTTACGACCGTAATCCCTTATTTCTCGCAATATCAATCTCAGCAGAGAACTCGTTACGGCCGTAAGAATTATAGGTTACGGCCGTAATTTTTGAAACTTCACAATTTTCTTTGATGGCTTGAATGAGGTTGATCCACTCGTCGTATCGACTAGTCTCCAACACGGAACTTGCTTCGTTTGCAGCCACGAACATAGTTTTATCCACCGTTTCTTGTACTAGCTTGTCCATCGCTTCTTTGGCCCTCTTTGTTTGCAATCAAGTCATCGGCCCTCCTTCGATTATCAACGGATCTTTGCGCGGACTGGTACTCATGATCTGGATCACATCATTATGTATTGGTATGATTAAAAAATAGTGAATCTTTTGAGTTTATGTGTAAATTATGTATTGGTAAAATGTGTGGATGAAAAGAATTTTTTAAAAAATACAATGAAATTTTGAATAATAATTACCTAACACTAAGGACATGTTCGGAAAATATTATAAATAGTCATGATTGGTGTTATTTTTATTTTCTAGATAAGATGTGTGGTTAAAAATTGATATTGAAAATTGTGTTTATTATAAATAAAGTTTACCAAACACTTTGAGTATTTTGTAAAAAATGTAAAATGAAATCTGGGTTAAGTACACTAATGATCACTATACTCTATACTTAATGCATGTTTGGTGTAAGTAATTTTTTGAGATTTTTTTTTTTTTTTTTTGAATAATGTGTAGTTGAAAAGTGATTGAAAAATTCATTATGCCCTTGTTTGGCCCTATCATTTGGAGAATAATATGGTTATGAATAGTATTTTTGAGAGAATATGTGATTAAAAAATATTTGAAAAGTCAAATATAGTGAAATTGACTAAAATAAATGATTGAGATTAAATATAGGGGAAGAAAAGGATATACAAAGTAATTATAACTAGGGTTAGAGGGGTACAATTGTCATTCACTAATACAATGCAATATTTACAACACTCCCCCTTGAATGACATATTACAAAATATCTGCCTATTAAAACCTTGTTTGATAAAAATCCAATGGGACAAAAATATCAAACAGAGGAAAAAGAGTACAGTTGTTCTTGGAGTATTAAGATGAATGCTGCCTCGTTAAAACCTCGCCAGGAAAACCCAACGGGACAAAACATTGGCTAAGGAAAAAGAGTACAGCTACTCCCCCTAGTATTGATCGTTGTAAATCATCGAGTTGATGTATCCCAATCTTGCGAACTTGTTTCTTGAATGTAGATGTTGATGGTGCTTTTGTAGATAAATCAGCTTCATTATCACTTGAGTAGATTTGTTGAAATTCTGGAGTATTTTGATGCTGCCTCGTTAAAACATTGTCAGAAAAACCCAGTGGGAAAAAACCTGAACGAAGGAAAAAGAGTACAGCTACTCCTTCTGATTCAATATGTATTGAATCATCCATTTAGTTACTCCCCCTGATTCAATCTCTATTGAATCATTCATATCTTGATCTCTTCAGGAGTTTCGTATAGGAGAGTATATCAATAGATATTGATGACAGCTACCTCATTAAAAATCTTGCCAGGAAAACCTCGTGGGATAAAACATCGGCTAAGGAAAAAAGAGTGTAGCGTATATTAGCTCCCCCTCATTGGAACATTACAATTATATTGATACTACATTTAATTATTTCAACTGTAAATCGGTGCAATATCGAATATGTTTACCAAACATATATAAATTGTGCATATCTTGTATTATTTGTTCTTCGAATATAAATTCAATTATTCATTTGAACTTGAAAAACTATAAAATATTTCCAATTATTTGAACATGCTACATCGAATCATGTTCTATAATCAATATTCATCAATGCATTTAATGCAGTTCTCAAATCTAGAAGTGACTTATTCACTTCAATGAACAATTAACTTATTCACTTCAGGTGAATAATTAACCATGAATTTGTATCTTGAAAATCAATTGCCACTATTTTTATTCATAGTAATGGTACATCTCAATTTCAACACTTTGTCATATAGAGTCATTTGTACCATTCTTCATGTAATCTAATTTCATATTATCAATCACATTCCATTGAAAATTGAATCTATTAAAGGCATATGATATATTCAGATAGCAAAGTATCTTTATACTTTGATCAAATAAATTTCTTAAAAACTTGAACTATATATTTCAAATATATTTAATCCTTCAAGGATTATACTGTATGCTTCAAGCATCGTATATGTTTCACATTGCAATTGTCAAATTACTACCACCAAATTTAAGTTGTGAAACTTTAGATAGATAACAATTCCTATATTTCAAATGGATTTTCTCTAATTATTTCACCGCAATCCCAAAGTACCGAGATATTGATTACCCTTTTTAAATCTCACTCATTGGTACTTCAAATAATACTCCTAACGTACCGAGTTGATGATCATACATTTTGATATCACTCATTGGTACATCAAAGAGCGCAAGCTAGTAATCAGAGTAAATCATTTTTCATTATATATATTTCTAATAATCATATATTTATAGGGACTTATTATGTATTTTTAGGAAAATAAAATATTGTATCTATGCCAGATCTTTGAAACATTAGTTGCGCAACAAGTCGTGTATTACGACTATACCTATAAGTATTTTCCTGGCTTTACACTTTTATGTGTTTGGACTTCAGGTCCCAAAACTTCAGGTTTTGTAATAAGTTTAATGTAGCCTGAATGCATAATTTTGCCAACTATTTTTATGTCGATTTTCTTCGACATATTTTCTTTTATTATCCTCTCTATCATTCAAATTATGATGCGGTTAGCTTCGCAATTTGCTTTTGCATAAGTGCTTTAAAAAGTGTGTCGACACAATTATCATCTCAATTTGATTTCTTTCCCCCGCAAGACATAACTATAGAGATCTCAATTTTCAATATTTCAAGTACTTGAACCTCTTCTTGAGATTTACAATTAATTATGTCAATAAATACTCTCTCACGAGTATATGCCTCATCAATAAGACCATTATAATCATTTGCTCTATTTTTATTTGTTTGGGGATCTTTATTTGAATCAAATATCGCTACGCTTCAGGCGTGTTACATATCAATATAAGATAGAGCATGAGATTTTATTAATCTCTTATGCATCTTGTAATTATGTTATCTTTGAACGTTTCGTTCATATTTTCAATCGAACTTTTGGTTCGTATTATTAATCGCGATGATATATATATAATATAATATGATGCATTTGTTTGATTTTAAGCTATTCCCCCCTAATGTTGAGAAAATTGTCCAATCAAGTTGACAATAACTTTTTTTTTCGACGTTGTAAAATATCACCCATTTGGGATATATGTTCAAACAACGCATTTTTCTCAACATTCTTTATTTCCCATATCAGTGCATTGTGGTGGATCAATTGCACTATTAAAAAAATTATATGAAAAAATTAGGCTCTAACCATAAGCCAATTATAATAGGGAGAACTATGATATTGGCATGATGCGTAATAGAATTTCCTAAACAAAAAGGGAAGTATTTTGTTCTCAATTAAATTAATTGGAGGCGTTTAACAAACAAAAATGTTAAACCATTTATCGATATCCCAATTAACACCTATCAAAATGTTGAGATTCGTGTCCACTAGCATTATCAAGACACATTCTTGATTATATAATCTGAAAATTATGCTCATAATTCATAATTT
Source organism: Ligustrum vulgare (assembly GCA_963555705.1). Taxonomy (NCBI): domain Eukaryota; kingdom Viridiplantae; phylum Streptophyta; class Magnoliopsida; order Lamiales; family Oleaceae; genus Ligustrum; species Ligustrum vulgare. The sequence goes on from OY743173.1 coordinate 59,651,620, forward strand.
GAGCAATAATTTCGCAAACTTCAGGTTGCGAACACCATGCAATCATCTAGTACATGTATCAAATATATTAGATACAAATAATATTTAGATGATCAACGTGGAGGATGATGGGGCCCCATTTATCACCCTAATTAATTTTCAGAAATATAAGGAATTTAATCCCTATTTTAGCTAGTGATAATGAAAAATTTCATGAATGAGAACAAACATCATATATGATTGAATTGAAGAATCTTCTGGTTCTTCATTGAGTATCAATTTTAATTTCGCATCATTATTAATCCAGTGATGGTCCAACTGGTCATGCCAAATAATAAAATCAAATTGAACTTCTGGTTCAATATAAGATATAATTCAATGATTAAATCATATATTATTCAAGTAGTCAAACTAATCAATGTCCTTATGACATAAGTTATATGTTTTCCTTCAGGGATAAAAACATGAACTCAAATAAGATATTTTTCGAAACATATGCTATTTCGAAAAGCACGTTTCTATTACTCATTCAAAATCAATGTGCCAATATTGTTCCGGAATATTGTAATATTAAATTAATAACATATCTCATAATATTGGGCTCTCCGAGAGCAAATTATATTCAATTATTATATTTCATATGAGATAAAATTATGATTCTTCAGGAATCATCACAACTATATATTAGACTACACCATAATAATCTTCTGGATTATTAATAAATTCGAATTTCTTTGAAAAAAAGAATGCAATATTTATCACATGAGTAATAAAATAATATTCTTCTAGAATATTCTTCTAGAATATTGAAACGTAGCAATAACGCAATATTCTTCTGGAATATTGATTCGAATATCATTCAATTATAACAATAATTAATATCTATTTTGCTATTTATGAGCAAAATAAAGAATTATTCTTCTGGAATAATTATATTGCTAAAATTGCAATTCTTCAAGAATAATAAGTCAATATTCTTCTGGAATATTGATATTAATTATTCATTCTTCCTTTCAAGCCAACAATATTTGTGCTCTACACGAGTGAAGTTAAAATATTCTTCTGGAATATTTATCTAACGTGGGTTGTGTTTATTTGAGAACACCAACACCATATTCGTTTAAATTATGCTTCTTCAAGAGCATTGGATCAATATTCTTCTGGAATATTGAAATTGTAATATACTGCTCATGACAAGCAAGTAATATTCTTCTAGAATACTACTATTGTTGTCATACTTCGTGAGCAACAACATGATACATTATTAAATCAGAATTTATGAATGAACATTTACAAATATTTAATCATCTTAAAGAATATTAATTACCATATAAACATAATATGAATTTATATATAAAAATGAATTACCAAACATATATCAGGAAAAAGAATCTCCATATATAGAAGTTAACAAAATTGACTAAATCTTTTATTGGCTAAATCTTTTACCAATATGCAAAAGATACTAAACATGCATGTGAATTCCATATATAAAAATTAGATATATAACTAATATATGGTAGAATCAAATCTAATAATGTATTTGAGAATTCAAAATAACGTAGTGATTTCCAATGACAAAATTGAAAGAGCAAAAAAATAATAACAATAATAATTTGTTGGAATAAGGTATACTTTAACGAATTTATTTCGATTCTTCCAAAAGAAATAATAAATCAATATTATTCTAGAATATTGAAAATTATAATTCATGCTCTTCAGGAGCAAATAACATCCTTTCAGGATATTAATTATAATGTTGTACTACTTCAGGAGTAACAACAAATTGTGTATAATAGACAAATTTACAATTAATATTTTTCTGGAATATTAATTATTTATTGCGTTACTTCAAGAGCAATAACGAATTATTCCTTTAGAATAATTATAAATCTAAAATTGCTATTATTCAAGAATAAAATGTCAATATTCTTCGATATATATGCTACTTCGGGAGCGTATTTTTCTATTATTTCTTCAATAATAGGTCAAATATTCTTCTGGAATATTGACAATTATAATTTATGCTCTTCTGGAGCAAATAATAATCTTTCTTAAACATTATAAAGTTGTGCTACTTCAGGAGTAACAACAAACTATTCATGATACTCATATTAATATTCTTCTGGAATATTAATTATATACAGTTGCGCTACTTCAGGAGCAACAACAAATTGTTTATGATAGTCATATTAATATTCGTCTGGAATATTAATATATACTGTTGTGCTACTTCAGGAGCAATAACATAATGAATTATCAATATAAAGATCAAAATCTGTCGAATTGGTTAGAGAAAATCAGATTCAGATTTATGAGCAGCAATTGCTAATGAACATCGTAATGAATAGATGTGAATTGCAATTGAATAGTAATAAAAAAATTCATATGTCACCAAATTAATTTCAGTGCATATGATTTTACCATCTAACTAATATTTTGATATATGAGATTTTGAAAAAGAAATTTCTAACTCAATTTGGTAGAGACTCGTGCTGATAACGTATTATAAACTAGAGAGAAAAAGAGAGAAAAGTAAAGACACCAATAAACTTGTGTATTCAATTATGAACCAGAGCCCCATATATATAGAGGAAGAAAAGGATATACAAAGTAATTATAACTAGGGTTAGAGGGGTACAATTGTCATTCACTAATACAATACAATATTTACAACAAAAAACTTAATTTTCGAAAATGGAGGCCAAAATATTAACTAATTTTAAATTTTTTGAAAAATACGTGATTAAATATATAATTTTGAAAGTTAATAATCATTATTTAAAAACTCATTTTTCAGTCCTTTTATTTTGAACCACACAAAAATCGTTACTTTTGTACCACAGCCTAGGCAAAAAGTACTGCAAAAAATACGTGGTTGAGACGGACACATCTACTGGAATCGCCCTATAAAAGTGCCGCATCAGCTTCCTTTCTTCAACTCATATCCCCATCATTCGCTTCTCCTCATATCGAAAACCTTCAGGGAATTTTGTAGTTTCTTTTTTTACCCTTTCAAAATATTCCATCGAGAGCTCTCAAAATCGGGATTTGTTTTCGATCCTATTGAAATTCATCACTTTAATTTGTGAGTTTCTTCTCCTTTTCATTTTATTGTTTTACGTCATGATTTAATGCTGGTTTTTTAGATCTGGGTTGAATTTTGCTTTATTTTATTTTCCTAGGGTATAATTTTCTTTGTATTGCTCCATTGTTACCATAATGATTTGAAGTGTATTCTTCAGATTTTTGTATGATATTTTGGTTCGCTTAGGCTTGATTTTGTTTGATTTGATGTGTATTCTCAGGATCTTGATGAGATTTTGTTATTGTTTATATATAGGGTTTTATTATTGAAGCTCTCTGACGGGATATTTTTGTCTGCGTATCTCTCATTTCTTGGTTTTGTTTTTATGCCCTTCGTTTTTTAAATATTATATATGAACCGTACTCGCAGAGATTTATATGTTCGTGGATGAATTTTGGTATGTCATATGTAATAGTTCTTTTGCTGTTTTGCATTTGCCATTTATTATACAACTAATCATTAAAAATTGATATGTTTATTTAAAACTTCTATTGTTTTACTATAGTTGTTTCTCTGATTGTTTTCAACAGAAGAAAGATTAATTCTGTTTTAAACTGATATGTGGGGTTTAGAGGGTTCTTTTATGTGAACCCTAGAAATTTCGCATTGCAGCCACAAGTTCAACTATGCTTTATTGGTAGCAAATGGGAAAATGTTCAAAATATTAGTTTATCACGTCGTGTATCTCATTTTAGAGGGTTGATTCACCTCTTATACCCTTTCCTCCTCGAATTCTTCTATAATTCCCCCCACTTTTTTCCCATTACTGTTCTCTTGATGTTTATAATTTCTCAATTACCGTTCATTCCATTTCATCTCCTTCGTTTTGTCATCATAAAATGCTGATGATAGTTTCCAGGGTTTTTTTGAGCATTAATGAAGATCTCAACTAGTTTCTGACTTCATCTGCTATGCATGCCTATCACAGTTTTTCCTCTTAATAAGTTTAGTTATATTGATGTTCCCAACTGGTTCTGAATCTCTGATACTTGTCTCCATTGTTTTAACAGCTAGACCGAATGATCTAATGGAATCAGAGGGTGGGAAGAAGAAGTCTAGTAGTAGTAAATCCTTATTCTACGAAGCCCCGCTAGGATACAGCATTGAAGACGTTCGACCACACGGAGGAATCAAGAAATTCAAATCTGCTGCATACTCGAACGTGAGTTTGATGTATTCTGTTTTTCTGATTTTTAATTTTCTTGGATCATCATGCGAGTGTCATTTTTTTTAATTTTCCTTTCCTTATCTTCAGTGCGCACGGAAGCCATCCTGAGATCACTCGTGTTTTGCTATAACCACCAGAGGTGGTTCAGGGAACAGTGTCTACATTAAAATTCAGCTACTATCTTTGTTTAATTCCTTATTTCTTTGTCCTTGCTCTTGCTTTCCGAATCACTCCTTTCCTCTTAAGACAAAATGGCCTTGCCAGTTTCTGCAATTGGATTTGAAGGTTACGAAAAGAGGCTCGAGATTTCATTTTACGAACCTGGAATATTTTCTGACCCTGGAGGCCGTGGCCTCCGATCATTGTCCAAATCTCAATTGGATGAAATTCTAGACCCAGCACAATGCACCATTGTGTCTTCATTGTCTAATGATGAAGTCGATTCATATGTCCTATCGGAGTCTAGCCTCTTTGTTTACCCATACAAGATAATAATTAAAACTTGTGGGACTACAAAACTGCTGCTTTCAATCCCACCCATCCTGAAGTTTGCGGATATTCTCACTCTCACCGTGAGTTCTGTTAGATACACCCGTGGAAGTTTCATATTTCCCGGGGCTCAGCCATTTCCGCATCGTAGCTTTTCTGAAGAAATAGCTGCTCTAGACGGCTATTTTGGCGAACATGGGCTGAGCAGCAAGGCCTATGTTATGGGTGGTGCTGATGAAGATCAGAAATGGCATGTCTACTGTGCATCAGCTACTCCGACAGATGATCTAGGTCCAGTGTACACCCTAGAAATGTGCATGACCAATTTGAACCAGAAGAAGGCCTCTGTATTTTACAAGACCCAATCAAGCTCTGCAGCTGTCATGACCAAAGCTTCTGGCATCAGGAAAATCCTCCCCGATTCTGAGATATGCGATTTTGATTTTGACCCCTGCGGTTACTCGATGAATGCTGTTGAAGGTGCTGCAATCTCTACAATTCATGTGACTCCAGAGGATGGCTTCAGTTATGCAAGTTTTGAAGCAGTTGGATATGATTTCAAAGTGGTTGATTTGTCCCTTCTGCTCCAGAGGGTACTGGCTTGCTTCCAACCGGCCAAGTTTTCTATAGCTTTGCATTCTTCTGTAGCTGGGAAGGACCTTGATCTGGACTTTGCACTTAATATGAATGGATATGTATGTGGAGAAAGGAGCTTTGAAGTTGTTGGTGATGGAGGATCTATTAACTACAGCAGCTTTATGAGTGCTGGAAACTGCGGTTCTCCAAGGTCAATTCTTCAATTCTGCTGGGACGAGAACCAGGACGGGGAAGTCTGAGAAGAAAATTATGAACATGGTGATTTATCACCGTTTACTGGTTTTCTCGACTAAGTAGTAGTAGTCTTTACAATTACAGTGTGGTTATAATAAGATGCTGAGATTATTCAGCATGTTACTTTTTTATTTTTTGATCAAAAGCATGTTACTTAACTATTCTCTATGTAGTGTGTGGCGTCCAAGTGTTGGAGCATCAATAAATTAGTTTATATTTTTCAATAAAATATGTTGACTCTGTAGATGGTCCTGATGATTGATAAATTTTCACAAGGCTGTTATGTATCGACATTGTTTACTTATTCCTATTTTCTTAGCCTCTCTTTAGTAAACTTGTTTATGATTTTAAACAACACAATTTTTCAAATTATTTTTTAATTACACACATTCTATGTCCGTCTTTCAATCATATATTTTGTATCGAAAATATAAAAGGCATTTTTAAAGACAAAAATAAATAAATAAACAAAAAGGCATATTTTTTAAACAGAGAACTTTTAACAAATACAAATAAATCAACCAAATAATTCTAAGTCTCTCCATAAGCAGCCGAACAGAGCACCCTTCGTTAGGTACAAATATTTTTAAACATATTTTGTCTTACATAATTTTTTAAATTACTTTTTAATTAAACATATTTATTCTTTTTATTTTTCAATCACACATTTTATCTAGAAAATATAAAAAAATACTTTTAAACAATAAACTTTTAATAAACAGAGGCTTATATATATGATGAGTAGTGAATCACTAGCTTCCCTCTTTATAAAAGAACAAAGTTTTTGATGAATTTAAGCCGATATTCTTCTACGAAATTATTATAATTTATAAACTAATCTATAAACAACATAATTTCTCAAATTTTCCTTCTCCACTTTTCAATAACACATTTTAACTCGAAAATATAAATCAATTTATAATTGTTATAGGTCCAAAAAATTGAAATCTACTATTCCATTCAAGACTTCTCATGCGTTTTCACATCCTTTGATACCTCGGAAAACAGACAAACTTGAACTCAATAAATTTATGTTTATCGTAAATCGTGCTTTTCGGTCAAATACGTTTTTTCTCAAAAACTGTGCTTTTAAGCTCGATCAGGTTCTAATACTGTCGAAATTTTCTTTCAGCTCTCATATGTTAGATCCGCCTATTATCCTGCTCGAATTTCCTCTGCAGCATCATAATCTCTCTCAAAAGAACAAAAATTTCATGAGGTCCAACTACATAAGAAAAAAGCAGTGAAAAATCATAAAATAAATAAATGGTAGTATTAAGCATAACTTTACAAATACCAAAATGTGAACCAAGAAGAAAATTTCAGTAAAATTGCAGCAGTACCCTTTTCCCAAACTACAACATGTAACGGGCTTTGCACGTGACTTTGTAAATTATAATCAAATATTTTTAATAATTGCAGTTGAATTGAAAAATGAAATTATCCGTTTTGTAAACTATTTATATACAAATTCATAAACAACACATTCCCCAAACCATTTTTCAACAACATATTTTACCTCAAAAACATTACATTCTTTGTTTATAAACAAACAAACAAGAAACTGAATGTTTAGAATCAATGACATAACAGAGCTATTAACCACAGTAAACTTACAGTGAGAGGTAATTTTGCGTAATTAAATATTAATCCAGTAAAGTTTATACAACCTAAACATGTCCACATAGAAGAAAATAAAAAATATATAATAACCAAAAAAAGCTTATATTTCTTGCATATTTTGAAGAATCGCCAACTATATGATGCAGAAATGTAACATTTGCATCAGGGAATTGTTTTCGGATTATGGTTCAAGAGAAATTGAGATTTAATGATAAGAGAGTAACTTAAAAAGAACACTGTATTTGGAGAAGAAGGACAATTCTATATTTTCTCAAGAAAACTTCATACAGCTAAATAAATACATACGAGCTCTATATACACAATGATCAGTACACAACAAAAAAAATCTGATTCTAGAATCATCTATTCTATATTCTCTATCCTGATGATGCGGAGATGCAGCCAGCTGGAATTGTTGTTGCTAACAGTAGAGAAAGAGGTTGAGGAAGAAGTACAGTGAAATCGTATTCCATATTCCACAGATAAGGTAGCACTTTGTTCTTTTACACTATATTAAATGATTGAATCTTTGGAGAATGGTGTTTCAGTCCTTGAACTATGTTTGTCACCAGTTGAGTCCCCATCATTTATAATGCTTAGATCTTTAACTCCCCCCTTCAAACTGGAATTCCTCAATTCAATTCCTAGTTTGCTCCTGATGTACTCAAATCTTGCAGGAGGTAACGGTTTGGTTAGTAAATCAGCTGTCTGTTCCATGGAGCACACATATTCAACTTCAATTTCTTTGTTCAGAACTTTGTCTCGAACAAAATGAGCATCCAATTCGATATGCTTCGTTCGAGCATGCAAAACAGGATTTGATGCAAGTGCATTAGCTCCAAGATTGTCACAAAAAATCTTTGGTACACCTTTTACTTCAACCTTTAGTTCTTTCAGCAAGGATTGCAGGATTGCAACCAAGTTATCTCAGCGGCTGTATGAGCCAAACTTCTATACTCAGCCTCTGTGCTTGAACGGGCGACTACATGTTGTTTCTTAGAACACCAGGACACCAGATTTTGTCCAAGATAGACGCAATATCCAACAGTTGATCTACGATCATCAGGACAGGAAGCCCAATCTGCATCTGCATAGGCTGTGACACTATACATTTTCTGTCCCCTTTGGAAGAATATGCCATAGTCCAATGTTCCTCTCAGATATGTGAAGATTCTCTTGAGTGCATTCCAATGAACTTCTGTGGGATTCTGTAGGAACTGGCTCATTTTGTTGACTGAGAATGATATGTCTGGCCTTGTGTACCCCAAGTATTGAAGGGCTCCAACTGCACTTCTGTACATGAGTGGATTTTCAAGTGGTTCACCTTCATCTTTTGAAATCAACTTCCCACTCACCATTGGTGTTATAGATGGATTCAACTTATCATATCCAAATCTCTTTAGCAGATCAATAATATAACTTTTCTGAGTTAGAAGAAGTCCAGAAGCATTTCTACTAACCTCTATTCCAAGGAACTTATTGAGTGATCCAAGATCCTTTAAGGCAAAAGTATTATTGAGTTTCTTCACAAGCTCTTCTAATCTGTTGCTGCAACTTCCAGTTAAGATGATATCATCAACATAGACAAGAATGTAAGTAGAATAGTTTTCTTCTTCTATGAAAAACAAGGAGTTATCAGCTTTGGACTGCTTCAGTCCCCAACTGATTATGCCACGCTCTTGGAGCTTGCTTCAAACCATATAATGCCTTTTCCAGTTTACATATATGGTATTATTTTCTTTTATCTTCAAACCCTTCCGGTTGTCTCATAAAAACTTCCTCTTCCAATGTTCCATTTAGAAAGGCATTATTGACGTCTACTTGTCTTATCACCAAGTCTTTCCCAATTGCCAAAGAGAGTATAATCCTTAATGTTGAGGACTTTACAACTGAACTAAACGTCTCATGAGAATCTACTCCTTCAGTTTGAAGAAACCCCTTTGCTACTAGACGTGCCTTATATCTTTGTATAGCCCCACCAGGATCATGCTTTGTCTTGAATATCCATTTGCATCCAATTACCTTCTTAGTGGAATCAGGTGGTACTAATTTCCAGGTCTTGTTCCGTGTAAGTGCTTCAAATTCTTCTACCATAGCTTTCTTCCAATTTTTGCTTTCTAATGCTTCTCTAACTGGGGTTGGTTCAGATTCATTTTCAAGATTAGCATAAAAAGCTTTAGGCTTGAAGATACCTGCCCTGCCTCTTGTGATCAAAGGATGTTCTCTATCAGCCTCGATGTGTAGTTCCTGATCAGACATTTCTGTTCCAATATCCTCTCCTGAATTCACTGGTGAGAAGTGTGCAGGTTCCTCATTAGCCAATTGTTCAGCACTTTGTTCATGATTCTCCTCTTCATCCATAACTCCCTGTTGTGAATAATTTGAGATTGAATCTGATGCAAGTTCAGCAGCAGTCTGACCTATACCAGCAGGGTGAGAAAGTGAAATAGGAGTTTCTGTACTTGAGTCAAATGCTAGAGGAAGTAATATAAGACTGGGATTTGATGTTGTGGGAGTTTTGTGGAGAAATCCTGTTTGAAATGGGAAGTTTGACTCATGAAAGACTACATGTCTAGATGTATATATTCTACCAGTGACACTCAAGCATTTATATCCTTTATGTTGATTGCTTGGCCCAAGATATACACATCTTTGTGAATGGAAGGCCATTTTGTGTTTTTGATAGGGTCTAAGACAAGGGTAGCAGGCACACCCAAAGACTTTTAAGTTTGAAAGCTCTATTTTGGTTTTATACAGAAGTTCAGATGGTGATTTGTTTCCAAGGACCGGTGTTGGCAGATTATTGATGAGAGACACTGAGGTAGAGAAAGCCTCCCACCAATAATGTAATGGCATATAGGCTTGAGCTAACAAGGTAAGACCAGTCTCAGTTAAATGCACGTGTTTGCGCTCAGCTCTCCCATTTTGCATAGAGGTGTAGGGGCATGTGTATCTTAGTTCGATACCAAAATTTTGTGCTGTTTTTCCAAAACATCTATACTCCCCACCCCAGTCAGATTGAAGTATTTTAATCTTTCTTTCAAGTTTATTTTCAACAAAATTTTTAAATGTGATGAAGTGAGCAAGAGCCTCAGATTTGTGCTTCATAGTGTATATCCAAGTATACCTGCTGAAGTCATCAACAAAAATGATATAAAATCTAAAACCAGAGTGGAAGCAACTGGTGCTGGTCCCCAAACATCAGTAAACACAAGATCCAAGGGCTTTTGAGAGATAGAAGTAGACAATTTAAACGGAAGTGCATGAGATTTTCCAAACTGACACGCCTCACAAAATGTTTCAACTTTATTAGTACTGAAATTGAAATTTTCATTACAAGATTTAAGTAAATGGCTCAAGACTGACATAGAGGGGTGACCTAATCTTCTATGCCATAATTCAAATTGTGACATGGATGAGGACTCCTTTTTAAGCTGTTCTTCACTAACGCTGATGGTAAGTACTGGTTTATCTGGCTCTTGGATGTGGATTGAGTGGCTATTTGAGTTGGGAAACATGAGCTGGTATAGGCCATCCTTAAGCTTCCCTTGTAGTAGATTCTCCCTCGTTTGTAGATCCTTTACAACACAAGAGTTAGGATAGAATTCCATAGATACTGAATTATCAGATGTAAATCTAGATACACTGACCAGATTCTTGCTTATGTAAGGAACATGTAATAAGTTTTTCAAGTGCAGAGTTCTATCTTTTCTAAGAGGAAAGGATTTAGAACCTGTGTGAGTAATTGGTAGTTGCTCACCATTTCCCACAAGTATAGCTTGCTTACCTGCATATGACTTTGCTGAGTCGAGATGATTTTTGTTTGATGTCACATGACTACTTGCTCCTGAATAAGCAAACCAAGATTCATCTTGCAGTGTGCTAGGAGTTGCTATGTAGGCTGCTCCCTTAGCGTTTCCTGTCTGCTGGTTCTAGTTTCCATATCTGTTTGGCCCAAACTTTTCATCATACCTATTGAAGCACCACCCAGCTTGATGGTTATTCATACCACAGATTTGACAAGGAGCTTTGTATTCAGTGTTTCTACCTGATCTCCCCCTTCCTCTTGATCTGCCTCTGTACTGAGAAAATCTATTTCCTCCTCTGTTTCCTCTACTAAAATAGCCAGTTCCTCTATTTGGACCTCCAACACTCAGATTAATTGAGTTGAAGCCACTTCTCACCTGATTCAGATATTCTTGCCTGCTCTCATATGTCAGCAACACTGAAGTGAGCTCTTGCCAACTGATTGATTCTCTTCCATTGATTTGAACAACAATGGGGGTGTACTCATCGTCGAGTCCAGCAAGAACTTGTGTGACTAGGTCATTAAGCTCCAGCTTCTTTCCAGCAATCTCAAGATTGTCTGCCAATTGCTTGATTGTGTTCAGATATTCATCCATTGTCATGCCTCCTTTCCTAGTTCTTTGCATTTCAGCTGCAAGAAAAGTTATTCTCGACTTGTTAAGAACACCAAAGTTTTTTGCAATAGCTTTCCACAGCATATTGGATGAGCTGCATCCCATCACTCTCATTAGTATCTCCGGTGTCATGGACGAATAAAGCCAACCCATGAGTAGCTGGTCCACTGATACCCACTAACTATACTTTGGATTTGGTACCAACTCAGCAGTAGCACCTTCCTGTGTGGTTTGCTGGTTACTGATGAACTCTTTAAGACACAACTTTGTCCCAAGAAGATAACCTTCAAGGTTATGGCCTTTGACAACGGGCATAACAAGATTCTTCCACATTAGGTAATTGTTTCTGTCCAGCTTGATGCTTGGAGTCTGTGTTAATGTCATTCCAAATGGGCTGATGAGTGTATTTGAGGTGGAGCTTTGAATTTCTGAGGCTGAACTAGTGCTGGCGGTATTGTTTGCCATAGCTCTGATACCAAATTGAGATTTAATGATAAGAGAGCAACTTAAAAAGAACAATGTATTTGGAGAAGAAGGACAATTCTATATTTTCTCAAGAAAACTTCATACAGCTAAATAAATACATACGAGCTCTATATAAACAATGATCAGTACACAGCAAAAAAAATCTGATTCTAGAATCATCTATTCTATATTCTCTATCCTGATGATGCGGAGATGCAGCCAGCTGGAATTGTTGTTGCTAACAATAGAGAAAGAGGTTGAGGAAGAAGTACAATGAAATCGTATTCCATATTCCACAGATAAGGTAGCACTTTGTTCTTTTACACTACATTAAATGATTGAATCTTTGGAGAATGGCGTTTCAATCCTTGAACTATGTTTGTCACCAGTTGAGTCCCCATCATTTATAATGCTTAGATCTTTAACTAGAGAGAACTTGCTTGCAAAACCAGGATTAGGCCAATGTTCAGGAGCATATGGAAACCTTCACCCAAATGATAAATGGAAACAGGAAAGAGGGACATGCCATTTTCCAATCGAAAGAACTTAAATTTAGCAGTAATATTGTTAACTAGCTTCCTTCGGTTCATTTTTACTTTGATTGGCTGGTTATAGAATACAGTCAATATTCCATTCCTTCCAACGTAGATTCGACCAGATGACAATTTCAAAGATTTCAACTAAAGCATATATGAAAACTGATATTCGGAACCTTTTATCTAACTTGATGTCCAACACCCTGTTTGACATCAATTATTTGGGAAAAACAATTTTTTGAATAGTGATTTTTAGGAGTGTGTGGTTAAAAAGGAAGGAAAAGTTTTGAGTTTATTTACATAATATTATATTGTGTAAATGTGTGGTTGAAAATGAGTATCACAGAAAAATGAATTTCAAATAAATTCAGGGAAGCTCTGTAGTAGATGATGCATAATCAATACATAACCCCTCGCTAACTTTCTATTTACAAAATCTTGTTACTAAATTTTGCCGGTAAATTAAAACTAATATTTTTCTCAAGAAAAATTGAAATCAACTTCGGGGGGAGAACTTATAATATATATATATATATAGGCTGAAGTATGGAAGGGGGCTGGATTGGAGCGCAGTGAGAGAATGAGGGGAGAAGGGGTAGGATTTGGTTCCCTTTTTCCCCTGAAACCAAATGAACTTGGGCGAACAATGAAGACGCAAATAGGCCATTCAACCGACAAAAAGCAGAAATTGAGAGACCCCCATTTATTTTATTTTATTCTTTTCATCTCCCCATGATCATGAATATCAATTATATCAAAATAAATGAAATAATGCTTTCACTACCAAATGTTGAAGGGTGAATGTGGAAATATAGATTAAATATATAATCGTATTCATGTTTTGCATTGTATTTTAAAACTTGAACTTTTTGATTATCTGAATTCATTACCCTACCAAAATCTGTGAAGTAATAAATCGGCGACTAATTTTAAGCATACCATTTCTGTGGGCTACACTTTTCTGAAACCTGTAGAAATCAGAACCTGCTTCTTTATTTTCTTTTTTGCCACCTTATCTAGAACAGCAGTCTGGGCAACAGAACCTACAACTGTTCCACTTTCAGTATTTGAAGTCTTTTTCATCCCCTTATGATGTACAACAACGGTCCATCCACCTTCTGCAGCTTTGGCCTCCCTTTCTCTTCTCACCTGCAAAGTCCAACAAAGAAAAATCAGATACTAAATTTACATGACACTAAAATATATAGCTATAAGCCACGTACAGATGCAGTTTCTCAGCTAGGTCACTCAGCCCACATATTCATAACAAGATGATTTTAACGTTGGGATGAAAGATCACAGTTCAAGTCCCAAATTTGTCACATCTTTATCAAAATGCATCTTGAACATAAATGGCACGTCCTACTATTCAGCTACAGAAAACAGTTAACTGAAGAAGAAAAAACTACCTGTTCTTCATGTGCATCATAAGCAGCTATGAAGTCATCAATCCTTTCTTGCAGCACTAGGAGTCCAGGTCTACTCTGATGGTATTCCTTAATCCACTATGCATTAAGAAAATATTTTATTGTTCCTGGATCAGAAGGGACCATGAAGCCAAACTACAGGCCACTTGACCTCCACTAAACTTAGGGTTCCAGGCAGGTCCATTTGTGTTGAGAACAAGCTGAGCTCACATTACTTAACTACTTACTAAGGCAATCAACATTCATGAGTTTCGTCCAACAAATTAAGTTTGACAAGGCCAAAAGCAATCTTAAAGAATATATAAACCAAAACTAAATAGAAAAAAATAAAAATAAAAAAAATCGTACTTTTCATTCTTTTAGAGCTGTCTTCATTCCCTGAAGACATCTCATAAACTTTGTCTTCTGCAGCTTCTCCTTTCTTTTCTGGTGAATTCTCCTGGGATGATTGGGTTACCAATAATTGATCATTCTTTTTTATTTTATGAGCCTTTATTGTATTACCTACAAATAAAGTAAGTACACTCTACAGATATCATTACCTAAATAGCACCATTAAAACTCCATATTGATAAATAAACGACAATTTGCGAAGTGAAAAATTAGTAATTTATAGGCACTGGCGTTTCTCCTTGTTTCTTCCTCATTGAGTCCTCTAAAGCTAGCCATAAGATCTTCATGTTCGGTGTGTGTTTTGCACAAATCTTTTCCTCATCTAAGGAACATCGTCATTTGGTTGCTTAGTTTCAGAGCTTATGCTTGCTTAGCGTTGAAACCAAAATCACAATTCCTTTCACCATCTAAACAGATTTTATACCTCTATTTATCATTTTCACGATGTAATGCATCTTGAAAGATAGCAGAAGTTCAGGCAAATATAAATAATCTAGAAGCAATATATGTGTGTGGATGTGATCAAAATTTTGAGCACAAAGAGTCCAGTTTATCTTTTGGAATCTGACAAATATGTACTTATAAACAAAACAACACATTCAAATGTGTGCAGTCATGTGATATATGCCCACGTAGCTAGATAAACTCGTTTTTTAAAGAAACTGTGTAAAAAACATGCTGATTGCCCAATAGCAACTAAATACCTCCTAAGTGATCCCCAATGGATCATTAACAAGTGAGAATATATCATGAATTAAACATGCAAAAATGACTCCCAATATAGAGTCTATTTTAACTTTGAAGAACTTAAGATTTTTTTGAAGCAATAAACTGGTTCAAGCACCCACGTTTTCTTCCCTCGGGCTTGTCCACCCAACATTCACCCCCACAGACCAAAATTCTAATACGGAAACATTATCCACATTTAACTTCCTAAAAGAAATAGATGCATTGAACTTGTCGAGATTAAATTGATACTAAGCCTATTTGTATGCATATGGGCATCAACCAGAAAAAAGTTGAAATAGTAGAAAGAGCATTGCATCAGAAAGTCAGAAAACAAGCTGATACACAGTATATAGCCCAATATTTAATCATTTAACTTTCGAATGCAAAAGCGCTGATCATCGTTATCTAGCAGTCGCACCATTTTTCAGTTCAGCGGCATCTTCACTCTTATTGTCGAGTTCATCAACTTTACTGGCATCACGCGTCTTTGTGTTTTTCGTTTCTTTTTCATTTTTTTCTGCATTTTACATTCAGCTGCTTCATTTGAGGTATCTTTTTTTTATCAGCAAATGCATCTTGACCCTCATTATTACAGTGTACTGATTTCATTGACTCCTACACGCTATGATGCCATTCTTTTTTTCTCAGCTCTCAACTTTTTGCATTTTTTCTTTCACCTGATTTATCTGCTGGAAGTTATAACGGGTTTTATGAATATTTACATACTTGCATATTTGGAGTGCAATTGGTTGACGCTTGACAACAATAAAGCAAAGACAGAGATCTCCAAGACTCCATGTTCTGACCTGTCAACACATTTTTTTTTGCTTGTGAGTTATGATGTTATCTAACATACCTTGTTACTTAACATAACCATGATTACTGGGTAAGATTTCTCTCAATTACCCCTAAACATCATCACACATTGGAAGCGTTCTCTGTGCAACTAAATTTTGGTTCTTGAGAATTGACATTTGAACTTAAATCTTAATAACCCAAATTCAAGTGTTGATTGTCAACAAATGCGCGGATAAAAGTGGATTAATTCTTCCGTTCTACCACTTCCACAAAAAAATTAAGCTTTAAACTCACATATACACCCATTCTAGTCCCTTGGAACAAGAACAACTAACTAATACTAATTCCTAAGACCTAATATAACTGGAGCTAGCTACATTAATCTTTTCCCCTCCTTATTCTTGGGTTCATTGTTATATCTATGTAAAGATCTAAAACATCCTCATCAGCTAGCTGACCTCAAATTTATTGGGAACCCCTTAAGTATATATGCACGTAATTGCTCGGGAAAATGCAAGCAATGTGGTACAATTCAAACTTAAAAATCTTTCGAATCATAAACTAATAGATTACATATATTTGGATGCCCACATATATATCAAATTCAAAGGAGCGAAGAAAGCAATCACAATAAAAGAAGAAGAAAAATACCACTTTTGGGGAGCAGGGAATTTTCAATCTCTGAGTTTTCTTCAATATTTTTTCTCTTTATTATTTTTCCTTCTCTTCAATTTCTTGCGTGAATGTGAATCTTCTTCCGTGTCTCTTTACTGTTCCTCTGTACGAGTGTGCTGTAGATGAAGGCACTAGGCTGGGTGCCAGGGAGGGGAATTCAGTGATGGCGTGATTTAATTAAACTAAGATGATAATTACATGAACCAAACATCTAGTTTTTACCCCAAGGAAAATCCTAAAATTCCATGGAATCAGGTATTTGATTCACAGGTGATGAGAGGTGACAGAGATGGCTGATTAGTCATTTGTAGGCTCTAAAATTGATTTTAAAAATTTTTAAATTTAATTGGCAAATAAATCGAATGTTTTGTGTCAAGTCAAGAAATTGAAATTATTTGTTAATTTATTTATGTTTTTTTAGGTAAGATGTAGAGTTAAAAATTGGAGAAATAAAATGTAAATAGTTAAAAAATAATATGAAAAATTCTATAATTTAAATTTTTATAATGGTTACAAATTAAATTTGTAACCTTACTAGCCAAACGGTCCCTTAATTGAGCTAACTGGACAAAGGACGTGCACAGACGAAATGATTTTGACCTATAGTACAAACTTGGAGTAAATTTAATCAGTTCCCACTCAACCTACTTAAGATTACTACTTAACTATTCAATTTTAAAATATATCTTAATGGTCATTCAATTTCAATAAGATTTCTAGATAGCCATTCAACTTCAAAATTTATCTCAATGATCACCCAACTTACAATGTAATTTTTATTTAACCACCCAACTTTAAAGGGTTAAAGTAATTCTCGATAAATTAGTCTATATTCTTTAACGCAATCATTACAATTTATAGACCAATTTATAAATAACACAATTTCTCAAATTATTTTTAACCACACACAATCTCTATCCACTTTTCAACTACATTTTTTACTTAAAAAATATAAATAAACAAATTTATAATTGCTAAAATATTATTGAACAAAGCCTTAATAACCTCTATTAAATAAACAAATTCACTGATTGTGACTTGAGCAAAGGTGATAAATTAATAATTAAATACATATGTTGAACTATGTATTGATTAATATCTTTTAATTCATAAATGTTCATTGACTTAAGGAGTATTCGACGATTATTTAAATTGGATATGGAAGATTTATTTGTGTTTTTTTAGTTAAAATGTGTTGTTAAAAATTGGGGAGAGAAAATATGTATAGTTAAAAGGGGTTTTGAAAAATTGTGTAGTTTAAATTTGAGTTTAAACACCCCATTTAAACCGCCATCGAACGGAGTAGCATTATGTTGTTCAATGTCTTTTATTTGACCTTTGTTCATTAATTGTTTATTTATTAGAGGTTATTAAATTATCGAATATTACTTTAAAATGTTATACTGTACTATTTGAAGTTGGGTGATTAAATAGATATTATATTGTAAGTTGGATAACCATTGAGATACCTTTTAAAATTGGTTGGCTAATATAAATCTTATTGAAGTTGGATGGTCATTGAGATACTTTTTAAAGATGGGTGGTTAAGTAGTAACTTTCAAAAAGTTGGGTGACCATTTGTTAATTTTACCGTACAAACTTGTTCAAATAACTTTTTAATTACACTTTTTTTTTTCAAAATACTTTATAATCACAATTTTCACATTAAAAATATTATTCTTAAAAGGTTTAACTCTACAACCTCTAGAATTTGTATACAAAATGTAAATTGCGAAATGTGTCTCATTAGAGTAAGATTGAGAACTTCCTATTTAACTTATGATAAAAAACATTTTACTAAAGAGATGTCATAATGTAATGTTACGCATGTGTTTGGTAAACTAAAAAAAGGGTTTATAAACCATTTTTTAAACTATTTTTTAACCATATATGTTTTTTTTTTCAATTTTCAATCAATATTTTTTATCTCAAAATTATAAATAAACTAGTTTATAAATCAAACAGTATTACCAAACACGTTATGTTATCAAATTGCGACCTAAGTATGTATATTTACATGATCAATTGATTTTCGAGGGGAAAAAAAAAACTAATATCTGATTATTGAAATTAAAATTAAATTTAGAAAAAATATTTTCTTAGTAAAAATACATTTCTGCAGCCAGACGGGTCACCCTTCCAAATAAAATTAATTTTCTATTTCTTCACTTAATTTTCCGAAGGGAAAAATAAAGTTGAAAAGGGATCACTTTGATTTTTTCAAATCCTCCGCCTAGTCATAAGGCCATGAATGTGATCTTCCGGATTTATTTCACCTAATGGTATTACACGTGGCAAACACATATTGGTTTCAAATGCTATAAATACAAAACTTGAAAGCAATGCAATGCACCCAGCAATTATTTCCTTCTTGTGTGCATTCGATTTGATTTACTCAGTTCTACTATCAGAACATGGATAATTCCCAGAACGCTAGTTACCAAGCTGGGCAGGCCAAGGGCCAGGCTCAGGTAAGATTAATACAATATAGTATACTGTTCAATCTTGTTCAAAATTGCGTGCATAAGTTTTTCGTTTTGAAATCGAGAAATCGACATGATTCTATTTGACGTTTGTATCATACATCAGGAAAAAGGCAATCAAATGATGGATAAGGCCAACAATGCTGTACAATCTGCCAAGGAGTCCCTACAAGATGTATTCTCTTAGCCAATATTACTTTGCGTCAAGCATCTAACATTTCAAATACTGCACACGTTTAATTACTATATTCAATGACGATATATGAATAAGTATGATTTTTTCATTTTTCATTTTATTTTATTTTATTTAGGCTGGACAACAAATGCAAGCCAAGGCACAAGGTGCAGCTGATTCGGTTAAAAGTGCAACTGGCATGAACAAATGAAGCTCCCCACCATGAATCTTTTTTGGTTCCATTAATAACTCTAGTTCTAGTGTTCTCAAGTTTGGTTCAAATTTTTGTCTGATGAGAACAATTTCGTTTATTACTTCTGTTTCTTTTCCTTGCTAAGGAATAGTCTGTCATAAGGTTCTAATTCTAATGCAATAAATAAATATATTATATCGTTTAGAACCCTTTTTTTTTTCTTTTCGTTTTTTTTTCATGGTTCCACAAACTTCAATTGTAGTACTAAATATGACAACAACAAAACTATAGTTTCTAATAGATTTAATGTTAATTACATATATTTTTATTGTCAAACGACATGTGATATTAAATAGTGATCAATATGGATGGATTTAGGGTTGCTGGCCTGGGCTATACCCAATTGATTTGATTTCCTTGCATAATTGTAAAGAACCCTACTACAATCACTCCAGCTCGCTACAGTGAGAGCCTTGTACGTGTAGCTTTTATCAATTATAAGTTATTCCCCTTGACCGCTAAGGAATGTGTGCACATTTTTTTAAGGATTAGATAGAGTTCTTTCCTTACGTAATCTTCACCTGATTTGATGGCGAACAAGTGAATCTTCCACGCGTCGTATAGCCGAGAGCCATTATGACCTTCATTACCACATTTACTCTTGCGTCAAGTTCTCGCTGAATGCACCTCTAAGATGTATCTCATTTTGAATTTATATACTTCCTCACTCCATTGCCTTACAATGTCATTAGAAAATACACTTTCATTTCATTATTCCACGTTAGATTATATATTTTTCAAATTTTTTATTTGCTTCTCACTTACATGTAGCCAGTTGAGTGTGGGCCGAAGACGAAAGATGAGGGATGGGCCAAGTGTAATCGCAGTAGTACTAGACTGCAAGGTTGGTTAGGGGGCTAAATGGGCTTCGATAGATCGTAAGCCCAAATTCTCTAACAGTGCTGGTTCAAAAGTAGTATTAGGGCATATACCATGCAAAATTTAAATTAGAATTTAATTTGATTAAACCTATATTTTATTCACATGTGCTAAAGGCAACGTTCATTCAATAATTTATGAATGGCAACGAGGTGAATTCGAGTTGAACCCTCACCCCTGCCCCACCTTCTCGAAAAATAGATAAATTCAAACTCGACCAGTGACCCGCAAATTTTGGGACATGGTAGCATTTATCGCCCCGTTTAGTATTTTTTATGTTTTATTTTTTTGCTTTTTCTTTTTTTTTTTCTTATAATATTTTGTCTAAATAATAATTCGAGGCAGACCGTCCCGCCCCACCCTGCGAACCACTCGGATTTCTTCATCTCGTCTAGACGAGTTTGTTTCACCCCATAAATTCTATCTTCAACCATTTAACCATAAATTTGGGGTTAAATGAATAGTACCCAATTTTCTTCTAATTTTTTAATAATTATACCTTGATTATAAATTTTTTAATTAATAACTTTAATTTAATAACTAATGCGTAGAATGGACCAATTAAGATAATTACTATAACAACAAATTATTAGACTAATTAATAATGTTTAACATTTAAATTAAATAAGAAAATAGCAATTTGGTAATTAATTAAGGTCAACCCCAAATTTGAGGTTATGAATAGTGCAACCCCAAATTTGGGGTTGCACTATTCATAACCCCAAATTTGGGGTAAGAATAGGGGTACCATTGGAGAAGATTTTACTCCAAATTTGAGATTTTATCCCAAATTTGGGGTAGGGTTGGAGATGCCCTTAGGGTTGGATATTCATCGAGTTTGGGGACGGATCGAATTTTTTTGTCATTTCTATTCAACATTATGCATTCCCATACAAGAACGTGACACAACCTCAACTTGTTATCATCTTTTATCCTGGATCCCCTTAAGTTTTGGACAACCCATTTGACACCACAATCTTGATTTCATATTTCATAAGCGGTAAACTCAAATGTTAATCGACATGTTCCTTTCTCGTGCTTCTTTCTCTCTTAGAAGAACCTGCACATTGAATTTACCATTCACAGTTTCTTGACTACATGCATGTTTGGATGTTTCTTGATTCAGAATAGCCCAGAAAATGACCCATCAATCCGAATTTGGGCCAATTTCATTATGGTCCCTAGTAACCATTTGTCTACATAAAATGGACTAAAGACAATCAGCTTTACAGGGTTTAGGCCATTTGTATTCTGGTTGGACAGAAAGAGACATGTCCATGAGCAAAACGATATGAATTTGACCATACAGTCCAACGTCCATTTAAGGTATTTTGTTTCTACTTATAACAAGTCTTTGTTGGAGTGTTCTATTTGACACATTACATTTTGTTATTACAGTCAAAACTGACAAAATTCAATCAACTTGTGATGATTAGTAGCTATTACACCGGGAGTGCTCTCTACATATATTTGAGAAACAAAATTTTAATCCAAATGGAGACCATAAAATTTTTTTATAAAAAGGGTTAACGATATTTCTTTATCTTTTGAGTTATCATGTCGGATCGCTCAAGTTCTTTGATCGCTACCCAGACTCGATTGGAACGATGAGATCATTGAATTAAAAATCAATTTTGTATATTGGTTCTTGTTTTCTATATTAGTGATTTTGTGTGGTGGTGATGGTGGAGGTAGATATTTATTCATTACTACTAATTGTCATGATATAAAGAATTACGAACGGTTAATTTTTGTTTATAAATAAGAAATTTGAGTTTTTTAAGATATAATGTATGATTGAAAAGTGATTCAAAAAAATGTACCTTGACTAAAAGTGATTTTACAAAATATGATTTTTTTATATAAGCAAGTTTACCAAACACACTACAAACTAATGTCGATTGATTAATATTAGGTTATAACTGTTGGAGGAATTCGTGAATAGTGACCCCAAATAAGTAAAATGATGGTTTTGTAAATCCAAGCCGAAAATTGGACATAGTAGCGGCAAGGAAACACAAACAAAAAGAAGAAGAAGAATAAGGACAAAGCCGATGCAAGAGTTGGACTCTTTGTCCTTAAGTCGAATTTGCCCCGCAACGGTGCCTACGGATAACGGCAATCGACTCCCAAGATACAACGGCTTCCACTTGTGTTTGAACCACTTCAAAACACTAGTACAACGAACCAACTATAGGCTTACGTACTCCAATGATGCAATAAAGAAAATCAAAACAAATGAGGAAGATAGGTGTTTTTGCATATCAAAAAAGTGAGGAATAGGACACCCAAAGGGTCCTATATATAGATCATCAAAGGGTGTGGGCGAAATGATTTGAGGTCAAATCATGCACCCTTTCCAAACAATGCACCTTTATGAAAATGTGCCTCCTGGCCGGACGGTCTTACTCAAAGATCCAAAAAAAAAATTGACGTGTGGTTGCACGGTTTACGAACCATGCGGCCGCACGGTCAAATATTTTGACTTGATTTTCGTCATTTTCCGTAATTTCTCATTCATCCGATATTGATTTTCGAATTGTCGATCCCCGTTTATGCGCCCCGAAGCGGCGAAGTGGCAAACAATTTTGCCTAAACGGATTGAGCCGAGCTTTTGAATATTTGTCCGAAGTCGGCACAAAGTCACTTTAATCGATTTTCAATTTTCGATTTATTCACCAATATCCAACGATAACTTCGCTCGAAATCCTAATCGTTTGGGTGAAAATTCAAACTCTAATGAAATCATCACTCTATAGCTTTGTGATTGAGAGTCGAAGCCGCTCGTAGAAACAGTGAAAAAAACTTTATCAAGAAAAAGCAAAAGCAACTTCGAGTCAAGAATTTGGACTAGGAATACTAGATCCTGAACAGTGAACAAGAAGAATATTAGTCATGATTAGTCATAATTTGGTTTCAATCAAAATGATAAAATTACTTTTGAACCAAAGAGTAGTCATGGTCAATGTGGTGAAAAATAATTATTTTGTCGGAAGAGGATAGATTTGTACATATAAGCATTCGCTTTAGTCGATATAACAACTCCAACTTCTGTTTGGTAATACTATAAAAATTTATAAACTGATTTATTTATTATTTTAATGTATAATGTGTGATTAAAAAGTAAATGGAGAAAATGTGTGTAATTAAAGAATAGTTTGAGAAATTATATGATTTATAACTATAAACCAGTTTATTTAATTTACCAAATAGATGGTAAATTATTTTCAAACTCAAAGGCCAAAGCATGTTTAAAAAGGTTTCACTTTTCAACCACACATTCTCCTAAAAACTCAAAATTCATCCAAAAACTCCTACACCAAATATGTTCTAAGCTTATACAAGTTCATTTAAGCTCGACCCGAAATAAACCTATATATAAAAAAATTTACATATATCCCCTATTTGGTAGAAATTTAAATTCGGGTTTTAATTTAAGTCAAAGTCAATAATGAATTTCAACAACATTTTATATGAATTTCACAACTTTTTAACTATATATTTCTTCAACATTTATCAGAATTTACTAAAAAAAACATATTAGACCCCGCTATCATGGAAAACTGAAAAGGAAATGACAATCGAATGCCTACAATACCTTGGATCCACTGGTTTTGTAGCATACGGGCCCAAGTAATCCACCAAAAGGAATGACCCATAATTGTGGACTTGGGTGTAGAAGGGACGGAGGGGGTGGGGTGGTGTGGTGTGGAGGTAAAAGACAAACGTGCCCAGCTGGATTCGATCTATTAGGACTAATTACTGGATATTTTTGTCATTTTTGATATAAAAGCATCCTGTTCTTTCTTCTGTTTGGTCAATTTTTCCTTTTTGATGCTTGGTATGCTTGGATATTATGTTACGTTGAGTTCTTTCAATCCATCCTCCTCTAGGGGTGTAAATTTGGATCGAGGTTTGGGATGACTTTGTACGGTAAAAGCTTAATACTAAGAAGTTCAACTTGGGATCCTAATGGAAATGAATCTGAGTCCGACTATTGTCCCAAATTCAAACATGTTGCAATGGAAATATCTAGGTATGTTCAGAACTTGATACTAAGTAACTCAACTTATTATTCACATGAAATTAACTCCTACAATCCGTTCTCAATCCAAGCAAGTTGCAAGTCGTTCTGAGCTTAACACTGGATAGCTCAACTTATCATCCAGGTGACATTAACTATAATAGCCAATTCTCAATTCAAGTATGTTGAAATGAAATGACGGGGTACTTTCAGAATTTGATACTAAGTAGCTCAACTTATGATCAACATGAAACTAACTCCAAAACCAATGCTCAAGAAAATTATTTGTTTGTATCATGAAGGTGTTTGTCGAATACAGTGGTCCACTCCCGTCCCACCTGACCACCCAAAAGATGTTGCCTAGCTTTCAAGTTACAAAACAATCAAACTAGAACAATTTCAAAATCCGTCCAACCTACCAATTTTAATCGAAAAAAAATAATAATTCGTGTAATCAGAATGATTTAGAATCTGAATTCTGAAACTAACAATCCAATATATTACTAGTTTTAACATTAACATAGAAAAATAATGATGAACTCTCGGAGTAAAATCTATTTATATTTTCAATTAAATCTTTGATAAGCAGTCTTCAGCTTTGATAACAAACCAAAATATTACACATACTAGCCAAAAATATAACAGAGCCATTTCGTGATTTTCATCATCAAGTTGGTCGAAATCGTCTCCGATTAAGAGATGCAAATGGGATGTAAATTACATTTCTAGCAAAAAAAAAAAAGTTGTAAATTACATGTTTTTTTTACATCTTCGTAGGGAACCAATTTCACCCAAATATTGATATCAATCCTTAAAATCTTGATATGAGACATGTAACTATTTATCTATTATATTAATTTACATTACATTTTGAGTTTTTATATTAATTTGCACATTTTTAATATTTCAATTTTTTGTTTTCTTAAAAAAAAAAATTGAGTTTTTAGGTCGATTTGTTTGTAATATATATATATATACAGACATACACACACACATAAGTATAAATGTTATCCCCAGGACATATCTTCCAGTGGCAAATGAGAGGAGAGGGTAGGAAACTTGCTCAGTACAGTCAAGTGCAAGGTTCGAATCTTGAAAAAATGGATTTGAACCATGTGGCAAGCTGGAATCACCATCATTCGTGTGAATTACAAATGTCCTCCACCCTAGATCTGGGAGGCACAACCTACTATTTACCTCTCGAATTAATGGTCCAAAGCAAGGTCAGTTCTTACCCTGATGGTGCGGGTTACACCTTTTTCATAAATATAAATGTTATAATTTGAATCTATCCATTAGAGCAAATTCTGATTTAGATCTACCAAATGTAATGGAAATGCAAGAGTCATTTTGAAGGTGTTAATTTATATCTATTTTTGCATTACTATTGGAGATGCGTTTAGCACTTTAGCTCCCACTTCCCAACCCATCCAACCAAAAAAATAATAATAATAAACAGGAAGGAAATAAAAAGAAAGAATGGGGGTGGCAGGCTGGCAGCTTTCTTTCTTAAAGTGTTCCTCTTTTCAATCAATTACAAAAAAATTTCAAATGGCCGTTTAGATAATAGTGGCAATTTCTGCCCAAAATGCTGAATGTGCATTTGTGGGTAAAGAATTTAGTCATGTCACATTACAATTCTATTCAATCATTCACACTTGGTGCAAATTAATTTTAGTGAAAGTTAAAGAATTAATTTCAACTATATAAAATGATACTTACAATTTTTCAATCACTCAATTCATTAAATTTTTATCAAATTTACTAAAAATTTGATTTTAATATTTATTAAAGGGGTTTCAACCACTCTATCACCATATTAAAAAATAAAAAATTATTCATCTTTCTCTATTACCTAAACCATGGCCGTAAAAATAATGATTAAAGAGGTGCGTCCACAATTTCTCTATTATCCATCTGTTTGAAAGAATTATTATTATTATTATTATTATTATTTATTTATTTATTTTTGTTTAAAAACACGTTTTTTTATGTTTTTTTTAGGTAAAATGTGTTGTTGAAAAATGGAGAGAGAAAATGTGTGTGTTTAAAAAGTGATTTGAGAAATTGTGTAGGAAAAAACATGTTTGCCAAACGGAGGCTTAGATATAAGAAGCCATTTTTCTTAAATCTTTATATTTGTTTACAAAATTCATAAGTTTATAAGGATATAAATAGGGATGGAAAAATGAACTGTAAAAATCGTGACCTGAGGAGCCCCGTCCCCATTAGGGGCAGAATCGCCCCGCCTAAATGGGTCTGTGGGACGAATACAGGGCAAAAAAGCTTTGCCCAGATCTCAACGGGGTAGAGACGATTTTCTCCTACCCCGCCCCCTTCTCCAATTTAAAAAAAAAAATGAGGCATGCTTGACTAATTAATAAATTAATGCTGTTTGGAAATTAACGAATCCTTCATTATTTTAATTCTCAATCTTTATTTTATTCTGCATTTCCTCCATTAGTGAATGGTAAGACAAAATTGTTCATTCGGTGGAATGACTTCGAACATAAAAATGAATTATGAAAGCAAAAGGCAGACAAGAAAAATTGCAATGTAGATAGCTAATTACTTTCTTCGAGCAATTTTATTGATGCAAACAACAGTGTATAATGACAACAACCAATTTTACCACACTAAGTAGGAACCCTTTTGTGTGTGTGTGAAGCTCATGATTTGGTTTTGATTCAAAATAGTTTAGTTTTATGAAACTTGTCATGTCCCGCTAATATAAATGGTTCACTAAATGGGGGCGATTTGTAAACCCTCCCTGTCCTACGCTTTGCCCCACTTTGACTCGCCCCGCCTTTAAACGGGGCAAATTATCCGAGACGAGGCGGTGTGTGGGGCACATCACCCAGACCCACCCCGTTGCCATCCCTAGATATAAAGGAGTTAATTGTTCCAATAATCACTGAACTTATGTTTACGTCATCGAATAATGACTGAATTTTAAAGTGTCGAGTCTTGGTTACTAAACTTATTAGTTATTTGTCTCAATAATTATTGAACTATGTTTACGTCTTTGACTGGTCATTGAACTTTAAAATGTTGATTTTTGGTTACTAAACTTATTGATTAATTGTCCAAATAGTTACTGAACTTATGTATCTATCCTCGACTGATAACTAAAATTTAAAATGTCGAGTTTTAATAACTAAACTTATCAAAATGATGGACATTACTCATTGACTTAACTTTCGTAATAGAATTGACGATGTGACAGATCGAATATACATGTGGCATCATGTCACCTTCAACCGACCAATTACTAAACATCAAAGTGCAACATAATAAATCTTTAAAAATGTCATCAATTAGTCACTAAACTTTTAAAAATGTCTTCGATTGTTTACTAAATTTTAATTTGATCGTGTTTAGGTCCCAAACTTGTAAAGATGACACGACTGGCCTAAAAATTTATAAACGCTCTTTCAAATTATTAGTTGCATACAAGCAATCAACAGTCAAAAATATTTTTTTTAAAAAATAGTGACTAATTGAAAACGTTCTTAGCAATTTGATGTGGTGTAATTGGTCGATTAAAGGTAACGAGCACCATATGCACATTTCGTCTATCACATTGTCAATTTTGTTATAAAAGTTAAGTCAATTACTAACATTCACAATTTTGATAAGTTCAGTGACCAGTCAAGGACATATACATAAGTTAAGTGATTATTGAGACAATTAACCCATAAGTTTAGTGATCAAAACTCTACATTTTAAACTTCAGTGATCAGTTGAAAACGTAAGTATAAGTTCTGTTGAGACCAAGCCCAAAAAGGAGTACAGTGATCCACCAGCGAAGGTCCAATAGAAGCCCAATAGACCTTGGCTCATGGCTAAAGCTTAAGATGTCTTCTTAGATCAATTGTCGAGGTGGTACAACACGTGAACTCTTTTAGCCGAACTGGTTTATGACTAGTCGAGGTGTTTTATGTTTAGATGGAGGACCTCCTTAATAACAGCCCGGATGAGCGATGGGACAAATACTGTCAAAAAGTAAGATCCGCTTCTCCAAAAGTTAGGGTAAATACATGTGTAAAGTCCGTTACATGTCGCGATCCAATACAACAAATTCCTCTATAAATAGAGCACTCATCCCGCACTCATCCCGCTTTGTAAAGGGTTAGCAATTTGATACTCTTAACTAAATATTTTACTCTCACTCCCTTTTCTCTCTTTTACACATTTATATTTCCCGCACCCAATTTATATCTGTTTGAAATGGACTCTGACTTTGGCATTGGAGTGCAAACGGGAGCCACCTCGGCCTCCTTTGCAAACTGATTGTTTGTCACAATGCGCAGGAGATCCACGTGTTCAAGAGGGAGAAACTGAGACGTGTTGGTCCAAGGTTCAGTCGGATTTTGTAGTCAACAAGTTCAGTTATCAAAACTCAATACTTTAAAGTTCAGTGATCAATCGATGGCCTAGACATAAATTCAATGATCATTAAGACAATTATCTCGGATATAAAGTGATTATCTATTCATCTACTTGATTATATATATGCACACGACAAAGATCCCTTCATCATGATATTGTTAATGGGATTGTGGCCAAAAACATCATTAATCTACCCACTAACCTTGAGATTCCCAAATTGTTCTTTTAAATAAAAGCATTTGGGAACGTTATTGAATGGCTAAGCACAGGGAATATTGGATTCCTCTGTCTCTTCCCATTATTAAACACATGTATACATATACACATACTAATAAATCTGACTATTTTCTTGTTTGAAGCTAAACAAATTCCATTAAATAAAGTTCACAGAGATAGTGACAAGATTATTCCAATGTACATATTTCCATTTCCAAGCTACAAAATAGCCAGCAACCACTGACTGGCCCCATTAAGACTTTATTTATTTATTTATATATTTTTTTAACATGGGGAGCATAGAGGAGGATAGGAATTGTTGGGGAAGGGATGAGATTCGAACTCTGAACAGGATAAGGGATACTCGAACATCCCGACCACTTAGGACAACTTCCGAAACCCCACTAAGACTTATGGTTAATGCACATGTTAAGGCTTAACATAAAATCGAATTCGGCCTGCACGTAAAGGAGTGTATTTAGACGAGCTAGTTCAAAACAGTAGAAATTTGCCACATGTATATTCAGACTAAGACATGATTTTACTCAAATCTACACCTAGGATATTTCCTCAATTTTCTAACCTTTGGATTTTGTCCATATTCTGTTAAATTCTAGCTTCTAGATATCCTTTTCTTGATAAGCTCCTGCCCGTGACAGGAATATTACTTCTCTTTATACAACATAAAGGACTCAATAATTTTTTCCTGGACTCACAGACTAGGAAAATGAGTTCTAGGAATAGAAAGCAACAATGAAGTTTTCATCTGGGCATTATTGCATTACAGAAAATTCATTGAAAAACTTGTCCACAGAGTAGTTTCATCAATAGCAATAATCAAGATTTTGTGTCCGTACTTCTTGATATCAATGAAAATGAGAGGAGGAAGAGAATCTGTCTTCTGCATTATCACATTTCTTTGCTGTTGGAGCTCTGCAATCGGTTTGCTCTCCCCGAAAGGCGTAAACTTTGAAGGTAAAACTGATTTCACATTTTATACAATCTTATTAACTTCAGCATTATCACATTTTTTTTTTTTAAAAAAAAAATCAGTGGAAGCTTTAATGGGCATAAGAGCTGGTTTGAAGGATCCTCGTGGGGTTCTTGATAATTGGGATGGGAGTGCTGTTGATCCATGTAGTTGGACTATGGTCACTTGTTCTTCTGAGAGTCTGGTTATTGGCCTGTAAGTCTTCTGCCTAAGCAAAACAATTTTCTTTTCTGTACTGTAATATGATATACAGAAGCCCACAAATCAGGTTCTAGGAAAACTATAAAAGAGACTTATGGAGTTAATAGATTATGTTGTGCTGCAGAGGATCTCCCAGTCAAAGTTTATCTGGAATTCTTTCTCCAAGCATAGGAAATTTGACGAATCTTCAAATCATGTAAGTAGAAAATGTAGATAATTTGTTAAGTTGTTTCTTTTTTTTATTTTTTTTATTTTTTGAAGTAACTTGTAGAGATTTTGGCAGACTTTTGCAGAACAATAACATTACTGGATCAATCCCAACAGAGATAGGAAGGCTCTCAAAGCTTAAAACACTTGATCTTTCGAGTAATTTCTTGACTGGTAGAATTCCTCCTTCTTTGGTCCAACTGAACAGCCTTCAATACATGTAAGGACTATATCTTGAACTGAGGAATCGAGCCCGTTTGGTCCCAACCCTATTTTCATGTTTTTGAGGAATTTTGTGTTTTTGAAAGAATTGTGTGGTTGAAAAATGTGCAAAGTGGTGGTCCTATAGAAATATGTGGTTGAAAATGAACTTGAGGGAAAAATGGTTGGGACCAAACGGGCCATTAGAACTGGTTTTGATTGAAAATCAGTTCATAATCCTCACTGTTAAACACATATATTCATATGTTTATCTCATCTCATATGGGTATTTTCATTGCATTAGGAGGCTTAACAATAACAGTCTATATGGAGAGATTCCAATTGCATTAGCCAACATGACACAACTTTCTCTTGTGTAATTCTCTTTCGCCTCTTAATCGACTACTCTGGACGCTTTTTGTACCGATAATATATTGAAAGTTCTTATGTTTCTTTATTCAGGGATTTGTCTTACAATAACTTGAGTGGCCCTGTACCTCATTTTCCTTATAAGACATTCAAGTAAGCCACTTACCAAATCTAGACGCGTTTCTTAAAGAAACTTAGATTGCCGAGAACTTCTTTTATTTAAATTTCATTGCAGCATTTTTGGAAATCCTTCAATATGTGCTGCGGGGTCGGAGAACAAGTGTGCCGGAATAACAATGATGCCTATGTCTATGACCTTGAACACTTCAGGTAATGGTATATGTAACCTCAAATGATTTCTCCTAAAATATGTTTATTTGAACTTCTATAGATAATTTCTATGTTTGTCCTTGTCTTAATTTCCATGTTTCCTGTAGATGTTCTTCATTCTGGGAAATCAAAAGGTCACAAGCTTACTCTTGCGCTCGTTTCAAGCCTCGCTTGCATCTGTTTATTTATACTAGGATTTGGGCTGTTTCTGTGGACTAGACACAGAAATAAGAAACATAATTCCTTTGGTGTTAAAGGTTTATTTGGCTAGTTCATTTCTTTAACTATGATTTCTCTAGTTTTTCCTTTTCTTTAACAATCTATTACTTCAAAACTACAGATGGACAACACGAGGAAGTTTCGCTGGGAAATCTAAGGATTTTCCAGTTTAGGGAACTTCAGACAGCAACCAACAACTTTAGCAGTAAAAACATTCTGGGAAAGGGTGGATTCGGACATGTCTACAAGGGGTATTTACGAGATGGAACTGCTGTGGCTGTAAAAAGGCTGAAAGATGGTATCGCCGTTGGAGGAGAAAGACAATTCCAGACAGAAGTCGAGATGATCAGTCTAGCTGTTCATCGGAACCTCCTTAGGCTATACGGATTCTGTATGACTCCAACAGAAAAGCTGTTGGTTTACCCTTACATGTCCAATGGAAGCGTTGCTTCTCGTCTCAAAGGTACAGGTATTCTAGGACATCTTGTTACTCCATAGACTTTTTTCATAATCTTTAAATTACCAGAGGATTAGACAGTACTAAACAGTATTATCCCGTTTAACTTGAACAGCGAAACCAGTCCTAGACTGGGGCACGAGAAAAGGAATAGCCTTAGGTGCTGCTCGGGGATTGTTATATCTCCACGAACAATGTGATCCAAAGATAATCCACAGAGATGTTAAGGCTGCAAATATACTCCTTGACGACTACTGTGAAGCAGTAGTCGGAGATTTTGGGCTAGCAAAGCTTATGGATCATCAGGATTCGCACGTTTCAACTGCTGTACGCGGCACAGTGGGGCATATAGCCCCAGAATATCTCTCCACTGGCCAGTCCTCTGAGAAGACAGACGTATTCGGATTTGGGATCCTTCTACTTGAACTGATCACTGGACAAAGAGCACTAGAATTTGGCAAAGCAGCTAACCAAAAAGGCGCAATGCTTGATTGGGTGAGCACACAACCTCGTATTCACTTAACAAATTCGATCATGTTCTTTTCTTACTTTTAAGGATGTCTGAAATATGCATCAGGTGAAGAAGCTTCATCAAGAGAAGAAACTTGACACGTTTGTCGATAAAGATTTGAAGAACAACTATGATAGGATTGAGCTAGAGGAAATGGTTCAAGTGGCACTTTTATGCACACAATATGTTCCGAGGAATAGGCCAAAAATGTCTGAAGTTGTACGTATGCTAGAAGGAGATGGGCTTGCAGAAAGATGGGAAGTTTCTCAAAGATTAGACACAAACAAGTATAAAACCAGAGAGCTGTCATCGTCAGAACGATTCTCGGACTTGACTGATGATTCTTCATTGCTTGTACATGCCATAGAACTCTCTGGTCCGAGGTGAATCAACATTTAACACAGACAACAAAGTTAAATTTATGAAAGGGGAAGTTCATAGCAAAGGCTACAAAGGGCTTTGATTTTTTTTATTTATTTTTTGTTTAGTTTCTGAAGTACATAAAGTTCTTTGGAGGAATTAGCTATTTGTTTAGATACACTAGTATATGATCGCACGAATGACATTATCATTATGTTTGCTTGAAGTGAAAAGAACAATGAACAAAGTGACATTATAAATTAATGAACACAAAGAAATATAATTGGATATTAATAATCAATTTTTAAATTTGGTTGGTTGACAAAATCAAACTTAAGTAAAACTTCTTTAAAAACAACATTTGTAGTGAAACTTGTTGGGTGTCCATTCTCATCAAAAATTAGTATCTTCAATCAATATGACTTATAACTCTAGACATTGTTACATATAGTTGTCCATCGCTAAATACTGGTCTTTTCAAATAAAGTCCAATATCATTTGTACGATGCACAATATTAGATATATACAAAATATTTGAGTAAAACATAAAAAATTAAATTCTAAAATAAGGAATATCCTTCATAGATCTGTACATATTTGTGAAGCATAAATTAAAAATGACAAACTATTTCAAATTCACAAAACCTAGAAACCAAAACTAATGTTCATCGAACGTCACTATCTGAATGTATTTATCTAGTGGGTTTTCTCTTGCAATCCATGAATTCAGATATGCAATGTTTCCCAAATGTATATCACATGTTCCCCTTAAAAAAAAAAAAAAAAAAAAAAAAAAAAAAAAAAAAAAAAAAAAAAAAAAAAAAAAACCCTATTTCAATAAAGATACATCTTACCTTAAGAAATTGAAGATCCCCATTCAATTCTTCAACATGAACCATTTCTCTTGTTCTTACAACTAATATTAAACAAAGAAAGAATGGAAAACTAATAAACAAAACAAATTGTATTCTTTTACTTGAAAATGCGTTTTAAATTATTTTGTATCAGTATATGTTAATTTGGTAATCCGTTTGCATTAAAATAAATTCACATGTATTCAACCAATTAATTCGTTTTTCACTGGTCAATTTTTTTATTTTATTGTGTCAAATTCAAATTATATTTTATTGTTAGACTTAATTTTAGACTTTGTAAATTAATAATTGTTTCGTATCTCGTAGTTTAAATTGATTTGAAAATCAAACATCGAAAATTTAAATAAGGTCATGTCAATAATTAATAAAGCAAATTAGAGTTTGAGAAACTTAATAATGTAGATAAATCAAAAACGATAACCCAGATAATTTAAAATTTACAAACCAATAGTCTAGGCCCTGTTTGGTAATTGATATCAATTTTTTAGTAGATTGTGATAAAGTTGATGAGATTTGTGGTTGAAAAGTTGTGAGTCACATAAAATAGGATTAAAATTAATTGTTGAATTTAATTTGAGATAATAATAAAATTTTAAACGGAACTACTTTTTAACCACACACATTTTCTCTATCCAATTTTTAACCACATATTTTTTTGCTACATTAACCACGTATTTTACTTAGAAAACTCAAAGAATCAATTCAAACTTATTATAATAGCCGCCGAACAGGGCATAATACATTAATACTTAAAAAAAAAACTAAAAACTAAACTATATAACAATAATAACATATTATTACTGTTTTGTTTTGCTTATATTTTATACTCTTCAAGCCTCCTATTTTGTACCATTAATTAAAAATCTCATTTGTTTAAAACTCGTTTTCATCCACACAATCTATCAATAAATTAATCAACACAAACTAAAAAAGATTCATTACTTTTTATCTCACATTCTCCAAAAATTTACTATTACACGGATCTTGCAATTTTTATGATATGCCAATAGGACAACGTTGAAGGTCAATAAATCATACCAACAATTCTAGACCATATAATCTTTAGGCAATTTTAAAAATTGATATTATATTTGTTAATGTCATAAAAATATAATATTATATTACAATAACTATTAAAGTTTTACAAATAATATAACTAATTCAAATTATAATAATTTCTTTGAATAATAAAAGCCAACTTATATCTTTGAATAATAAAAGACTGTTAATTTCAATATTTTTTATTAGGTATTATTAATTTATCGAAACTGTAAATTTAGTAGTTTATTTAATGACATAGCATGTTTGATGTAATACTTACATTTACAATAATTATTAAAATCTTACAAACGATATGACTAATTCAAATTGTAATATCTTCTTTGAATACTAAAAGTCAATTTATATAGTTAAAAAAGAAATGATTGTTAATTTTAATGATTTTTATCAGCTCTTATTAATTTCAAAGAAAATACAAATTTAGTAGTTTATTTAATGTTATATTATGTTTGATGAAATATTATGGATATGCCACAATAATTTTTTTTACTTCTACTCTAGGCATCATTATTACTTTTAGAGTCTGCCATTTTCTATAACATTTTTGAAACATATGGAAAAAAAACTGGGGACCCCCGTCAAAGGAGAAAAACAAAAATTTCAGAAAGTGCCGCTACTTTACTATAGACTCAGAAATGCACTGCTTTTTTATATTCATGTTGATGCACTTACTGAAAATACGCTCAAAATTTTTAATTTTCCTTCGTAGGCGAGATTCTTGGGTGAAGATCATCTAGTAGTAGTAATAGTAGTAGAAGAAAATGACACTGTAATTGACTGAAAGCAGGCACTAAGCTGCCATGCGTGTTGCCTACATGATAGCTAGGCAACTAGTTAAATTTTAATTTTTTTAAATTGAAATTGAAGTTATTGGACTGATTGAATCTGTAGATTTAACTGGACTTTAATTTGAAATTTGTATTACGTTTTT
The DNA here is from genome assembly GCA_963555705.1 of Ligustrum vulgare. Lineage (NCBI taxonomy): Eukaryota > Viridiplantae > Streptophyta > Magnoliopsida > Lamiales > Oleaceae > Ligustrum > Ligustrum vulgare. The sequence continues at coordinate 59,687,375 of OY743173.1, forward strand.
TGGTCTATAAATACATGTTAATTCTATTGAAAAATATTTTTTACATTTTGTATTTGTTTGGTGGTTGATTGAAAAATTTCTCTTGAAAAATATTTTCTTAGGTAATATCAATTAAATTACATGTGACTCATTTACCTTGGTGAGAAAAGTTTTTTGCGTCACATTTGATTATTTTTTGTTGGTGTTAATTAACTTTATTTTTTTCAGAAACATTACTATTATCGAGTACAAATTAGTGGAAAATAAAAAGAATACCAAAATGATTACAAATTATTGTATAAAAATAAAATTTGAAAAAATAATTATTCAGCTTTCGTTATTTAATGTAATCATCATTACAATTTATAAGCCTCTGTTTGTTAAAATTTTGGTGTTTAAAAACATGTTTTTTTATGTTTTTTAGGTAAGATGTGTGGTTGAAAAATAGAGAGAGAAAATATATGTGGTTAAAAGATGATTTGGAAAATTGTGTTGTTTAAAAACTTGTTTTTTTAACTTTTGCCAAACAGAGGCTAAATCGATTTATAAATAACACAAATATTTAGACTACTTTTTAGCCACAAATATTTTATTTATCAACTTTTTAATCACACATTTTATCTCCCAACATAAATAAACTACTTTATATTGCTAAAGTATTTTCAAGATAAATGAGTTAACTGTGCTTTAATTAATTGTAACTAAGAAAATATTTTTCAAAACAAAAATTTTAATCAAACACCAAACAAATAAAAAATGTAAAAAATATTTTTCATGATTTGACAACACGACCTTAAAAGGAGGAAAAAAAAAACACATACGTCAAAATAAAAAATATCTATAAAAAGGGCAAAAAAAAAAAAAAAGAAAAAATTAAGCGTCTGAAAGCGCTTTTTATAAACACTAGTTTCACACCCGTGCAATGCACGAACATATTATATTTACAAATATTAATGTACTGGAACAAAAGTATTGGAGAAAATTCAAAAAAAAATAAAATAAAAAATAACAACAATCAGTATCAATCTAAATAATAATAAGCATTTGATATTATAAATTTTGGAAAATCTCCTTAAACAATATTTGTTGTCATATTTGTTGAGTTCTCAGCGTCATCACAAATCAAGATCTTGAGACAAGCACGATTTGTAACTCTTGAAACTATTTCGTACAACTGTCCATGATTGAAAACTGATTTTTTTAGGAATAGTCCGATGTTCGAAAGTGATTGACATTGACTCTAATTGATAGTCATAGCGTTTGACACAATCATCGAAAATTGTCTTCTTTTGAACTTGAAATATAATATTGCATTCGCTAGAGTCAATGAAAGCCTTGGTACAAATACTTTGTCCACTTCATTGCCTCTGGAAATGATTATAATTTCTAACACACGATGATCAATAAATATAGAAAACATTATTAATTGAATCCAACTCAAAAAACATATTTTCTAAAATAAGACTATAATGGAGATTAAAAAGTTCTTTAAGGGTGTGTTTGATACGCATTATTTTTCATGAAAAATCTTATACTATTTTCGTTACGTTTGATCCTTTTTATTGTTGTTAATTGATTTTATTTTTTCTAAAAATTAACATTATTATTATCAAGTAAAATATGTGAAAAAATAAAATTTTTTTTTATTAAAATAGATAAAATTTACTTTATTTTTCATGAAAAATAATGTTAATCAAATATCAAAAATTGAAAAATTCTCTATTTTTTCCACCTAGAAAATTAAATCAATCAAACACATTAAACTTCTAATTAAAAGGTAAGCTCTCACCCTACACTTTGGGAGGCATAACATGCGATTTACATTCTTCACCAAGATCCAGAGCAGGGCAGGTGAGGGCCCCTAAGGTTGGGATTCAATCTTTCATTAAACTTTCAATTCCTAGGAATTCAATTCCCTGAAATTCATTTTCTTTTCACCCAAATTCCACCATCGCTATCAAACGCAGCCTAAGTATCATGATTTAAAATAAATGCACAATTACAAATTATACTAATACGAATAATTCATTAATAACCAACATAATTATCTATAAATCAAATTCTTGTAATTTGAATTACAGAATTTTCAAAATTAACTATTTAACTAACCCTTGTTTAAAATCAAATAAGTTCTATGTTTGGTAATACTGTTTGGTTTATAAATTGGTTTATTTATGATTCTAAGGTAAAAAGTAATGGTTGAAAATTGAAGAGAGAAAAATATGTGGTTAAAAAGTGATTTGAAAAATTGTGTAGTTTATAAATTGGTTTATAAACCTAAAATAGTACATTTACCAAACGGTAATTAAAAAAATAATGACTTTAAGAAAGATTACGTTTGGTTACACTGTAGCAATTATTAGTTAATTTATGTTTATGAGGTAACATGTCTGGTTAAAAGGTTGCGAGGTAAATTGTGTGGTTAAAAGAAATTTGAGAAATTGTGTTATTGCTTAATTGGTTTAAAATTGTAATAATTGCGCTAAACAATATAGACAAAAAATTAGATGGAAAAAGAAATTAACATGATTGCCAACCCTATAAAACCTAAGGGATCGTTCTTTTTGTGTTTTGATTTTGAATTTTGGATTTTGATTATTTGTTTTGGAATTGCTGAAAACATTCCGAACCAAAAAGGACGTTGGAAACTTCGTTGCAGAAATTGCCTGCAACCATTTCACTGAGCAAGATTTTTGCTACCGTCGATCACCACCCCCCCCCCCCCCCCCACTCATTATGGAACTAATCACCAAGGTTGGCCCCCTCATTATGGAATCGATTACCAATTTTCTCATAGTTTCATTCCACCGAGTTCTTCGATCCTGCCACCACTAGTACCAACTGCACCAATTTCTTCAGTCTTGCCAGCTGCACCGAGTTTAGCACAAGCATATTCTAGTAAGTTAAGTTATGTTGATTTCAGGTTTTTGATTTTTTTTTAATATAACAATGTAGGTTGAAACTTGAGAATCCTAAATTTTTGAATGGATTTGTATTTGAATATTTAAATATTTTCTCTGGGGCCTGGACTTTTTTAGTTTGATGCTGTGTTAGGAGTTATGCCAGTCATGGAGAGGAGTGATTGAATCATGTGGAAGTCTTGTTGCAGTCATAAAACTCCATAAACATTATGAATAAAATCAGGGAAGGATTGGGGATGGGAATCTCTCATAATCCGTTATTAAAATTTTTTTATTTTGTAATAAAAAATGTAAATATCCACTTTTTTTTTTTTTTTTTTTTAAAACTATGGTGTATAATTCAGTCTTGACATTTATTTGCTTTTCACGATAGTTATTATTGTCCGATATCTTCTTTATGTTATAGAAAACCTTTTGCAAGAATATGCGCAAATGGAAGGGCTTAGCTTGCCCGTTTATTCTTCTGAATCTATGGGCCTTCTTCTAGCCCCCAGGATAAAGTTGAGGGTCACCTTCAATGGAATAACATATGAAGGGGAGGTAGCGAAAAGTAAGAAGCAAGCCGAAATGAATGCTGCTGTAGTAGCTTATTGTAGTGCCCCGAGTTCTAACTACCCAGTTCACCACGTCATTTTTTGTTCTAAACTTTAAAATAATATTCTAGCGGAAAAAATAACTGAAATTCATTTTTGGCAACATTAAATAAACTGTAATGGTCGATAAAACTCGAAAACATTTATGAAACAATTCAAAATAAAGAATCGAGCCATTACTAATACAAAACATTCGGGAATGCCATAATTTCTCAAATAATTGAAAATCTCAAAAATAGCCAAAGTTTAGAAATATGGATCATCAAAATAAGATTCTCAATTATTTAACGATTATTGCCACAATCATCCTTCACTTGTCACTCTCTCTGAAATCTGCAAATATTGTTAAAATAGACATGAGCATTTCATAGAAATACTCAGTAGATTCATCGCCAATTAATTAATCTACATTATAATTGAACACATAAATGCAGGCTCTTTAAAAATCATAGGGTGTAGGTTGTTCTTCTCGTACATTAAAGCACATGGCTTCTCTTTGAAAAATTATAGGCTCTTTAAAATCATCGGGTATGTGTTGCTTTTTCTTCTCGTGCACATAATGCATATAAGTTATGCATAACATCATCATTTATCTTGCAAGACATTCTATTCTTTCTTTCTCATGCATAAAAACATATAAGTTATGACAAGTATAACAACATAAATATTTCACAAGAAATATATTCTCATCTCATTTCATGAAATAAATTTCACATAAATCACGTAACATACACATTCATATGCTGTGATGACCCGAATTCTCGAACATTCGAGTGCCACTAAAAGTGACTCATATCATATTATCGAGACTTAAATAGAAATGTAAAATTATTCAAAAGAATAATTAGAATCCCATAATTTTATTTGTGAATAAAAATAGAACATAATTTTCTTACATAAAGTTCAACATAATTATCTCATCAATCTTAACCACTTTTGCCACTTCCATGTTGACCGCCTCGAACCTTCAATTATCTGAAAATGGTAAATATCGTGGAGTGAGATTTATAAAATCTCAGTAAGTATACCAAGCATAAATTTTCTTTTGAAAGCATATGGATCATTTTCATCATAACATAGGATAGGATCGAAATACTCATAAACATAGGGAGACACAAGAATTTTACCGAACTTAAATGGCAAGAATTCTTATGTGTAGCGCTACTAAACTCCGGTCCCCTTAGCATAATCATAAACATATCATATGGAACCCATAACAATCTTGTGAGATTGATTTCATAGCAATGATCCAAACATTTTCATAAAAACATAAGATATACTTACTTTTCATAAAAACATAAGGTGTATTTACCTTTCATAAAAACATACTTACTTTTCATAAAAACATAAGATATATTTACTTGTCATAAAAACATACTTACTTTTCATAAAAACATAAGGTGTATTTACCTTTCATAAAAACATACTTACTTTTCATAAAAACATAAGATATACTTACTTGTCATAAAAACATAAGGTGTATTTACCTTTCATAAAAACATACTTACTTTTCATAAAAACATAAGATATATTTACTTGTCATAAAAACATACTTACTTTTCATAAAAACATAAGGTGTATTTACCTTTCATAAAAACATACTTACTTTTCATAAAAACATAAGATATACTTACTTGTCATAAAAACATACTTACTTTTCATAAAAACATAAGGTGTATTTACCTTTCATAAAAACATACTTACTTTTCATAAAAACATAAGATATACTTACTTGTCATAAAAACATACTTACTTTTCATAAAAACATAAGGTGTATTTACCTTTCATAAAAACATACTTACTTTTCATAAAAACATAAGGTGTATTTACCTTTCATAAAAACATACTTACTTTTCATAAAAACATAAGATATACTTACCTTTTAAAAGATTAAAATGAAGTGTAGTAGTAAATGGACCAAAACTTTCTTGACCACCTTGAATTTCTCTTACTTGTGGATTTTGTCAAGAGATTGGAAATAAGTGTATATGTGTAGAGTTGTGTGTAAAAGAGATGGGTTTAAATAGATGTATAAAGTTGGCATATTGTAAACATAATCATTCAATTCTATTAATTTTAACACATCCTTTTCTTAAAGTAAAGCACCATTCATATACTTTTCCATATTTATACAAATATTATGCTCTTCATGATTACATATAATGGAGTCTTATCAACCATTCATATACTTTTCCATATTTATACAAATATTATGCTCTTCATGATTACATATAATGGAGTCTTATCAACCATTCATATACTTTTCCATATTTATACAAATATTATGCTCTTCATGATTACATATAATGGAATCTTATCAACCATTCATATACTTTTCCATATTTATACAAATATTATGCTCTTCATGATTACATATAATGGAGTCTATAATTCATTCATATACTTTTCCATATTTATACAAATATTATGCTCTTCATGATTACATATAATGGAGTATATAATTCATTCATATACTTTTCCATATTTATACAAATATTATGCTCTTCATGATTACATATAATGGAGTATATAATTCATTCATATACTTTTCCATATTTATTAAATTAAGATTCTCATAATTATTATATATAATGGAACCTCTCATGCTTGCATATATTTTCTTAATTTTAATAATAAAAATAATTTTTGTATAAATAAATATTGGGATAACATTGAATTAAGTACTTGGACTTAATATACTTTAAATCAAGAGAATGGAGATATTTTTAGAAATTCGGAATTTAATTTAAAATCGAACGATCTCGATTATTTCTTGACTTGGCTATACGAATACGTCGTTGCGTTAACTTAATAAAAATGGGTGAAATAGTAGCGACACGATTTTCTATTAAAATAATTATTAATCGCGTAAAAATTCTTGGTCGCTACAAACTTACCCCCTTAAAATAATTTCGTCCTCGAAATTAAACTTACTTGATCTTATGATTTCTGAACACTTAATCAGAATCTCTTCTTCTTCTTCTTCTTATGTAGCATCATCGCTACCATATTTAACCCAACCATATTTAACCCACTGGACTTTGACTAAATGCATCAATTTGTTTTCTTAAGACATGAACTTTTCTATCAATAATAGACATATGTCTACTCATAAATTCTTCTGAATCAAAATGAAAATTCCCAATCGTATGTGATATTTCATCATATCTTGTAGTACTCATGTAACCTGTCACTTATCATCGTATCATGTAACCTCAAATATTCGTATTAATATCTCTAAAATTTCAATAAATCTTTACTAACATATCATACCATAATAATTTGTCATTTCTTCTTATCACCAAATATCCCAAAATAATTAAAACGATTACCTGAATATTCTCTATGTAATATACCCAAACATGTTATTCACATATCAACATAATCATCAGTTTATCTTTCCAATATTTGTAACCCAAAATTTCTGCAAAATTCAATAAACAAATATCTTCCAAATAATTAAAATTCTTAACTCAAATATCATAACATTTCCCGTAAGGTATTCCTTTCACTTGCACAAACTTATTAATCCTGATTCAATACAGTCCTTATTTCACTTTCACGTATCCCCGTATTATTTCTATACCTTGATTATTATATCAAAATATCAGTACCCAAAATCCAAGAAAATATTCCATATCTCAAATCCCGTCATCATCAAATCTTCCTTTTATCAAGAAAGTAAACGGCGCATAACTCTTGTTCCCTCTTTTCCAATATTCTATTCCGCGCTTTCTTGCTGGAATCAATATCACGCGGATTTCCTCCGATCCTTAATGCTTTTAAATAGTTCATGCTGGGAAGAGGTTAGATCCATCAAAACATGGATATCATTCTTACAAACATTCGCAAGTATTATTCCAGTCTTCCAATGAATGATCTGAGGAAAATTTATCGAATAAGACTCGAAAGATTGAGGTTGCTGATGGCTCATGGTGTTTCAGAAGATGTTCGCTGGTTGATCGAAGCAAAGGTTCGACTATCTGGTGAATTACCTATGACATTTCCAAAGCACATGCCTGGTTTAGGCAAAAGCACCTTCGCAAAGAAACGAAGAGCAAAAAGGCTGAATGGTTGCTACAAATGTGCTCGTTGGAACTGTGATACTCGTTGCAAAACAGTAGGATATTCTTCTACTAATCGGGATGATAAAATCAAATTCATAAAGGGTGGACTGAGTAAGGAGTCTTTGGATGATATTCGACTGACTCTTGAGACGCACCCAAGTGGTTATGTGCAACGTGAACTTTTCTCCTTATACGCTCAGTTTAACGGGGACAAAAATCGTTATAGTCTCCAAAATATAATAGCAAAAGATCCTGTTTGCCAGTCTGTTTTACAAAATGAGGCTTCTGGCAGTTCATCAATGATATAAGGTAAATCTCTTGATACACATTTAAAATATTTTGCTGTTTTCTTTCACGCGTTTTGGAAATAAAATATATTTTCCTTTCTCGAGTTTTGATAAAGCTGGAAATAAATATATTTTCCTTTCTCGAGGTTTGATAAAGCTGGAAATAAATCACCGAAAGGTGATATCTTTGGTAAAAAGTCAAAAGCTGGGCGATTTTGTCAAAAGTAAATCTTTACTTTTTCAGAATCAATGAAAAACAGTAAGTTTTTCCGGCTTTAAATAGCCAAACATATTTCATAGTTCAGGCATCCCAAAATCACATCTTCTTCGTAAGTTTTCTCTTCTATACTATCAAAGATGGAAGCACCAAAACTTCGACAGATCAAAACTATTTGTGTATTTTGTGGATCAAAAGTGGGGAAAGGCTTCAGTTATCTAGAAGCGGCCGTAGATCTTGGAAAGAAACTGGGGGAAAAAGGTATCACTCTTGTGTATGGGGGTGGTAGCAGTGGTCTAATGGGTTGTGTTTCCCAATCTGCTCTTGCAGAGAAATCAAAAGTAATCGGTGTCATACCTGTCCCTTTGGTAGATGTTGCAGGAAAAACACGAGGGCATGAAGTTCAAACCTTATCCATCCATGAACGCATAACTTGTATGCTATATGGTTCTGATGCCTTTATAGCCCTGCCCGGAGGTTTTGGTACCTTAGAAGAAATCTTTAACATTACCTCGTGGGCTCAACTAGATCTCCATACTAAGCCTATTGGGCTTCTGAATGTTAACAATTTCTTTGATGGCTTGTTAACATTTCTTGATTATGCTGTGGAACAGGGATTCATCTCTCCATTTTCCAGAAGACTCCTTATTTCTGCTCCTACTATTGATGAACTACTGGATAAGCTGCAGTCATATATCTCAATACAAGATCCAGCAGGGGTTAAGATAGATTGGTCGCAAGGAAGGGGAATCAAGCGAAAATGGAGTCCGGTTAATGTAAACTTAACTTTATGAATCTTAGAATAGGTGGGGGTAGAGTACGGAGTATTCTTACTCTCGAGACACCCCTCTAATTTCCTAGGATTTTCCTTAATGTTTAAATCTTGTGTGTACCTCAAAGGTTCCAGGTGGTAGATTACGGAGTATTCTTACTCTCAAAACACACCTTTTTGAAGGTTTCTTTATTTCCTCAAAAGGTCAGAGGTGGTAGGATACGGCTACTCCGGAAACACATCTCTCAATTTGAGGAATTTCCCATGTTGCTTTCTTTTGCTTTTGCGTGTTTTCATGTATTTCCTTTCTAGGGTGACTCTTGTGTGTTCTCATTTTGAGAAAATAATAATATCTCTGTTATCATCTACTAAATCTCGTTTGTGATGTAAATGAACTTGTATGTCTAACTTCAATTCTCTTAGTGATTGCATACCATACTATGCTCTTAACTCCAAACGATAAAATTCTAGGCAGAGTTTTCCTTTGAAATTTGGACTTATCCAAATCGTAAGCATACTTCATAACTCACAATAATAACTAATTGTACATTTGATCACAATTTCATCAAACTTCAATATCATCATAAATATTCCAGAAAATCAATTCATAATTCCTCAACATAGAAATTTCAAATCATAATTTCTAATATCACCATATCAAGTCCTTATTTCTCAATAATTAAGAGCCTAAACTTTAAATCTCCAACTTCATAATTCTTCTCATAAAAATCTCAATAAAATCATATCACTTATAATCTCAACATCTCATCATAACTTCATAAAACTGACTTTCTATTTCTCGTTTAATCTAAACGATGAATAATTCGAAAATATTATCTAGTCCTTTCTGTTGACTTCTCATACTTAGTGCCATGTCTAAAATCAATTATGCAAAGTCCATTTAGGGCTCATCATTTCTAAACTTGACGACAAAGATTATTTTGAAAATCATTCGTAAATCATATTTTTTTTTTTTTCAAAATTGAAACTTGAAGAGTGGTACCAATAATCATCCACAGTTTTTCCTTGCTTTTAAGCAAATGTAGTGATAAAGGGATAAATTATTGAACCGAAAATTGAAACTTGAAGAGGAAGTACTAATAACCATCCACAGTTTTTCCCTTGTTTTTACACAAAGGTAGTGATAAAGGGATAAATTATTGTACAATTCATTATCAATTTTGTTTGTTTAATATATTATTCCATATATTTTGGGCCAAAGTTACAACCCAACTTAATTTCTAATTGAGTCAATCTTACTAAGCTTAATATGAACCAAAATTCATATCAATATCCTCTATGTCTCATGATTCTACATTAAAATGAATAAATTAAAATTTAGGCTTCTATCAATTCATATCATACTCAACATGTATATTTCACTTAAAGATTCATAACATATGAATATTTCATACTTAACATGTCTTAATAAAATCGTAAATGACTTGCAAAGCATATAACATACCTGGTTCGAGGAGTCAATACGTGGAGAGTGACATAGTAGAGTGATGAGTTAAAATATTTAAAAAAAAAAATTATTATTAATCATTTCGCATCTTTACATAAGATTGGGCCTAATTAACCCAAATAAAATTTTATCGTCAAATCTTATTTTCCTTTAGTCCCCGAACTTCTAGAAATTTATCAAAGACATCAATATAAAAATCATATCACTAACTAATTATATTCCATAAAATTTTCAGAACATTACAAACTCCCTTGCTTAAAATGAATTTTGTCCTTGAAATTCGCACATCAAATTTCATCATACTTTTCAAAATCATAACCATACTTGACATGTGAAAATTCAATTTTTTTTTTTAATTGAATAGTGATTTCGTTCACTGTTCATCATGAATAGCACGTCGTTTTACTGTTCATGTGAATAGTGTTTTTTTTTTTTTTTTAAGAAATAAAATTTCAAAAATCTACAGAATCGTTTTTAAAACTCTTGGCTCTGATACCAACTGTGACGACCTGAATTCTCGAACATTCGAGTGCCACTAAAAGTGACTCATATCATATTATCGAGACTTAAATAGAAATGTAAAATTATTCAAAAGAATAATTAGAATCCCATAATTTTATTTGTGAATAAAAATAGAACATAATTTTCTTACATAAAGTTCAACATAATTATCTCATCAATCTTAACCACTTTTGCCACTTCCATGTTGACCGCCTCGAACCTTCAATTATCTGAAAATGGTAAATATCGTGGAGTGAGATTTATAAAATCTCAGTAAGTATACCAAGCATAAATTTTCTTTTGAAAGCATATGGATCATTTTCATCATAACATAGGATAGGATCGAAATACTCATAAACATAGGGAGACACAAGAATTTTACCGAACTTAAATGGCAAGAATTCTTATGTGTAGCGCTACTAAACTCCGGTCCCCTTAGCATAATCATAAACATATCATATGGAACCCATAACAATCTTGTGAGATTGATTTCATAGCAATGATCCAAACATTTTCATAAAAACATAAGATATACTTACTTTTCATAAAAACATAAGGTGTATTTACCTTTCATAAAAACATACTTACTTTTCATAAAAACATAAGATATATTTACTTGTCATAAAAACATACTTACTTTTCATAAAAACATAAGGTGTATTTACCTTTCATAAAAACATACTTACTTTTCATAAAAACATAAGATATACTTACTTGTCATAAAAACATAAGGTGTATTTACCTTTCATAAAAACATACTTACTTTTCATAAAAACATAAGATATATTTACTTGTCATAAAAACATACTTACTTTTCATAAAAACATAAGGTGTATTTACCTTTCATAAAAACATACTTACTTTTCATAAAAACATAAGATATACTTACTTGTCATAAAAACATACTTACTTTTCATAAAAACATAAGGTGTATTTACCTTTCATAAAAACATACTTACTTTTCATAAAAACATAAGATATACTTACTTGTCATAAAAACATACTTACTTTTCATAAAAACATAAGGTGTATTTACCTTTCATAAAAACATACTTACTTTTCATAAAAACATAAGGTGTATTTACCTTTCATAAAAACATACTTACTTTTCATAAAAACATAAGATATACTTACCTTTTAAAAGATTAAAATGAAGTGTAGTAGTAAATGGACCAAAACTTTCTTGACCACCTTGAATTTCTCTTACTTGTGGATTTTGTCAAGAGATTGGAAATAAGTGTATATGTGTAGAGTTGTGTGTAAAAGAGATGGGTTTAAATAGATGTATAAAGTTGGCATATTGTAAACATAATCATTCAATTCTATTAATTTTAACACATCCTTTTCTTAAAGTAAAGCACCATTCATATACTTTTCCATATTTATACAAATATTATGCTCTTCATGATTACATATAATGGAGTCTTATCAACCATTCATATACTTTTCCATATTTATACAAATATTATGCTCTTCATGATTACATATAATGGAGTCTTATCAACCATTCATATACTTTTCCATATTTATACAAATATTATGCTCTTCATGATTACATATAATGGAATCTTATCAACCATTCATATACTTTTCCATATTTATACAAATATTATGCTCTTCATGATTACATATAATGGAGTCTATAATTCATTCATATACTTTTCCATATTTATACAAATATTATGCTCTTCATGATTACATATAATGGAGTATATAATTCATTCATATACTTTTCCATATTTATACAAATATTATGCTCTTCATGATTACATATAATGGAGTATATAATTCATTCATATACTTTTCCATATTTATTAAATTAAGATTCTCATAATTATTATATATAATGGAACCTCTCATGCTTGCATATATTTTCTTAATTTTAATAATAAAAATAATTTTTGTATAAATAAATATTGGGATAACATTGAATTAAGTACTTGGACTTAATATACTTTAAATCAAGAGAATGGAGATATTTTTAGAAATTCGGAATTTAATTTAAAATCGAACGATCTCGATTATTTCTTGACTTGGCTATACGAATACGTCGTGGCGTTAACTTAATAAAAATGGGTGAAATAGTAGCGACACGATTTTCTATTAAAATAATTATTAATCGCGTAAAAATTCTTGGTCGCTACAAACTTACCCCCTTAAAATAATTTCGTCCTCGAAATTAAACTTACTTGATCTTATGATTTCTGAACACTTAATCAGAATCTCTTCTTCTTCTTCTTCTTCTTATGTAGCATCATCGCTACCATATTTAACCCAACCATATTTAACCCACTGGACTTTGACTAAATGCATCAATTTGTTTTCTTAAGACATGAACTTTTCTATCAATAATAGACATATGTCTACTCATAAATTCTTCTGAATCAAAATGAAAATTCCCAATCGTATGTGATATTTCATCATATCTTGTAGTACTCATGTAACCTGTCACTTATCATCGTATCATGTAACCTCAAATATTCGTATTAATATCTCTAAAATTTCAATAAATCTTTACTAACATATCATACCATAATAATTTGTCATTTCTTCTTATCACCAAATATCCCAAAATAATTAAAACGATTACCTGAATATTCTCTATGTAATATACCCAAACATGTTATTCACATATCAACATAATCATCAGTTTATCTTTCCAATATTTGTAACCCAAAATTTCTGCAAAATTCAATAAACAAATATCTTCCAAATAATTAAAATTCTTAACTCAAATATCATAACATTTCCCGTAAGGTATTCCTTTCACTTGCACAAACTTATTAATCCTGATTCAATACAGTCCTTATTTCACTTTCACGTATCCCCGTATTATTTCTATACCTTGATTATTATATCAAAATATCAGTACCCAAAATCCAAGAAAATATTCCATATCTCAAATCCCGTCATCATCAAATCTTCCTTTTATCAAGAAAGTAAACGACGCATAACTCTTGTTCCCTCTTTTCCATTATTCTATTCCGCGCTTTCTTGCTGGAATCAATATCACGCGGATTTCCTCCGATCCTTAATGCTTTTAAATAGTTCATGCTGGGAAGAGGTTAGATCCATCAAAACATGGATATCATTCTTACAAACATTCGCAAGTATTATTCCAGTCTTCCAATGAATGATCTGAGGAAAATTTATCGAATAAGACTCGAAAGATTGAGGTTGCTGATGGCTCATGGTGTTTCAGAAGATGTTCGCTGGTTGATCGAAGCAAAGGTTCGACTATCTGGTGAATTACCTATGACATTTCCAAAGCACATGCCTGGTTTAGGCAAAAGCACCTTCGCAAAGAAACGAAGAGCAAAAAGGCTGAATGGTTGCTACAAATGTGCTCGTTGGAACTGTGATACTCGTTGCAAAACAGTAGGATATTCTTCTACTAATCGGGATGATAAAATCAAATTCATAAAGGGTGGACTGAGTAAGGAGTCTTTGGATGATATTCGACTGACTCTTGAGACGCACCCAAGTGGTTATGTGCAACGTGAACTTTTCTCCTTATACGCTCAGTTTAACGGGGACAAAAATCGTTATAGTCTCCAAAATATAATAGCAAAAGATCCTGTTTGCCAGTCTGTTTTACAAAATGAGGCTTCTGGCAGTTCATCAATGATATAAGGTAAATCTCTTGATACACATTTAAAATATTTTGCTGTTTTCTTTCACGCGTTTTGGAAATAAAATATATTTTCCTTTCTCGAGTTTTGATAAAGCTGGAAATAAATATATTTTCCTTTCTCGAGGTTTGATAAAGCTGGAAATAAATCACCGAAATGTGTTTTGTGTTGATTTGGTGGTATTATTGAGGTGGAACCGTGGCTGGCTGAGTGTGGTGTCAGCGGTAGCCGGTTGTTGTGGGAATGGTTTGGTGGTTGAGGTGACGATGCATTGATTTCGTGGGTGATGAGCATGATTTGGAAATGGTGGGTTGGAACTTGCAGGCGGTGGTGGCTGATGGTGCGGTGGAGCTTGGGTGCAGGCGGTGGGGCTGGCCGTGGTTTGGTTGTGGTGATGGAATGATGGTGAAAGTTTTAAATGGAGTATTAAACAAAGGAGGTTGGTGCTTGGTTGTGGGGTTGAGGTTCGGCAGTGATGGTGGGTTGGTGTGGTTTGAGGTGAGGCCGGTTGTGGGTAACACTGCAGTGGTGGTGGCTGCTGGAAAAGGGGGTATAAGGTGGTTGTTGGAGATGAGGTCGTGCTGAGGAAGAGGGTGATGTGAAGAATAATGGAGTGGGTTGTGTAGTGTGTAGGAGAGTTTGATAGGTATGGAATTGATGTAGTTGGTGGAGGTATGGTTGATGTATAATATCATGGAAACCTTGACAAGCAAGAACGGAATTCGAGGAAAATAATACGTGTGAATCAACTGAGTCGAAAAAATGAATCTGATAAAATGGGCTTGACCAATTTGAAATTTAAAACGATTTCGAAAAGAATAATTTAAATAAATAAATAAAATGATATAATTTTAGAAGCTCGGAATTTATTTAAAATCGAATTTGGCTCGATATATCTCAACTCGGTTAGACGAATACGTCATGACTTTAAATTAAAAATGGGTGAGATTGCAGCGGCACGTTTTCATAATAAAAATAATTATTTAATACGTGAAAATTTCTTTGTCGCTACACTTATGCTGCTTTGACTGAGAGTAAGAAACTAATGACTTATTTGGTCTTGAATTTGTTCCAATCTCTCAAAACAACTACTTTAATTATTCCTTTCTTGCTTTAATATTGAAATATGAGCTACTAAGTTGTGCTAGTATATGAAGAAAAGTACACTGATTGATTGGTTTACCATTTGAAGATAAAAAAACTCAATCCTTGTTCAGTATTTTACCTCCTCCATTAGTGTCTTTCCCCTTTTTTAGTTTCCTTATATTAGTAAGATTATGGAAATAATTTATATGAACAAAGATTGTACGTTTTGGATAATCAGTTCAATACCCTACATAGTTTCCAGCTTTTAACTTTATTCCTTTTTTAATAATTCCAATTCCGCTTCCGCACCACATGATATTTGTGATATATGAGGCCTCAACATTGATCATGTGCTTTACTGTTCTCTTCCACGTCAATTCAATACATTATGAAGGCATGCATTTAGAATAAAGGGAATGTTGTCCATACCAGCATTGACTTCATAGAATAAGTGCTGCTTCTGATTCTTGCTTAGGCCTTCTCTAATTTGTACCAATACCATAATATTCGTTTTGTGTTTCCTTGTTATTATAGGTTAAATTCTCGTGAGGTATCTTATCATCCTCCAATCTTTCATCTCTTAACAGGTCTTTTTCCTGCTACTGGGAGCAGGCAGCCATTTATGTGGTATGTTCCAAAATGTTTCTTAAACTATCCTTGTGCCTTCTGCAGTTTGGCTTCTCATATTCATTATGTTGTTTCATCTGTGAAATGCATTCTTAACATGAATTATGTGGACAAAATTTGTTTTATACAACAGATGTTCCTATTTATTTTGTGTGAGTTGACTTCAGTGAGTAGATTGCTTTTAAGTACATGACAACTTCCATTTGGAATATATAGAAAATTCGTATCTGGAGAGGATGATGAGGAGGACTATTTAGTTAATTGATTCATGGTCGGCTAGTGAAGTCATAGTGTATTTTCTGATTCAGGGATCTCAGACTTGGGTATGAAACTATACTTGGAGATATCATACTGTTTGCATTAAATTTCTCTTGATATGCTTAACCAGGACTGGATCTCATACACTGGCAATAATCCCATCCCACTATATTAAAAGGGAGAAGTTGTTTTTTACTGTTCCTAAGTCGTGAGCCGACCAAGTGTGTCTGAAGTCGAGCCATATCAAGTATCAACACACTAGCACATACAAGGCAGATTTTGGGTTCATTCACAATTTTCTCCTCTCCCCTTCTCTCTACGACCTGCGACTCCATCTTCACCGGGTCTTCTTCTACTGCAGCGTTTTCACCATCTACTATCGGCGCCACTCCAACAACCTCAGTCTCCATTTCTCTTGCATTCTTTCCTTATTTCTGTCTTCGTCTTTTTCTCTGCTTGCCGCCGCTTCACTAATTTGTCCTTGATCAGATGGCCCAGTCGAGGCGTTAGCTTCTTTCTTTAGAGATAAACATTTTTTATTTTGATATTTGTTATTTGTTTTGCTAGATCTGTCAGCACTCTATTTTAGATTTATTTGTTATATGTTTTGCTAATTTATTTGCTATTTGTTTTGCAAGATTTTTTAGCACTCTATTTTAGATTTGTGAGGTTGATTATTAAATTTGTTATTTACTTTACTATTTTTTTGAAAATGGGGAGAAAATTTGGAAGAGCGTGCGTGGCCATTAGTGAAAATAAATGGCAAGAAATCTCACATTTGATCTGATATTCATGACCACTTAATTTGTTAATACTGCAACTATAATTGTAGATAATAATTGCATCATGTCAAACAAGTATAAGTTGTGGTGGTGCAGGATGGGTAATATGAAAAGTTAATATAAGGGAACATTTAAGGGTCCGTTCGTTTACTACATTAATTTGTAATGATTGCCCAAAATTAATTTAAACAATTTCTCAAACCATTTTTTAATCATAAACATTTTCTCTCTCCAATTTTTAATCACATATCTTACCTAGAAAATACAAATAAATCAACAAAATAATTTAAATTCCTTCTCTCTCTAATTTAATTTCCAACCGAACAGAGGCTAAATAAGACTTGTTACATTTCGAATCATTCATATTTGTTCCATTTGGGAAATCAAGCTAAGAGGGTTTTTTATTTTTCCTGTAAATTTTGATAAGTCATGTAACTGAAGTGGAATAATATTTTAGCTTTTTGTCTTGCATTTGGACAGTGTGATGAACCAAAAATTATATTTTCCAGAAAAGGTTATGCAATGTATCTGTTTTAGAATTTACTGTATTTTTATGCGAACATTATCACATCTAATCTAGACTTTATTAACCCTTTTTTGCAGTGAGATGGTTGCTTTCAGCCTACATTGTTATATTATTAAAAAAAAAAAAAAAAAAAAAAAATCAGAAATCGACAGAACTCAACTTACTAGAATATGCTGTTGCTGAACTCAGTGCAACTGGCAGGACTATAGAACTCGGTGCAGCTGGTGGTGGTGGTGGTAGGATCGAAGAACTCGGTGGAATGAAACTATGAAAAAATTGGTGATCAGTTCCATAATGAGGGGGGCAACCTTGGTGATTAGTTCCATAATGGAGTGTTCAGTGAAATGGTTGCAGGCAATTTGTGCAACGAAGTTTTCAGCGTCCTTTTTGGTTCGGAATGACGGCGGAGTTTGAAAAAATTGTCTGCAACGTTCATCGTGGCAACAAATCTACAGTCATGGTCTGGTCCATGTCTAAATACAGAATAGTGGGGTAAGTCCCACCCGCTCCTATCGCATAAATCTTGTAACCTGAACTTGTTCATTTTCAGATTGGGGTAAATGAAAATGAGTTGTATCTGAAGCAGATAATGAGTACTCTCCACACCCTTTCTTCCAATCACCACCACCTGTTTCCAAAATGGAGACTGAGTTCAATCTTCTTTTTTTTATTTACCTCCCGTCTAGGTGCGACTATACTTCGAGAAATGATTAGTTGCCTGCAAGCGTGAACCCAACACAAGATTGCCTTATGATCGAGAATCTTAATTTTCTCTCAAAAAGTGAGGATATTTCTCACTTTTGCCTCTGATGGATTGAAAGGAGTTCAGAGTAGGCGTGTCACATATGGTTTGCTGGGAAAATAGTCATGAAAAGACTGACACTGTTTAAGAGAAATTACTATTTATAAAATTCTGATAGAAATGTTTAAAAAAAGTGCTCTCAGACGCTTTTTTTTTTTGCCCTTTTTATTGATTTTTCTTTTGACATGTTTTTTTTTGCCCTTTTAAGGTTGTGCTGTCAAATCATGAAAAATATTTTTAACATTTTTTATTTGTTTGACGTTTGATTGAAAATTTTGTCTTGAAAAATATTTTCTTAGCTACAATCAATTAAAGTATAGTTAACTTATTTAACTTGAAAATACTTTAGTAATATAAATTAGTTTATTTATATTGGAAGATAAAATGTGTGATTAAAAGATTGAGAAATAAAATATTTGTGGCTAAAAAGTGGTCTAAAAATTTGTGTTATTTATAAATCGATTTGAAAATTGTAATGATGATGACATTAAATAACGAAAGTTGATTAATTATTTTTTCAAAATTTAATTTTGATACAATAATTTGTTATCATTTTTATTTCCCACTAATCTGTACTCGTTAATAGTAATGTTAATTTCTAAAAAAAATAATAATAAGTCGATTAACACCAACAAAAAATAATAAAATGTGACGCAAAAGACTTTTCTCACAAAGGTAAATGAGTCAGCTATAATTTAATTGATTGTACTTATGAGAAATTTTTCAATCAACCACCAAACAAATACAAAATGTAAAAAAAAAAAAAAATTCAATAGAATTAACATGTATTTATATACCAAAAAAGGTAATACAAATTTCAAATTAAAGTCCAGTTAAATCTACAGATTCAATCAGTCCAATAACTTCAATTTCAATTAAGAAACTTAAAATTTAACTAGTTGTCTGCGTATGCAGATAGCTAGGTTGCAGGTAACACGCATGACAGCTTAGTGCCTGCTTTCAGTCAATTACAGTTTCATTTTCTACTTCTACTACTACTAGGTGGTCTTCACCCAAGAATCTTGCCTACGAAGGAAAATTGAAAATTTTGAACGTATTTTCATCAGCAAGTACACCAACATGAATATAAAATTCAATGCATTTCTGAGTCTATAGTAAAATAGTATCACTTTTTGAATTTTTTGTTTTTCTCCTTTGAATGGGGGTCCCACAATTTTTCCCCGGAGGTTTCCAAAATGTAATAGAAAATGGCAGACTCTAAAAGCAATAATGATGCCTAGACTAGAAGTAATAAAATTTATTGTGGAATATCCATAATATTACATCAAATATAATATAACATTAAATAAACTACTAAATTTCTATTTTCTTTGATAAAAATATTAAAATTAATAATCATTTCTTATTTAACTATATAAATTGACTTTTAGTATTCAAAGAAGATATTACAATTTGAATTAGTTATATCGATTGTAAGATTTTAATAATTATTGTAAATGTAAACAATTAAATAAACTACTAAATTTACATTTTCGATAAATTAATAATACCTAATAAAAACTATTGAAATTACAATTTTTTATTATTTGAATATATAAGTTGTCTTTTATTATTCAAAGAAACTATTATAATTTGAATTAGTTATATTATTTGTAAAAATTTAATAGTTATTGTAATGTAATATTATATTTTTATGACATTAACAAATATAATATCAATTTTTAAAATTGCCTAAAGATTATATGGCCCTTGTTTGAGTTCCATTATTTCTCATTATTTTTACAAATTTTTTCTACAGTAATTAATTTCAACCATTAAAAAAAGTCAAGCCCACAATTTTTTACTTTTCAAACCACTTTTTAATCATTAGATTTCCAAAACCTAAATTATTAATTGAAATAATGGGGCTCAAACAGGGGCATGGTCTAAAAATTGTCGGTATGATTTATTGACCTTTAACGTTGTCTGATCGGCATATCATGAAAATTGCAAGATCCGTGTAATAGTAAATTTTTGGATAATGTGAGATAAAAAGTAATGATTTTTTTAAAAAAAAACTGTGTTGATTATTTTATTGATAGATTGTGTGGATGAAAGCGAGTTTTAAACAAATGTGATTTTTAATTAATGGTACAAAATAGGAGGTTTGAAGAGTATAAAATATAAGCAAAACAAAACAGTAATAATATGTTATTATTGTTATATAGTTTTTTTTTTTTTTTTTTTTTTTTTTTATGTTCTGTTCGGCGGCTATTATAATGAGTTTGAATTGATTATTTGAGTTTTCTAGGTAAAATACGTGGTTAATGTAGCAAAAAATATGTGGTTAAAAATTGGAGAGAGAAAATGTGTATGGTTGAAAAGTAGTTCCGTTTAAAATTTTATTATTATCTCAAGTCAAATTCAATAATTAATTTTAACCCTATTTTATGTGACTCACAACTTTTCAACCACAAATTTCATTAACTTTTATCACAATCTACTAAAAATTTGATATCAATTACCAAACAGGGGCCTAGACTATTGGTTTGTAAATTTTAAATTACCTGGGTTATCGTTTTTTATTTATCTACATTATTAAGTTTCTCACTCTAATTTGCTTTAATTATTGACATGACCTTATTTAAATTTTCGATGTTCGATAATCAAATCAATTTAAACTACGAGATACGAAACAATTATTAATTTACAAAGTCTAAAATTAAGTCTAACAATAAAATAAAATTTGAATTTGGCACAATAAAATAAAAAAATTGACCAGTGAAAAATGAATTAATTGGTTGAATACATGTGAATTTATTTTTATGCAAACGGAGTACCAAATTTGCATATACTGATACAAAATATTTAATTGGTTGAATACGTTTTAAATTTATCAAAGGGGAAGTTCATAGCAAAGGCTACAAAGGACTTTGATTATTTATTTATTTTTTGTTTAGTTTCTGAAGTATATAAAGTTTTTTGGAGGAATTACCTATTTGTTTAGATGTTTTCTTGTTTAGATACATATGCCTAGTATGATATATACATATACACATATGTATATACATATATATGTATGTATATATGTATACATACATACATATACATATATATATATACATATCTTTTTTTGAGGTATTTTAAATAGTTTTTTTTATTAAGGTTGCAAATGTACTGATATATATATTGTAACGATCCAAAAATTTTGACGTTATTTACTGTCCATTATGACGTATTAAAAATATTTTATAATTTATATAATTATTTTGAAATGAAAAGATAGAGAAACGGGATTTTACGGAAGAAAAACGAAAATATTAAATAATAAAAGTTATGTCAAAAATGTATTTTAAATGTCCATTTGTTCGAGACTTTTTCTAATACTTTCAACCTCATTTGATCACATGTCTTATATGTACGGCAAGTTCTCGGAGTGAACTTTGAGAATATGAAAACGGTTTGTCATTCCGACCAACGGATAGCCCTCGGTAAATTTTTAAAATTAAGAAAGTAAAAACGGTTAACTCGAAAACTGTTTTGAGTAGCCAACTTTGGAAGGTCATAATTCTCTCCTTGGTTATTTGTTTCTTGTGCCGTAAATTAGGTATGAAAGTACTCCGGGGTACTTCGAAACGGTACCAAGAACTAAGATTTAGACTTAGTTTGCTACCTCGAATCTTAGCTCCAATATGGTTCCTCGAAACTTTTTTTTTGGAAGGTTTAAAGCATGACGTGGCACCTATTTGATCTAAATCGACTTGTAGTTTTCCTTACTCATTCAATGATATGGTGACAGCTCCTCCTTTGCATGGTTTTAAGTGTTCCAGCACCTGCTTCTATTGTTCATCTCGTTATAATTTCATGTTTGATATGATATTGTTATCGTAATATTATCATGATCTCGTTATAAGTCCCATATTATTATCATCGTGATGTTATCTTAATCTTGTTATAAGTATTTATGTAATGCTGCTATAAGCATTCCCCATGTAATATGTGAGTATCACAATTAACATTATCTCGACATTCATATATTTATTATAAAGAAAGTGGTTAACTAGGTTATTATCACTATCTTAAAAGTTAAAATCAATATCACACTTGTAACATCATATATCAACGCATAGAGATTTTAATAAGTTCCAGCTCTCTTATATATTGATACATGTATCGATACATATATCGATACTAACTCAATATTATTTGGATGTTTAAATTAATCTTTGTTCTTGATTACGTGATCTTAGACTCGTCAATGTGATAAAGGTAATAAATTGATATGTAATCTACTTGACAAAATACATGATTATATCCATTTGACTTGACTTGAGAAAATGAACATAAAGTAACTTGAATATTACATTGATCTTGAATATATGAGAATTAACTTGTCTATGTGAAACTCATGAACATATGAACTTGTCTTGATTTAACTTAGCTTAGCTTAGCTTAGCTTGACTAGACTTGTATTTGATTGCGTGACCTTAAAGGCTACTTCGGGATACATTTAGAGTTGTTACATTGCATTAAAATAATGACGAGATCCCAGTCGGGGAATCTCGTCGAACACACGGAATAACGATAATTAAAACTTAGGAAATATCTAAATCAGATCTGACACGAAAATAACAAGAATTAAAATACTGGAAAGATAAAATTGACGTTAGGACCTTGACCCAAGATTCAGACACAATTAATTGACGATGCGGAATCGAGATCCAAGGTTTTCGAAACACCACAAGGACTTGTCAATTTCCTTGATAAGATTCTAAATTGGAAACGCCACAAATATTCTCGCGAATATTTGATAAGTTCAACGCCACAAATAATTCACAATATTTGATAAATTGGATTTGTTCTCGAAGAACACAAAAGGGACTCATCAACCTTTTAATTGGAGAAAACTCTCTCAACTTTATTAATCTCAAAATCAAACTTCTGTGTTTACAATGAATTGAAAAAGCGTATAAATAAGCAAAATAACCTAGCATCTAATTTACTTAAAATAGAATTCTAACTAGACTAAAATTCTAAAATAGGAAAATAACCTAAAATAATAAAAGGAATAAAATAATTAAAAATCCCCGGAAATCTGGCACTCCTCATTTACGGCCGTGAGGAACTCTCTTACGGCCGTAATGGCCTTTCTGATAAAAATCTGATTTTTTAGTTACGACCGTGACACAATGATTACGGCCGTGAATTTCCTCCGGTTTGAATGTTACGACCGTAAGACTGGACTTTACGGCCGTAAGACCTGTTCTGCCTGAATTCATCATGTCTCTTATATAATTGGTTACGACCGTGATAACATGGTTTACGGATGTGAATATATGTATTACGGCCGTGAAGATCCTCTTTTACGGCCGTAAGGTATTTTCTGCCCAAATTACTTGTTTTACTCGACTCGGATTGATCCGTCCCTCTTCTCGGCTCGACCCCAACACGGAACTTGCTCCGTTTTTGCACGTAGATCACTGTCATATTGCCGATGGCTCGACTTCGCCCTTCGATGCCTAGTCCGGATCACATCATACTCCCTCTCTTGAAAAGGATTCGATCTCGAATCCGTTTTTGGTCGGATTTTCAAACTCCTGCTGCTTTTCTGAGCTTGATGATAATGTTTAAACTTCGTGCGATCCTTTAGACTTTTAGCCTGCTCATTTTTGCCAACAGATTTCTTTCCCGCCTTAAGTTCATGGCTTGACTTCGGTACCTGTAAAACAGATTTTAAAGAACTGGGGAGGGGTTTGTTAGCATGAGTAAGTGCAAATAGACTCAATTTTGAGGTAGACTCTCTTTTCTTTTGCTTTTTGCACTCAGTCTCTCCTTTTTCTGAGGTTTGAACCTCAACTCTCTTTTCTTTATTTTTCACTCCCTCTCCTTTTTCTGAGGTCGTGGCCTCAACTCTCTTTTCTTTAGTTTCCACTCCCTCTCCTTTTTCTGAAGTCGTGGCCTCAACTCTCTTATTTTTTCCCTCAAACTCACTTTTTACTTTCAATTGATCTTTCAGGGCTTCAGTTGGAGATAGTGGCATTAGAGTAAACTTTTTCCCCCCTTTTACCAGGCTGTATCTATTCGTATACACATCGTGTAGCACAGCCCTTTCATGTTGCCAAGGTCTCCCCAACAGTATATGACTAATTTGCATTGGCACCACGTCACAAATTACCTCATCCGAATACCCACCGAAAGAAAATGTCACTAAAGCCTGTCTCTTCTCCTTAACTTTCCCTGACTTAGTCAACCATTGTAATTTATAAGGTGTTGGATGTTTCGTTAAAAGTAAGCCTAATTTTTCCACCAACATTGTACTAACTACATTAGTACAACTTCCCCCGTCAATCACCAAGCTACAAACTTTTTCAGCCACTAAGCATCTAGTGCAAAAAATATTATCCCTTTGCCCATCCATATTTTCCAAAACATTCGCCTTACGCTTAACGCTAAGAGCATGCCTATCAATAATTGACTCATCCACCACAACATTTTTCGACTTTCCACTATCACATCTAACCTTTTTACGTGAACAATCAAGTGCAATGTAACCCCGTTCCAAACATTTAAAGCACTTAACATTTTTATCCTTAAGAGGCTTGGAATCAGAATTATTTTTACCTTTGGTTGTCGGTTCCTCCCTCCTTTTGTGAACATGATCACTACTCTCCCGTTTTGATGTCTATTTTCGCTTCAATGGCCTTCCATCCATCCCTTCTCCGTACCTAGCATGACTTTCACGCTTACTACTCCTCCTAGCCATAGAGTCCGCCCGCGATTGCTCCTTTTTCAATGGGCAATCATCGCATCTCTTTTATCCATCCTAGCCATTACCTTCTTAAATTTTGCCTGCATCTCTGCTAATAATTCAACTCCCTACTCCAATATCTTATTCCCTCTTTCGGGACGTTTGTTGTCACCCATTGATGAAGATCTCTCCCCGCGAGACATGGAAATTTGGAATATGAAAAAAATGAAATTTTCGATTTTTTTTTTTTTTATAAACTGCCAGAAAATTAAACTACGAGTATAGCAGAAAAAACGGAACTGAATTTGGACGAAAAACGAAGAAGAAAAACACTTTTGAATTTTTGGGACTGACTCTTATGGATCAAAATGGAAAAAATTTATGACTGGCACGAAGAACGCGAAGAACACGAAAAAAAAAATCAAGAAAAATCAAGAAACGCAAGAATCTGAAATAGATCCAAGCTCTGATACCAGATGATGAGATCCCAGTCGGGGAATCTTGTCGAACACGCGGAATAACGATAATTAAAACCTAGGAAATATCTAAATCAGATCTGACACGAAAATAACAAGAATTAAAATACTGGAAAGATAAAATTGACGTTAGGACCTTGACCCAAGATTCACGACGCAATTAATTGACGATGCGAAATCGAGATCCAAGGTTTTCGAAACACCACAAGGACTTGTCAATTTCCTTGATAAGATTCTAAATTGGAAACGCCACAAATATTCTCGCGAATATTTGATAAGTTCAACGCCACAAATAATTCACAATATTTGATAAGTTGGATTTGTTCTCGAAGAACACAAAAGGGACTCCTCAACCTTTTAATTGGAGAAAACTTTCTCAATTTTATTAATCTCAAAATCAAACTTCAGTGTTTACAATGAATTGAAAAAGCGTATAAATAAGCAAAATAACCTAGCATCTAATTTACTTAAAATAGAATTCTAATTAGACTAAAATTCTAAAATAGGAAAATAACCTAAAATAATAAAAGGAATAAAATAATTAAAAATCCCCGGAAATCTGGCACTCCTCATTTACGGCCGTGAGGAACTCTCTTACGGCCGTAATGGCCTTTCTGATAAAAATCTGATTTGTTAGTTACGGCCGTGACACAATGATTACGGCCGTGAATTTCCTCCGGTTTGAATGTTACGGCCGTAAGACTGGACTTTACGGCCGTAAGACCTGTTCTGCCTGAATTCATCACGTCTCTTATATAATTGGTTACGGCCGTGATAACATGGTTTACGGCCGTGAATATATGTATTACGGCCGTGAAGATCCTCTTTTACGGCCGTAAGGTATTTTCTGCCCAAATTACTTGTTTTACTCGACTCGGCTTAATCCGTCCCTCTTCTCGGCTCGACCCCAATACGGAACTTGCTCCATTTTGCACGTAGATCACTGTCATATTGCCGATGGCTCGACTTCGCCCTTCGATGCCTGGTCCGGATCACATCAAATAATTTTCATGTTTTTCTTTATGCATTGCATAGAAAGGAACTTCTGGATATTACAGTCACTCTATCATGCTTGTCTTGATATACGTGCCACGAAGTCTAGTAATTGGTACTATCCTTAACATTTAATTTATTTTCATTAAATATAATTATTATTAGTTAACAATATTAATCTACAATGCAATAAATATTATTTTTTTACAAATTTTGTCAATAAAACCCTTAAAATCTTATTAAAATCATTAATGGAAAGTTATTTTTTATTTATTTATTATATTCTAATTAAGACTATGAAATAAATAATTTCATAACTATTTTGGAAAAACAAAAATCAAAACTTAAATTATATTTAAACATACATACTGTTAAAGTTTTTAATTATAAAAATATGGTTCTAAATTAATTCGTTTTGCATATACAAAAATTTTTCATATTTTTTTTTACGATTTATTATAAATATTTTATAAATCGGTTTTTTATTGTCTAATATTTTATGATGTCAATTTACTTAATAAACGACATGTGACGATGAGATCCTTTCTGAGGCTGAACTTAGAAGATTTTCTATTGGTAACTCACCTGATTTAAAAGGGGATTTGGAAGGTGATAGGTACTTGGATCTTTCTCCATTGACTCACAAAAAGCCTAAGGAGCAACTTTCTGGTAAAAAATAAAAAATAAAAAATAAATAAATAAAAGAAGGAGAGGAGGTCCAAGGTATGCATTTGAAATATTTTGAGAGGAATGTTCTAATGTGCATCTTCCAATTTAAAGTCATTTTATTTTCAGGAAGTTGTTTTTTACTCGAGCGAGTTAGTTAGAGTTGATTTTACTCATTTTGGAGGTCTTGGTGTTATGTACCTCTCCGTGGTGTTACTGGTGTAAGGTTCTCTTTCATCATCAATAAATAAATATATAACTCGGTGAGAAATTTCAATAATTAAAAATTGTAATCAATTTACAATTTTATTTTTTCTTTAACAATATCAATGACATCAATTACTTTAAAAAATAATATTAGTTCTTAAAACATATTAAGCATATCATTCTGCATATGCATATCACGTGTAAATCACGTGCTTAATACTAGTAATAGGTAAAAGCGCTATGACACTATCATCGGACCATCCTAAGTTAAATACTCGAAAAATATTCTACGTTGATAATAAGAGTAATGCTATATAACATCATTAGTAATAAAACATCACATAATGTGGTAATTCGTGGTAGCTCCAATCGAATGAGTTTCATAACAAAATTTTTAATTGGATTTATCATCTAATGAGACGTACATGTCACATAGAGTGATTAACATCACTAGTTCTATAAAACATGATTCATTATACTAAATTTTAATTATTTTACTTATGCTTAGAGTTAACAAATGGGCCGAGCCGCTCGTTGGCTCATCAAAATACGAGCCACCAGTGACTTGGCTCGGCCGGTCCACGAACCAAGCAAGCGAACCTGGCAACAAGTTGAGCATGGCTCGGCTCATTTATGCATTTTTTTTTTTAAATGTCATTTTTTGAAGAAAAATGTAATAGAGAACCAAGCCAAGCTTGGCCCTTGAGGGACAAGTCGAGCAGTTGCCTCAAACGATCGAGCCGAGCGCATTGCCAGCACTACTTATACTTTACCCCTATTTGGTAGCACTATTTTTTTTAGATTTTAATTTAATTCAAAGTCAACATTTAATCTTAATAGCACTTTTTATGGGTTTCACAACTTTTCAAACACACATTTCATCAACTTTTATCAAAATTTACTAAAAATTTGATTTTTATCAATATTGGAGTTATCTTTGCGTGTGTAGTATATGGTTTAGTCAAACTCGTCAGCATGACCTTTTCACACACTCGTAAATTTGTTAAGGCTTTTCCTTTACTGCAGATGGTTACTTAATTCGATGAATTTGAAAACCCCACCCATTTTGTTAGTCTATATGACAATTAGTGTTGGGATACTTAGAAGATATAGTCGCTACTTTATTGATAGACCCTTTTGTATTCAATGAATGTTTATACCTTTTATACTCCACCCTCCATCTCTCGCACACGGTACACTAATTACACGTTTGATATGCATTAACTTCTTTGATGTATTTTATATAACTCAATAATATCCAATTCATCTTACTATGAAAGTATATCTGGTATGCATCATGCATGTGATGTTAGCTCATAGTCATGTATGCTAAACATGTCATGAAACTAAAGATTCTAATTGATGTACATAAGGAAAGATGGTCACTAGTTGTCTCTATGCATATCATATAAGCACTTATGGAGGATTAAAAGGGATGGATTCCTGTTCACTGGACCATACTCACATGTGAATACCAATTTACATTAGTTGAGTCATGTCTCAATTTTGTGGTTCAAATTTATACCAATCCTCTTATGATTATTCTATTGGCCAGGATTACTTCATAGGGCGGGTTCAGCTGACTCAGCATTCCTTTTCAATTTCATGCTAGAGTGTTAATGGATTCAAGTGTAGCCACGTCCTGCAGTTCAAAATCCTCGTTTTATCCCCCCAAAAAAAAAAAAAAAAAAAAAAAATTGAAATTACAGAAAAGACTTTCCTTGGGCTGTTGTGCTAATAATGTTCCAGCAATTTATTACTTGATGGTGATTGAATTACTAACCCCACAAAGCACATGCAATATATCCTCAAGCCTAAGGGTTGAAATTTTTACATGTACCTTTTTCCCCAGTTATGGAGAAAGCTGTCGATAAGATAATACTAATCCTTGAGCCTCAAAATGAAGATTGTAAAAATGCCATTTCCTTTCTGCACGGTTATATGTCTAAAATGATAGACAGAAATATTTGACCATCTACTATCAAATTGTTGACCTTCCAAAAAAATTATTCAATTAGATATTACACGTGATCATTTATAAACAAATTTTACCAGACAAGGGCTAAACTAGCTGGAAAAAAGCCACCAATTCTTAAAATTCGTCCTGTTTTTGGTTTCTGCCTAGTCCAGGTTTCCCATTTTAGTAGAAGCCAAACATTGTAAACAAGCAAGGACGCTCTTGAGAGTCAGTAACTGCTAATGTATATGCCATTACAATATGACAACTTTTATACTCTCATTGAACCCCGAATGTTGATGTTTTTGGAAAGAAATACTCTCTAGTCCCATTCAGGGCCCTACCAAGACTTCTGTCCACCACAAAATTATCAAACTACTTTTCTGCTTATTTTTATGCTGCCACGTGTCGTCCCATGAATTCTCCCAGCAATATGAACCCCCCAAGTCCAGTGACCGGCCTTAAAATGGTATAGTGTGCTTCAATAGGAAAGCAGAGTGGGTAAACAGAAATGTCTAAGGAAAATGGCAGAGGAATACATGGTGGCAACACAAGCAACCATTGTTCCCGGATTTGTGACGCGTGCCAATCAGCAGTCTGCTCTGTGTACTGCAGGGCTGACTCGGCCTACCTCTGCACTGGCTGTGACGCTCACATCCACGGAGCCAGTCTTGAGGCCTCGCATCATGAGCGCACGTGGGTGTGCGAGGCCTGTGGACGAGCTCCAGCAGCCTTTCTATGTAAGGCTGATGCTGCATCCCTATGTACAACCTGTGACTCGGATATTCACTCTGCCAACCCTTTGGCACAGCGCCATCGACGTGTCCCGATTTCACCAATTCCCGGCATGGTTTATGGTACTCCGTCAGCCACTCACCCCAGTGGATTAGTAATGGGGCCTACAGGGGTTGCAGCCAAGATTGAGTTCTTGACTCGAGATGATGATCAAACTATACTCGAAGAAGAAGATGAAGACGAGGCAGCTTCATGGCTTTTGTTCAACCCTGTTAAGAATATAAACAACCAAAGTAACAACATCGGACAATTCTTTGTTGGAGAGGCTGACGAGTATTTGGACCTTCACGAGTACAATTCATGTCAGGAGAACCAGTTCAGTGATCAGGACAACAATCAACTGCAGACTTACAATGTTTCTCAAAAGAGCTATGGCAGTGACAGTGTTGTGCCAATCCAGTATGGAAAGAGTAAGGATCAGATTCACAACCACAGATTTCAGTTGGGGGAGGAGTACGAGGACTCGAAGAATGGTTATGATTACCCCAATTCAATTTCTCACACCGTAAGTTTTTATCCACTAAGTGCATGTTTGATACGATACGCAGCATTAAAAAAAGACTATACAATATAATAAACTAGATTTTAGCTTCTGCATCTGTCTTATTTCTGCCCTAGTCCTATCCATTATCCAATCGTCATTGTCGTCTTCAATTACTTGGTGCAAGTTTTTTCAGCTAAAGGGATAAAGTTTTTCTTGGTGACGAAATCAGGTATCACTTTCATCTTTAGATGTTGGAGTTGTTCCAGAATCCGCAATGAGCGAGGTTTCGGTATCCCACCCGAGACCTCCAAAAGGGACCATTGATCTTTTCTCTAGCCCTCCTATCTCAATGCCAACACAACTTTCTCCAAAGGACAGAGTAGCCAGTTTGTTAAGGTACAGAGAGAAGAAGAAGGCGAGGAAGTTTGAGAAGACAATCAGGTATGCATCAAGGAAGGCCTATGCAGAAACCAGACCTAGGATCAAAGGTCGATTTGCCAAAAGAACAGATGGAGGAGCCGACCAGATATTCTCAACAATGCTAATAGAAGAAGGTGGATATGGAATTGTCCCGTCATTCTGATTTGATCCAAGCAAGAAAAGGTTTAAAATAATAAAAAAGGAATCATTTGAAATTTGTACCAATCATTTGGAAAATTGCTACAAATGTTGTTTCTCTCAGTAATTCCTGTTCATAGTTTTGGTATCATCTTGTTTAAATTTCTACCTTGTTGTAAATCCATGTATATATGTACTTACATCTGCACCAATCCTCTGTTTAAATTTTTTTAGTGAACCATATGCATATATGTACATTTCTGATCCTTTTAGCCTCAACATTCATTCATTACTGCACAAATGGAAAAATAAATAATCCTTTTAGCCTAATCGGATAATCCTGCCCAAATGCCTCGATGGTCAGAAAACTGCATAGCTTGGCGTAAAAGATCAACTCTATTGCATTTACCATTCAAAATTAAATTGCATAAATTTGATTGATGAACGTGTACCTGGTGAGTAGTTGTTGCGATCCACAGTATACAAATGTTTCAAAATTCCACATATATTGCGTCTTCATTTCTTGTCCAGCTCGCATCGGAGATCCAAACGCACAAAATCAAGATTAGTACTTTTAAACCACTATTACATAAAGATCGAACACCGGAGGTCTACCGGTGGATCCTTTTTACCGAAATTATATCTAATTGGAGAAAACCGAGCCCTTTTTTGATATTTCTGTACTCCATTTTGGATAGAAAACCCATATTTTTGATTGAAATTCCTGCCTTAATTCCAATAATTATAATGTTTAAGCCCTAATCAACAAATAGCCCGAAAACAGCAGAGTGGAGCATGCTAACACTAAAATATATCATACAAATTATGCAGTAATTATTATCAGCATAAAGATGATCAAAATTAACAATCATTAGTGGCGGGCGACAAGTTTAAATTTGATGTCGAGTTTTGGTTTTCATTGAGATGACGGCATTGTGGGCTTGATTCAGGATGATTACAGGCCCAGCCATTGATTAAAGTCCAACAACGAAAGCCTTGTTGCCCAAAAATTTGTGTCCAAGACAACCAAAATTGGGTTTAGCGTGTTTTTGGTAGAGCTTTTGGAATGTGTAAAAATAAGTGGAAATTACATCTACGCCTGTTTTTTAGGAATCAATTTCAAAAATAAGATAAAACTTGTATATATTCAAAAATCAAGTGTTCAATTACCAAACCCTAATTTCTAATTGAAAAGTTCAAAAACACTCTCTCTCCTCACATTCACGCTACCCACACTGTCTCTACTCTCTCCACAGCTGAAGCGATGGAACTCCAGTCATCCAATATTCCTCCATCCTAATCAATCAATCCATTCACTTCAACCCATTCACTGCAGCGGCGCCGCTTGATGGAAGTAGGCATAGCGGCGCCCCTGTAGTGGCGTCTCTCTCTCTCTCTCTCTCTCTCGTGTGTGGGGTGTGGTATACGTAGGTGGAGATGGTGATGGCATTCGGCCTGCTTGGTTTTGGTGCGGTGTTGCAGCGGTGTTTGGTGGTTGTGGATTTATGATGGAGGTGTTGGCGGAAAGTGGATCTGTGACCGTCTTTGTGAATCGCAGAGATTTGAGGTGGTTATTTTGGATTGCAGTGGTGAATGGTGGCGCGGTGGTGAAGTGTTGGCGGAAGGTGGATCTGTTGGTTTTGCAGCAACAGCAGTTCCTTCTTCTTTTTTTCCTTTTGGTTAGGGCACCGCGACGACGACGTTGGGAGGGTGGCGGCAGCGGGGTTGAGCGGTGGCGATGGACTGGTGGTGGTGTGTTGGTGCCTGCTTTATTTTTTTTCTTTGGGAGGGTGGCGGCGCGACGGCGTTGGGAGGGTGGCGGAGGCGACTTCGTGACGGTGGTGGTTTGTTGGTGTTTATCCTGATAAGTTGTGACCTAATAAGTTTAAAATATAAAAGAATTGTGGCCAAATAATTTAACAAATTGCGACCTAAATACATTTTGTGACTTGATATTTTGATAATTTGTGATCTTGTAATTTGTGATTGTGACCTAGAAATAATTTTTTATTTGTGACTTAATAATTTATAAGATGTGATCAAAAATAAATTAAAATTGTGACCTGAAAATAAATTTGTAACCTAAAATATTTATCTTTTGTGATCTGCAATTATATTGTGACCTTAATATATATATTTTTTAAAATATTTTTATTTCTTTAATTTAATTAATTAATTCTAATTAGAGATTTGATTTTTGAAACTATATATAAGTTTCACCTTATTTTTGAAATTTGTATTTTAAAATACCTTATTTATGTATTTTTCCCACAATTTTAGAAGGTTCAAAGTACTATTACTAAAAAATATAGGTGTTTTGCTGTGATTGAAAAAATATTTTTTTACTGGTTAAACAACTTTTTAAAGCTGTTTTAAAGAATCTCAAATTGTAACTTCTTCAATAAGCACTTTTAAAGAAAGCTGAAATATATGATATTTATTATGAAATGTATTAAAAATATATTATTTTCCATAATTCATATTAAAATATTATATTTTGTTGATTAATATGAAATTATATTTTATTAATTAACAAAATTTGAAATATGTTGAAAATATATTATTTTTTGTAACTCGCATTCAAATATTATACTTTATTGATTAAATGAAATTATATTTTATTAATTACTAAAATATAAATTTTATTGACAAAATATTTTTTTCTGCAATTCTTATGAAAATATATTGAAATACTATATTTTATTAATTAATAAAATATGAAATCTTTTAAAAATAAATTAAAAATATACTTTTTCATAATTAATTAATAAAATATAAATATATTGAAAATAATTAAAAATTATATTTTTATGAATTAGTAAAATATATTTTCCTCAATATAGATTTCAACATTGTGGTGGAATAATTATTTAATTTTTCGTTAACTAATGCATATAACTAATGCATATAATTGAATGTTTATATAAAAGCACTTTCATAATTGTGTTGTCAACAATCAATTTAATGTTAACAATACATTATGTATTGACAATCAAATAGTTAACTACTAAGATCATACCAGAGGTTCACACAGAGGTACACAGACCATTCCTACATCTATTGCGCTTATTTTAGTGATAGTTCTTACAGTAACTAAGACTCCTCTACAAACTCCTATTGAGGTACCTCTTATCTCTATCACTTCTACATCTACTGGTGTTATAGCTGCCGTAGAGGCACTGACCATAGCTACACATGTTGGGCTTAAATGGGTTTTAGCCCAAACCATTATTAAGTAATAAATTGGTCTAACCCATTTTAAATATTAATTGGAACTTGGAGGACCTTAGTGCAATTCCAACCAAGTTGTGCCTAACTTAATGATTTGAAAAAAAAGGTAAAAGATGGTCACTTGCTGGGGACACTTTTCTTACGAAGATAGAGGCTACAATATATGCACAGTGGTCGAGAGGAAATGAAGCTTTTGGCCATTTCTTTTACGCACAATAATGCCAAAATCATGGAGTAATAGGTACAATTTATCTTATTTGATTTTGGAGAATAAATTGTTGATTATTGTGTATTCTTCTTCTTCAAGATTTGGGGTTCTTTAAGTTTTATCATAGAATTGTTTAGGTACAATTTATTCTCCATTATTGTTATTGTTGGGGTTCCATCTATTGTATTAGATGATGAATATTTTGGTTGCCAAGATTGTATCTTGAAAATGTGTATTGGTTATCTCTAGATTTAGGGCAAAAATTTAGGGAAGAAATAATTGTATTACTATTATTTGATAATAGTGAGATTTTCGGTTTGTCCCGTAGATTTTTCCTTCTCATTGGAGGGTTTTACGACGTTAAATAACTTTGGTGTTATCGCATTGTCATTTATAATTTCGATATTCTATTGTTTGTGATTTTGGCTTGGCTTGACTTGGATTGAGTTGTTGATTTCCTATTTTAATCACACGGTGATTTGGGAGAAATATTTGGCGTTGCTACTTGTGCTGGAAATTCTATTTTGTAGTCCAAATTTTCCTACAGTGGTATCAGAGAGAGGTTGGATTGTGTGGATTAAAATGGAGGTTCCGGTTGGTTGTGCTATGATTATACTCACTAATCATAATTGGGTAACTTAAAAGCCTATGATGGAGGATATCCTTTATTGCGAGGATTTGCATGATCCCGTTGAGGGTGACACGACTAAACCAAAAGATATGTCAGACAATGATTGGACTAAGCAGAATAGAAAGACTATCGGAACTATAAGACAATGGGTGGATTATAGTGTGTTTCATCATGTGGCACAGGAGACTAATGCACAGAAATTGTAGTCGAAATTGGAGTTTATGTTTGAGAAGAAGATTGCATCTGGGAAGTCTTTCCTGATTAGAGACTTGGACAACATAAAACACAAAGATGGCATAGGTGTGATAGAGCACTTGATCAATTTTCAGAATATTGTAAATCAGTTGACTACTATGGGTATGAAATTAGAAGATGAATTGCAGGCTTTGTTACTTTTGAGTTCTTTGCCAGATAATTGGGAGACTTTTGTTGTGACTATCAGTAATTCTGCTCCAAATGGTGTTTTGACTATGGAGTCTGTGAAAGACAGTATGCAGAATGAGGAATCAAGAAGAAAGTCCTCAGGTGCACATGCAGGGTCAAATCATGCACATGCTCTTGTTGTAGAGGACAGGGGAGAAATCGGAATAGATGGCAGAAAGGTCATAGCAAGTCAAGAGGCCAGTCAAAATCAGAAGACAAAAAGTTAGCTTGTTATCATTGTGGTAATGTGAGCCACATTAAAAGAAATTTTCAGATTTCGTTGAGAGAGCAAAGGGAAGGTAGCAATCAGAAGAAGGGAGATAAAAATAACATTACAGCTATTGTTTCTACCAGTGATGAAGTAGTTTCTTGTCAGCTTGTTATCATTGTGGTAATGTGGGCCACATTAAAAGAAATTGTCGGATTTGGTTGATAGAGCAAAGGGAAGGTAGCAATCAGAAGAAAGAAGATGAAAAGAACATTATAGCTATTGTTTCTAACAGTGATGAAGTACTTTTTTGTGTAGATGGTCATTTCCTACATGTGGGTGATCCAAGTACCGAGTGGATTGTTGATAGTGGTGCTACCATTTTTGTTCGAACATGGACTTGTTTGTAAATTACACAGCTGGTGATTTTGGTACTTCAAAGATAGGAAATACTAGCCAATCTAAGATTGTTGGGATTGGTGATATTAACTTGCAAACAGAACTTGGCTACTCGTTGATACTGAATGATGTGAGGCATATTGATGATATGCACCTCAATCTAATTTCAGTTGTGACTCTCGACAAACAGGGTTATTATAAAAAATTCGGTGACTTGAATTGGAAATTGTCAAAGGGCACTTTGATTGTTGCCAAAGGAAAAGCTTGTTGCACGCTCTACGAGACTTATGTAAAATCTTGTAAAACTGAGGTGAATGTAATTAAAGATACTTCTCCTGATTTATGGCACAAGAGGCTTGGTCACATGAGTGAAAAAGGTTTGCAAGTTCTGGCTAAGAAGATATCTATTCCCTTAGCCAAATGTATGTCTCTAAACCAATGTGATCATTGTTTATATGGTAAACAACACAGAGTTTCTTTTAGTGGTTCATTTAAAAGAAAACATGATATTTTAGAACTTGTGCATTCTGATGTGTGCTTAGTGATGGCAATGGGTCGGGTTTGCCAAACCCGTACCCTACCCACTAAATATTTACAACCTCCATACCTTACCCATATACCCATTTAAAAATTGCGGGTCGGAGGCGGGTTTGCTTCTATACCCATTTAAAACCCATTACTATTTATTTATTTTTTTATTATTTTTTAGACTATAAATAGGTTATAGGTGCTTCGAATTAACTTGAATCAATTAAATATTAGGCTTCACTTGAATTTGAGTTGAAAAAAGCTTGTTATATTTTGAAATTATACAAGCGAATTTGAACAATTTTTTTAGACGTTAACAAAGTCAATAGTTTAAACATATTAAGGTTTAGAAGATAACAATGCCAATAGATATTTGGATTCTATTTTTTATTTTTTTTAAACAATCACTTTTGTTTTAAATTCTATAATTTTTAAAGGAAATTAATGGGTATGCGGGTGGGTATGGATATTGTAGTAAAACCCACACCCGACCCATACCCATATCGGGTTTTAAATTTACCTCCATACCCTACCCACGAACCCATTTAGTCGGGTAATCCCCGCCCATTTATGTCGGGTCTCCATCGGGTATCGGGTTCGTGGGTACTATTGCCATCCCTATGTGTGCTTTCCTAGTGATGTAGCTTCTTTGGGTGGAAATAAGTATTTCCTCACATTTGTTGATGATACTTCTAGGAAGCTTTGGATTTATATGTTGAAATCTAAAGATCAGGTATTTCAGAGTTTTCAACAGTTTCATGTCATGGTAGAATGATAAACAGGGAAGTCCCTGAAATGTCTAAGAACTGATAATGGTGGGGAATACACTTCACATGAATTCAGGGATTATTGCTCAAAATTTAGGATTCGACATGAGTTTACAGAAGCGGGTACTCCTCAACATAACGGTGTGGCGGAAAGAATTAACCGTACCATTCTTGACAGAGTCAGATGCTTGTTGAAGACAACCAAGCTACCCAAAATGTTTTGGGGTGAAGCAGTTCAGACCGCTTGCTATTTGATCAATAGATCTCCATCTTTTCCTTTGGACTTTGATATTCTTGAAAGAGTTTGGACGGGAAAAGATGTTTTCTAATCTCATCTGAAGGTGTTTGAGTGCAAAGCTTTTGTGCACGTGCTTAAATAACAGAGATCGAAGCTTGATGATAGAGCTACTCCTTGTATATTTTTCAGTTATGGTGATGAACAGTTTGGGTACAAATTTTGAGATACAGAGAAAAAGAAGAGGTTGAGAAGCAGAGATATGGTCTTTCATGAAGACGAAACCATTGAAGATTTGGATAAATTGGAGCATCCTAGAGTGACTGCATTTGTTCATGATCTTGCATCTCCTAGTACTTCAACGTCACAACCTATTTTTGAAGAGAACTTTGCTCCAACTGATGAGAATTTTGATGACATTGTTCATGATGATATATTAGCTCATGAGAATGCTAATGAGGGGGAGCAAATACCTGAGACAGAAGATGAATAAGAAGCACATGTCAGAAGATCTACCAGAGATCACATGCCACCTACTAGGTATCCTACTTCTAACTATATTTTGCTTACTACTAATGGGGTGCCAGAAAGTTTTTCTAAGGCATAGGCTAATAGAGATCAAGTTCAGTAGATGAAAGTAATGGCAGAAGAGATGAATTATTTGAGGAAGAATGATACTTATGACTTGGAGAATCTTCCTAAGGATAAGAAAGCATTAAGAAATAAATGGGTGTATAAAATCAAACGGGATGACAATGGTGATTTGATGAAGTACAAGGCTTGTTTGGTTGTTAAAGGCTTTGGGTAGAAATATGGTGTTGATTTTGATGAGATTTTCTCTCCTGTTGTGAAAATGACATCCATCAGAGATGTTTTGGGGTTACCAGCCAGTCTAGACCTAGAAATGGAACAACTTGATGTGAAGACTGCCTTCCTACATGGTGATTTGGATGAAGAGATTTATATGTTTCAACTAAAGGATTTTGAACAAAAGGGTAAAGAACACCTTCTATGCAAACTGAAGAAAAGTTTGTATGGGCTCAAGCAAGTACCAAGACAGTGGTATAAAAAGTTTGATGCTTTTATGGCAAGTCAAGAATACACAAGGACGACTGCAGATTCTTGTGTTTATATCAGATCTTTTTCAGGTGACAAATTTATTATTTTACTGCTTTATGTTGATGATATGCTTATAGTTGGCCAGGATATGAGGTTAATCAAGAAATTGAAAGAAACCTTACATAAGTCATTTGATATGAAAGATTTGGGGCCTACTAAACAAATATTGGGCATGGAGATAATTCGAGACAAAAGATCTAAGAGATTGTGGTTATCACAAGAAAAATATATTGAACGGATTCTTGAAAGGTTCAGTATGAAAGGAGCTAAATCAATCAGCTCATATCTTGGGGGTCATCTCAAACTTACCAAAAGTTCTTCTCCTTCAATTATTGAAGAGAAGAAGAAGATGAAATCAGTAACCTATTCTTCACCAGTTGGTAGTTTGATGTATGCTATGGTATGTACTCCTCCAGATATTGTACATGTAGTTGGTGTGGTAAGCAGATTTGACAGCGTATACAGATGCAGATATGGCAGGAGATCTTGACAACAGAAAGTCTACATCTAGATACTTGTTTACTTTTGCAGGGGGAACAGTTTCTTGGCAGTCAAGATTGCAAAAATATGTTGCTTTGTCTACAACTGGGGCTGAGTATATTGTAGTTACCGAAGCAGGTAAAGAGATGATATGGATGAAAAGATTTCTTGAGGAGCTCAATGTGAAGTAAGGTGAGTATATCATTTATTGTGATAGTCAGAGTGTTCTTGAGATAAATAAGAATTCTACTTTTCATTCTCGTACTAAACACATTGATGTGAGGTATCATTGGATCCGTGGAGCGATTAATGAGAAGTTAATGCAGTTGGAGAAGATTCACACTGATAAGAATATTGCTGACATGTTGACAATGTTGTTACCAAGTAGAAGCTTGAGTTTTGTGTCGAGCAGACCGGGATGGATTTCAAGTGACTGGAGTTTTGGGGTGTACCTCCCTCATGGGTTGGATGGGGAGATTGTTGGGCTTAAATGATTTTTAGCCCAAACCATTATTAAGTAATAAATTGGTCCAACTCATTTTAAATATTAATTGGAACTTGGAGGACCTTAGTGCAATTCCAACCAAGTAGTGCTATTCCAACCAAGTTGTGCCTAACCTAATGAGTTGAAAAAAAAGGTAAAAGATGGTCACTTGTTGTGGAGACTTTCCTTACGCATACGGAGGCTACGATATACGCACCGTGGATGAGAGGAAATGAAGCTTCTGGCCATTTCTTTTACATACAATAATGCCAAAATCATGGAGTAATAGGTACAATTTATCTTGTTTTATTTTGAAGAAGAAATTGTTGATTATTGTGGGTTCTTCTTCTTCAAGATTTGGGGTTCTCTAAGTTTTATCATAGAATGATTTAGGTACTATTTATTCTCCATTATTGTTGTTGTTGGGGTTCCATCTATTGTATTAGATGAAGAATATTTTGGTTGCCAAGATTGTATCTTGAAGGTGTGTATTGATTACCTCTAGATTTAGGGCAAAAACTTAGGGAAGAAAATATTATATTGCTATTATTTGATAATAGTGGAATTGTAGGTTTACCACATCGATTTTCCCTTTTCATTGGAGGGTTTTACGACGTTAAATAATTTTGGTTTTATCGCATTATCATTTATAATTTCGATATTCTATTGTTTGTGGTTTTGACTTTACTTGGATTGAATTGTTGATTTCCTATTTTAATCACACAGTGATTTGGGGAAAATATTTGGAGTTGCTACTTGTACTGACAATTCTATTTTGTAGTCTAAATTTCCCAGTAACACACACTAGCTCCCCACTATCTTCAGAGATAACACAATTTTTTTATCGGTCAGCAATGACAGTTCCACAACTCTTGCACATGGTTTACTGACAAAGCTAGGTAAAGAGAAATCAAAGGTCAAACAGCTTCTATTAGACCATTTTAAGGCAAAGCACCGTATGAAAATCACATCTTCCTTGAGATTTGCCATTGAGGACTTGGTCACTAATCTTTTTGGTGAGGAGAAAGCTCCTCAGCCTTCCACCCTTAGACTTCGACACCATCACCTACTCCTACTCCTACTCCTACCCTATGGCAGGATAAGGTGATGGCACAAATCCAGAGTGATATTGATGGGATGGGTCTTTGCAACTGCATGCAGAACACCGAGGTAGACTTTCCTCACTTATGGAGCATCTTCGTCTGGATCGCGCACCACAAGTCCCTTTAGTCACTACGTTAGCTACATCACACACGAGCCCCACTTTGAGGTCAAAGGCGATGCTTTTCATCCGTCCAGTAGTGGTCCTTCATATAGGAGGTTTCATTTCACCAGACGAGATCATTCACCGATGAGCGATCAAAATCATTAATCATTGAACGACCCTAATCAAGACCCTGACTATTCTGAGTTTTATGGGAAAAAAAAACAAATAGTTATCCATTTTTCACTTTTTTTGTTAATAACACTTCTTTAAAAAAAAAAACTCTTCAAAAAAGCTAGATTCTCAACAATTGTGCCAAACGGATCCTTACAGGACTATATGAACTATGAAGCTAAACTACTATTATAACGAGTTAATTGGTTGCAATTAGGGCCGGAGCCACGAGCCACGATAATAAATTAGTTAAATAATGAAAACACAATGAGTCGTGCAATTCAAGTATGATTGAAAAATGTAAATAATATCATTGGGTGGCCTGATTTACACATCTATTCCACAAATGAGATTTATGATCGTGTCATTACGACATTACGATGCTGATATTGGCATTATCTTGGGTGAGAAAATCGCATGTGAACTACATAACAAATAAGATTTATCAATCACATCACATTAACAAATATTTATATTGTTATTACTACATTTAAATATTTTCGAGAACAGACAAAAATAAGTCTATTGCGCATTCCACATCAAATGAGTTGATTGTAATATTCTTTATAATTTTAATTTTGTTTATAAATGATCACGTGACATCTCATTAGATCATTTTTTTAAAAGTTAATAATTTTAACTAGTCAAAGATTTTCGTCAATAATTTTTGACACT
This sequence comes from Ligustrum vulgare, assembly GCA_963555705.1. NCBI lineage: Eukaryota > Viridiplantae > Streptophyta > Magnoliopsida > Lamiales > Oleaceae > Ligustrum > Ligustrum vulgare. The sequence continues at coordinate 59,729,483 of OY743173.1, forward strand.
TCAAAAAAAAAAAAAAAAAAAAAAAAAAAAAAAAAAAAAAAACTTGATCAATGAAATATTGAAATATCTTTATTTATAAACAACATTTTTTCCCTAACTTAGGGTGAATTGACATTTATTAGAAGCAAGTCGCATTAGAGAAACGAGATTTTATCAATATTCCCAATACTATTATTATATAAGGGTATCCCAATTACATTTCGTGGATTGAGGCGACATGCATGACAATGAAATAAACGAACTTCTAAAGAACGTGGATAAATATAAAGAGAAATTTAAAATTTACTCTTCAATGATTCATTCCACTTTTAAAAAATATTGAGGGCCTGTTTGACTTTTTTTTTTTAAATCAAATTTATTCAACACTCATTCTCAACGATCAATCTTAGTCAAGTTTATCATTTTTTACTTTTTAAACATTTTTTAACCACACATTCTCACAAAAATACTATTCAAAATAAAAAAAATTGCCTAAGAACTGAGGGCCAAATAGGGGATGAATAGGTAACATTCTTTTTTAAATTTTAAATTAATGACTGATTTACTCCTGTTCTTCAATATTTAACTAGCTTTTGACTTTGACTTTATTTTTTATTATTTTTTAATAGGTGATTAAAAATAAAAATAAGAAAACATAAAAATGATTCTTTTTTTGAATGTGAGATTGAAAAATGAGTATAGAAAGAAATAATTCTTGGGGGCGGGGGGAGTTGGGGGATTTAACGTAGGATGATCATAACACAACAGATCATATGATTTTTATTATTTAGAATCAAACTATACAAACGTTAAGTCATTACTATATGATTATGTAAATATATTTTATTGTATTAATTTTTCAAATATGTTTACTACTCCCTCCATCCCAATTATATATGCTGTCTTTCCTTTTTCGTTTGTCTCAATTATATAGATTTGTTTCTTTATTGAGAAGTATTTATCTTGTTTTTTTACAAATGTACCATTATTTATTACTTTCAATATAATAGTTTTGATATTAAATAAAGGTAAGTTGGAAATTTGATTTACAAAAATTATTTTTTAATTACATTAAATATGTTTTCTTAATCTGTGCACAAAGTCAAACAAGCCTATATAATTAAGATAAAGAGATTATTAATTTTTAAGCATGTAATTTTAATCCAGTTGTTATTGAATTGTTGGCAGTAATCTTATTACTTGGTATTAAAATAATTATAAAATAAAATAAAATATGATGTTAACACATTATGTCTCATGGAGCGTCTACATCTAGATAGATCATCTCATATTATCTATTTTTTTTAAGTCACGTCGACTTAACATTGTAATTCATGGAGTGCATTGCAGGAGTATTATATTTTTAATTAATTCCTTTTTTTGCTACGTGCCCGTCTTTTCTTCCAATCAATGGAATGCATTAGAGATGTGTTGTTTGAATATCGCAAGTGCACGATATCGTGAACAAGTAGTAAAGTAGACTTTTTGAGTCCTGAATGTCGATCCCACGAGGAATAATTTATTTATTACTAGTTTTGATTAATCAGTTCCTAAACTACAAATAAATTCAAAAATTTGGAATATTGAAATATTAAAATAGCGAAAGAAATGAAGTATGAAAATAAAACAAATGAAAAGATTTGATTTTTGTTTTTCTAATGAATGGAAAATGCTGGGACTCACGATAATAATTTTGTTATCCTATTTAATTTCTCATCTCATGCAGTGTTCGGAAAGTAGTGTTTAATCGAATTCACAATTTTATCCAAAATTTCCCTCTCGAGTTTAAATTGGTTCTATCTAGATAGGTCAACCACATATCTTCATGATTGGTCGGAATAAGCCCTAAATATATGCATTCAACGACAATAATTCAAAATGATTACGACAATCACAATTATGTATCTCTACCCTTTTGTCAACTAGTATTTTCACCCGTGCGATGCACGGGAATGTGTTTATGACAGTGATTTCGATCAAAATTTATGAAAATATGTTAATTAGACAACCACATCAAATAAAAATACAGTATAATAACATTTTAATAAAAAATATTATCGAATTCAAAATTTTTAAAAAGACAAAACTAATCAAATAGTAAATTTAACATTTACAAAACTAATCATAATTAGGAAATCGTAATCTTTATTAGATTTTTCTTTTTAATTTATTTATTGTTTATTTGTTTGTTGGATTTTCTTCTTCTAAATAAGTTGTTTTATCTTATATTTTTATATGTTAAATTATTTTATTTTGAAATATAATACAATGTAATATAATTAACAACCATAAATCTATATTTGTTATGAATTGGTAATTTTGAAATTAAATAATATTGTTGTTATAGACAATATATGTTAAATTGTTTTTTATGTTTGATTTTTGAGACAATTTTACAGACGATATATATTTTGTTTGTTCTCAAATTAAAACATAATCATTGTATAAAAAAAAATAAGAATAATATAAATAAACATTGTATTTGAAAAAAAATATAAAGTATTCAATCAAGTATGAAATTATTCGATCTAAAAGAAAATTATATTCAATCAAGTATGAAATTATTCAATTTGAAAGAAAATTTTTGGATTAGTCATTTTTTTATATATATAATTTAATTGGAAAACTTATAAAATACTACACAATATAAGGATTAAGGAATGTTCTTAAGTTCTTTAAATTTAAACATTTTTCGTTCTATAAACTAAAATATTTTCAAGTTGTTTAAATATTTTTTAACACATTTTGTAATATAATTTTATATCTCTAGAAAAAATTTAATATTACTTTACCAAAGTAGTCACACTATAATTAAGCAGAATATTTTTGAATAATCTTTTTTTTTAATAAATCTAACAAAATTTTAAATTACGAATTTTGAATACTTTTTTATAACAATTGAAAATTATCTATTTATTTTTTAAATTAGACTTATGATGCATTTGATGTTAGTTTTTCACCTTTTTCACAAAATTAAAAATAAAATAAAATTAGGATACATTATAAGATTAATAATTATAATAAAATCAATCACCCTATTGTAAAAACACAATATATAAATAAATAAATAAATTCAAATTGTCATTTTTTGAAATTGGAACGAAGCATCTCTGTTTAACAAAAATATATTTTTAAAAAACACATTTTAAATCTTTTTTTAATCACACATATCTTTTTCTCCACTTTTCAACTAGTTTTTACCTCGAAAACATCACATTCTTCGTTTTTAAAAATAAAAAATTAACGTCCATTATTTTTTATATAATTTAACAAAGCTCAAAACTTTTTTTTTTTTTTGGAAAACAAATGCATGTAGTGCTTAAAAGTGTAATTCAAATTTGCAATCATTACACTTTGAAATTTGGATTGTTCGACAATTATATTTTGAAATGGTTCCAATTTTCATTGCACTTTAATTTTTTTTTTTTAATTCTCTTATTTTTTTGCAAAAACTTTTCAAATTTAGCAAGTAATTTTTGGAGGGAAAGTGTGTGTGTATTTTTGGTGATGACTACTTTATTTTTATATATAGAAGATAAATTGCCAAATTTTATTACTTGGTCTAGGTGTTAACTAACCTCTTGGATTATGAAAACAACACACAGTTCATCAAATTGGTAATAAAGTAATTCATGCATCAAAACAAAATAATAAAATCAACACATAAAACAATTTTCCTGAAATTAGAGAATTGAAATTGAATATTTAAACAATAAAATTAGTTACACATGATAAAATAAAAATAAAAAGAATAAAAAATTAATAATATCACCAAATTCTTGAATTTATTTGAGAAGAATAAAGAATTCTTGCACCAAGTTATAATCTTCATCTCAAGTTCTTGAATTCTCCTTTGACTTTTTGGAATTTTCCTTTGATTTCTTGTAAATTCTCGATGAATAATGAATTGGGGGCTCCTTTCTTGGTTAAAAAATGTCTTTTTTTTTTTAGTTTAGAAGTCAAGAAAGTTGTTTAATCCTTGTTGGGCTTGAAAACAAATAGAAAAAATAAAGGAAAAAACCAAGAAAATCACGAAAAACCCTAGGGCGGGCCCCGATCGTATAGGGGGTTTCAAACCGCGGTCGGGCCGCGGCAAACAAGGCCCAAACGGAGACTATGGGTCAGCTGCGATTTGCAAACCGTGAGTCGAAGTTTCTCATCCATCAGCTGAACTTCAAACACGCATAACTTTTGATCTAAAATTCTGATTTGTGCACCGTTTATTGTGTTAGATTCTAAATTCAATTATATTTTCAATGATATATTATGGACTTCGTGGAGATATCTTATTATTATTATAAAGGAGCTTAGTAGCCCAATTTTTCCCTCCAAGTGATTCCCTCCAAAGATAGCATTTTCCCCCCCACAACCGAGAATTCCCTCCCTCATTTTACTTTTGAATGTTCAAAAATGTTCAAAAATCTGACTCTTTGCATTAAATAAATGAGATGAGACATCACTTTTTAAAGCTATGAAATGACAAGTCTTGCATTTTCCACAGATAGGATCTTACCCAATTTAAATATTGAATAATGCAGAGGCTGACCAGTCTTTTTTTAAAAGATAGTGGGCGTGAAGATAGAGGCTGACCATAATAACTTCAACCAGATTTTTTTTTTTTGGGTTACCACCACAAGCAATCAGTCTATTTAAGATAGCAACCTTCAATTGGTGCCTTCTTTACACGCATCAGAGCTAAAAAACTGAAGGTATTTGCTTAGTTTTATATATTCTGTTCTTATTGTTACACTTGATGTTCCTATTTGCAATCAGTCTTTTTTGTTTCTGTTCACGATATTCATACAGTTTTTTTTATCAAAAAATTGCAGCATTATGGCTCCCATCCTGGATCTCTTGGCAGACATTGTTCCTACGAAAACAGAGTGGGCATTCCGGGTCCGCGTGGTTCGACTTTGGGATAATCCTGCGTTTGGAAAGTCCGACGACATTTACAGCTTGGAAATGGTCCTCATTGACCGAAATGTAAGTCCTGTAATAACAAAAGTGTTCTCATATTATAACTGTAGTTATTCAAAATATGATGTATTGAAAATAATATTGAAGATCCATCATTTGTAGAAAACCAGCTACCTGCTACGAATTCAGCAATGAAATTTCCAAATAACAACAAATCAATATTCCAAGCTAAAAACCCAGTAATAACAAAAGGGTTCTCATATTAGAACTGTAGTTATTCACTCAATGAATCAAAAATCAAAGGAAGAAATAATTATCAATTTTCCAAGCTAAAAAACCCAGAAATAACAAAAGGGTTCTCATATTAGAACTGTAGTTATATTCACCATAAGAATCAAAAATCAAAGGAAGAAATAATTATCAATTTTCCAAGCTAAAAAACCCAGTAATAACAAAAGGGTTCTCATATTAGAACTGTAGTTATTCACCATAAGAATCAAAAAATCAAAGGAAGAAATAATTATTAGAACTAAGCATTAATGGACAGAATCACAGTACATTTTTAACAGAATCACAGTACATTTTAAACAGAAAATATGTTTTGAATTATGTTCTTAGAGCTGTTTTTTATTCCCCAAACCTAACTATGTTGTATGGGTTGAATCAGTTAGTAAATAAATTATTAGAACAAAACTAATAGATTCTATTTTGGCTGTCCTATGTTTACAATATCATAGACTATTCTATTCACTACTTTCCTTTATTTTCCTCTGATTTCTTTTTCATTACAGTGAAGTTAAAATGAGCACAAAAAAAAAAAAACAAGTTTCTTATGTTTTCAGAGACTTTCTCCATTCGTCTAACTTAACTATGCTATACATGGGTAGAATGATTTTGGAAATAACTGATTTAAATAACAAATAGTTCTTTTTGTGATAATTATATGATTTTATTTCACTTAAGTATGTTGTACATGGGATGTTTTACCTTATAATTGATTTAAAGAAAAAATAATAGGATTTGCTCAATCGTTTATTATTTAAAAAGGGAGTCCTGTTTAACTATATTATGCATCAGTCTGTATCTTCACTCTTAAGAATTGATTTAAGTTTTTTTTTTTATATATGTTTCAGATCACACAGATTACACGGTTGAGATCCAAAACGATCAAGATACTTCAAGAAACACAAATAATTGTTCAAGAACTCCATTAAGCAACATTACAAATTGTAAGACAGGTTCTTTTTTAAAAGTGATTTGAGAATTATTTCATTATAAATTTGATTTATACATTGTAATGATTATGTGATAAAGCAAATTTTAATTAATTGTCTATAAATATCTTATCTTATTATTTTCATCCATAAATAGCGATGTGTGTACATATTATTGGTCTAATTTTGATTAACTTAATAAAATAGTGTAATGCAATTTATTCCTTATATTGATAACCTAAACAATTCATGTGAACAAATTCGGTGTGTCTAATAATTGGTTATATATTGAATTCATTTAAGTCATTTTTTATCATTTGTAATAATTTTGATTTTTTTTTTGAAATATTAGTTATTATATTATATTTTTAAAGCAACTATTACTTACAAATTATTACAAAATCGACAATCCATCGTTTTGAAATTGACAAAGAACATGAGGCTACAAAGGCCAAACTCAGATGTTGATCTTGAAGAGTTCAAGTCATTTTCAGAGTGGATTTCAAATATTGGAGATGGTACAATTGGTGGGCAAAACGATGGTCATACTTTGATTGAAATACCTGATGACTTACTGATAAAAGATACAGGAGATTTAGTTGCATCAATAGTACAGAGTACGTATCCAAATTTCTCTAAAAAAGTCAATGACTCATCATATTTGCAGGAAAGAGCCATTTTAGCCCCAACACTGGATGTTGTTGAAACGGTCAATGAACATATGGTCTCTCTCAATGAAACAGATGGAAATACGTATCTAAGCTCTGATGCAGCTTCTAAATCAGATTCAAATATTGATTTACTAGATGATCTACACACACCAGAGTTCTTGAACAACATACGATGTTCGGGTGTACCTAATCATGAGCTGAAATTGAAGGTTGGAACTCCTGTGATGTTGTTAAGAAATATTGATCATTCTGCAGGATTGTGCAATGGGACAAGACTGGTCATAACAAAACTCGGTAATCATGTTTTGGAAGCAAAGGTCATTACAGGAAGTAATATAGGATACAAAGTGTTCATCCCACGAATGACTTTAACTCTATCGGATCAAAGACTACCTTTTAAGTTCCAAAGAAGGCAGTATCCATTAATTGTATCGTATGCTATGACTATTAACAAAAGTCAAGGCCAATCACTATCGCATGTAGGTCTGTACCTGAAGAAGCCCGTCTTCAGTCATGGTCAACTATACGTGGCAGTTTCTAGAGTTACAAATCGTTCGGGATTAAAGATAATTACTTGTGATCAAGATGGAGTATCATCCAATTCAACTGTAAATGTTGTTTTCAAAGAAGTATTTCAAAATTTGAATTAGTCAATGATGTAACACTATTTTCTCTAAACATTACATCTATCGTGTTATTATTATACTACCTATTCATGCATTTGCGATTTACTTGAGGAAAAATAACCTATTTATGATTTTCATTCAAAATTTTGATGAAGTGAAATTAATCCGTGCATCGCACGGGTGGATGAACTAGTTTGTACTAAAAGTTGTATACTGATTTCTTCACATACTCCGCACATGACTTCCTCGTTTTGCTTCAATCTATTCCAAATTCGAGCTTTTCCTAAAACAATCAAAATAAATAAACAATTAAGTAATATCAAACTCTAAAATACTCACAATTATCTAAATTTGAGATCAAAATAAGTACGAAAAACGTACTTATCTAGATACTCTTAACACATTCACGAAATGCTTTCATGGATATAGATAAAAATAATTGCACACAAATAAAGCATAAGTGGTTATAAAGCAAAAAATCTAATATTTTATTCTTAGGCTAAGTTTCACGTCGTCATCTAAATGAAATCTAGATTGGGATTTTTTTTTTAATGGTTGGTATTAGCCAAGGTTTTAGTGGGCCCATGCAGGGACGGATTCAATGAAGGACTAGTGGGGGTCAAGGCCCCCACTGAGAAAAAAAATGAGTTCAAGCTAAATCCATGGCCAGAAGAAGCAAGAAATTTTTCTGGTGAAGGATCCATTTCTGTTTCAGTTTTTAGAGAGAGAGAGAGAGAGAGATAGAGAGAGTATGTTTCCTATGCTGATATGACTAATGGGAGATAAATGTTCATATTGACCAAAGAATCTGGCTTCTCCCTTTTTCAATTAGAACCATGACCTGTCATTTATTTTCAAAGGGAAAGTCTCAATTTTTATACCGAAAAGGTTTTAAAAATTAACACAAAGTGATTCTAATCCATTTTTATAGTTGTAAGCTCTTTATTTATTTTTCCCCGATTACTTTAGGTAATCTCTGAAATATCACTCAAATTTATATTAAACAAAATAGCATTTTTTAAGGGCTTGTTTGGTTGTAAATCAATAATTCCAACAATCCTTCAGTTAAAATGATACCGACTGAAGAAGTACTTTACAATGTTCATATGGCTGAAACGGAAGAGGAAAAATCTATTAGAACAGTTGGGCCGAGTTTTTCGCCTTCTTCATTAGTATGGTTTTCGAAATTTTTTGCCACTGCTCACTCACTATCCTAGCTCCATCCCTGGGCTCATGTAACAAAACATCAAACCTCAAACCTCCTTTTTCTTTTATCTTTCTCTAATTTCATTTCATTGTTGAGATTCGTCAAGATGCAAAAATTTGAAGGCGCTTTTTCATATTTGTATTACTCACATAATCATTTTTTAATTTGACCAATATATATATTTTTAATTTGGAGAATATATATATATGCGTAAAGTTCAAAGAATGCATGATGTTATTTATTAGTTTAGAATATTTAAAATGTATTAAAAATTGAAAAATGCATAATTAGGTATATGCTTTAATGCTTCACATATGATCGTAATAATTGATGCTCGATCGAAACAGTGACGGACCCAAAGGCAGATCAGTGTAGGCACATGCTTTCAGTAACCTTTGGGTCAGCCCATTTAAAATTTAAAAATGGAAAAAATACATAAATAAGGTATTTTAAAATACAAATTTAAAAAATAATGCCAAATTTGTATACTTTCAAAAATCAGGTTGTAATTAGAATTACTTAACTAAATTAAAGAAATAAAAATATTTGAATAAATATATATATCAAGGTCACAATATTGTGTAATTTCAAGTCACAAAAGATAAATCTGAGTCACAAATTTATTTCAGATTACAAGTTAATTTTTAAGGTCAAGCTTATCTTTAGGTCACAACTTATAAATTATGAGGTGACAAATCTTTTTAAGTGTCAAATTACCAAATTATAGGTTACAATTATTTGATTTCTAGGTCACAACCGCACCTCAAACAAACCCATTCCACCCACTTTCCAACCTAGCCCTTCCTCCACTATCACCATCGATCGGGCCACCACGTCGCCATCGCTGGAGAACACAGTCATCGCTTCAAATGCACCTCAACAACCACCTGCACCACCTCGCCTCACCATTACCACCAAACAACTATTCTGCACCAACACCACCGCATCCAATCACTAACACGGACCACCACATCAACCGGATCAGCAACACCACCACCACCACTTTCAGTCGCGGATCTCTACTATCACCGCCACCACAGCACCACCGCCACCAACCATACACATCACACCACATACAGCACCACAAAAGCAGCTAACTCCAACAACTGTTAGCAATAAAGATTAAGAGAAATCAGATCCAAATATAGAATGTACAAAGTAACAACGTTGCTGCTTTGTGTGCCCATCACCGCTGCTGTGCGCCCGTCGCCAAGCGTTTTTGCTGTACAGGCTCCTGTTGTGCGTCATCGCACGCAGATCGCACGGCCTTGTGACTGCGATCTGCGAGCATCATCTGCACCTACCTCCATCCCTATCGTCGTTGGAGTTCGATTGGCGTGGGTTGTGGTCGGGAGGGGGGAGTGGTGCCTCTGTTGAAATGAGAGTCCAGAGAGAGAGAGAGATGATGTAGTATAGAATTATAGATATTAAAAATAATTAGGGTTTGGTATGGAGTGAGATTGGGATAAAATTGGATATTTAATTGAATTTTAGATTATTTAATTTATTAATTAATTATTAAAATTCTAATTACAATCTGAAATTTGAAGTTATTTAAGTTTGATCTCATTTATGAATTTGAATTTTTAAAGGTAGGGGTGGGTGTAATTTCCACTTTAAAAAAGGGAATAAAATAAAATTGGAACATACCAATTTTGTGGCCTACAATGATGTTTCTTGGTTAATTTGTAGGCTAGCCCATTTAAAAATTATACTTCAATTACAAATTGGACCCAAATTGTACAAAATATAAAAGAGGAAATTACACATGTGCTGATTTTTTTAGATGCCAGTTCAAAAATAACTTTTATATTTCAAAATTCAGATCTATTTCCCTCATTTCTGATCTCACACAAACACAAACTCTCTATCTCTCCCTCCCTCCCACCCCACCCACCCCACCCCAACTCACTCCTCCTCCAACGGCAAGCTCCTCCGACGATGACACCCCAATCACCCACCCTGGCTCGCATCCGCAATGGCACCGTAAGCGATGGCGCAAGGTTGTTGTGTAATCGTGAGTAGTATCGTATCACGCTGTGGCACAATCACGGTGGCATCGCCTCATGTCTTCCCTGCTCCATCACTTCGCCGTGAGTTGTGGTGTTGATGCAGAGGATGGAGAGTGGTGGTGGTGGTGTTGCAATTTAAAGATTTAAAGAGTGGTGATGGGTGCTGCGATCTAGGTTTGCGGTGTGGGTGATTTTGATAATTTGTGTTGATGAAATATGCTTTGCATAGTGGTGTGGGTGTCGTTTTCAGTGATGGTGATGGTGGAAGTGAAGTGACGGTGATTGTAGCGTAAGTGGTTGTGGATCTGATGATTTGGAGCCGGCTCGAGGCTGTGAATTTTAGTTTGATAGGGTCGTTGCATGTTATGTTGTTCTCCGGAGATGGTGGGTTCGACAATGGAGAAGTGGAGAAGATGAATGGGAAAGGTGAAAGGTGTACTGTAATATTTTTTGGTTAATTTCTTTTTGTAAGTGTTTGTAGTGGTGTTGCGGCCAGAATCAATGGTGTAGCAACAGAGTTTTTTTGTTGTTTTTCTTTGGTTGTGGTGGTGTAGATGGCAGTGACGGTGGTGGTGGTGGTGGTGTTGGTATTATTGAGATGGTGGTACCTGCACTGGTGATGGTGATGTTGGTGGTAGTGGGTGTCAGAGAAGGAGGTGGTGGTAGTTATTGTCTTCGTGGTAGTCGTGTTGGTGGTTGTGTGACCAATAAATACATAATTTGTGACTATTAAATAGTATGTTGTGGCCAATTAATTTTTGTGACCTTGATTTGTGACATATAAAATTTGTGGTTTGTGATCGAGAAATAGATTTTGACCAACTAAATTTATAATTTGTGACCAAAAAATGAGTTAACCAAATAATTTTATAAATTGTGACCTATAAAATTTATGATTTGTGACCAAGAAAACTAGTGATTTGTGAAAATTGTGATAAAAAAAATTCTTGATTTATATTCGAGAAAAAATTGTAACTAATGAAAATTTTGATTTGTGACCAATAAAGAAACTGTGACTCATAATTTATTAAATTGTGACCAATTGACTCGAGATTTGCAACCGAAAAAAATCGTGGCCTATGAAATTCGAGATTTGTGATTGAGAAATAATTTGTGACCTAAAAAATTGTGACAATGACCATAAATTTATGACCTGATTTGTGACTTGTGACCAAAAAATTGTGACTTGTGACCATAATAAGCTGTGACCTAAAAAATTGTGACTTGTGACCATAAACAATAAACTATAAAATTAATTATGATCTGATTTTTGAAATAAATCCTTAAGTTTCTTAATTTTGAAAATGTGTACTTTAAAAACCTTAGTTATGTATTCTTCCCAAGATAAAAACCCCTAATTTCTACCCAATTTGCTTCTACATTTTTTCACGTCCTTTCTTCTTCATAATTTAATTTTGTTTCCTTAAACTAAATGTTTAATTTGTATACGCTTATGCTAACCTCGTGCATTTACGTTTTGTGCTGCTGAAGCTATAAATGTTATAATATTATTGTTTTTTTTTATGTTTATTTGTCTATAAACTTAAGAGTATGAAGAAATTCATATTTCAATTAAAAGATCAATGAATGATAACGAATATACTATTTCAACCTACATATTAATGTATTTATATTAGATTTATGACTTAAAATCATTGATTTCAATTCTCTTCGTTCACACACACACACACACACACACACACACACACACACACACACACAAAAGAAAAAACCACCCTCGAGGGGCCTCCCCGCCCCATATTTTCTAGTATCGCCTACACTAAACAAAAACCTGGGTCCACCCCTGGATCAAAATGCATTGCCATGCATTATACATTTTACAACATTGTCTCCTTGTAATCCAAAAGAATCCCATGCACACCAGCCTTTCCTCCACCACCCATGCCCACTTCTACTTACATTTCCATTTCGATTTTGACATTATTCCACCACCTTTCTACATTATTAAAAGTAATTTTATCCTTCAATAATTTTACCCTTCGCCTTTCTTAATTTTAAATTTAAGTACGTAAATATTTTATTTAAATAATATGTGATTGAAAATGAGTTTAAAGAAAATTTAATTTTTTAGATAAGATGATCACTCAAATAGAAAATGAATAATTTAGGATTAGAGATTTTGAGCAATGAATATTGTTGCATATGTCAAATAAAAAAAAAAAAAATCTTGTACAGAATATGTACTTGCAGATATCTTATTGTAGATGAATAGAAGGGATCGAGAAGTCTACGTAGATTTCTCAGCTACTGTGATATATTTGTACATATGTAATTCTTTACGTGTAGCATGATTATCTAAATCTAAACTAAATAAAAAGAGTAGAAGTCTTTGAACAATGCAAAATTTCAACCAACACGACGTAGTATTGGCCAACTGGAAACGACTTCGTTTTCTACAGATTGCGCGTCTTCATTTCTTCTCACACAAAACCTAGCAGTCGACTCCCCATCTGCCTCTTTTCTTTTCCTTTTCTGCCGCATCCGCTTCATCCTCCATCGTTGCCTACGCTTCATCAACAACAATGGTTCTCCGGTTCGTGCTCCTGCCCTCTTCCCCATGGTGAGTTTTATATACTGTTAATGCTCAGATTTTAGGGTTGTCTTTTGATTTTCCAAAAATGCTGCCCTTTGACTATATTTCTCTATCGTGCAACGATCCCTCAGCTGAAGAAATCATCAAGAAAAATAAAGCTTTTCCTTAGCCCTTCAATCTTCCATTTTACGATAATTCAGTAAGTTATCTATTTTTATTTTGGGTTTGAGTAGTTTATTGTTTTTGATGAATGTGGTGATCAAGAATGCATTTTTGTGTTTTGCAGTTGAATTTGGTTGATGGGAAGATGAGTGTTTGTTTATTAAAGGGTGGGAGATATCTGTTTAATGGGATAGAAGGTAGGTTTATTTTTTCTAGCTTCAAGGATGTATGTTGTTATCGTATTTCAATCTTATTATGACAAGTTGAAGAAATTCATCAATTACAGATTTGTTAATGGAAAAGAATATAATTGTTTTGTTTTTGTTAATTTAATGTTATAGTATTTCAATCTTATTATGACAAGTTGAAGAAATTCATCAATTACAGATTTGTCAATGGAAAAGAATATAATTGTTTTGTTTGTGTTAATTTAATTTACAAACTACGAATTAGTTGCTCCTAATTAGATTTGAAATGTTATTTTCTAATCCTTTGTTTGATAATATTGTTTTGTTTATAAACTTGTTTATTTATTACTTTGAGATAAAAAGTAGTAGTTGAAACTTGAAGAGAGAAAATGTGTATTGTTAAAAGTGGTTTGAAAAAATTATGTTGCTTATAAACTTATTTATAAACTAGTTTATTTTGTTTACCAAACATTGACTAATTCTTGATTAATCTGTCTATGAATTTGTTGGTTTAGTTAAAACTTGAATGACCATTTCTGTTTCTTGATCCGCTTGTGGACTTCCATTTGTTGTTTGTACATATAGGGCCGCAATAGATATATGAATTTGATGTTTATCATAATTTTTCACATGCATTTGATTTTTGTGTGATCATTTGTGTAGGTGCCTTTATGTAATTATACAAACTTTTTCATTTTTTTTTTTGGAACAAAGTCACTAACTTAGATGGAAAATGTTGCATTATATTTCGGGAATTTAGTTTAGAAATTTTATGTTGCCAAGTTTTTCTATGTTGGGACTGGATTTCCTCTGGGATTAATTTAATTCTGACTAGTTAATCACCCGTGCGATGCACGGGAAGAAACGTTTGAATAAAGATAATTCAATATGAAATTAGATAAATCCTTTTCATAAAATAAATAAATTTCACAAATAAGAGATAATATCATTATTTATTGATTTCATATGATTACAAATTCTGGAATACTTCTTTGTACACAACGTTATTTGCTGATTTTGTTGTTCTTCCTTACTTATCAAAAATCAATATCTTTAATCTGGAACGATTTGTCACCCTAGAAATCGCAACATAAAGTTATCCATGTGTAAGCACCAGCCGTTTAAGAAGAAGTTCCACATGCAATAATGATTGTCTCTGACTCTTATTGATAGTCATGACATATGACATCATCAATAGAAATTGTCTTCTTTGAAATCTAATAAGTATCTTAGAATCAGAAGGGTTCAACGATAACATTGGAATAAAGAACTTGTGTCTTGCATTGATGCCAGAAAAAATTTGACCTTCTAGAACATGGTCGTCAGGTTTTGTAACTATCAACCTTGTTCCATTACTCAATCCCTGTGTATAATCAATACTTCTTAGAAAGAACTTGTGTCCTCACTTATTTGTTCCAAAGGTCCACCACGTGGTGCAATAGTGATATCCATGTGTCCAGGTAGTGTGTCAAAATCCACCGACAATCAATTCGGCAATTTCATCGACAATAGAAAAATCATATTGGCCATCATTGGTCGCCCACCAACCAATAAGTATAAGTCTTAAATTTGAAGTGTTTCATCAATCATCTTTTCTCAAACCGACGTAAATTGCCTTAAAAATTTGTTGTATTTGTCTAGCATATCATTCGAATCAGAAACTATTAAATCATGCAACATAGAATCGCATGATTCACTCCTACCCGGGGACATTAAAAGATATAAATTAAATTTTAGAATATCACAACAAAATTATCCGTAAACAATATAAATATAAAAGCAATAAATACATAATACGTACCTCACGACCCTTTTTCTGCTTTCAACCTCATTCACATTGTCAACAACGTAAAGCGAGCAAATTGCAGAGCTGAACCGTCATCAGGAAACAGACTCTCAATCTTATGGAAATTTTGATCGTGTAATCTGAAGAGGGGAGGCCCTCTACGATCATTTAGCTCATTATCTTTTCCCCCATAGAAGTGAATGAAAACATCATATTATATGTCCGAATGTTATTAATGGAATTTTAAATCCTGTATCGTCATATAACAAATCTTTCAAAATTAGAGGATGATCTTCCATAAGAGAAATATTCACTTTCTCTTGTATACAACAAAGTAGGGGGGAAAAAATAAACCGCAAAATCGAATTAATTGCAACAAATGGTTTGGTTTGTAAAAATTCCAAACCACCTTAAGCAATATATTTTTTATTGTCAACAAATCAAAATTGAGGAGACAAAGATTAATTTGTTCAAATCCACAATCATTTGGAAATAATTTTTCCTCCTACAATTCATTATCATCATCCAAGATATTTTCTTAAAATAAAATTTTTAGTATAAGAGCTAACGATAGTTTACTTTTATATAATTAGTTTGTTTGTCAACATAGATTGATTCACAACAAAGCACTCAATTACAAATTTAATACTATTTTTGAGCTAGTTTCAACTCGAAATTTTAGATGAATATGTGTCTTTGAGCTCGCTTTGAAATGTACTAATTTATTCATCGGCAATCTGTGGTTTCAAACCGCACCAAATCGCAAAAAATAGTTTGATTTTATTTTGTTTAAAAAATGAAATGGTTTAGTTTGACTTGGAAAAATTCCAAACCGTTTTAAATGGTTTGGTTTGAAATATTATTAAAAATCGTGTTCACCCCACAACAAAATGAGAACTTCGAATTACGACATGTTTTACAATGCTTATTCACTCTCTCCTCGCACCAAAAATTTGCTTTGCAAAATAAATATTTAAATGTACGATCTCCAATGTCCATGTACTCTGAACAATCAAACAATAGATGAAAAAGTTAATAATATAGATCATGCTATAAAAGATAAGATTTATTGTTTTGACCATTGACAATGAAAAACAACACGTATAAGAAACGAATTCGATAATAATAAAAAAAGAAAAAAACTAAAATTGTGATTGACAAAGATGCATCAAATTCATGGTATTATAAGTTTTTGTAATTTTTATACAACATAATTGTTTTTTGATGAAAATTATAATATAATATTGATCATCTCAATTATCAGTTAAGTAAATTGGGAGACAATTTACTTATTGTTGTAAAAATTTAAGAATCATAAATATTGAATTAAAAGTATGATTATTTAAAACAAAATTTAATACAAATTGATTAAATATTCAATATAAATATAAATCAAAATTCGATATTAGATTTGTATGACAGAACGAAATTATTCATCCATAAGATTGATACCAATAAAATATCACAATTATTGAAAAAAATTATTTACGTATTAAATGTAACTTTCTATAAAAATACTAATTAAGTTAATAGAACGCAATACAAAGGAGTTCAAATTTTTAGATGTACTAAATAACTAAAAAAATAAGATTATTTATAAAAAGTTTTATACAATAAGATTTATTTAGTATTAGATGCGTGATACAATTTCGATATAATTTTGAACTAAAGATTTTGCATTGAATTTATATGACTGCACACAAATACTTATTTACAAAATTCAAAACATTAAAAGATAAAAAAAAATTATGAAAAGAGAGGTTTAAACACAAATAATCAAATATAAATAAGTAAAAAAAAAAAAAATCTCCATAAAAATATTTAAGTGGAAGTAGCAGTGTGAACACAATAAAAGTTGAGTTTTGGTCTTTGGAGTGTGAAAGTAATAAAAGTTGAGTGTGAAAATAAATGAAATATATAATATATAATATTGTATAAAAAAATCACAAAAAGTTGTGTCAAATTGGCTGGAGGAGTCGATATTAGATTTGTATGACAGAACGAAATTATTCATCCATAAGATTGATACCAATAAAATATCACAAAAATTGAAAAAAATTATTTACGTATTAAATGTAACTTTCTATAAAAATACTAATTAAGTTAATAGAACGCAATACAAAGGAGCTCAAATTTTTAGATGTATCAAATAACTAAAAAAATAAGATTATTTATAAAAAGTTTTATACAATAAGATTTATTTAGTATGAGATGCGTGATACAACTTCGATATAATTTTGAACTGAAAATTTTGCATTGAATTTGTATGACTGCACACAAATACTTATTTGCAAAATTCAAAACATTAAAAGATAAAAAAAAAAATTATGAAAAGAGAGGTTTAAACACAAATAATCAAATATATCTCCATAAAAATATTTAAGTGGAAGTAGCAGCGTGAACACAATAAAAGTTGAGTTTTGGTCTTTGGAGTGTGAAAGCAATAACAGTTGAGTGTGAAAATAAGTGAAATATATAATATATAATATTATATTAAAAAAAATCACAAAAATTGTGTCAAATTGGCGGGAAATTCTCCCAAATTGATTAAATATTCGATATAAATATAAATGAAAATTCAATATTAGATTTGTATGACAGAACGAAATTATTCATTCATAAGATTGATACCAATAAAATATCACAATTATTGAAAAAATTTATTTACGTAATAAATGTAACTTTCTATAAAAATACTAATTAAGTTAATAGAATGCAATACAAAGGATCTCAAATTTTTAGATATACTAAATAACTAAAAAAATAAGATTATTTATAAAAAGTTTTATACAATAAGATTTATTTAGTATTAGATTCGTGATACAACTTCGATATAATTTTGAACTGAAAATTTTGCATTGAATTTGTATGACTGCACACAAATACTTATTTGCAAAATTCAAAACATTAAAAGATAAAAAAAAATTATGAAAAGAGAGGTTTAATTACAAATAATCAAATATAAATAAGTAAAAAAAAAAATCTCCATAAAAATATTTAAGTGGAAGTAGCAGTGTGAACACAATAAAAGTTGAGTTTTGGTCTTTGGAGTGTGAAAGCAATAAAAGTGGAGTGTGAAAATAAATGAAATATATAATATATAATATTGTATAAACAAATCACAAAAAGTTGTGTCAAATTGGCGGAAGAAGTCGATATTAGATTTGTATGATAAAACGAAATTATTCATCCATAAGATTGATACTAATAAAATATCACAATTATTAAAAAAAATTATTTACGTATTAAATGTAACTTTTTATAAAAATAATAATTAAGTTAATAGAATGCGATACAAAGGAGCTCAAATTT
Source organism: Ligustrum vulgare (assembly GCA_963555705.1). Lineage (NCBI taxonomy): Eukaryota > Viridiplantae > Streptophyta > Magnoliopsida > Lamiales > Oleaceae > Ligustrum > Ligustrum vulgare. The sequence continues at coordinate 59,748,111 of OY743173.1, forward strand.
TTAGATGTACTGAATAACTAAAAAAATAAGATTATTTATAAAAAAAATTTATAGAATAAGATTTATTTAGTATTAGATGCGTGATACAACTTCGATATAATTTTGAACTGAAAATTTTGCATTGAATTTGTATGACTGCACACAAATACTTATTTGCAAAATTTAAAACATTAAAAGATAAAAAAAAAAGAATTATGAAAAGAGATGTTTAAACACAAAAATCAAATATAAATAAGTAAAAAAAATCTCCATAAAAATATTTAAATGGAAGTAGCAGTGTGAACACAATACAAGTTGAGTTTTGGTATTTGGAGTGTCAAAGCAATAAAAGTTGAGTGTGAAAATAAGTGAAATATATAATATTAAAAAAAATACAAAAACTTGTGTCAAATTGGCGGGAAATTCTCATCCTTTAATATTAAGTAAGATTAGCATCATTTTGCATATGTTGTTCTACATTAGATCAAATGAGAAGAATGCATGTACATCCTTTCATAAAGTTTATGACCTTACTCCTAAATTATTACACTATAAATTGGAAAAAAAGGCTTTAGTTAATCACGCTTTACCGTGCATCTGCTATTAGGTTTTCAGTCTTTCCTATATTTTATTTTTCTCATCTTTTACATGCAGAGCTTCTAAATGCATTACCTGAAAAGGGATGCCCTCGAGGATGGTGGTTATTCATCTGACCATGAAGAAAAGGTAATCATTAGGAAGGAAACAACACAGGTAATGAAAAATGCAGCTTTAAACACCTACCATGTTATTTCAATGTTAACTTTGTTTGTTCCCCTTGCATTATTTTTTACGGCTGGTTTCTGATTAATTCCCTATAAAGTTAGTGAAAAAAATTAACAAGCAATAAATTGGAGAAATCTGGATTTCATTTCTATCGTGAATGTGTAAAATTTACAAGAACATTGTACATATATATCAGCAAAACGAAAACTGAAAAAGGAACAAAAGGTACAAAAACTGATTCTAAAATATCCTAACAAAAATGAATTTACAAAAGAAAATCTTGCAATCAGAATTCAATAGCTGTACAAAGGAATGTGCATATTCCTGATTATCAAGAATAAAGGAAAGCCTGCTGATCATCATCCATCCGTTGGTGCTGCTGATGTGGAGAAAGGAGCTGCTGCCTATCATGTTGCTGATCACATTCCAATACCCCCTTGCAAGATGGAGAATATATATTTATTATTCCCATCTTGGAGAGATGAGATGATAGGACGTGAGAGGGTAAAGATTTGGTAAAAATTTCTGCCAACTGAGAATGTGTAGATACATAAGCTGTCTCAATGCTTCCTTCTTGAATTTTATCTCGAATCATGTGACAATCCACTTCAATGTGTTTAGTTCGTTCGTGAAAAACTGGATTGGCAGCTATGTGTAAAGCGGCCTGATTATCACAATGTAAAATTGCAGGATGTGAATGCTCAACAAGTAAATCAGCAAGTAATTGTCTTAACCAAGTGAGTTCAGAACATGTTGTTGCCATTGCTCGATATTCTGCTTCAGCGGATGAACGTGATACCACACTTTGCTTTTTGGATTTCCAAGAGATGAGAGAATCTCCTAGAAAAACACAGTAGCCAGTGACCGAACGCCTACTGTTAGGACAAGATGCCCAATCCGAGTCACAAAATCCTTTGAGACTAAGCAAAGATGATGAAGAGAGAAGGATGCCCTGCCCAGGAGCATTCTTAAGATATTTGAGAACTTTGTTTGCAGAGGCAAGATGAGTAGTGGAAGGGTTTGCCATGAACTGGCTAAGAGTTTGGACAGTGTAACTAATGTATGGTCTTGTTATAGTGAGGTATAAAAGACGGCCAATAAGTCTTCTATAGACACTAGGATCAGTTAGTGGAACACCTGTATCTTTGCTGATTTTATGGTTTTGCTCCATAGGAATTTTAGAAGGTTTGGATCCCAGATTACCTGAATCTGCAAGGATATCTAAGGCATATTTTCTTTGGAAAATGTGGATACCAATGGGCGATCTAGCAACTTCAATTCCAAGGAAATAACGTAATGGCCCAAGATCCTTGATTTTGAATTGCTTGTTTAAAAAATCTTTGAGGACAACAATTGATTCTAAGGAATTTCCTGCCACAACAATGTCATCTACATATACTAGCAGGGCATTAAAATGATTTCCATCGCGCCAAGTGAACAAACTATAATCTGATTTGCATTGAACAAAACCAAAAGCAATAAGAGAAGTTGAGAATTTAGAATACCATTGCGTCGAGGCTTGCTTGAGACCATAGAGGCTTCGAAGTAACTTGCAGACCTGTCCAGGTTTTCCTTTCTTGTAGCCAGGAGGCTTCTTCATGTAAATTTCTTCATCAAGTTCTCCATGGAGGAAGGCATTATTAACATCAAATTGTTGAAGATGCCATCCTCGAATGGCTGCTACAGCCAAGAGAGTCCTGATGGTGATCATTTTAGCCACTGGGGAAAAAGTTTCATGATAATCGACCCCTTCCTGTTGTGTGAACCCTCTCGCCACCAAGCGTGCTTTCTTTCTTTCCACTGTGCCATCAAATTTATACTTAGTTTTGTACACATATTTGCAATCAATGGCCTCCTTCCCAGGTGGTAGGTCAGTAAGAATCCAAGTATTATTTTGCTCCAATGCATCAAGTTCAGCTTCCATTGCCATACACCAGTCCTGGTCCTTAACAGCTTGGTTATACGAAAGTGGATCAATGTGTAAAGAAATAGAGGAAGTGAAGGCAGTATAATTTGGTGATAAGTTGTGGTAAGAGACTGATTGTGCTAAAGGGAAAAGTATACCTGTTTCTATATGATTCTTGGACACAAATCGTGTAAGTGAGTTGGTGGAAGCTTGTTTGCAGTGGAAATCTTGAAGGTACCGAGGAGCTCTTCGCAACCTGGTTGATCTTCTGATGATTGGTTCAATGGGGGGCTCAAGTGAGTGATTAGTGGGAGATATATGTGGACTGGTGTATTCTGAATATGTTGGTGAAGGAGATGAATTTGGAGTTGAAGGAGGGGAATGTGCTGTGAATTCTGGACTTTCAGGAGCAGTTGCATTCTCAGGAGTAATTGGAACTTCAGAAACAGTTGGATTCTCAGGTCTGTGATCAATGTTTTGATGTAAATCGAAAAAAGTAGGAGTGATAACATGGGAAGGATTGGTTGGTGTGCTATTTTGGAAAGGGAAATGTGTTTCATGGAAGACAACATCTCTGGATATAAAATTTGATTGTGTGTCTAGATCTAAAAGTTTGTATCCCTTTACGCCAAAAGGATATCCCAAAAAAACACATTTTCTTCCTCGAGGATCAAGTTTACTCCGGTTTCTAGATAAGGTGGTAGCAAAACATAAACAACCAAAAAATTTCATATGAGAATAGGATGGTTTCTTTTTGAACAATAATTCAAAAGGAGTTTTGTTTGCAAGTAACTTGGATGGAATTCGGTTGATAATGTATGTTGCTGTCAGTATGCAGTCACTCCAAAATTTCGTAGGAAGTTGAGATTGAATCTTTAGAGCTCGAGCTATGTTTAAAAGATGTTGGTGTTTCCTCTCAACGATTCCGTTTTGTTGTGGGGTTTCAACACAGCTTCTATGATGAATAATCCATTTTTCATTAAAAAAATCTTTCATTTGGAATTCTAAACCATTGTCACTTCGAATTATATTGATCTTGACATCAAATTGCGTCTTAACCAAGTTATAAAACGCTTCCAAACAAGTTCTAATCTCAACTTTTGTCTTAAGAAGGTAGATCCAAGTACTTCTAGAAAAATCATCTACAATGGTTAAGAAGTACTTGAAACCATCATATACTTCAACAGAGCTTGGCCCCCAAATATCACAGTGAACGAGTTCAAATATTTGTTTAGATTTATGGGTGCTAACAGGAAATGGGAGTTTGTGTTGCTTTGCAAGTGGACACACACAGCAAGGATTATCATTAATTTGAGGCAAGTGATTTTTAATGACAGGATCAGAAATCAAATTCGGTTTTGATAGAGGCACATGGCCAAGTATGTAATGCCATAGTTCTGGAATAACACTACTACTAAAAGAAGTGGAAATAGACATATCCTTATGTAAGGGGAAATGATCAACCAAGGCTGTTGGAGACACCTCAGTAAGCCGCAAGTAGTATAAGCCGTTCCTCAACTCACCCATGCCAATCGTGGTCCAAGATGAAAGGTCCTGAATAAAGCAAGAATGTGAGAAGAAAATGATACAACAAGTGAGTGAGTTGGCTAATTGTCTAGCAGAGACCATGTTGAAGTTGAAAGATGATACGCATAGAACATTTTTCAAAAGAAGTTTGTCTGTGATCCTAACTGTGCCTATATATTCAACAAGTGCAGTGTTTCCATTGGGGAGATTAACAGCAGATGAGATTTGAGATGTAATTGATGTAAAAAGTGATGAACTACAGATTATATGATCCGTAGCTCCAGTGTCTATGATCCATGATGAGTCAATGCATTTGTGTCTGGTTTTAGATGGAGAGTTAAAGTAGTGAGGTATACCAGACATCTCTTGTGAGCTACCAGGTGAAGAACTAGTTGCTGTCTGGACTTGGTTAACTGAGTGTGTAGCAATGGCAGCATTCCTTGTTGAATTAGAGCCAAAATTTGCTGATATTGATCCTTAGTAAAAACCAATTGATCATTAGTCATTTCCTTTTGCTCCAGTGAGGTTAGATTTGCAGAGAAGTTGGATGTCTTACTCTTGTTATAGAGTTTATGCCCAGGTGGATAACCATGCAACTTGTAACATTTATCAACTATATGGCCCATCATATGACAATGACTGCAAATAGGAGGCTCAACATTTCCAACCTTGAAGCAATTCTCCAAGAGGTGTCCAGAAATATGACAATGTGTGCAATAAGGTTTATCATGTTTTTGGGAAAGGTTTTGCTTGGTATTAGGTTTAAAGTGAGTGGAATTCCTTTTGATAGCAAAAGCCATTGAGTCAGGGGAAGGTATGGAGGAAAGCATAGCATGCTGTTTTTCTTGTTGTTGTATAATTGAGAAAATTTTGTTCACGGGAGGTAATGGATCTAGTATCATGATTTGATCACTAATACTACCATAAGATTCATTAAGGCCCATCAAAAACTGGATTACACAGTCTCTTTGATACCTATCCAGCAAAATCTTAAGCTTACCACAGTTGCAATCAGGAATAGGGTCGTATACCAGCAGCTCATCCCAGATTGATTTCAGCTTGCCATAGTAAATAGTTACAGAATCTTGTTCTTGTTGTAGTGCTGCTAAAGTCTTCTTCAAGTGAAATATGCGAGGTCCATTTTGCTGAGTAAACCTGTCCTTCAATTCTGCCCAAATTTCAGAAGCATCATCTACCAGAGCTGTGCTTGACTTCAAGTTTTGGCTGATCGAGTTTTGTAGCCAAGAAACAACAAGGTCATTGCACCGTTCCCAAGCTTCAAAGAGTGGGTCATTAACATCATCAGGTTTGACAAAAGTTCCATTAACAAAACCCAGTTTGTTTTTAGCTCGTAGTGCTCGCAAAATGGCTCTGGACCAAGTGGTGTAGTTATCAGTAGTGAGGAGTTCTGAAATAAGTGGAAGTGATGGATTATCTCCATGGTCAAGACGATAAGGATTAGTGATGTTATTGAAGTCAAGAAACTGAGAGGGAGTAGCAGGATTAGATGAAGCAGAGGTAGGAATGGTTGGGTTTGTGTTTATTGGTTCATTGCCTGCGTTTGTTTGGTTTGCTGGATCATCAGCCATAGTTGAAAAAGGATATCAATGCTCTGATACCATGAAAAAAATTAACAAGCAATAAATTGGAGAAATCTGGATTTCATTTCTATCGTGAATGTGTAAAATTTACAAGAACATTGTACATATATATCAGCAAAATGAAAACTGAAAAAGGAATAAAAGGTACAAAAACTGATTCTAAAATATCCTAACAAAAATGAATTTACAAAAGAAAATCTTGCAATCAGAATTCAACAGCTGTACAAAGGAATGTGCATATTCCTGATTATCAAGAATAAAGGAAAGCCTGCTGATCATCATCCATCCGTTGGTGTTGCTGATGTGGAGAAAGGAGCTGCTACCTATCATGTTGCTGATCACATTCCAATAGTTAGCCTTGGTTTATTTACACTAGATGCTCAATCTAACATATGTATGAATGTGAGTAAGACATGGTTCTTAAAAGTTGAAAATCCATTTTACAAATAAAATTTTCAGATACAAACTTCTACTTGCAATGGATACCTTAGAGGTGGTGGATTTTAGTTTAGTGTTTCTCGCAACACAATCTTTTCCAAATTTCTTGAAAGATTACATACATTATTGAGTTTCTCCTCCTAAATCAAGAAGCTATTTCATAAATCCCGAGCCTATCCAAATGGTTTATTTGTTGATTAGTTGCATGCGAAATTCGTGTTAAACATCCCTCATTTCAAGGAAAAAACCAGGTGTTGAAATCACAAGGGAGCAGGCTGTGACGGACCTGCCGTCCGGCACCCGAGATGCTCGAAAGCATACGGGTCAGCCTTCCCCAACACACGGGCCAGCAAGCTACGATGCATGTATAGCAGAACTTTAGGAAGGGCTTATTGATATTACCTGCAATTGCATAGGCCATGTTAGTGCATATCCCGAATAATCTGACAATGTATGATCCTTGCCGTGCCACATGAGTAGGGGAAAATCAGACCGTGAAAAGCTCCCCCACCCAATCCGCTAGCGTCCTCGCAGCGGTGCGCTTGCCTCGCGTCCACACATGGCTTTTCTCTTCAATCAATCTTCCACCTCAAAGGACTTGCCAAATTCTCCACATTTACGGTACCACCCCCTAGTGAACGAGAGTCCACAGTGCCCCTGCACCTCGTCTCGTAGTGCCCCTACACTTACCGCCTTCGACACCAACCTTCACCCTGTGCCCTCTGCACTAGTCCCTCGGTTGGACGGCACTCCTCACGGCCGCAGCTCCTCCGGCATGTCGAAGCATACTCAATGCACTGTCCTCTTTTGGTGGATTCCCCTCAATACACTGCCATGCTCAACGAAACAAACGTGCAACACGACTGCACTAACCATGCCCTTTCCTGCGCCATCCCAAAGTTTTCCTTTCTCAATTATATAGCTTACTGACGCCGTTTCTCCATTTTGCTCTTTGGCAAAGTCACGCATTTCATGGCCCAAAACCGTTGCCGAAGAATGCACGCCATTGGTTTGCCACTCCAACAACGCACATTCCAACGGTCCCGCTCTGATACCACTTGTGACGGACCTGCCGTCCGGCACCCGAGATGCTCGCAAGCATACGGGTCAGCCTTCCCCAACACACGGGCCAGCAAGTTACGATGCATGTATAGCAGAACTTTAGGAAGGGCTTATTGATATTACCTGCAATTGCATAGGCCATGTTAGTGCACATCCCGAATAATCCGACAATGTATGATCCTTGCCGTGCCACATGAGTAGGGGAAAATCAGACCGTGACAAGGCTCTCGAGATATTTTTCTGATATTCAATTGAAGGTCAACTACCAAGGTCCCATGAATTTGAACTTGAAGTTAAATTTTTGAAATGCTTCCCGATTGTTGTCACTAATCTGTTCATTACTTTGCGTATAGGTTTTTGACAATAATAGCTCTATTTGTTAAAAGCTGTGTTTAAAAACATGTTTCTTTATGTTTTTAAGGTAAAATATATTGTTGAAAAGTGGAGAGAAAAATGCGTATGGTTAAAAAATGATTTGGATAATTGTGTTGTTTACAAATATGTTTTTAAATAAGTTTGTCAAACTAAGGCTTAATAGTCTTTTTTTTTTCATTGTTAGATAATTCCATTCTATTAGCCTGTTGGAGAAGTGAAGGTAATATTTGATTAACGTGTTGGAGAATTTAAACGATGCCCTACTAAAGCCAAAGCCCAAATGGTGTACCATCATATTAGAATGTTGACCTTGAGGCTTGATCTCACAGGAAATTATTCAATCAACCAGAAAATGGGGTACCCACAGGCCACAATATGCATGTCTACTAAGTTATGCAAAAACAAACAAATAAAATGGTTACTTCTACATGAATCAAAGAAATCTCGATGTATCCTATAAGGGAAGAAATATGCCTTAATCTGGCTAAACATTGAGAGGTTTTCCATGAAAGGAACCTCAAATTTTTATTATATAGAAGGTTATGTTTTTGAAAGGTTTTTATTGCTATTTACTTGATTCATCGTTTCGTAAATGCAATTTTGCTCACTTAGTTGTCATTGAATTATCTCATCTCTACATTTAAGAATTTTTTGGATGGGATTAACGATAACTTGTGCTCGTTAAATGAAAGGTAAGCAACGAAATTAGGTCAATCATTCCAAAAAGAGTGACGATTTCTTTGATTTTGCAGACTATTGTCCTTAATTGATGTTCTAGATGTGTTTTTGGTGAAGATTGTTAACCCTATTATGATGGCTATCAACAATGTTTTTTTATTACAGAATATTAATGCATAATGTTAGTGTAGGACTTCTATGTTTGTATAGTTATCGGCTATTTAGATCTTCTTGTAGATGTTCCTTGTGGTTTTAAATTTGATATTTGATCCATTGGTACATCTATTGTTCCATTTTTCCCTTTTCAATATGTGGAGGGGCTTACAATTTATTCATAAGACGAGAGTGTTTGTGCAATCTTATAAAAGCTCAACAGAGTGCAATTGATCTATTTTGGAACTTTTCATTAGGGGTTTGATTCAACTAATTATCTTTGAATGTCAATTTTTTAATTATTATTGTTCTATTAATTTTTTTTCTTGTGGTGTTTTTACTCGTTGTAGTTGAAATAGAATGGCAAAGGAAATGGAAGGAAGGAACATGGGTTAAGCTTTCAGATATTATTTGGTTTCAACTCCTCGAATTACACGCAGTGTTGCTTGGTTGATTGATTCGGAATTAATATTATATTACACTTCGATGTGGTATTATGCAATGGACACTAACACTTGCACCTCGTTTGCATTTTCAAGCCACGGAATGAAGTAGGCAACTTAAGTAGATGTCCAATTAGCCCTTTCTGATGGCAAAATATTTGACTCTTCTAAAACACACATGCATTCCAATGTCAACCTGGATGAAAATGGATGCTTCAAACGCTATTTAATACATTCACTACTAGAAAACAGACTTTTAGTGACGGATTTTTTTCCGACGATGGTCAGGACCGTCGAAAATTTTCGACGTAATACGCACTCCGTTGGAAATTTTCAAAAATGTAATTAACGATGTAATTAACAATGTAATTATTTTTTACAAATTATAACTATCATTTTTAAAAATATAATTAATTTAAAATAATTGAGTTCAATTAACTAACATAAATAATTAATATATATTTATGAAAACAAATTCGTTCACAAAAATTCAATTAGCTCAATGATTGTGTTGCTTTCTCCTTACCCTTTAGTTAAGGGTTCAAATCTCACAAACTACACAATTTGTAAAGAACAATTGAAGTCCCAGATGGATTTTCGGAGCTGGTAAGCCGAGTCTTGGATGGGCAGGCGGGTCGGGTTGGCTTACCAAAATATTTTTATTTTTTTTATTTTTTGGAAGTTTCGGACGGCATATGGTAGCCATCGGAAATTTCCTACGGAATCTAAATTTCGTCAATATCCATCGGAAATTTTCGACGGATTTTCGAAGCCGTTGAAAAAGTATTACCGACGTGTGCTTATCTGACGGATTTTCGATGGGTTGAAGTCCATCGGAAAAAGACATTTCCAAAGGAAATTGCCCTTTTATTGGCGGATTTTTTCGTCGAAAAAAGTCATTTTTTGTAGTGATTATTACATATAATTGACATGCAACTCACTTCCATAGACTAGTATGTATATGTGTGTGTATATATATATATATATATAAAAGAATTGGTGAGGATAATGGTTGCCCTATATACACGTTTAGTGGGACCAATTCGGGTGTGAGGAAAAGAGCATCTCGCACAATTTTCTTTTGACACCTTCACACTCATTCTGCTGTTGCATTCCACAATCTACACTATCTAATTATCAAATTGCCCTCTTCTTACTTATGTTACAATAAATTCAAATGTGTTGAAAATTTACTTTAATTATTTATAATGTTTTTTTAATGGAATAAAATTAGAGAAGGGATTAAAATCGAATTTTTAGTATTTTTTTAATAAAAGTAGATGAAACGTGTGGTTCGTGGCACCAAACAAGGACATAATTTATTCTCTATTTGGTAAGATGAAACGTGTTGCTTTCGATGGTTAAAAAGCGATTTGAAGAAATATGTGATCATTGCGCAAAGCCAGGGGGCCAGTGGGGGCCCGGCCCCACTCAATTCTTTGTTTTTTATTTTATTTTATTTTTAATTTTATGGAAATGATATAACAACTATTTGTTTTAGTGTTATTAATTTTTATTCTTTGAGTATATAATGTGATAGTGTGACTTTTAATTTGTTATGATAATTTGGGTATATATAAATTCTTGTGAGTTAATTTGCTTAAATTGTATATATTGGAGTTTGGATTATCATGGGTATGTTTAATTTGTAAAAGTTTAATGAAAATAAAATGGTGTAGAAATTATTATTGCACAATTCGAATACATTATAATTCTAGACTAAGAATTCAAATTAAAAAATAAAAATAAAAAAGTTCATCTATATTATTACATATGTTTATTGTACAATGTTATGTTCATTTGAACAAATATGTTTGATGAAATTAATTACAAGCTCAAGCTCATCATATGCTTTTGAATTAAATTTTGTAGGTACAAGGTAAAAGTTGTAAAAAAAATGAAAAATTATATGATTATAAGCTCATCGTATCGTTTTTTGAATTAAAATTTGTACGTATAAGCTAAAACTTAAAAGTTGTAAAATAAAAGTGCATTTTTTTATAATCATTTTTGTGTTATTTGTTTTTAAAAAATAAAGATCCAAAGTTAAATCGTGCCCCCACTAATTTTACGTCCTAGCTCCGCCATTATTTGCGGCTAAATAGTAGTTAGAAAACTTTCAATAATAAAAATAAAAATAAAAATAGTAGTTAGAGAAAATGTGGTTGTTTATAAACAAATTTATGGACAAATTTACCATAAAGAGGCTTAAATATTTAACGTGATTACAAAGCTATCGAAGGGTAAATTCGGAGAAACAAAAAGAATGAGGTAACTTGGAAATCAATCAATCCTTCGATAATTTGAAAAGGAAACAAGAAAAAGACACAAGAAAAGAAAGGCCTTGTGGTATACTTCTGTAAAACAACAAATCACACTCCCTGTTCCAACGCATTCACTGTAAATCGCAACCCTACTCACACATATATGCAGAAAGAGAGAGAGAAACCATTACGCAATAGAGCAGAAGAGGTGTAGAGAGAGAGAGAGAGAGAGAGAGAAATTCATAAGAGGAATGAGGACAGCCCACAATGCCACCGCCGCCGTAGATGGTGATGGATTGCAGCGGTGGGATTCTCCGACTCCGTATCTTTTTTGCGGGTTTGGAGTAATGTTGGGACTGGTAGCTTTCGCATTGATAATTCTTGCATGCTCGTACAGAGAATCCTCCTCCGCCAGCGAATCATCAAATGACGCAGAAGAAAGGTCCGAGAAGCCCGTTGATCGGGTGTTAAAGCCGGAAATGGAGCCGAGGATTGTAGTTATTATGGCCGGAGAAACCATCCCTTCGTACCTGGCAAAGCCTTCTGTCGCGGCCTCCACCTTGACCTGGCACACAGAAGAAGTTTGAGAAACATTTTTTTTCGTACTTAGGATTTTTTGGTTACTTCGCACTTGATTGATTTTCATTAAAAAAATTTCTTTTTTTTTTAAAGTACTTAATCTTAATCATTCATTAAAAGTTAAGCCCATAATTTTTGACGTTTTAACCAAATGTCAACTCTCAATTCTCCTAAAAATTACAACTCATTTAAAAAAAAAAAAAAACTCATTTAACTATAATCAAAGATACTTCTTTTTTTGCATTTAGCGGAAATTTGTAAATTGACGAGCATGTCTAAGTAAAAAGAAATGACGTTTCTGATAAATGCAGATATACAAAGATCTTTTAATCGAATCGGGCAACAGATCAGGGCTATGTAAATATTATTTTCTTATTTTCTCATCTATTCTTGGGCTATAATTTGCAGCAAATTCTACTTTTATTTTTTTTAACCCTAATCATAATAATTTATACTTAAAGCTCCAGTTTTTGTAGTTTTAGGATAAGTGTGTGTGTGTGTGTGTGGACCAATAACCCGAATTTCCATTACTATTTTACAATGTTATACGTTAAATAAATAAAATTTTTGAAATATTTTTTATTCTTTAATTTTCATGATCTGCTCCAGCATATGGAAATGGAGTACAGCTGAAAGAAGCGTGGACCTTATCTTGCCTTAAACGAAAACCTGCATAATTTATAAGTTTATTTTTATACAATTATTTAATCGATTACATATATAACACTTCTAATACATAATAATAGTACTAATCATCTAGACACTGGCGGATCCAGCATATGGCGAGGTAGCGTGGTCGCGCTACCTCGCCTCCGCCGGACCACCCACCGGCTCCGTCTGTCCAGTTTTAAAAACCCAAATTTTTTTTTTTTTTTTTTTTTTTTTTTTGTCGTCGTCTCCGAATCTTCGCCCAAGTACCCAAGCCCTAACCCAAAATACCCCAAGACCCAACCCATTTTGAGCTCAAATCAACGAACCAGAGTCCCATACCATAGTTTCTAATTACCTTCGGTGACTTCGACGAAAACAGGAGGAGGAAACGGATCCGCTCGCTGCTGCGCTCACACTGCTCCCGTCGCACGATGCTCTCCTCTCTTTCCAGTAGGTAGCAACGCCTCTGTCTGTCGGCACTTGCAGGTTGTAAATTGTAATGCCTCCGTTCAAAATCCAAGCTTCCAGTTCTGTCCAGCTCGGTTGGCCAGCGTCGAGGTTAGTAATGGACCAATGGTTGTTGACTTATTCTTGCTTTTTGGTTTGTAATTTGTTATATTTCACAATTTGTAAGTTTTAATGAATGATATTGAATTTTGATTTCTCAATTTTTGATAGATTATCAATTTCTAAGTTAGGAGCCCTAAGAAAGGAGTCCACATTTCACTGTCAGTGCCCAAATTTTGATCGATTCCCAGTTTATCGTTTGAATTCTCATCAGGTAATGAGGCTAAACCTTGATTAATTATGAATTGTGATTATTGATTTATAGGTTGTGAATTGAGATTTGGTTAATATTTGATTAGAGTTGTGAATTGTGATTATTGATTAATAGGTTGTAAATTGAGATTTGACGAATAATTGAAATTATAGTTTTAAAGATTTTGCAATGAAGTCACTTGTGAATCCCGTATTCCCCCATTGTGTGAATTGTGAAATTTGAATTATGTATTGTTAAGATTTGGTGAGTATTTGATTTTTTGAATTGTGATTATTGAAATTTGATGAATATTTGATTTGATATGTGAATTGTGATTATTGATTTTACAGATTATATAACTTTTTTTTCAATCTAAACGAAAGTTTCATGTTTGGGTCCAAAATTTTATTAATTTAATCACGTCGAATATGGTAAATATTATACAAATCAGGGAGAAACTCACTGCTCTTTGAGTGATTAGAAGCCTAATACCTAACAAAAACAAGTTGCAAGGCATTGGACAACGGTCAAATTTGTCGATCAACGGTCAACCATCCATACTCAACTCCCGACCGCTAGAGCTGAAGTTTCGTGCTAGATCCGCCACTGCATTTAGAGGCTTTTCGACTTGCGCGAGCTGTCTCACGAGCTGGCCGACTCATTTGCGAGACGACCCATCATAAATTAGTGGAAGGGCAATTTTATTGGGGGAAAAAAAATTAAAAAGCAGGAAAAATTGGCGAGCATGTTGGCCCAAGTTTCACTTGTAATGGGTGAGTGAGTTCGTGAGACGGGTGGAGCCACGCTTCGATGAAGTGAGCGCGAGCCGGTTCATCATGTTTAACAGCCTTAACAATAGATCGATCGATGATCAACCAAACTCTAGATGAATATATCATTACTCTAAATACATACCACCGTGATAATTATTTTTGTGTGGCAGATTAATACATAAGATTACTATGTTATAAGAGTGGTATTATACATACAAAATGGGAATGGTCTCCATATATGACGTAATATTATCTAATATTATCTACACGTTTAAGTGATGTTATATATATATATATATATATATATATATATATATATATATATATTTATTTATTTATTTTAAATGGGAATAATCATTAAGTGTAGAATAATATATGGCGAATTTTGGAAGCAAAATTTAGTCGTGGGGACATCCATGTGACTACAGTTTCCAACTATGTCTTCGTTTTATAGCAACATGTTCATAATGATGTCATCATGCACAGTGGTCCAAGCCTCAATTTGATAAAATTTATTTATAAAGAGCTTATAAATAATCATGTCACAATATTTCATTGGACAATTTTTTAAAAAAGTTAACAATTTTGACTAGTCAAAGATTCTCGTCCACTATTTTTACTTTTCCAAAATAGGTATCAACAAAATATTGTCACCTTACTATTTTTAACTAATTTTTATAAATAATCGTTAAACAACCGTCTATAAATGTGTTTCGTCCTTTTAAGGAAAAATTGCACACGTCATTCTGATTATAAATTTGATTTTTTTATTAAAACTTTTGTTAACAAATTAAATTTATTTCTTTTCGTCATTGCCTTGACCCTTGGAAGGAGCCCACGTATTTGAAAAATGGAGCAAGATTTTGATTTCTCATAATAGATTAGGATTATTATTATAGCCGTGGCGTGGCGTATCGGACATGATGTCTTTTTTGAAAGGTTACAACTGGGGAAGTGAAAAAGGCATATATATACATACGTTATTATTATTATTATTATTTTCTAAAAGGAGCAGTAGTCCCATTTCAATTTCTCTAGTGGAAGACAGAAATTTTTAGTAATTGACCTTAGTCGTCTTCAAATAACATTAGAATATATTACAGAAGTTGACAATAGGGTAAATTTGTTTGAAAGCAGCCCATTGAAATTTATTCCACATTTTTATTTCTTTTTCCCACAATTCCCTTGAGAGAACCATGTTCTATATTTACTGTATGTTAATTAGTGGTCACCGTACGTTTTACTTGGCCATAAATTCGACACCTAATCACAGATTAATTAATCTCACAAGGATTCCTAATCTTATCTTTACTTGCAGAGAGAGAGAGAGAGAGAGAGAGAGAGAGAGAGAGAGAGAGAGAGAGAGAGAGAGAGAGAGAGAGAGAGAGAGAGAGCGGGGGGGGGGGGGGGGGGTTATTTGGCAGTCAAAATTGTCATCACGATCAATTAAGAGTTCA
The DNA here is from genome assembly GCA_963555705.1 of Ligustrum vulgare. Taxonomy (NCBI): domain Eukaryota; kingdom Viridiplantae; phylum Streptophyta; class Magnoliopsida; order Lamiales; family Oleaceae; genus Ligustrum; species Ligustrum vulgare. The sequence goes on from OY743173.1 coordinate 59,763,522, forward strand.
CATTGACTTGATAAAGTGAGGTTTTATTTATTTATTTATTTTATTTATTGAGGAACTGTATACGTTAGTGATGATGCTAAAAATCGTACCTGGAATATTTAGAGCTTGAGCAATAAACTAGCACGAACTGGATCTCCGAATACCTGCAATAAAAGCGAGGAGATGTGTTCTCGTCGGCCCTCCGATGCTTAAGTCAGTAAAGAGGAAGAAGAAAATTTATGCAATAGGCTATCAATTGTAGAGATAATTGTGTACCTGAATTGTGATTGAGATGCGAATATTTATAGCTGTATGTAATTGAATCCTTGTAGGACTAAAGTGCTTGAAACTAGGCATGAGTCCTTTTGAGAATCATCTTCCTAATTTTTAGGGATAAGGTTATAAGTCCCAGATAGGGTTCTGTTGGAAGATGAATTCTATTTGGATTAGGAGGTTGTATACTCAACGTGTCAGATCAAGTCATGCCCGATCAATGAGAGGCATGACCCGAGCATCATGTACCCCGACACATCATGCACCTTTTTGGTGAGATATATGTACTGGGGGTATTCTATCCTCGGGGGTATTATGAGTGGTCGGAGCAATGTTTTTACCACGTACATTTTGAGTGTGATCGGGGTTGTACTCAATATGGTGTATGGTATAATGTTAAGTACTCGGCCTCGAGGTTCATATGTTGCTCGGGGGTACAATGATGTGATGTGGCTAAATATTCAAGTGCTCGGGGATGAGGACAAAATATATACTCGGGGTATAAATGATTGTCGGGGTTGAGGTCCTCCTCGGGTATCAAGATGTAATATGGGATAATATTCATGTGTTCGGGCTCGAGGTCATCCTCGGGTTTATGGTGGTCGAGGTTGAGGTCTTCCTCGGAGATAGAAGATATAATATATGGTGATATTTATGTGGTCGGGGTTGAGGGCCTCCTCGGGTTCATGATGCTTCTCGGGGTTACACATTTGCTTGGGATATTATATTTTGTCAAAGAGCTCGGGCTTGAGGTTTGTGAAGGCTCGGGTATGAATAAAATTTATACTCATCATAGGCCCCCGCGCATCCATTATCGAGTTTAGGGGAGAGATGGATGCGTAATAGTTAGGCATCATGATATGATGATTATGTTAAGGAGAAATAAACAAGAGCTTATGTTAAGTAAGGAATAAGCCCGAGCTTATGTTAAGTAATAAATCCGAGCTTATGTATACTTGAGGGCTTAATTATATCAATTTGATTACTTGATTGCTCAAGGTGGCCGTGTGTACTTGCGCAAGTAATTATTTTGTATGCTTGTGCGGGACAAGACTTTGTCTGCTTGCACGGGGCAAGACTTTATATGCTTGCGCGAGGCAAGACTTTGTGTGCTTGCGTGGGGTAAGACTTTGAGTGCTTGCTCGGGGCAAGGCTTTGTGTGCTTGCTCGGGGCAAGGCTTTGTGTGCTTGCGCGGGGCAAGGCTTTGTGTGCTTGCGCGGGGCAAGTCTTTGTGTGCTTGCGCGGGGCAAGGCTTTGTGTGCTTACTCGGGGTAAGGCTTTGAGTGCTTGCGCGGGGCAAGACTTTGAGTGCTTGCGCGGGGCAAGGCTTTGTGTGCTTGGAGCAAGGCTTTGTGTGCTTGCACGGGGCAAGGCTTTGTGTGCTTGCACGGGGGCAAGACTTTGTATATTCATCGATGAAGGAGCAATTTTAATTTTTTGGGGATGACATCCCCTAACGCCTATATAGACAAACCTATCTACTGTGAAATTAAAGGTAGACACGTAGGCCCCTGATGCTATATGTAAGAAAAGAAAAACGAAATAATGAAAAGAAATGGTAAAGACTAGGGTATGAAAACTCATACAACTTATGAAATAACGCATTATCAGTAGCTAGCAAGGATTGGGCTGATGTTGTGTGAGTCTCTCCCTGATGCTGTCCTACCAACGACAACGTTTACTGTTTAGGCTGTGGGCTTTTTTCATCCTCGGACTTTCATTGAACGTGGTCATTCCTTGGGTGTTTTTCAGTACTGATGTAAGATTTTTTAAAAACCCCTTTTTTATTAAGGATTCAATCTCTCGCTGTAATGCATGGCACTCATCGGTGGTATGCCCATGGTCATGATGAAATTCGAAATACTTGCTCTTATCTCGCGTGTCCGGATGAGACTTGATTCTTGATGGCCATTTCAACTCCTCCAGATCCTTGATTTCCATTATGATACTTGCCCTTGTGGCGTTCAGACGTGTGAAGGGTGTAGGAGGGTCATGCTCTTGCTTGCCCTGAGCCTGATCTTTCCATGTACCATGGTCATGTTGTCTCTTGTGTTCGGGCTTACTTTCTATATGATTTGAATTTTCAGTGCTCGGGCTATTTTTCCTGGGGTACATTGTTTCTTCCATATTGATGTACTTCACTCCTCGAGTAAGGAGCTTGGTCACTGACTTTGGTGGTGTTTTCGATAGAGACATCTTAAAAGACTCGCATCTTACAGCATGAGTAAGAGCAGATACATCGGCAGAGATATGAAGATCAGGGATCTGTAGTCTTTCAACATTGAACCTGGTCATGAATTCACGCAGTGTTTCATTTTGTCCTTGACTGAGTCTCATAAGCGAGGCAGCCGTTTTCCTTATGCGCTTACTACTCACAAAGAAAGTCAAGAACTTATTGGCAAGATCTGCGAATGTCGAAATTGAGTTTGGTTCAAGAGTTGAGAACCAATCCCTAGCAGCACTGGTCAAGGTTTGGGGGAACGCCTTGCACATGACCTGATCGAGGGAAACTTGCAAATTCATGACGTCAGTGTACACATTGAGATGATTTACAGGGTCGGTTGTACCATCGTACTCCTTTATCCTCGGGAACTTGAACCTGTCTGGTAAGGGAAAGACTAAAACCTCTGGTGTGAATGGAGTATTCGGGGTGAAACTTACTGGGACCTGAGTATTTTGTCGTATACCGACTGCTATTCCCTCTTGGATAATTCTCGCAAGCTCGACAGGGGGCATGGCGACTGTTCTTGAAATTGTCATGTTCGGTAGTGACGGGGGTAGTCCCGAGGTACTTGCCCTAGCAGTATGGTTCGGTGGTTGGACCTGTGAAGCATTCCCTTCCTCGGGTGTTGGCGTACGCTGGTTCTGCTGCGTGAGCAACTGAGTCAATGCAGCGACTTGTTGACGAAGTTCCTCCAATGCTGCCTGGGTATCAACAGAAGGTTGGGGGTGTGATGTCTGATTTCCTAGTAATGTAGTAGGGTTTGCTGGTAACGTCGGGGGCACCTGTTCCCCCACAACAGGATGATCATGAGCACGTAATGTTGCTTGTGAAAGTCCAGAACGTGTATTAACCATGGCTTCCAGTAATGGTTCCCACAGACGGCGCCAATGATGATGCTAAAAATTGCACCTGGAATATTTCGAGCTTGAGCAATAAACTAGCACGAACTGGATCTCCGAATACCTACAATAAAGGCGAGGAGGTGTGTCCTCGTCGCCCATCCGATGCTTAAGTCAGTAAAGAGGAAGGAGAAAATTTATGCAATAGGCTATCAATTGTAGAGATAATTGTGTACCTGAATTGTGATTGAGATGCGAGTATTTATAGCTGTATGTAATTGAATCCTTGTAGGACTAAAGTGCTTGAAACTAGGCATGAGTCCTTTTGAGAATCATCTTCCTAATTTTTAGGGATAAGGTTATAAGTCACAGATAGGGTTCTGTTGGAAGATGAATTCTATTTGGATTAGGAGGTTGTATACTCAACGTGTCAGACCAAGTCATGCCCGATCAATGAGAGGCATGACCCGAGCATCATGTACCCCGACACATCATGCACCTTTTTGGTGAGATATATGTACTGGGGGTATTCTATCCTCGGGGGTATTATGAGTGGCCGGAGCAATGTTTTTACCACGTACATTTTGAGTGTGATCGGGGTTGTACTCAATATGGTGTATGGTATAATGTTGAGTGCTCGGCCTCGAGGTTCATATGTTGCTCGGGGGTACAATGATGTGATGTGGCTAAATATTCAAGTGCTCGGGGATGAGGACAAATGATATACTCGGGGTATAAATGATTGTCGGGGTTGAGGTCCTCCTCGGGTATCAAGATGTAATATGGGATAATATTCATGTGTTCGGGCTCGAGGTCATCCTCGGGTTTATGGTGATCGAGGTTGAGGTCTTCCTCGAGGATAGAAGATATAATATATGGTGATATTTATGTGGTCGGGGTTGAAGGCCTCCTCGGGTTCATGATGGTTCTCGGGGTTACACATTTGCTTGGGAGATTATGTTTTGTCAAAGAGCTCGGACTTGAGGTTTGTGAAGGCTCGAGTATGAATAAAATTTATACTCATCAGTTAGCTTAAAACATCGATTCAAATCATAGTCAGATTATAGGATCTGTTATATGAAAACGAGTAGTCGGGTCGATTATTTCAGAATACTTCAATACTTGAGTCAGTGTACGAAAAAAGAATAGTAAAAACACAATTGCACAAGTAAAATTAAGATCGTAATATATTTTGTATATAATCTCAGTTTACGTGAAGACCTTTTATCCATAGATCATAGATGTATCGTATTATAAATTAGTTCGATTTGGACGGACTCTAATATAATCATGTTTAATTCATACTTATAATCATTTTTTTTTTTTTTGGGTTAATAGCACAAAACGTCCCAACGTTTGACATGTATTGTGCAAAACGTCCCAACGTTTTGATTTTTGACGCTAAACATCCCAACCTTTACAATTTTTGGTAGAAGACATCATTTCTGTCAATTTTAACCTCATTTCACCGTTAACTTCAAATTGAACAGTAAATGTCAAGGGCATTTTCGTCCCCAAAAAAAAGCAGTCAATTCATACTTGGGTAATTGGTACAAAACGTCCATACGTTTGACACTTTTTGTGAAAAAACGTCCATACGTTTATTTTTTTGGCGAATAACGTCCCTACCTTTAAATTTTCTTGTTCATTAGTCCCCAAATTTTACTTTTCTTTCAATTTAGTCATTCCGTATTTTATTTAAAGGTAATTGTCTTCAAACGTGTATAACTTTTGATCTACAACTCCGAATTGCACTCCGTTTTTTGCGTTGAAGTCCGTATTCAACCATCTTTCTTATGATGTATCATGTGCTCATTTATTAAACATTTCGTTTTGACTTTTGTATAGTAGATACTTATTTTGTTAGGGCATAATTGATTGACGTAAATTGATTTCTGTAAATTTTATTGAAACAGTGAAATTTTAATTTTAGTGTGTGTTCGGCGGCCAGCGGAATTTATAAATTGGATTTATTTGACTTTGTATTCTTTTTAAGGTAAAATATTTGGTTAAAAATTGGTATGTTTAGCCCCTGTTTGAGCTATGTTATAATCTCTAATAACTTTCTGAACAACACACATTCTCTCTCTTCAAATCACTTTTTAAAAATTGGAGAAAGAGAGAGAATGTGTGTTGTTCAGAAAGTTATTAGAGATTATAACATGGCTCAAACAGGGGCTAAACATACCAATTTTTAACCAAATATTTTACCTTAAAAAGATTACAAAGTCAAATAAATCCAATTTATAAATTTCGCTGGCCGCCGAACACACACTAAAATTAAAATTTCACTGTTTCAATAAAATTTACAGAAATCAATTTACGTCAATCAATTATGCCCTAACAAAATAAGTATCTACTATACAAAAGTCAAAACGAAATGTTTAATAAATGAGCACATGATACATCATAAGAAAGATGGTTGAATTTGGAGTTCAACGCAAAAAACGGAGTGCAATTCGGAGTTGTAGATCAAAAGTTATACACGTTTGAAGACAATTACCTTTAAATAAAATACGGAATGAATAAATTGAAAGAAAAGTAAAATTTGGGGACTAATGAACAAGAAAATTTAAAGGTAGGGACGTTATTCGCCAAAAAAATAAACTTATTCGCCAAAAAAATAAACGTAGAGACGTTTTTCCACAATAAGTGTCAAACGTAGGGACGTTTTGTGCCAATTACCCAAGTATGAATGAGCTGCTTTTTTTTTGGTCGAAAATGCCCTTGATATTTACTGTTCAATTTGAAGTTAACGGTGAAATGGGATTAAAATTGACAGAAATGATGTCTTCTACCAAAAATTGTAAAGGTTGGGATGTTTAGCGTCAAAAATCAAAACGTTGGAACGTTTTGCACAATACATGTCAAACGTTGGGACGTTTTGTACTATTAACCCTTTTTTTTTTTTAATAGCACTTCACGATGAGAGATGATAAAGGAGCTGCATGCCTTGGTCCATTAGTGAACTATGCTTGGAAAAGATGGCCAAAAAAATATATATCTATTGAAAATTGGTAATGGGTTAGGTATTTAGCCGTGGCGTCTCGAACATGTTAATTGTTGCGAAAACTTGGAGGAATAATGATTGAATATTTTGAAAAATGGGTGTCAAACAGACAAATGGGCTAGCAAAAAGATAGCGTCGAAGAAGTCCAAAAGCAGCTGCAAATCCACGTCAACTTTGGTTATAAAATTTTGTTTATAAATTATCACGTGAGAATATTTTTTTTAATTATTTTTTAAAAGATAATAATTTCGACTAATTATAGATTTTTGTTCAATACTTTTTACTTTTTTAGAAAAAAAAAATTGATCAACAAAATATTGACATATCGTCATTTATAAACAAAATTTATAAATATTTTTATCTCGTGGGTTTCACGAAAGTTGATGGTAATTGACTGGAGTCTCTCCTTTAACATTAGAAAATAATAAATATTACCCAAGTTGAAAAGGAGAGGTCAATTCTCAATTGTTTAGAAATTATCCACCACAAATACTAACTATTAGCAATTTGTTAATTATTCACTACTTTTTCATGCACTTAAAACTCCGTATTCGTCGTCTTAAGGGCTTGTTAGATGAAAATTTATTTTTTTTTCATTTGTACTTATATTTCTTATTTGGTCGTCTTAAATTATTATTTAATTTGTTGTGTATATATTTGATTTTCTCATTTGATAATATGTCCTTATTTAACGTGTTTTATTATTAATCCAAATTAAATTATATTTTTTCAAATATTGCGAAAAATTACATAAATTTATTATGCATCTATTTACAATAGTGTGGGGTCAAATTAAGTCTTTGTTTGGTAACGATTAAAAGTTAGATTTTAATCTAAGCCAAAACTAAAATTTAATTTTAACCATTCATTTCATAAGACTCGCAAATTTTCAACTACACATTTAATCAACTTTAATCAAAATCTACTAAAATCTGATTTTAATCATCAAAAGGGAGCTAAAAGTTTAGTGAGTACATATTGAATAAGAGTATATATTAGAAAATGAGCGTAAATTTTAATTTCTCAATCTCGTTAATTACTTGAAATTTCTTAATCTGTGAAAATATGAGCAAATTTATTTTCATGAGACGGAGAATATAATTAATTATCCACTTTTCAATTCATCAAACTTAGCCCCTGTTTGAGACCCATTATAATGAGGTACTTGGGGAAAAAAGTATTTTGTAATAGTGATCTTTTTAGAGAATGCGTGGTTAAAAAATAAGGTAAAATTTTGGACTATATATATTATTTTATTGAAAAATAAAATTAAAATCAAGAGAGAAAAATGAGTTAAGACTTTAGCCCTTGTGTGATAGTATAATGAGATTTTATCAGAAAATGTATTTTTAAATAGTGAATTTTTTAAGAATGTGTTGTTAAAAAATAAGGAGATTTTCTATTTTATTGAAGAATGAGCCGTAGAAAATAAGAGAAAGAAAAATGTATTGAAATTAAAATGAGAAGCTCAAACATGGATTTAAATTTAAGCATACATTTCGCGGATCTCACAATTTAATTTATTAACTATGATGGCATTATAAATGTGTAAGAATAGGGAAGAAGAAGGGTCTATATGTACGTAGTTACGTACCTACACATCGTTGGAATAGATGTATAGACATATAATTGGTAAATAAACTCGACAGTACGGGGACCCAACGCGTGACAAGTTTAAATCTTCTGAATTTTCTTTTTTTGCCCATCTTTAATTTAGTGGGAGACCATAGTGATTTATTTGCACACCTCCTTTATGCATTTTTGAAGAATGCAAACTAACTTATTGTGTGGATTAATATAGAAATTGAGGAAGTCTATAAGCATGCATGTTCGTAAATAAAAAGTATCTTTCTTATAAGTTCGACACACAAATTGTGTGGATCTTACTTTCACATAATAATAGTATATATGTAAATTAAACAAAAATTTTCTTGCCAAATTTAAAAGCTATTGAATGTTTTGGCATCTGTTTGGTAAAATTTATTTATAAATTTTGTTTATAAAGGATCATGTGGAAATATTTCGTTGTACAATTTTTTTTGAAAAATCAACAATATCGGCTGATCAACGATTTTTTGCACAACCTTTTTTCTTAAAAATATGGACAAATTAACTAAATGTTGTCGTATCGTAATTTATAAACAATATTTTTATGTAATTTATAAACAATATTTTTAACAGTGTATAAACGGTTTATCAAACATAGACTTATACAAATCTACTTTTTTTCTTGTACGTAACACTGCTTTGCTGACATGGTTGGCACTCATGTCTGAACTCTGTTCTCACCACTTAGCGTTTTTGTGTGGGGAAGGGGATGAATTTAATACGTAATATTAGTATTACATCAGTAAAATTTACCCCTCTATAAATAATACCAAACTCCCATCATTCTCTTCTGCAAATTCCTCAGATCATCCTTATCCTTATAGGGGAGGGAGAGAGAGAGAGAGAGAGAGAGAGAGAGAGAGAGAGAGAGATGAGACCTACAAGTACAAACACTACAATTTCAAGGCCATTTTGGAGCTGGAATTCTCCATTGCCTTACCTTTTTGGTGGATTAGCCCTAATGGTGTTACTCATCTCTGTAGCATTAATCATGCTAGCGTGTTCGTATCGAAAAGAGGCTTCCAACGATGACGAAGAAAAGACGAAGCAGAAGCCGGAAAGCATCGAGGCTGATATCGGGCCCAAGTTTGTCGTAATATTGGCCGGAGAAGAAAATCCCACACACATCGCAATTCCCATCTCTAATTCTTTGCCAACCTCCGTTCAACATGCCTGATATCAACAATTCAAAACCTAGCTCGCCGGAAAAATATTATTAATTAGCCTTTTTACTTTCCTATATATAAAGCTTATTTCATCTTATTCTGTAAAATCAATGAGTTAAAATTAGATGTGTTTCGTCAAGAAATTTTGGTCAGATATAAATAAATCCAATTTTTATTAATTTTTGCACTTGTACCTTTTAACTTTTTGTCTTATTTTTATCCTCGCACTAGTAGAAAAACGCGAAAAAAAAAAGGGTTTAGGCGTCGGTTCGTCGAGAACCGACACCTGAACCGGAGGTTTACGCGTCGGTTCTGGTGAACCGACGCGTAAACCTTAGACTTTACGCGTCAGTTCACCAAGACCCATTTGATGGTCTTCAGGTACTTACCCATAAAGTATTTAGTTTTTTTAGTATTGTTTTTTTTTTTAAATGGAAAGGCCTGACATATATGTTGAAAAATAGAAGCCGATTCCCTGTCGTCTCGCCGTATTTGTTGATGGTGACAAGCAAATAGTGGCCAGCGGGATGGTTTATCCGTCCGGACCCGAGACTGTGGTGCATCATCAACTACTCTGACTTGATCATGTGAAGGTGTCCGTTGACCATGTTATAGATGGTGCAGAAGCGTTCTATCTTCCAGCGCCATCTCAGCACCACACCACGGTGGGGGAAGCTATTGGAAGTTTTTTCCAATGGCCTAAGGAGTTGGTGATTTTTGGAGAGGTAATAAAATCGAGTTATATAAAAGTTTATGTCAATATTAATTTCTTTTAAATTTGTATCAGACGTGTTATAATGACAAAAATTGTCTTATTGCAGGAAGAGGCCCCAAAAAAGATCGTAAAAAAATCTAATAAAGGGAAAATGCCTCAGAGTTTTGAATTGTCATCTACCCAGCGACCTGCGATAGTCGACGATGAGACTTTACTACATCTGGGTGATAAATGCAAAATGTTAAACACCTTGGTCCTTCAATTGCCTGTTGGTGATGACTTCTATCAGGTGCCCGTAGATGCCTCCATCTTCAATTGTACGTTCGAGGATGGTATTTTGTTACAGTCGCAGACATTACCGATCTGCTTAAAATGCAATGGTTGGATACATTTATCCTACAAATATTTGCATTGTAAGACTTCTGATCACAAATTACAACTTCAATTTATATCATTGTTCGATCTCTATTTATTGGTGTCATTATTATTAGGTACCTTCATGAGTTATGTCAGGATTACAGTATTGATTCAATTGGATTCATGTCTCCGTCACACATTGCGTCGGTGTCGGTAAGAACAAATGCCAATGGTGTTGTAAATTATATGGACGAGACCATGAGGGCAATGCAAACAAAGAAATTCATTCTAGCACCGTATTTTCAGGAGTAAGACCATTCTCTCTTGTTAATAGTTAATTTTTTTTTTTTTTTTTTTTGTAACTTGAAAAGCACATGTTTGAATTTGTATTTACATGTTCATAATACGTAGGAACCACTGGATGTTGCTAGTGATTTCTCCTCAGAAGAGTACGGTGTACTTATTGGATTCATCTAGTACATTTAAGCGTGATTTAGATATCAAGCCGCTATTGAATACGTAAGTTATGATAATTTTCATGAAATAATTGTGGAGTTGTGGTGAAATTGATTGTGGAGTTGTGGTTTCACTTTGATGAATATATGTTGTGATTGTTGAGAAGTTGTGATAGATTCTATAGCAACGCGTCTATTTACAGGTTGGATAAGTTCAATTTATAGGGGAGACTCTGCCAAAATTTTTATAGAAATCTTAGTTTTTGTATTTATTTATTTTGTAACTGGTTCGAATAATTTAATTCAATTTTAGGGCTTTCAAACTATATTAGACACAAGGAGTCATTAGGACAAGAGCCAATACAACGTGGCTAAAAATAAAGGTATGAAAACACATATTTAAAATATATTACAAATCTTTGAATTATTTTCATATTCTATTTAGTGTGATTATTAATGTTTGTTTTCATTGTGAAAATTTCAGTGTCCTCAACAGCCCGGAGGTTCTGAGTGTGGCTACTACGTCATGAAAAATATGTATGAGATAGTTACTGAACACTTTCAGTGTCCGTCGTTGGAAAATGTATAAGTTATTGAACATGATAATTTTTAATTATTCCTTCATATTTTATTACAAAATAACTGATAATTCATTTTGATTATTTGTAGGCATTTAAAGAGTACTACTCAACGGAGGAAATTGCTGAAATTCAAAACTTATGGGCTAAATACTTCGCCGATAGGTGTGTGTAAATCGACGTGTATTCAAACTTCTATTTACTCAATTACATGTGACATTAACAATCTTGTAAATATAATTATTTCTCATTTATTTAACATTATTTTAATTATGTCGATTATATACATATTTGATGATGTACATGTGGAAAATGTTCAGTCCACGTTTAGGTGATTGCAGGTCATGATCGACCTGCAGTGATCTGGATCATTGCAGGTGACGTCCAGGTCATTGCATGTGACATCTAGGTCATTGCAGGCCATGACCTGCAGTGGCCTGGGTCATTGCAGGTGACGTCCAGGCCATGGCTTGCAGTGGCCTGGGTCATTGTATTTTACTCTATAGGCGAATGAATTTCGTGAAAAAAAATACAAAAAAAAAAAAAAAAAAAAAATTTTTAGGCGTTGGTTGTAATCTAAAACCGACGCCTAAAGTTTAAACTTTAGGCGTCGGTTGTAATCCAAAACCGACGTCTAAAGTTAGGCGTCGGTTTTGGATTACAACCGACGCCTAAAATTTTTTTTTTTTTTTTTTAAACTTTACGCGTCGGTTTATTAACAACCGACACGTAAAGATAGCATTTACGCGTCGCCACAAAAACCGATGCCTAATCTCTTAAATAACCGACGCGAAAGACTGTTTCTGTATTAGTGTCGATTTCTATTAATTAGCATAGCTTATAGCGCTAATGATGACTAAATAGTTTTTTAGGAGCGACGACCTCTATTATATTTAAATAAGCAAGATAAACAATAATTGCACGAATTCAAAAAAAAAAAAATCAATGTAATATAATATCTGAAATAAAATTGTCAATAAAGATAAGATATATTAATTAATTAATGATTAAAGATGAGAATACAACAAAAAATAATAAGGGAATAGTTTTAAAAATAAGAAACAATAGGAAATTTTATTGCAATTAAAATGTGGTGCCATTAACAATAAGTATGGTGGGGAAATTCGTTTAAATTATTCCGGTGGATTCTTTCCAATCTACTTCTTTTATGATCTCGTTGGAAATCATATAAAGACAATTCCTATTTGATATAGCTATTTGTACAAATTTTTACGCGGATAAACAAACCAACCAACCTTTCGTCATTAATTTTCGGAGGTAAATTCCATATGAATTTTCCTCGGAAGACGGTTGAGTCTTCTTGTTTTTTTGTTCCATTATCAAGTCTCTGAACTTATGAAGTCTCGTTTCTGTAATTGACCAATTCTTGCCACTAAAATGTGGTGTCATTAATAATAAATGTGGTGTGAATATAATTTTCTTAAGAAATAATAAAGTGAATCGGATTCAGGGAATTAGGGCTCCGGCCGCTTGTGGATGCGGTGGCTGGAGAATGCAAGCATATAATGATGACATTCTAGAAAAAAATTCTTTTAGAAAAAGGCTTAATGGAGACACTTGTGTCGTGCCTTGTTTGTTTTTGCAACGTCCTTTTCTTTAAAAAAAAAAAAAAAAATCAAAATCAAAATCAACCATTAATTTAGATCATAGAGTTCATGAGATTCAAAGCTTTTCAATTGTTTAACTATACATTTTTAAGGTCTCTTGTAACTTATTTTTAATTATTTATTCTTTAAGATAGACATCGACACAACATGAATAAAGTAATTCAAACGAAAACCTTAAAATATAAGAAATTTGTAATCCACCGCATGAATGAGAAACAAACTCAAAGTTTTATTAATTGAAATATATGAGAAAATAAAGAATTAACCATTTTATTTATAGAGCCCTCAAACATAAAAGTCTAGTTTATAACCCTAAAACATAAAAGTTTAGTCTAAATCAACTAATAAAGCATAAAGTCTATTCTAAATCTGAGCTCGAGCGTCAAACCTATATTTTGCGATTTTACCCTTTTCGGTGAAGTTGTTTTGTTCATCAATCTATTTAGCCATTTGTTCTACAATAGATAACATCTCATATTTTAGAGAGAGTTTTAGGGATGATCATAAAAAATATAATAAATTAGTTTGATCCACTTTTAAAAGGACAATTAGCATAGGCTCAGCACGACTCATAAAAAATAAATAAAAGTAAAAGTAAAAAAACATCTAAGCTCAAATGTGATTGAATCATTTAAAAGGATTCCTCAACCTTCAATCAAATATACATTTTCCTCAATACTCAAGTTGTTCGATATATGTGCACGAAAAAATGAAAACTAGATATCATCTTTTCACGGTCACATTCAATAATTACTAGCAATTTCTAGTGGTGGAAGATGAAAAAGGGATGAATGATGACTCATTTGAGAGGAAAAGGCCTGTAAATAGTGGAACGCCATTGCTGTTCACCATTCTTTCAAAGACATATTCTTTGGATATTCTCGGTTGTACTAAAAAAATTCTATCTAAATAATGAAATCCATAATAAAGATTGTATAAAGTTGTACGTCTAATAATGTAACAAAGCCTATAGAAGCATTTGCGCACGAACCATCAATTGATGAATCACAAGGGAAAAGAAAATTTTCTTACCACTAAAGATATAATTGTTACATTGTATCCAATAAAACAAAACATTTACCAAAACTTGTCTATTTACGGATAATTTGGTAAGGCCTCTTAATGGAATCAGTTAGATCAGGTCGGGTGAGGTTGGGTTGGGTTCTTCCTATAACAAAATAGTGCCGCTCTAGGAGGAATATAACAAAAGCACCTGTGATATTTTACTTTATGCAATTTTTTTCTTTATTTGCTCAATTGTGCACTTTCATTTATGGTGAATAGTTAATCTTAATCTTAATCTTAATCTTAATCTTAATATATATAATAATAGCATAGCCGTCAAAAAAATCCACACATAGTTTCTCGCCATTTTTTCCTACTATTTTAGGAAACTTTGTAATTTTATTAATTATTTTAATAATTGAATTAGGAAACTTCAATTAATGCAAAATTAATTATAAGTGACATGTAATAAATGACTTATTGATTGTAAAAAATAAAAAATCTATAAAAAGATCAAATTGTATATTATTTTTATTCTTTTGATAATTATTGTAATATTTTTTCGTCAAAAAATATGCAATATAGGTGTCAAATTCATGATCTTAACGAGAAGTTCAATACAAGTTAACAAATGAGAGCAGACTCTAAATATATCATTCTTAAAATTTCCTCAAATAATAATATAGGTAAAAGTTTTACTTATACTTTTTACTTTTTTCAATATCTAATCTTTTTAATTTATCTCATCTAAGACATAAAATGATATTTATCATTTTTTACCTAACTTCAATTTGACATAAATGATTAATTTCAAATCTTTTTTCTTATCAAATTAAAAGAAATAATGATATCCGATCTTTCTAAGTAAATTCAATTGAATCATTTTAATTTCTACAACTTCAGGTTTCGATAAACTCTTTGGTAATTTTGAAATTAATTTTATAAATTTAGTCATTTTGTTCATTTATCTATTTTTTAATTTTTATAAATTTAAAATAACATCAATTTGTAAAATATATACTACAGACTTTAACAATTAATTCTATAGAAAATAAAAATATAAGGTTTTATCAAACTTATTCTATTTAAAAATAAAATATAGTCCATACATTTATATAACATGCAAAAAAAATAGTTTTTTTTGTGTATGGGTAACATGCCCATTTTCAATAATTGGTGAAAAATAAAATGTCACATTGTATTTGAAATCATTGAATATGAGTAAGTTTGATATAAACTATAGAAATTGTTTTAAATGTGTGATTGAAAGTGAAAGAAGGTAGTATAAAAAATAAAATAATTGTCAAATCAATCAATTGAGTGGTTAAAAATTGATTTTCTTTTTTTAGAATGTGTGGTTAAAAAGTAGTATGTGCAATTGTGAAAAATTAGTTTTTAAATAATATGTGGTTGTGAATGAACATTAAAAAAAATTATTTTTGAATAATCAATTCTATATGAATAAATAAACTAAGGAAACTAGATAATGAACAATTAACTGTTAAAAAAAATGCAATTCATAACTTTTCTTTTCTTTTCTTTTCTTTTTTGATATTTTGATTGTATATTGAATATACAATTTATGCATTAAAGTAAGAAATCTAGAAATGAAATTACAAATTATTCACAATTTGTGTATGCAAGTTATTATTATTATTTTTTTTATTGTGTTATTTTTATCGGGCATTTTATTTTTACAACTTATTCAATAAATATTATTTATTTCGTGCATCGCACGGGTGCGATTACTAGTATATATCTTAATATATATAATAATAGTATAGCCGTCAAAAAACCCACACATAGTTTCCCGCCATTTTTCCCTGCTATTTTAGGAAACTTTGTAATTTTATTAATTATTTTAATAATTGAATTAGTAAACTTCAATTAATGCAAAATTAATTATAGGTGACATGTAATAAATGACTTATTGATTGTAAAAAATAAAAAATCTATAAAAAAATCAAATTGTATATTATTTTTATTCTTTTGATAATTATTGTAATATTTTGAAGTCAAAAAATATGCAATATAGGTGTCAAATTCATGATCTTAACGAGAAGTTCAATACAAGTGAACAAATGAGAGCAAACTCTAAATATATCATTCTTAAAATTGCCAAAATAATAAAGATAAAAGTTTTACTTATACTTTTTACTTTTTTCAATATTCAATCTTTTTAATTTATCTCATCTAAGTCATAAAATGATATTTATCATTTCTTACCTAACTTCAATTTGACATAAATGATTAATTTCAAATCTTTTTTCTTATCAAATTAAAAGAAATAATGATATCCGATCTTTCTAAGTAAATTCAATTGAATCATTTTAATTTCTACAACTTCAGGTTTAGATAAACTCTTTGGTAATTTTGAAATTAATTTTATAAATTTACTCATTTTGTTCATTTATCTATTTTTTAATTTTTATAAATTTAAAATAACATTAATTTGTAAAATACATACTACAGACTTTAACAATTAATTCATTGAATTCTATAGAAAATAAAAATATAAGGTTTTATCAAACTTATTCTATTTAAAAATAAAATATAATCTATACATTTATTTAACATGCACAAAAAATAGTTTTGTATGTGTGTGGCTAACATGACCATTTTCAATACTTGGTGAAAAATAAAACGTCACATTGTATTTGAAACCATTGAATAGGAGTAAGTTTGATATAAACTATAGAAATTGTTTTAAATGTATGATTGAAAGTGAAAGAAGGTAGTATAAAAATAAAATAATTGTCAAATAAATCAATTGTGTGGTTAAAATTTGATTTTTTTTTTTTTTTAATGTGTGGTTAAAAAGTAGTATGTGCAATTGTGAAAAATTAGTTTTTAAATAATATGTGGTTGTGAATGAACATTAAAAAAAAATATTTTTGAATAATCAATTTTATATGAATAAATAAACTAAGGAAACTAGATAATGAACAATTAACTGTTAAAAAAAATGCAATTCATAACTTTTTTTTTTTTTTGATATTTTAATTGTATATTGAATATACAATTTATGTATTAAAGTAAGAAATCTTATAGGGAGAAATGAAATTACAAATTATTCACAATTTGCGTATGCAAGTTATTATTATTATTTTTTTATTGTGTTATTTTTATCGGGTATTGTATTTTTACAATTTATTCAATAAATATTATTTATTCCGTGCATCGCACGGGTGCGATTACTAGTATATATATAATAATAGTATAGCAGCCAAAAAAACCCACACATAGTTTCCCGCCATTTTCCCTGCTATTTTAGGAAACTTTGTAATTTTATTAATTATTTTAATAATTGAATTAGGAAACTTCAATTAATGCAAAATTAATTATAGGTGACATGTAATAAATGACTTATTGATTGTAAAAAAATAAAAAATCTATAAAAAGATCAAATTGCATATTATTTTTATTCTATTGATAATTATTGTAATATTTTGAAGTCAAAAAATATGCAATATATGTGTCAAATTCATGATCTTAACGAGAAGTTCAATACAAGTTAAAAAATGAGAGCAAACTCTAAATATATCATTCTTAAAATTGCCTCAAATAATAAAGGTAAAAGTTTTACTTATACTTTTTTCAATATCCAATCTTTTCAATTTCTCATCTAAGTCATAAAATGATATTTATTATTTCTTACCTAACTTCAACTTGACATAAATGATTAATTTCAAATCTTTTTTCTTATCAAATTAAAAGAAATAATGATATCCGATCTTTCTAAGTAAATTCAATTGAATCATTTTAATTTCTACAACTTCAGGTTTCAATAAACTCTTTGGTAATTTTGAAATTAATTTTATAAATTTACTCATTTTGTTCATTTATCTATTTTTTAATTTTTATAAATTTATAATAACATCAATTTGTAATAGAGATGGCAAAAAAACTCGACCTGACAGGTACCCGACCCGAACCCGCCCCTAATGGGGCGAAAAAAACCCATCCCGCGGGTCGGCGGGGCGGGTATGGGGCGACTTCCCCCGACCCGGGTAGGTCGCGGGGCGGGTACGGGTTTGGTTGTCCCGACCTGAACCCGCCCCAAACCCGAACCCGCCCCGCCCCGACCCGAAATTCACGGGTCGCGGGACGGGTTTGGAATTGAAAAATTCTCGCTGGGCGGGGCAGGGTCGGGAGGACCCGACCCGAACCCGAACCCGCCCCGTTGCCATCACTAATTTGTAAAATATATATTACAGACTTTAACAATTAATTCATTGAATTCTATAGAAAATAAAAATATAAGGTTTTATCAAACTTATTCTATTTAAAAATAAAATATACTTCATACATTTATTTAACATGCACAAAAAATAGTTTTGTGTGTGTGTGGGTAACATGACCATTTTCAATACTTGGTGAAAAATAAAACGTCACATTGTATTTGAAACCATTGAATAGGAGTAAGTTTGATATAAACTATAGAAATAGTTTTAAATGTGTGATTGAAAGTGAAATAAAGTAGTATAAAAAATAAAATAATTGTCAAATCAATCAATTGAGTGGTTAAAATTGATTTTCTTTTTTTTAGAATGTGTGGTTAAAAAGTAGTATGTGCAATTGTGAAAAATTAGTTTTTAGATAATATGTGGTTGTGAATGAACATTAAAAAAAAAAATTATTTTTGAATAATCAATTCTATATGAATAAATAAACTAAGGAAACTAGATAATGAACAAGTAACTGTTAAAAAAATGCAATTTATAACTTTTCTTTTATTTTGATATTTTGATTGTATATTGAATATACAATTTATGCATTAAAGTAAGAAATCTTATAGGAAGAAATGAAATTACAAATTATTCACAATTTGTGTATGCAAGTTATTATTATTATTTTTTTATTGTGTTATTTTTATCGAACATTGTATTTTTATAACTTATTTAATAAACATTATTTATTCTGTGCATCGCACGGGTGCGATTACTAATTAGTCATAAAAGCAACATAATGTCATCATGATCTTGAGCAAATCTTTTCCACTATTTCCTTATTAAATTTTCTTGCAGTCACAAGAAGTTGGTAGCGGTATGCTAATTCATTTTTGTAGCATCAACTGGATAACACATGACGATATTAAGGTCCCGTTTGGCAGCAGCAATTTATTCGGCTAGACTAGATGACAAAAGAAAAAAAATCAAAAATTTTAATTTACCCAATTTTTCGTATCACTTTTTAGCCATCCACATTTTCTTTCTCTAATTTTTAACCTCACATCTTATCTAAAAAATATAAATAAATCATTCAAATAATTTACATTCTCATTTAAATGTAGCCGAACTGTGCCTATATCATTAACCAGTAACGAGCAAAATGTATAATGAGTCAATGTTTGAGATTCATTATTTAAAATAACAGTTTTGCTATAGTCACAATTAGGATCACAATGAGGGTCACAATTTGCCTACGTGGTACAATCCTCTCTTTCTACACATCACATCATCTTTTAAATCAACAACAATAACACCTTCACATCAACAAATTGTCATCTACATTGTCAAATAAATTGTGCACTTAGATTAATTCTTAAAACAATGGATCTGGGGCTAAATGTACTTAGTCATACTCTAACAGTATATGCTTTTTTTATCTTTATTGAAAGCTGCTTTTATACAACTGATTTCCATCATGAAAAATGAAATGAACCCAAAAAAATTCCGGTAATAAAGTGTACGCTGCGACTTGAAGCCGCGAATTTATGGGTGACCAACGAGAATGGGGAATCATTTCATTAGACAAGAGGTCATAACTTGCACTGTAATAGTGGAGCACTATTGCTGTTCATCCCCAACAATGACAGGCATATTCATAGGATATTCCGAATTGTACTATATTCTTTATAAAGTCTATGAGATTGCAACAAGGGCTTTAGCATCAGGGCAAGGGAAATAAGAGTGCACATCGATAGGAAAACTTTAACATAATTTTCCTGAAGAACCCAATCCAACGCACTCTCTTTGTTAGGCTAGTCCGACTTAGGGATGGCAAAACGGCTCGTCGACTTGAGCAGCTCGGGCTCGGCTGGGAAAAAGCTCGGGCTAAGCTCGGCTCAGCTCGCGGCTCAAGATTTCGAGCCAAAGCTCGAGCCGAACTTTTTTTTTGAGAGACGGGCTTTGGCTTGACTCGGCTCGAGCCAAAAAAAGCCTGCTAAAAAAAGCTCGATGGAAGGTTGATCAATAAATTTCGACCACGAGCTCGGCTCAACTTACTATATATATACATTTTCAATAAAAATTTTATGAATTTTTGCTATAAAAATAAAATAAAATTAAAAGTTCGGGACTTGACTCGGCTCGGCTCGAAAAAAGCTCGAGTTAAAGCTCGGGTCGAGCCTTATTTTTGAGGACGAGCTTTAGCTCGGCTCGGCTCGAGCCAAAAAAAGCTCGACCCCTAAAAGCTCAAGCCTTTATCTTCGGCTCGCGGGCTGGCTCGACTCGACTCGTTGACATCCCTAGTCCGACTTTCATGGTTACCTTGTCAGAAAACAAAGCTCTCTCTTTCCCTTGTTGATAGATTACTAAGCATGTGTTTGGCAGCTTTATTATAACAAATAATTATATAATCATTATAATTTTCAATATCACTTTTTAACTGCACACATTTTACAAGATCACTTTTTAACCACATATTCTACCTAGAAAATAACAATATTCGAAAAATAACGATGGCTTAGAGCCGACGAATAAATGTCAAATCCATGGGAAGGTTGTGATAGAGAAAGTTGCTGCAATTGCTTGCGTTTAAAGATAAAGCTGTGTAGACACCCGTGTACATCCTTACTCCCCCCTCACATGGAGGGAGGTCCACACGTATTTTATAACCCGTAGACTGCGTGAGAGGGAGTACGGCTGTGTGTGCACCTTTGGGTGTACATAGCATTGTCCTAAGTTCAATAAGTTGGCACTGGTTTGATTCAATCAAATTTGACCTTTTTTAAGTTGCCAATCCAACTTTTACTGAAAGACAACATAAAAAAGATCAGATTCCAGATATAAAGACGGCAATATGTAAGCAAGTGCATATATTGAAGAGCATCTTAAGTAATTGAGAAAGAGCAGGACCTAAGGCAAAATCATACTTAAAGAAAGAAACATGAAATAACCATGCAAGCATTGCCCCCAACAAATTTAAGTCTTGATTGTGTCTTTCTATGGGCTTATATGCAGCAGGCGACTAGATAATACATTTCTTTGGTGAACAATAAATCAAGAAATTAAAGTGGTGATTCTATAGTCAACTCGATTGAATTGTGGCAAACACCCACAAAAAAATCACAATACAAGCAATGACCACAGCAAAGGAGTTCGAAGAACACACTTCCCCAGACATCTATCTTTACAGTATTAGGACAGTGATTAACTTTACAGTCTAACTTATTAATGGAGTCTGTATAAAATAAAAAAAACTAGCATCTAATGAAATATCTTCACAAACCATTAGCTAAGATGGAAGCTTATAAATATAACGACGGCAATATACAAGCAAACAGATTATCCATCATGGACGCTTCAAAGCCTGAACAAATATAGGATATGCTCAAAGAACAAAAGAAATATATTTGAAACCAAACACGTACAAGAAGAAGACCAAATCTACAAACTAGCTGCATTTGAGTGATAAAATCTTTCATTAAAATGGCTAAGGGCCTGTTTTGGTATCACGAGAGAGAGAGGGAGAGGATGAACTTTCCCTTCTTTCTCCCTGTCTACCTTCCACCAAATCTTTTACCGCCCGTAACATCAAAAAACACGACAAATAAATAACAGAATAACATTCAAAGCATTGGTAGAAATATACGAGAGTGGGGCGAAATCACAGCCTCTTGTACATACTTCTTAGAATTAATAGAATCTGGCGTCCAACGTATCTCACTCATATTAGGGGTCTCCACAAAAGTCATAGTGAATTCACCTACTTTCTCCGCCTTCCCCCGTTTTCCTGCCCTCAAAACAAGATTGTTCCGGTTGTATGAAAATATGCCATTGGCTAAAAGAATAATGTCACCCGGTTCAAATGCATCACACTCATCACCCCACAGCTGGAAGTGCACTGCTGCAGTCTCGTCTGCCACTAGTGCCAAACATGTCTTGTGCTGCCCTTCTAATGTTACTCTGCCTTTATCCAATAGTATGAATTTGGCATTTATATTGTTCTCTGCTGCAGGCACAATGTCTTTCAAAGCCTGTACAGTTTTTTCCGGCTCCATCTTATATACCGAACCGTCGAACCTCCTGCAATGACTAGTAGAAACATTACTGACCTCTCTAGCTTGATCACACACGCACAGACAAGAGACAACAGTTCCCTTCTGAACAGATTATGGTACAAGAGCTATTGATATAAAGATTATTCATTCATTCATTCAGACATTTGAACAAACAGCTGGTGTGCAATCCCTGCACATCATATATCTATAAGATGCATGCAACAAAATCAAATGCCCATTTTTCCATTTGTATGCATCAAGGAGATGTTTGATATTTGGTCCCATATAAATAAAAAATAGAATTTTGAGGTTTTCTTTAGACAGTTATACGAAGATTTTTTATTATTATGCAAAGTTAAATATAACTCAGCTTCCAAATGAGGAAATTACAGTCAGACATGTTTTTCTGAAACCAAATTCAAATATAAGGTTAAACCTAAATAAATTCAAAGTTAAACCTAAATAAATTCAAATTTAAGACTATAATAAAATTTCAATAATTAATTAATCAGAATAATCTAAAATTAAATTAATTATTCAACCATTCACACAACACCACTTCAAACCTAATTATTTTCTTCGTCTATTTCTACATCCCATCCCACAACGTTAAAAATGGTGATTGTGAATCTTGTGATCAGGAAAAAATGTGACGTTGTGGTTTAGGTGGCGGGTGTGGTGGTCATGGTCTTGGTCTTGGTGTTTGGAGAAGGTGGTGTTAGTGGCTTGAATTAAAAATGTTACCTTAATAAATGGTGATTGTGACATTTTTGTGATCGGAAAGTGGTGGCTGTAGTAAGTGGCGGATCCAGGATTTTATGTTGTACCAAGCTGGATTTTAGAAATTGTGAGGGGAGGGGCTACAATGTCGGTCCTATGATTTTCGGGGCATGACTCACAAAATACTACTAGACACATTATAAATCACATTATAAAGCAATATTTAAAATCACATTTTAAGTAATAAAATCTAAATCAAACTTTCAAACACATTCTAAAGTAATTCTCAAGATCGCATTCTAAAGCAATACTCTTATCACATTCGTATTCGCATTCGCATTCACATTCTAGAAAGCAGACTCTAAATCACATATTGTCATATAAATTTAAAATCTAATATTTTAAAATCACCCTTCAAAAGAACCACCAAAACAACTCCAATTGTGAATCCAAAATTTATTCAAGTAAAAATTCAGATAATCTAAAATATTTAAATCACAATAATCTAAAATTTATAACCTACATCATATTCTCAAAATCAAATAACATTCTAAAATTCAGATAATCTAATATTTAAATCACAATAATCTAAAATTTATAATCTACATCATATTCTCAAAATCAGATAATCTAAAATTGATCAAGCCCAAATCATATTATCCAATTACATTTTCAAATTCAAAACCCCAATATCACATTCTCAAAATCAATATCAAATTCAAATGGCATTCCTTAACTGAATATGAACTGCGCGTTTCCAAGAATGAGCAATGACTAGGCTGCGAGCAGTGCGACTGTTGCAGAGTTTGACTCCGCTGCAACGCCAATGCTACAACGACGTTGTCGCTGGCGGAGGGTGCCAATTGGTAGTGGTGGGGGAGGGGTACATGTTGCGGGCTTGTGGCAACGACGATGTGAAGGAGGGTGTAGCGGTATGTCAGTTGGTTGTTGAAGGAGGTTGTGGTGGTTTGTTGTTTTGGTTGTGGGTCGAGCTCCATGTGATGTTTTGATTGTGGTGTCGAGCTGATCAGTCGAAGTTGTGGGTGTCGTAGTGGGTAATGGTCATGGTCTTTGTGTTCGTCGGATGAGGTGGTTGTGACCTCGAATTAAAAATGTAACATATAGTATTATGACTTAAAAAAAATGGTGGTTGTGACTTAAAAATGATGGTTGGATCGAAAAATTGGTGGGTGTGACCTGAAAAAATGGTGGTTGAAGTCTTCCATATAAATGTGACTTGAGACATGTGACATGAAAGCTTTATGTTTTGTTACTTCAAATTTTACAATATTGTGACCTAAGATTTTGAACGTCTGTGGTCCTAAACTAATCTGTGACTTAAAAATGGTGATTGTGACCTCAAAAATGATTGTTGTGATTTCAGATTTTACAATATTGTGACATACCAAATGATTGGTATGAGTAAAAAAATTTGTATGTTGTGACTTGCAATTTTACAATATTGTGACTTTAATATTTATAATTAATAAAATATTTATAATTTTTTAAAAATTTGTGACCTTAGAAATAATAGTTGTTATGATATGTGACCATAGAATGGTTGTTGTGGCCTGAAATAATGATGATTGTGAATTGATCTTGAATAAATGTAACTTAATTGTAAAATGTGTATGTTTGTAACCTGATAGTAAAATATATTTAATTAATTAATACTAATTAAAACCTGATTTTTGAAATCATACAAATTTCATCTCATTTTTGAAATTTGTATTTATAACCACCTTATATATGTATTTTTCCCTTTTAATTTTTATGCCATCTGTTCCTATAAAGCACTGGGCTTCAGCCCAATACTGGTCAAGGGTGAATCCGCCCATGCTGTAATCGGAAAAAGTGGTGGTTGAAGTCATTCTAAGTAACTGTGACCTAATCTTGAACTGAGATTTAGGACTTAAAATGTTTTCTTATCTTTTAATTCCAACTTAAACTAAAAATATCCAACTTAACCTAAACATCACAAAATATTCAATTAGAATTCTAACCATTCAACGTCTGAAAATTTACATATAAATATATAATATATACATGCACATATATAGACATCACCCAATCTTGGAATTAATCAAATTATACACTAGCATCATCATAAAATTCCCAAATTCGAAATTAACATATAAAATTGGAAATTTAAACTAACAATTCAAATCTGAAAATTCACACACAATAAATATATATATACACATCAATACATATACACAAGATGTGTGCGTAAGTGTGTGAATATGCCTGTGTTGCGATGTGTATTGTGCGTTGCGGGGGAGGGAAACAGGAAGGGACGTTACCGATGAAGTGATGACGCGAGGTGGTGGTGTGGTGCCGACAAGAAGAAGACTGGCACCTGGAGACGGCGAGAGAGAGCTGCGGTCGAGGGTTGAGAGACGAGAGGGAGTTGAATGATAGGAGAGTCACTGAGGTCACTGAGGTGAGTGAGCAATGTGGACTCTGGAGTTCTTCAACTTTTACAATATGCAGTTTAGTTCCTGCATTAGATAAATGTATAATTTGACCCCAAAACTTTCATTTAATTTCGAATTCTACTATTTTTTTTTTCCCTCAATTCAGTTTAAAACAAATTAGGCCTCATACAAACTAAAAAGAAAATAACAGACTTCGGTAATTAAAACAAATAATCAAATTATTAACAATAGTAAATGCAATTATTAACAATAGTAAATGCAATCATTAACAATAATAATTACAATTAAATAAATTATAATGTAATCAATATAAAAAATTAGGTGAAATTCAAGGAAACACATAAAATAAAAAGTGGTATTACACTTACAGCTACTTTATAAATGGGCGATTAGGAAGAACACAATACCTATTTGGCCCCATTAAAGTAAAAATTTATTTTTCTCTTTCTAGTTTTCAACTATACATTATCCAATAAAATAATATTACACATAAATCCAAATTTTTTTTATCATTTTATAACCATACATTCTTTCTGAAATACTATTGATAACCAATGTTTAGAAAATCGGACATGCTGGTTCAACCGGGAAAATCGGGAGCAGACCGGAAAATCGGTCCGATTGACCTAAAAAACCAACCAAAAAATCGGCCGGTTCAACCGGGTAAACCGGGAACTGGTTGGGTTTTAAAACCCGATTTTTCATTTTTTATTTTTTTTGTTTTTCTCGAATTGTTTTAAGCTACTTATGTGTATAATTTTATTTTCTAAATGAGTAAATATTAGTTTATTTGTAAAATAACATGTTTTTTAGAAAAAATTGTGATTTTTGAAATAATTTTTTATGTTTTAATTGAAACCGCTTCGATTTGGTCGGACTTTTTGACATTTGCCCCGTTGCATTTTTCGGTTCGAACCGATTTTCGATTTTTTGAATACTTATCAAAACACATTATTTACCAAAAAATGGGGCAAAAAAGCGCAAAATATACATGGATTTTTATAAGCGTGTAGGGAAATAATGTTGTCTTTTTTTAAAATGTTATGTAAAAGTCTGAAAGTTTAAAAGGGCATTTGGTCTAGTGGTATGATTCTCGCTTAGGGTGCGAGAGGTCCCGAGTTCAATTCTCGGAATGCCCCAAATTCATTTTTACTTCTATTCAGATTCCACGTTTTTTTTGTTTCTGTTCATTTTTTATTTTTTGCTTACCTTTTTGAGATCTTCCAAGAACCGGAAAATAAATTGGAATACATAATTATCAATTATTCAATTTTGTTCAATTATTTTTGAGGTCCAGTGATTTGACGCAAAAACTTAAAACAGATAAAATGAGAAAAAAATAAAATTTGCCATTTTAGAAACTTATTTATAAACAATACATATATCAAAATCACTTTTAAACAACACAAATTGTCCAAAAACAACTTATTTGGAATGGAAGTGATTGACACCCTAAGTGTTCCGACGGGTGGAACGACTCTGGGACAAATTTCCAATGTGCTTGGAGAGCCTTTTGATAATTTATGTTTGGTTAACATCCAATTTTATGCAACTATCATTTGTCACCTTAGTTCTGAGATATGAAGTGCATAAACGTGTTATAATCAAAACGTTATACTTATGAAGTTACTAATATGATAACATGGTAATTTATTATGAACAACGGATTTGAAGTCCATTCTCGTATTAAATTTCGATGGGATCCATCATTTCACACATTTTCCAACAATTTTTCAACCATATATTCAAAAATTTCTCCAATTTATCATATGCCAAACATGCTCTAAATAACTACTTCTGAATATCCAAACCTCAAAGACTGAGAATCATAGATGGATCGTAGAAAAGATTTTCATGCCTTCACATTGAACATTTGTTCACAAATCAAGTATGGAAGAATAAGAACATGATGTAAGCCGAAGCATCAAGAAAAAATCAAAGAGTTTGAGAATAAAATACTCGTTCTAATTAAAGCCATTTTATTGTATTTCAATAATAATGGTAATTTTTTTTTTTTCCCCATATTTTCAATTTAGAATGAAGTGAAAACAAATATACACTGTACTTAATTGCTAGTTTTTGGCCAAGCAACCGTTTGTTCGAGGATTGGTGGGATGATTATATAAATACCCCTAAACCATATACAGAAAACTAACACTAGTGGTGCTAGATAACATTATTAATAATTTGTTCACGGCTTGGAATCTGAAAGATCTATAAAAATCATAAGCATTATCTCCACTTTATGGGGAAAAAGTCACTACTATTGTAAATTAGTCAAGCAATAATCTAAAATGTGTAATGCGCGACTAGGTGCGACAGGCACATCATACCTAAGCACGCTAATGCGCATCAATGCACGACCAATGTGGAAAAATGCGCGATGCGCATATTTGCGAGCCTTTTAAAAAGAGAAGTAAGGGCTTCTTCGTCTTGAAATAACTCTAGTGTTTGCATAATTTTTCCATGTACGATTCATTGAAATAACGAGTCAAGAACCAATCTATATGACAGAATAAATCCTCCCAAGTCCCAAGTACTACAATCAAAGTCCCTTTCATTTCAATACGTTCCTCAGTACAAATGGAATATATCAAAACTGCTCTAATACAATCTTGCGCATGAAGTCCTCTGGCGCTGGAAGAAACAGATAGCAAAACTCACTGTCAAAACGTTAAAAGTAAAAAGTTCCTCCTCTGTGTATATATCTCTCTCTTTCTTTCCGTTTTTATCTTTCGACCTGAATTTTCCTCTCCTTCTTCGTCGACAAGGAGTAAGTTTACTACATTCCTTTTTCATATTTATATATGAAAAACCGAGTGCATAAGTACAATCTTTTTAGGAGAATATCATGCTTTGATGTTACTCTAGCTTTAGATTTATTAACATTTCTGTTTCTTGACATTATAAATCAACTTATAAGTTGTTATATACACTTTTCTTAAAGAAAATAAGGGACTTTTTGATTTTTCAAGGATAAAATAATCAAAATGAGAAAGACGAGATAGTACCTAATCCACCAGTGAATAACTTAAATTGGCCAAGAGCCTGCCTGATGAACATCTCAACACCACTCACCACTATAGCCCCAACATCTGCAGCCTCTTGCAATAGTCGAGTTTTTCGTGGAGTGTAAACCGCGTCAAAAACCAGCTCATACGATTTCAAGGCCACCTAAAAGTAAAGAAAGTTACTGAGTAGTTCAACAAGGTATCAAAGTAGAGAAATGTCTTCTTTAAGTTAAAATATGACGGACGCCCATTTTTGAAAATTGTACGCGTGTTAGACATTTGACAAAAAAAAAAGTGATTTTTAGGATTTTTCTCTAGGAACATGCTAAATGAACAATACACTCACATGGGGTGGTGGGGATTTTTTTTCATGTAGCATTTCTCTTTTCTCTAACAGTTTGAGATTTTAGAAATGGCGGTTCAACATATGCTTTGTGATGCACAGAGGGCAAGAGAAAGAACCTTCGGAACCGGAGTTTGATCTACATTAGGTTCCATACCCACGGCCGAAGCATTTGCAAGAATCATTCCTTTCTCGGGGTAGAAATCTTTTAAGAATTCGTAAGGCAGAGCTTCACCTGATACTGCCTTGGCAAGAGCTTTTGCTCTTTCTTTTGGAAAGAGGAAAGGGTGGAAAAGTCACAGTTCATAAAATTTTAAGATTAAAAAAAAAAACTACAATTCAGCCTTTTGTTGAGATCTGAGATAGTATTTTACCAAAACTGCGGTTGAAAATAACGAGCCTCGCTCCTCTGCTCTTGGCACCAAATGCTATTGCTCGTCCAGCACCACCTGCTCCAACCAAGACAAACAATTTCCCAGCAAGTGGTGAAACATTTGATCCTTGTTCATTTGCAACCCGTCCTCCTATTTTCCACAGTATAAGAAAAATTCATTAGAGGTCTCATTATCACAATACTAAGACTGGAATAAATACAATCCATACAAAATCGAGCGAAAAACTACTGCTATATAGTAGTGCTTCAACATTTCAAGAGCTCATAACTCTTTTAAGGTCGACCGTGGCATGTTTGGTATGCTGACTATACACGAACAAAAACACAGTCATAGCCCATATGAGATTTTTTGTCTTTGTTGCCCTTTTTAGTCATATGTAATGACCTTGACCTCCGTGTCAAAGCCGTTATATCATATGTACTGTCCACTTTGGAAGAACGTGAGATAAGAATTGGGAATGAGGTATTAGGATTCTACAAATTACGTAGTGTCGCGGGTTATTGTGTCTGGGTTGAATATCTTCCAAAGTTCAATGAACTTTGCAATCTAAGCGAACTCTAAACATGCCATTAGGAAGCGATTCAGGAATTAAACGTTCATGAATCCATTTTTGTTCTTTCATTCCCGTGTTGCAAAAAAGCCTCAAAACTAACATTTAGCAACACGCAATGAACTTTGCTTAAGGCAACATTAGCAACATTCATTTAAAAAATGTAACTAAATCTCAATTATTAACATTAATGGCAACATTTACTTGTTAGGGTGTTGTGATAGGTCCCTTCAGCAACATCAACTACCAAATATTGTATTTTAAGTACTGTAAAAGAGAATTTTTGTTGTAGTGCCCTCACTGATTTCTACCGCATCCCCAGGATTTGTTACATTATCCAATCTAACATACGAGACACGCTCTCAAGGTCTTAAAATCATGTTACTAACAAGCCATCAATGTGCTATTGTGAAGCAAATGAAAGATTTTCCCTAGACATCCTAACAAGAGCTACTAATTATGTGCGTGTTATTACTTATTACGTATATAATCATTCTTCATAGTATGGAAGAACAAAAATAGCTCATTTTACCTCTAAATGCATCTTCAATAGCAGTTATGCAAGCCTCACAATCTGTGTTATAACCAACCAACTTCCCATCAGTCGGCCTTCGAATAATAGTGTTCACGGCTCCTATGGACTGATCAAGAACAACACGGAATTTAGAAAATAAGTACCACTTGTGAAGCTGAATTTTGATTCAAGAATTATGTACAAAAGAGCATATCTAATGATCATTTCCTTGGCCTCCCAAAAAAAAAAAAGGAAAAAAAAAAAAAAAAAAAAAAAGCTCAACTTTGTTAACTCAATCGAATTGCAAATTTTCATACCTTAGCGAGGGGGTGAACTTCATCACAGAATCTTAACACTGCCTCCTTGTGTGGTATTCCAACACTATAAATTCCATAAGATGAAGAAATTTACTCATATAATGAGGACTAAAAGATTATCTCTAAAAAAGATGCCTTTGCATTAGAAAGAAACTTGGTCACAAGCTACGGCCCTCTGGTATTTTGCATTCATTATGAATTCAGAAATCATGTCAAAGATTTTATTTTTATATGATTATATCTCATGTAAGGTTGAATGCTTATCAACAAGAATTGAAGCTAGAATCTTGGACAAATGAGCCATACTTGGCATTAATGCATACGAGATGAGATCTGCTGTCTCATTTAGCTGTCCCCACCAATAAAAATGAACACATTAAGTTAATGCGGTCATCAGTCAATTTTTAGTGGTGAAGACAACCAATGAATCAGTAAATGGGACAGCCGATCTTAACTCTATGCATACACCCCAAAACTATCCTAATATTCAACCATTTTTTTCACCTGAAAAGGAGAGTACCTGAAACCAGTGAAGTCATTGCACGAGTAAACTTTGAAGAATTCCCCGACATTATCGACCAAGAGAGGAACATAAATTCCATTATATCCTGTATGTCTAAAGGCAGGATTATGCAGAAGTGGACCTTTGCTATGACCTACAGGATTTGAGACTAAACCAAAAATTTGTGTGTCCGAATTCATATATTCTAACTTGTAGACTTGTTTGATGCTGGTTAAAGGTGGCAATCCAGGTATGAATTTGTCTCCTGTAGATCCATATACTAAGAAGGCACCATATTTTGGGCCCAATAGTTGGCTTATAAGACCTCTATCTCCCATTGCTCTTGCAACTAGGGGAACCTGCATCCATGCAAAAAAACTCCACATAAACAAACGTGTCTCCTCTCGTATCGATTAACCTTTTACAAAAATTGTCAACGTGTCAGAGTTTCAAAAACGGAAATTCAATTATGTTGCCATGCTTTTGTTTGATTTTCATTAAAATTTTCTCATTTTCCTACAATACTCAATCTCAACCATCCATTAAACGTCAAGCCCATAATATTTGACTTTTCAACTAAAATTCAACTATCCATTCTCCTAAAAATCACTATTTATTTCAAAAAAACTAATGTTAAGTACCAAACACTTATGTCATTCAAAAGCTTCAACTATTAAGGTCATCCCGTCGTGTTTGATCCAGTTATTTTCAATAACACATTTTATGAGATCCTCACCCTACACATTTTTCAATAACTTTCAACCACGCGTTCGAAAAATTCTCTAATTTCTCCTACACCAACCAGATAGGCTCTAAATATTATATGAGATTATTATCTCGACTAAATTTGCTCGAATCGAGCATACCTGGCAATGAGTGAGCATGTGGAATATTGGTGCTACATCTGTAATATAAGAGACATCAACCACAAGTTTAATAACATCAGCTCCAGTGGATTGCAGGTCTATAATCAAGTTGCCAAGATTTTCAGTGGTAGGAGTCTCTCCATTCAAACGACCTGAGACAATTATTTTTGTGTTTGATCTTTTCATCTTAAATTCGTTAAGTACTGCTTCAGTTGCCACCTGAAATATATTAGAAACATATTTTATTAGCACGTATGGTGGTGCATTAAACTACTTTTCCAACTTGAAATATTATTTTTCTGGATTTTAAGCACGTTAATTTGTATCTTGGGGACTAACCTCGAGGTCAATTTCGACAAAATCCATGTCCAATTCAATGGCCAATTTGAGAACGTCCAAGCATCTGCATGGATTTGTAGGGCAATTATGCCTGAGACAAACCCATATTCCATCATTAGTTTTAGGTTAAATTAGGGTTTTAGAGAATAATCGAAAATAGCGGATTAGGGTAAGTGGAGAAGCAGTCCCATTGGATAGTGATGGCAAGGGGGCGGGTTCAGGTCGAGTCCCCCGACCCGTAAGAAATTTTCAATTCCAAACCCGCCCCCGACTCGCGAATTTCGGGTCGGGGCGGGTTCGGGTTCGGGACGAGTCAACCTACCCGCCCCGTTTAATTTTTTTTAAATTTTTTTATTTTTTTTCCTTATTAATTTTTATTAATTTATTTAATCGGGGCGGGTTCGGGTCGGGACAACCAAACCCGTACCCGCCCCGCGACCCACCCGGGTCGGGAGAAGTCGCCCCATACCCGTCTCGCCGACCCGCGGGTCTGATTTTTTTGTCATCTCTACCATTGGAAGATCCCAACACAATTTTATTGCTTGTGGGTAAGGCAAGATGTAAGATTGAAGATAAAATTAATTGAAAATGTTCAAGTGTTGAAACACTAGCAAAAGTTAAGAATCTTTGGTAATGTCAAAAGTTTTGAATTTTGTAATTTTTTATGTTTATTTTTTGATAAATATATGGTTTAAAAATATTTGAAAAGTAAAATATAGTGAGCTTGACTAAGAATAGAAGGTTGAGATTGAGTTTGAAAAATTATGATAAAAGCTTTACCATTTCCAAACAAGCTCTTAAATGCAATTAAAATATGGGGCAATAAATAAAAATTCGAGTGTGAATATAATTACTCTAAAGGCTGGGTATATTTGATTGGTATGGAAAATATTCCCTAAAATTATTCACAAATGCTACTTGTACTAGAACTTTGACAAAGTGGTTAACAAAAAATGAGATGATCGTTCGGTATATATTTGTTGATTTAAGAATTGATGTGACGTGTGAAATGATAGACTTTGCCACCGTGCATTATGTCAACCTATTAAAGTCCATATACAAGTAGCATTTCTAAAAATTATTCTCCTTGCTTTCTTAGGAAACACCCAACAAGAAGGAAAATTAGGTATATTTTCAAAAATTAAAAAATAATTTTTTGAATAATTCTGGATACTTTTAAATTACATTGTGACTTAGTGCACATATATTAAATGATGTAAATAACTAACCATCACTTACTTTTTCATCACTCAATGTATGTGCGTTGTGTAAAAATGTCAATAATTAAAACTGTCTTTCTTGAATTACTTTGTTTTTTATGGAAAAAAAAGTGACAACGAAACACTCAAAAATTGAAATTTTGGAAAAAATGCCAATTTCCATGAAAAATGCACCCTTAATTTTTTTATACAACTTCCAGCGTTGGTTGGGAAATTCTTGAAATTCAAGAGTAACATGGTAAAAGTTTTGAATAGAGATTGATAGGATATTTTGTAGTTGAAAATAAGAAAAAAGTTTTGTATTTATGTATAAAATATTTTATGTTAAAATATGGTTGAAATTAAGTAATACAGAAAAAAGAGTTAAAAATAATGAGTTTCAAAACGAGGCTAAACATATTTAGATGAATTATTTTTTCCTTACAATTAAAGTGAAAATAGTTGTTTATTTTATTCGTAAATAATTATAACCATTTTAAAATAAGTAATTTTTTTTCTTTTACACTTTCACCAGTAAAGAAATTTATATATTTTAGTGCACTTTTAGTCCATTTTTGGTAAGGATTAAAATCAGTTTTTTAGTAGATTCTGATTGAAGTTGATGAGATGTATAGTTAAAAAGTTATGAATATCATAAAATATGTTATTAATATTAATTGTTGACTTTGACTTAAATTAAAATTTAGTTTATTATTTCTAACAAACATGGACTCAAGTAAAAAATTTAAGCCTGCTTAGCCAAACATGGTCAGCTCAATTTTCATGACGAGAAGAGCAATTCTGTCCACTAAAAATTAGCTATAACAAAATTGTTATTCAGTTTCATGCCATTAAATTACATCAAATGAATTCTACTATTTGTTTACCATAAGAGAATTGTTGACATTGCAATTGTATCTTTCTCAGTTCACCAGAAATCATCATTTTAAAGGGTATCTCAGTTTACCCCAAATAATTCAATATAAAATTATTAAAAATAACATATTTAATATATTGGAGAATTCATCAATAATCGAGTAATTATAAAAAATAACATATTTTATAGAAGAAAATTATAATTGAAGTATGAACGAAAATAAAGTATGTGATAATTGAGTACAGAAGAATATCATAATCGAAATATGAATAAAAACAAATAGATAATTTCTTACATAGAAAATAGATTACAAACTAGATGACACACCCCTCAATTGAAAAGGGATCCATCTACATGTGGGCCACCTTCATTTGAGAGGTGTGTTATCCATTTTTTCATTCATTTTGTGTGTATAGTATGGTCCAAAATAAATTACGTGATAATTGAATACCATGTGTCCTAAATCTAGAAGAATCTCCTCTTCATTGATATCCCCATATTTAACCATGTCCACAACATCAAGAGACATGAATCTAAATATCCCAAGTACATGGAGAAAATATGTGCTCATAGTTCATTGTCAATTCAAAATCAAAGGTCCACAGTGCACCCACACCACATGGAACACATTATTGATGAGAATGTCCCGTACTGTAATTACATATTTTTCTTGTTTGAGTTTTAGGCTGTTCGGTTGAAGTTTTTATTTTTATTTTTTATTAAAACAAAGAATTTGTTGTTTTCGAGGTAAAATATATGATTGAGTAGTAGTCTGAAAAAAATATATAGTTAAAAAGTGATTTTGAGAAAAGAAGTTTACATATTCTTTAATAAAATGATTTTATATGATCTAATTTTTAACCACGTGCTCTTCACTTTTGACAAAATCTATTTTCAAAACTTGGGGCTCAAACTCAAATAAGAAAAATATCTATTTTCGAATCTATTTTATAGGATTTAGAGCCAGTACAAACGGATTAAGGTGAGCACGAGCAGTTGCCTAATGATAAGGTGAAAAAAAAATTGGCGGATCGAGCACGAGCGACTGGCCGTTTTCGTATCCCCCTGATCCTCCTTTGTATGTTGTTATTGCCACTCTCTTTTGAGAAGCTTAAAGCGTCCATTGAGTACTCAAAGATCACAATCATTTCTCACTTAATGTAACGAGGATTTTCATTGCGATTTCGAGGTGTGAGTAGTCGAAAAGAGGATTCTTCATTTGTTTCTCTCATTTATACTTGCAGAAGAAAGTCACACGACAGAAATAGGAAGAAATTAAAATCATTAGTACATACCTGAAGGAGACAATTGAAGGTAAAATTCTTTGTTTCATGAGTTGTTCAATCTCTGAAATGTGGGAGAAAGACATGGATCCCATGCAAATCTCCACAAGATCGGCTCCTTGTTCCTTAGCCAATTTCATTGAAGCTACCATTTCTTCCTTGCTTTCACATTCCAGTGGTGTGCAAATTAACAAGTTACACTTAAAACCCATGAGAGAAACAGAGAGGAGAGAAAAATTTAAAATGGGTTCGGAACAAATATGGGGTGGAGCATGTAGAGCACAAGCAGGTAGAGTCTATTAATAGGACTATAGGAGAGGTCATGAGTTTTTTTTTTTTTTTTTTGTTGGAACTATGCTATCAAAAGACAAGGGAACAACATTTAATAGGTCCGTTAAATGTGTCGAGTGTCATTGCAATTAGATGGATATATAATTTGCAAGTATTGTTATTTGTAAGCCGTAATTATTCATCAACTGTATGTCTATGTGATAGACTGTCAGTAATATAATTCTTCTATAAATGTGGGATGTATTTTAATTCATTGAGGAATGCGATCATGACTCAATGTCACATGAATAAATATTGACTGTTTACTAAGAGCATCGTTCATCATTTAATAGTCACCTAGACTTGTGTTGAACAACAGTGAAATTAGATAGCTTTATTCTTTTGATTGTACTTCAAATCTTCGTTTCTAGATTATTGAGTTAAAAATAAAAAATAAAGAAGAAGAAGAAGGTTAAAATATGAATTTTAAATAAAGTTAGGCAAAATAACTTTTTACATGTAAACACACTCCAACGTCAAACTGGCTTGCAAAGCTCAAAAGCACACACTGAAATTGTGACATTTTCTCCACACACAGCTGAAGTAGTTGCACAACGAAAAACTGACCCTTTTTTAATCTGTAATAAGCATGTTAAAATAAGTGAAAATTTGTTCGTGCTATTTGATGGAAAATTTACAATGTATCCGAAATTGAATATCTCGTGTATATGATAAAAAGAAATTTTTTATTTAAACCTATTCTCTTGCATTTGTTACTTTAAAGTTCTTTATACACATTGTTACGCTTGACTATAGTATGTGACGTACCCCATAACACAAATTATTTTCCTATGAAGGATTTTTGTCATAGTTGACTATTTGTGTCCTCGATGACTCAAACTCTCAACCTTACGAAGTTGTTAGGTGATCTATGATAACCGTTAATATACATGTTAAAAACGAGTGAACGATAAAAGGCAACAATCATATATGTAGAATGCGAAAGCTGAATTCATTTTTTGTTAACATGTAATCTGATCAGGAAAAGCTTGAGATGTTTCAAATCTGCAGACATTAAAGATGCACAGAACAGAAAGAGTAACTATGGAAGTCACGTGATAAAAACGTGTGAATGATAAAAGGCGACAATCATATATGTAGAAAGCGAAAGCTGAATTCTTTTTTGGTTAAAATGTAATCTGATCAGTAAAAGCTTGAGATGTTTCAAATCTGCAGGCATTAAAGATGCACAGAACATAAAGAATAAATATGAAAGTCACATGATAAAATAATACCAAAACAGAGATTAAGGTGACATTTTCTAGTCAATTGCAACTTAGACAGAAATTTCAAAGGGAAAATAAATCTTACAACAAGAAGAAAAATGCAGAGGGGTGAGTTCTGGCAAGCATCGAATGCCAAGTAAACTTTATTAAGATTGATGCGTCGAATAACTAGAGAACTCTTAATTATTTATCTTTTTAGCAAGTTTGAACCACTCGGTGTGGAAGGATCCAGGCATATCGACCCTTTCATACGTATGAGCACCAAAGTAGTCTCTCTGAGCTTGGACCAAATTAGCAGGCAATCTCTCCCTTCGGTAAGTGTCGAAATAAGCAAGACTAGCGGACATTCCAGGAGTGCTAATGCCCGAGTTGATAGCGAGGCATACAACTCTTCTCCAAGCAGACTGCCTGTCAATTATTTCCTTTGCAAACTCAGGATCCACAAGGAGGTTAGCAAGATCAGGATTTCTGTCATAGGCCTTCTTGATCCGGTCTAAGAAGATTGCTCGAATAATACAACCTCCCTTCCAGATCCTAGCCAGTTCCCCCAATTTCAAATCCCATCCCTTTTCAATGCTCTTCGCTCGGATCAGATTCATCCCTTGTGCATAACTGCATATTTTAGATGAATATAGAGCTTTCCTTACATCATCAATTAATGTTTCCTTATCAACCACCTGATCAGTCAGAATATCACCAAAACCACCTGATTTGAAGACTTTTGCCGCTTCTGTTCTTTCCTCCTTCAACCCACTAAGGAATCTTGAATCCAGAGAAGATTCAATGGTGGGAGCAGCAATTGATAATTCAGCGGCCTGTTGAACGGTCCACTTACCAGTACCCTTCATTCCAGTTTTATCCAAGACCTTGTCAACCAAATAGCCATCTCCCTTATCATCCTTAATGCCAAAAATATCTGCAGTGATTTCAATCAAGAAACTTAATAGCTCCCCCTTGTTCCATTCTGAAAAAACATTTTGTAGTTCCTCATTTGACAGTTTTCCTACTGATTTCAGCACATCGTAAGCCTCAGAAATCAGCTGCATGTCACCATACTCGATGCCATTATGGATCATCTTCACAAAATTACCGGAACCTCCCTTTCCAATGTAAGTCACACAGGGACCACTATCTCGGACTTGGGCTGCTACTTTAAGAAGAATGTCTTCTATGTATTTGTAGGCCTCAAAAGACCCTCCTGGCATCAAAGAAGGTCCATTTCGAGCACCTTCTTCACCACCAGAAACTCCCATCCCAAGGTACTGAAGGCCTAATTCAGCCATCGCTTTCTCCCTTCTCTCAGTGTTCTCATACCACTCATTTCCACCATCAATGATACAATCACCTTTCTCCATGTAAGCAGAAAGTGTTTTGATGGTCTGATCAACAGGTGCCCCGGCCTTAACAAGCATTATGATTACACGAGGTTTTTGGATTGAATTAACAAATGATTCTGGATCATGGAAGCCAAAAACAGGAAGATTGCCTTCCTTTTTTGCTCTTTCAACAGTCTCATCAACTTTAGAAGTGGTTCGGTTGTAAACAGAAATGGGAAAGCCTTTTTCAGCGATGTTGAGGGCTAGGTTTTGTCCCATAACAGCAAGGCCAGCAAGCCCTATTCTCGTTAATTTTGGGGTTTGAGCAGCCATTGTTCTCCTGCCAAAACTATAACTTGTAATTTCAAAGTTGACA
The DNA here is from genome assembly GCA_963555705.1 of Ligustrum vulgare. NCBI lineage: Eukaryota > Viridiplantae > Streptophyta > Magnoliopsida > Lamiales > Oleaceae > Ligustrum > Ligustrum vulgare. The sequence goes on from OY743173.1 coordinate 59,802,186, forward strand.
TTATTCAATGTGAATCAAAAATACCTTAGTAAACTAGTAAAATTGAAAAAAGCAACCTGAGTCTTCATTAGGAATCACAAGTGCAAACATTTCTCGTTAACAGTTGTTGGTACCATTGACATAAATCTATATGACAAACATGACTTTTCCGTTCTTTTCATATTGCTTATTCGAAGGATGAGAAGAAACAAAAATAAAAATAAAAAATTCTAACTATAAATTCAACCCAAGATCTATTGCACCTCTCCCCACGGATTTGGATCCTCAGGACATCGGCAATCAGTTTGCCTTTTTTTTTTTTTTTTTTTTTTTTTTTTTTTTTTCATTTTGTGTGCTACACTAATCATTTTTTATGATTAAAATAATAAAATCTAACTAAACAATACTTAGAATACACAAATGAGCAAAAACTCAAACTCAGTGTCATAATACAATTAGAAATATATTAACGCTACGCATCAATTAATATACAAAAAGTAACTAAGGGTTTGCAACACAAGTTCTCTTAATCTATAATAACTACATTCACTGTAAGATCCAATCATTTGCAAAATTGCAACCAAGTTAGGCTATGTTAATTTTGGCCTACATCGCCTCTTAAAGAAGTCAGATTTAAAGTAAAATTGATTAGAGTGATTGTTACCACACATGATAAAACAAATTCAACAAGATATGATCTTAAACAACTATACCCAAACTTTAATGACTTCAAGAAACAAAGAAATTTTACAGGAAAAGGCAAATCCAACCCAAATCTAACTTCCAAAAGTAGAAAACAATATGCAAGTGATCATTTCATCCAGAAAAAATAAACCGGAAACTTAAAATATCCCAAACCTTTCGCTCCTTAATACGATCAGATCAGAGGTAAATTTAATGTTCTCGAGATTCCACAGGTACCCAGAAGAGAACAGATCTGTAATTTGAGGAAGATGAAAAGATAAATGGAGTTAAATGTTGGCTGGTCAAAAATCGCCAACGATGATAATTGTTCCAAATTTTGGATGGTTGTTGGGTGCGGTTGGTGGGATTAATTCCATTTTCAATTCTTCTTTTCCAACTATTTCCCACTAATTTTTTTTTTTTTTTTTTTGGCCCTTTTCTCCAATTCTGACTGACGGCTATATTTGTTAAAAGTTGTAATTAAAAACATATTTTTATGTTTTAAATATGTGATTGAAATGTGAATATAGAAAATATGTATATTAAAAAACATATTTTTAAACCAAACATATGATATTTCTTCTACCGTCTCTATTTGGTAAAATGTGTTTATCAATTTTATTTATAAACAATCATGTATCAATATTTTATTGAACAACTTTTTTAAAAAGTCAATAATTTGAACTGTTAAAAAATTCATGTCATCGCTTTTACTTTTTAAAAAAATGGACCAATGAAATATTGATATTTCACTATTTATAAACACTCGTTCATAAACGATTTGTCACAAGGCCACTTGTTTTGAAATTCTTGAATAAGAAAGAATATTCCTTGTTTGGTGAAAATTAAAATCAAAATTTTAGCAAATTTTGATAAAAAATAATAAAACTTATTGTTAAAATTAATTGTTCACTTTGATTTTGATAAAAAAAAAAAAAAAAAAACTAGATTTTTTCACCTGTGTTGGGTGCGCTTCCTTATAGTTGTACCTACGATCAATTATAACTGTGTATATAAATAAACCCGTTTGGTGGAAATTAAAATCAACAATCAACATTAACTACATATTTTATGGAATCTACAATTTTTCAACCACACGTCTCATCAATTTTTATTAAAATCTACTAAAAATATGATTTTAATCTCCACCAAAAATAAGCTAAACTTCAATTGCATTGTCCATCCCGATTGAGCAAAAGGGCAACAGGTAGCTCAAAGAACTGTTTCTTTGCAGTTTGTTTGCAGAATGGAGGCCACAGTTTTGGTAGAAATCAATCAACCAACATAATAAATATAAATTTCATTACTTCAATTGTGCATAGAGTGTAACCACATTCGGATTTACCTAAAGGGTGAACTTGAGAGGAAGATCGTTGTTTCCTAGGATTAATCGGACGAAGCTTGAACACTTGAGCCATCATGATCATGAAAAAAATATACATTTCTAATAGGATTACTATATTACCACCACAGTTTTTAATAACCACACCACATTTTTATTGTATGACATATCCTTAACTTTTACTTTTTATAACCATGGCCAGACCTGCCAGAGGCAGGTGAGGCCATGGTTTCAGGGCCCATATTATTTTTGGGCCTTTTTTTTTTTTCCAGCCCAGATCCATAAAATTGGGATTTGTTTGAATATAAAACTTTAAGGTATATGGAATATAATATTTTGTTGGTCGTTTTATATTAGTTAATACTTTTGAACTTTTTATTTTTTTGCAATTTTATGGTGAATTTGTATAGTTTATTTTATGTGAATATGAATTTAATCTTTATTTTCAATTTTTTCCTTAAAAAAAAAAATTTCGGGGACACTGTCCCCGAACCCCCGTCTAGCCCAAGGCCTATATCTCGAAGAACTACTGTTTGTTTCAGGTCTACAAAGTCACAGGTACGGCTCTGATTATAACAATTATATCCTCAACTTTTTTTTACTAAGTTTTTATCCTTAACATTTTATTAATTAGTACATCTTATACCTAATGACGATATCTGTTAAAAAATTTCATTAAAAGAGCCTACTAAATATTTTAAAATAATAAAAAAGACTACAAACATAAAAATGCAACTATATATTAGTCCTTTATTTTAAATATTTTAAAGCATCTCAACAAAATTTTTGAACAAAAATCATGATTACATATAAGATGTGATAATTAAAAAACCAAAAAAAAAAAAAAAGAACACGGATAAATATGTAATTAAAAAAGTTGAGGATACAAATGTAGCAATGAGTTAAAATTTAGGATATCTAATACTATTAAATCATGGTGTGGTTGTTAAAAACTGTAGTGTAATATATTTTCCCTTGCCACAAATCCTCCCCATCTCCAAATTACTAGCTACCCAGTGTTAAAAATCCATTTGGCCGAGAGTTCTCACAGCTAAAACACGTGCCACAATTACTATCACAAACGGTCTTTTCCACTTGCTTAAATATCTCATAAAAAGAATATATTCATTGTACACAAACAAATCTCTGTTTCACTTCATGACGTGGTAGCAAATTCAAAATAATAATGCCTAATGAAACAACAAAATTTAAGTGGAGAAGATGGCTCTTGAGCTTCGCTCTCGAACTCACAATGATAATCAAAAGTGATCTAGTTTAGTAGCTGACCGTGACAGGATTTTTTTAGTTACCTTGGCCTGTAGCGGTTAAGGCTGTAATAATTAATTTACATCCCAAAATTGCACATCTGCACAAATTCCATCTCATTATCGACGTATTTAGTCCAGAGATGCTTGTAATGGTTCATAGCAATATCCAGCCAAGGTTTCATATCTCCACTGAAATGGATGACAGCAGCCTTATTAATGTCATCCATGCTAATACTTGGGTTGATCCCAAGGCCAAGTACGTGCCATGATTTGTCCAATAACTTAGTCGATGAGTAGAAAGTAACAAGCCCAGCTGGTAGTGTCCCTAACTGCCATAGCGTTCGATCCTCGTTCTGTTCAATCATCAACAAAAATCATTCTGTATGTAAAATACTAAAAAGATTGATCATTTTGTTATCTCTAGACCTAGCTTCAAGCTAAATGGATGGAAATGCCAAATTTGTTTCAAGTAAAATGAAGGAAAGGTAATAAATAACTGCAGAATAAAGCATTTACCAATTCCTGCCAATAATGGTATTGCTCAGTGCATTTCTGTTGCCGCCAAGCATCAAGGTCAAACATATTCATGCCAAATGCCCATGCACAAGCCCGTGGATTAAACTTCTCCTTAACGAGGGGGTGAGAAAAGTTCAAATATTCAGCATAGCGACGGAAAGACCCAAAGCAGGTATCAACTGCTCCATTTACTTTTCCATCCATGTTTACGCTCCATAAGGCAGTCAAATCTTTCTGAACTACAGTATCATCATCCAGAAACAAAATCTTGTGGAGATTCGGATACATTTCAGGCAAGTAGAACCGAAGGTGATTCAGCATTGATAAGAACTTGGGGTTTCTATACTTCATGTTGTTCACATCTTTCGTGGCATTCTCTGCCCTATTCTCAAAGTAAAATTTCCGTAAACTCACAGATTTGAGCTGCTTAAGCACTGGTGCATACGAGGGATCCAAGAACTTGAATTCATCCACTGATTTGATCTCAATATGGGCTCCCCCTTTTACTGGTCTCATCTTAAACCAAACCTTCGTTGCAGCTAGATTCATCCTATCGGTAACAATATGGATAACATGCTTCCATGGCTCCTCGGCGTTCTTGACAATTGAGTTCACTACCACGGAGATTGCAATCACGTTATCAGAAACTATAGCATAATGGTATAGACTTGGGTCCTCAAACTCAGTCTTGGGCTCATCTTCAATATACTTTTCAGGATGTGCTATTCTCTCCTCCATGAGACGCATTGCAAGACAATGCAAGCTCTTGGGTGTAGATTTTGCTGCAATCATGCTGGTAAATGCACCATTCTTCTTGGCCTTCAAAAGCAACTCATTGACCGCAAATATTGTATCCTTCAATTTCTGAATCTTTAACTGATTGTCATAGGATTCCTTGGACTCTACAATCATTAACCTAGCAATCTTGACTTTATCCTTAACTTCCTTCTCAAACTGCCTCAACACATCCTCATCAACTGGCCCATCAGATTCAAATAAAACTGTCCGGTAGGTCTCTTTCAATTGAAGGTCTGAGAAATTCTTAGCCAAATCGTCAAACATCTTAAGCTGCCTAGAGATCTCAATCTTGAGCCTCCTTGCATATGAGGAATAAGCATTCACTATGGCGATGTGATTATTTGCTTGGTTATATATCAAATCTAACCTAGTCTTTAAAGGATCGAACTGCAAAAAAAAAATGGTACACATAAGCATTTCCAGTAATCTCTGTTGCCCAATAATATTTCTTCTAAACGAACCATGCTATGTGTACATCTTTATTTGTACACTTTTTGTACACCCCCACTCACATGGGATGAGATCCATTTATAAGGGGATTAAAATAATCAAACTCATGTGAGTGGATGTACAATAAGTGTACAATAAAAAGTGTACACACAGGTTAATTCTAAACCATTTACTTTAGTTTCAAATTCTAAATGGAGTTCATTTTCTTTGATTCCCATTAACTTAACAATCAGATTCTGGATAACTCTACGAATGATTTGTATCAAATACACGAACATATTATTTTCATTCTACTTACTGAGATTCTAATTGAAATTGGAATATATAGTTTTTTTCTTTTTAATATATTAAAACTTAATTCAGTTTACTCAATAAAATACATAACTTAAAATTCCACATTTCAAATAAATTAAAAACGAAGAATACAAGATTTTTTTTTTTTTTTTGGCCACAGGCCCCACAGAAACTAATTTATCAATAACTCAAACATATGCGTATAGATTCATACATCACATAGGATAGGGGAGTAAAAGAGCTTACGGAGTCGGGGTGGGAGGGGTGCGAGGAGAATAGAACGGAGAAAGTAGCGAGGAACAGAAGTGTTAACATGGCGGATACGAATATCCGGTAGCTGAAGAAATTACGGAGTCCGGATCCACCGCCGGGACCAATCCGACCACCCCGGACCGCCATCGCCATAAGAATTCCCTGAATAGATCTACGTAAATTCCACCGACTGTATTTATAGACTGAATGTACAAGACTTCTATGGATATCACTATTTATCGATATGCTACAGAAATATGTTGTAAAGTGCAGTGATTATACGTACGTGCGATCGGCTATAGATATATCGCCTATAGGGGTTTTATGTGTACTCTGGTCTGGATTTGAGCTCTGTGTGTTTGTGTGTGTGTGTGTGTGTGTGTGAGAGAGAGAGAGAGAGAGAGGAGATCTGGAGCGAGTAGAAGAAGTGACTGTCAGTGGTCCGACCCGCGTTTCGTCAATGGATTTTTTTCCCTGATAATTAGCATTGCATTTGTTATTATTTGATAAACAAAATAAATTAGATTATATATCAATTTATAAATTATATAATTTTTTAAATTATTTTTTAATTACACGTATTATTTTCTTCAATTTTTAACTACATATTTAATTCAAAATCATAAATAAGTTAATTTATAAATCGTTACAATGTTAGTTTGAGAATCACTTAGCAACACATTTTCAAGAAATCAATTTTAACATTTTTCATGATTTTCTATACTTTTTAACTATGTATTAAAAAATAAAAATCTTTATCAAGTTCTTTCCTATTTCAAGAATCGAATCCAACATGCATAGTCACTTTCAATGGGCTCTTTGTGAATGACTTCAAGCGAGGACGGATCCAGCACAATAGTTCAGCTAGAGCGGCGATTATTGACCTTTGACCGTTGATGGTTGATCGATGACATCAGCTATAGCGATCAAGAAATTTCAAGTTAAAAAAAAAAAAAAAATTGTCATTACAACTCTCCAGATTTTAAAGATCATTATTTAAGAACTATCGCACTAGTCTAGCCATTTACAAGAGAAATTAAATTATTTTAATCCGAGTCTAATTCCAAATTTATTAAAAATATCTCCATTTTCCTTAAGTCCAAATACGAAATTCATTTTTATCTCAAAATTTATTTATTCTCAAATTTATTTTCAGTTCAAAATATATCTGTTTTAATTACATTGCCTAATTGAAGTTAGTTTAATTTTTAGTTAATTATCCTAAACTAATCCTACATAATTTCAACCCCCACGTTTTTGCTCCTTCTTCTTTTCTTTTCCACCAATTCATCATCATTATGTATCAAAAACATCATGATTCATTACACTAATTTCTCCACTAATCCATTTCTTTTCTTTTTCTTTTCCCATCACTTTATCATTTTAAATTATCTCCACCCACACCAACTCCAAATTATCCCCCCCCCCCCAATTCTTGCTATAAATAGAACATGATTTGGAGAGGAAAAATGCACCAAGACAAGAGAGAAAAATATAGAGAGAGAAAAAAAATAGTAGAGAGAAATTTGTGAGTAGAGAGAAAAATAGAGAGAAATATTTGTTTTCTTGTGAGTATTTTTAAAATCTATTATTTCAGCCCTATAGTTTAATATTCGTTTTGAGTTTCAACTCAACTTTTGAAAATTTACATTTTAGTCCCTCAACTTTCAAAAGTATTCATTTTAGTCCCTCAACTTTTAAAAGTATTCATTTTAGTCCATCAACTTCAAATTATTCATTTTAGTCCCTCAACTTTCAAAGTATTCATGTTAGTCCCCCAACTTTCAAATCAGTTTTAAAGTATTAAATTAGACTTATTATTTTAAGTTATGCTAGACGAGGCGTAAGGAGATTTGAAAGATTGAAGTCATTCCCGCTCAACCACACTCGTTAAGTTTAAGGTAGACTCGCCCACAATTGCATGTGTTATGTGGATTTACGTGATTATATGCTTAATTACATAAGACAAGAGTAACTCTTATGAGATAAGACAAGAGAATCTCTTATGAGATCATAAGAGAAATTTATGTTATGCATGTCATAACTTATATGCGTAGCGCATAAGAGAAGAGTATGTTCATTTGCATTCACTATGTGATGCCTATGATTTATAAGAAGAGAATGTCATTGTATTATTTGCATAATTACGTATTCAATTATCTTGTAAATTAATTATTGAGGATGAGTCTACTGAGTATTTCTTTTGAAATGCTCACTCCGTTTTTAACAATATTTGCAGAGATCGGAAGCGGTGGCGAGTGATGGGCAATGATGGCAAACATTTATTTTTAAATTATTTTGAAAGTTGAGATTTTTGGAACTTGTTTATTTATCTGAATTTTGGAACTTTATGGAATGTTTCTCAAGTGAATTTATTTAAATGTGAGTTTCGTTGAAATTTTTTTCAAATGAATGTGATGTTTGAATTTTCTTAAAATTCATTTATTTCTGTTATATTTGTTAAATATATATTTTAAAGAGAGACGAATTAGGGTTCCGGGTTTCACAGAACTCGGGGCGTTACATCAGCTGTCGCAATGGTGAGCTTTTTTATTAATAATTACTCAATAATTATAAAAGTAAACTGAAACAATTATATATCGAACTATAATTCATTCTGAAAATCAATTAAGCATTTTGAAAATCGTAAATCATATACCAAATCATTTAATTCATTCTCGATATTATATATCATAATCAAAGTATCAAACTATAATTCATTCTAAAAATTATATACCAAAACCAATATCTTGATTTGGAATATTTTTTATTTACTCACACAATCATGTATTATACACCATAATCATATTATCCAAAAAGCAAGAAAAATATCTAATTAGATCAAATAAATAATACAATTAACTAGGGAGCAAATAAAAGTACACAATTACACACATTTATCCTTAAAAAATTTATAATTAGGCGTTTTGTAACTAATTATACAAGTATCAAAATAATTTTAAAAATCAGGTATTTTTTTAAAATCAGAATTAGGTTTTTTAATTAATTATAATTGTAACTTTATTTCAATTTTTAATTAGTTAAATAGTAAATTTAACTACAATTGTAATTAACCACCACCTAATTTGTAATCATCCACCGCCGCAACTATCGTCGAAAATACAATTGAAACTTATTTTAATTTTGTAATTAATTACAATTGGAACTTATGAATTAGTAAAAAATTAGTGTAATTCGTAATTTATAATTAATTACATTAGTGTAATTGTAATCAACCGCCGCCACAATCGCCATCGTCGGAGCACCGTCAAAAATACACTTGTAACTTTATTTCAATTTTGTATATAGAGTTGTAATTTTATTTCAATTTGTAATTAGTTACAATTCTAATTAATTAGATACAATTGTAACTAATTACCACCACCGATCACCTCCACTGCCAGTGCAGTTCCCACCACCACCACATAAACTCTCACCTCCTCCACCTTGAATGATACCTCATATAAACTGTCAATACCACGGCTTCTTTGAAATAAACAACCTTCAAAGTCCGATCGAGATTGTCCATAATTTCCTCTTCCTTCGTACCTAACTTTCCAGAATTCTTGCAAATAAAGGTCACTGTATCCCTCTGTTTATTAGCTGCCCATGACAGCCAAGCTAATCCGAACCCCACTCCGGTGGTCAAAACTTTAGAGGCACAGAAAGGTACCTGACCACAAGAGACTTTGTAGACAACGAAGAAAAGAACAGAAATACCTGTCCATACGATACTCGCAAAAATTTGGGTCAGAAGCTGAGCTGCTGAGGTAGTTCAGGACCGGATTTCTTTAGCGAAAGGATTGCACTTCGTCCGGGCTACTTCGTGTCGGTCCATCAATGATAGAAGGCTTTCACAAGAATGGAGGTAGTTGTTAAGATCTCTATCAATGATAGGGCAAGCAAAATTCTCGACGTAAGGAAAGGGGGATTTGTTGTGGTGGTGGTGGGGACTGTACTGGCAGGGGTGGAGAAAGAGAGAGGTGAGCGGATCTGAGAGGAGAAAGAGAGAGGTGAGTGGAAGAGGTGAAAGAGAGGGGAAAATGATTAGGTTTATATTTATTCCACTTGATTTTAAAAATTAGTTTAGATTTAACTTATTTGAAGATTTTATAGATTAAATATGTGAATCAGTCTAATTAGCCCTAACAAATAATATCAACACAAATAAGGTCCAAATCAATCTTTAAAAAAAAAAAAAAGCCCCAAATCAAAGACCTCCTTCTTTCCTTCTTCTGTCTGTCTTCTTCCCCGTGTGCTCTTCTTCCACAGACGCTACATAGACGACGACGCCATCTTTTTTCTTCAATTTAGTTTTCCTATCTTCAACAATGGTGGCTTCCAAGTTCCAAACAATCATCAGATGCTCCATATATCTTCCAACTTAGTCTCAAGTCTCACTTTCCTTTTAAAAAAAAAGGTAACTGAAAGCATATCGGTCGAGGATCGAACTACCGCGGTAGCTTGACGCCGAATAGATTCGCCTCTGTGAAGCAGGTTAAATATTCACTAAGTTTGTGAATGACTTCAAGCAGGTTAAATGGTCACCTAAGATTCTAAAGTACTAAAGACCACTCGATAAAAAGGTTCATTCACGAAAAACTTATTCATAAGATCTTGAAGTTGTTGAATAATTTCCAGAATAAGATTCAATGTATCACTGAACGATGTTATTTATTACATTATGTAATTTCCTTTATTAAAAAAATGTAGGCTTACCATATGATTTAAGTATAGAAATCTAACCAAAACTAAATTTACATTACATTTTCTCATCTGAACTTGTTTATTTTCCAACTCCTAATATCAATTTTATTGACTTTGAGAGAAATAAAACATATAATCCGGTAATTTTGACATGCATTTTAGAAGAAGTCGGTCATGAGTTCAAATCTCATTTTGGAATAATAAAGATTTGTGATGTAGGAGGATCCAAGTCAGATAATGCTAAGTTGTCAAATAGTATGTTAATGGCACAGAGATATCATAAGTTGGCAGATCAACGCAAATATGGCAAGTGATCGTAATCTTTTCCCAATTTTATTTATTTCCTTCCTTTTTGGAGATATTTAATTTATTCCTTAATTATGTCTTTAATTTTGATATGATTATTGGGATTTTGCTATTCTTGGTAAACTTTTGATAGTGACGTTTTTATTTTAGCTATATAAGTCGACTTATAGGCTGTTCTTCAACATTTTGGATTTTAGATAAGTATCTCTATATTTTGGCATTTCTTTCTCGTTATTCCTTGTGAATACCTGTTGAAGCTTGCAGAATAATCATTATTTTGTCTGGTGTTTCGATTTTCGGTTCGACTTAAGGACAGTTATAATATTCTGTATATCCCCACTGGCAACTAGATAGGTAGGATCTTCATCTTCTGTTGTTATGTACTACTTATGCTGAAATCCTCAGATCATTCAAATTAAAATATTAAATGATAATGATGGCATATAGACACCTTTACCATAACATAAAATTATTTAGCTCATTTCAACTTAGATATATTTCAAAGATAAAAATGATTTCTAATGAACTCTTATCTCGGACTTCAATGTCATATCACAATTCACTAATGCACCTCCACAAAAGTCACATACATGTCAAATCACAAATCTTTTCTAAAATTAGTTCGATACATATCAACACAACAGTCATTGTCCTAATTTGTAAATATTACACCAAAAAGATGCATTAAACAAGTGTGAATGAAATACCAGACATCCAATATTTTAAAACTGGTGCACATTATTTCATGTAAGATGCAACATGATATGAACAATTCAACAATTATCATAATACATCTAAGTAAGTTAAATTTGTACACCCTATCATGTAAAGCAAAACAAAAAATATCAAAAGTGTAATGTGGGCTTAATTTTTAAATTAAGAATATTCGGTTCTCGGTTCGATTTTCAAATAGGAACCAATCGATTTTCAGTTCTCCATTTTATGATTACGGTTCAGTTTCAGTTCTCATTTTTTCCTAAAGAACCGATCGATTTCGATTTTTTGTTCAATTTCGATTCGGTTCTCTCCGTTCCTATTTTTTTGCCCACCCCGACTGGCGTAAGTTGTAGAGCATCAACGTTTGCTCGACATCAGTTGGTAGCAGAGCATCCGCATATACCAGTTAATAACAATAATGTAAACAATGGGGTTATACCGCTACGGAGGTTAGACCGATCCGTATATACTCTGCTCTATGTATTCGATACATATAAAGACTAGGTATCAATATTTTAGTTTGAAACTAGCAGAAATATTTAAACTAAGTGAGTACTTAGCGGTGTCAAACGGGCTGGACAGTTCGTGAGTTCGGTTAAGTTCGGCTCCGCTGGTGAAAAACAGACTTGGGCTTGGATCGGACAGAAAATGTGAGTGTTGGACAATTCGGATTCAGCTCATGAAGTTCGTGGACCGCCTCATGGATAGGTCCAAAGGACCATAAAATGGGCCGGCTCGCGAGATGACCCGTTAGGCTTCGTGAAAACGGATCTCACGAGCCAGAATAGGCCGGGTCACGAGCCGGCCCATTTCGGCTCGTGAGAGCTCATCTCAATTCTAATTTTTTTTTTTTTTTTATGAAAAACGATCACAAAATGTGACCGTTTCTGTTTGAGTTACCCTTTTTTTTCTTTTAATTTTAACTATAAATACCTCATTTTTTCATACAAATTTTACACAATTCTCTTAATTCTATCTACAAGAAATTACACTACTCTCTAGTCTATTATTAATTCTCAAGTGCAATCTTCAACTTCTAGTTCCAAGTGCTATAAATATTTCATACAATATTCAATATTGTATCAAATTTCATATTTCATTTTCAAATTTTCAATTCTATTATTTCTAATGGCACACTCACAATCTCATGGTTATTCTTCTAGCCAATTTGTTGATGAATTTTCTGGTCTCAACGATATTCCAATTCCATACAATTTGGTGGACTTGGAAAATGAGATCAAAGATACTAGAACTCATATTAATTTGGATGACATTGTTGATGAAGATGTTGCTACTGCATATGGATCCTGCTCCGCTAGCACGACGGCAAGCTCCAACAGAAATTCGAAAAGGTTGAAAAAATCAAATTGCTGGAATTTTTTCGATTTGATCAAAACAATGGCTAAAGGCGCTGATGGGAATACGGACGTGGTAGTACATAAAGCACAATGTAAAAGTTGCAGTGGACTTTTCTCTTGGAAGAAGAGTGGGGGCACAACATACCTTCACAGACACTACAAACAATGTCAAAAATCGGGCTCGGTTGAAGCAAACCAATCAACTCTACGGTTCGGTCAATTGGGTCTAACTAATTGGGTCTTCAACCAAGATCTAGTGCATCGGGAATGGATGGTCATGTTCGTATAGAGTGGTGAGTTCCCGCTTTCAATTGTAGAAAGTCCACATTTCACGGATTTCATTCAGAAGTATCTCCAACCCAAGTACAAAACCGTTTCTAGAAATACTTTTCGAGTTGATTGCATTGCTAAATATCTCGATAGAAAACAAAGTTTTATATATGCTTTAAATAAATATAATAGCAACTTATCATTTACTTCGGATTTGTGGACGGCAATAATCATAGAGGTTACATAGCTGTTACTTGTCATTACATAGACCATACTTGGTTAATGAACAAAATAATTATGACATTTAAAGTTATTGATTATCCACATAATGCAACAAATATTTTCAATGTACTACTTACAATTCTTAGAGAATTTAATTGTAATAGTAAAGTTCGTAGTTCTACACTAGATAATACTTCTATTAATATAGCGGTGATAGATAGATTAGCTAACCACATGAATTCTGAATTTGATGGAGTCGTGTTTCATGTTCATTGTGTCTATCACATTTTTAATTTAATAGTTCAAGATGGTCTTAAGCTTATAGAAAATCAATTGAAAAAAATTAGGTATACTTGCAATTTCATTATGATAGCACTTTCAAGAAAACAACCTTTTGATGCACATTGTGCAGAAAATAGTATGTCAGCACGATCATTAGTTACATATGTAGGACATTAGACATAGATGGAATTCAATTTATTTAATGATTGAACATTGTCAAAGTTAAGAGAATTTAATATGTGAATATTGCAACAGTAGACACTCACATGGCCCAAGTTTTGATTGGAGGCTAATGATTGGGAACTTGTATTTCATGTTAAAATGTTTTTGAAACCATTTTGCGATGCTACAAATGAATTATCCGATGTTTATTATTCCACTAGTCATTTAGTGTTGAAGCATTTTTATTACATTGCTAATAATTTTAACAAATAAAAAACATTTCCTATTTTTCTGAAATCATTGTAGTAATGGAGACTAAGTTTAGAAAATATTGGAAAGATTTACCCACTTTGTTTCCATTAGCAACGATTATTGACTCTAGAATAAATTTAGAGGGAACTAAGCACACCATAAATGTAATATCAAAGAAATTGATTTTTGGGACCCCCTTAACATGCACAGATTTAGAAAAATGTTTATGTGAAATGTACGAGATCAAGGCCAAAAGTCAGACAAAAATGTTAGAAGAACTTCTCCCACCCCTAATGTGATACAAAATCAAGACGGTGATTTACTTTCCTACCTTATGATTATGAAGGAAACTTCTAATACACTTCCTAGTGGTTTCTAGTTCTTCTAGTACATATAATAGTTCAGATGAAATTCTGAGCAATTTGACTAGGTATTTCTCACACGTCCTTCTTAGCATGTTAGACGAGGACGAGAGAAATAATTTTAACATTCTTAAATGGTGGAGACTAAACGAGTGTCAATACCCGGTTGTTTTTATGATTGCACGAGATCTACTAGCACCTCCGGTATCAACTGTAGCGTCGGATGCTACTTTTAGTGCAGGTGGTAGAGTGTTATCTGAATATAGGTCAAGGCTTAAAGAAGACATATTGGAGAACTTAATGTGTTTGAAGGATTAACAGTTTGGGGAGAAAATGTTATAAGATAGAATAAGTGAAATTATTATCCTTACAATTATGCTATAATATTTGCATTTTTCTTTTTCTGTATTTTAAATTTTTTCTTTCAAATAAAAAAATTGTACACGTAACATTTTGTTTGTGTACAATTTTAACTCCACCTACAAGAAATTAAATGTGGCCGGTTCCAAGCCCGGTTTAAAGAAGGAGGGTTTAAGTTTTTATATTTTCAATTATTTTAGTATTCACATACACAAACTAGTTGTTCGTTAGAGGAGGAAAAAAATAGAAAACACCAGCCCACGAGCCGGCCCGTCCAGCTTGTGCGGTCACGAGCCCACGATCTGGACTTGGGCCAGCTCCGTGGGAGAGTATATTAAAAACTTCAGTACATATAGTGTTGGTTACAAAAGAGGGTTCGAAATTATACAAAAAGGAAAATGATTCCAAAACCCGGTCTTAACTTATTTTACATGAAAACAACTAATCATTTGTAAATTTACAACTACCGGAATATAAATATTCGTAAGTATTTGCACGATAGTAATCAGTACAGACACGTGTATATTTGTAGGGATACAAAGTAGGGTACTCGGTAAATAACTCTAAATTTCTGTTTCCACTATGTACATATAATGTTGAATATCTTCTGAGAGTCGCCATCCAGTTGATGTCGCTTCAAATACTTTCCTTTCCGCCATCTACAAGTTTGAAAATATGAGAAATATGAATACAACGTATTCAGCGAGTAACATGTACAATTTTTGAGAAAACTCGTCTTTTAACAGGGCCAATATTACAATATTCATTTATATCCAGAGCACTCTTTTACAGGTTGGGAATCAAATCACACAAGTAGTGTCCACATTATAATCTAAATAATGAGCGGCCTGCTTGACACGTATAATGAGACATGCATTTTAATAGGGAGATTGAAATGTAACGGTAATAATGTGCAGAAAAACTTTGATTTTTATGCAACATAATAATGTAAAATAATGCGAAGTGGCATTTAAGAGCATACAAGACCAAATCAAGTGTTACTCGCCATTTGAGGTGCCTGAAAAATAACAAAAAGAAATGAAAATATTGTTATAAAAATAACTGTTTAATGTATCGATACATTATGAACATGTATCAATATGTTCTTGGAAGATTGCAGGCATCGATACATGATATCATACATACGATCCTATCCATTCTATAATCAAATCCTTTCTTGATTTTTGCAAAGTTTCTTCATATTCAAATGATGTAGAATCCCTCCAGATCCCTAATGGAGTTTTCATCAAGGCCATGTTTTTGCATTAACATGCCTTGATTGAATTTTGAAAAATGAAACTAATAACTACCTTAATCTTTAAGCTTTCAAATTTCTATATAGAGTAAGTATAGTTTTTGTTAATTCAAAGTGCGAGCTATTTATAAGGTAAGAATATGAAGAAAGCTATTTATAAGGTAAGAATATGATGAAACAATCATTGCCTAAACAGAATATGGGGGCTAGAACCATGATTAGCTATAACTAGGTTGAGGGAGTCATTTTTTAGAGTAGGAGGTGTCAATTTGCATGTCATTCGTGGTTTCTAACTCGACAAGATGATAATTCTGATTGAGTGGTGTTTTGATCAATAGATATCTTAAGGTTAAGCTAAATCAAGCCTTAACCTTTAAGTTACCGCATGTATGTATCGATACATACTCATGGTGTATCGATATTTATGTATCGATACATTAGTTTAGGATTTTTAAACTTCCAAAACTAGAGGGAATAGTGTGGGTTGCTACACTTAAGCAAAATCCTAGGCAATGGTAGAAGAGATTTAATGTTTATGTGCTAAAGATTAGTTTTAAAAGGAGTGAATTTGATGCATGTTTATATTATAATAAGAGTAATTAGCAATTCATCCATACCTTTGATTTTTTTTGGCGATTTCTACCTTTTGTTGCGGAATAAGTTCCTACCATCTAATTCCATCCAAAAATCTGTTGTTAACCCCTAAATAATCTGTAGACCATTATAATGAAGGGTAAAAAAATCTTTTATATTATTTTATTTAAAACCCTAAAGAAGACTCCATTGCTGCCTTTACAGGGTCCATGAAATTGCTGATGGGATTAAGAAACATCAAACCCGAGCAAACTCTTAGGATTGAAATACTAGTCACAACCTCTAAAATGCCATTTTCCACTAGATCTATGGAATTCAAGAAACCATTGCATGTTAATCTTGAAATAGAAGTGAGTACACTAATGAGGTTGGTATTTTGGAAGGGATTCCAAGTTCTAGAAATAAATAAATAAATAAATCGACATGTTAACGCTATTCATTTCTTCAATGATTTCTTCATCTAGGATTTTTACAAAAGGCCTATAATCATCAAATTCATTACACTGTTCCTTTCTTCATTGACTTCTTCGTCTAGGATTCTCACAAAAGGCAAATACAAATCTATTAACAACGTCACTTTCTTGAAAAATTTCACCATTTGTGCTCTTCACAAAAGGCATAGAAAAAGTATACTCACTAACATTACTAATCCTTTGAACAATTTCTTCACCTTAGCTCTTCACAACAGGTCTAGAGAACGCACACTCCTTAACAAAATGAGTTTCGTCAAGAACTTCCTCATCTGTTTAGTTTGTTTATTGTTATATGTTGATGACATGCTGCTTGCTAGTTCTAGTAATGTTGAAACCATAAAGACAAAAACATTTTAAAATTGGAATTTAGCATGAAAAACATAGGAGGTGTAAGAAAAATTCATGTCATGATTATTAAAAGGAATAGAGGTGATAAGAGTAATTATTAATCAAGAGTCTTTTCTGGATAAAGTGATAACCAAACTTGGTATGAAATTTGCTAAGTTTGTAACTGTACCATTAGATGCACACATGAATTTATCATCTGCATAAAAATGATGATGAAATGCATGGAACGAGTAATGTTCCACATGTTAATGTCATTGAATCTGTGATGTATTTTATGATTACCACGAGACCGGGCCCTGCAATGCAGTTAGTTTCTTGAGTAGGTTTATGTCTAACACAGGTAAACCTCATTGGACGCCACTTAAAATGGCTTTTAAGATACTAGCTAGAACTGTAAGAAATGGATTAGTGTTTGAGAAAAAAGTGATAAGTTACGGCTAAAAGGTTATTTAGATTCTAACTTTGCAGGGATAAAGATCGGAAGCATTAACTAAAACTCTAAAAGAATGCATGTAGTTAAAATGTCTATTATATGAATTGGACTTCTTAAATGAAAATGACACGTTATTTACTGGTAGTCAAAGTGCAATAATAATATGTAAGAATCTTGTATATCACGAAAGATCTAGAGTGAGTGATGATGATGAAATAAGATCACACTATGTGACAATACTTGTAATAAGGAGATCGGGTGATGGACTACTTGTGATCCAAGGTGAAGAAGTGTAATTGTAGATCACTTATCACAACATGACACGAGTATTGGATAGAGAGTTTTGCATGGATTAAATCTAATGGGAGGATTTAATTTTGTGTTCACATCTCTATCTAGTCAAGTCTCTCTCTCTAATTCTAATACAATTATTTGAATTTGAATTCAAATGATTTTGGCTCTTGATAGAAAATTCTCCTTGGTTCATTTGGACTTCTTAAGTGAAAGAAGATAGGGAAAAATATACAAGTGGGATTAACTATTCTCCATTGATTCTTGGTGATCTCCAAAGTTTCTTTTCTGTAGTTCATTGTCATTCTCTTGGATGATAGTGATTTGATTCGGCATGACAAAAAATATGTGCTTAGCAATGCAAGACACAAAGGTACAAGGTTGAAGAATACTAAAGTCATTTGGTACGGGTTTTCAACATTGAGAGTTTATATTCCACATATTAGTTGTAATATTCTTTTTTAAAACTACATTTAAACTTTTTTCAAATGATTTCATTAGATTTTATTGACTTTTATGAATTTGTATAGACTTTTATTTTATAAATTTTCATGAACTTTCAAAGATTTTTACAAACTTTTATTTTTTCAATTGAAAAACTATAATATTAATAGATTAATTTTTATGTGATGTGAATATTAATCATTAATAATTATATGTCAAGTTAATCACAAAAAATATGGTGTGTGAGATAAATAGTTTCATGAGAGAAACATTTGTAATAAGACTTCTTAAACTTTTACAATTTTTTATAGATTTTGATTGGCTTTTAATTAAATCTTTTTGAATATATAAATCTTTTTGGAGAAAATTTTAGAATTACTTTGCTTAAATTATTATTTTTTTATAAAATTTTATAAATTTTAGTCGGATTTATTTTCATAGAAAAATTGAAGAAAACTACGATAAAGAAGATATTTAGAGAAAAGAAAAAAAAATATAACAAGTTGAAGAGATAGAAAAATTATGATCAATCGTATGTCTAAGGTTTCTAAAAATAAACATAAAAGAATGAAGAAAAATATAGAAGAAAAAAATTACAATTTGAAAGAATTCTTTTCTTTTCTTTTTTGGTGAAAATCTTTCAAAATGTTGGATGTTAATAAGACAAATTAAGGACCTGTTCTTTTTACTATTTTAAGGTCGTTTTCTGTTTTTATTTTCGAAAACACTAAAAACGCGTTCTCTTTACCATTTTCGAAAACGCATTTTGGAAAGAAAAAAAAATTGTGCACAAAACGCAAAACGCCCAAAACCTCTTGGGCGTTTTGTGTGTATTTCAATAAAAAAAAATTTCAAAACGCGGAAAATGCGTTTTGGATTTTTTTTTTATTAGTATTATCCTAACTTGAAACTAAGTTTAATATAAAGTTTTTATTTTTTATTTATTTTTATTATTATTTTTTTAGAATTATCCTAACTTGGAACTAAGCCTAAATACAGATTTTTTTTTTTTTTTAGAAGAATTATCCTAACTTGGAATTAAACTTAAATAAAGTTTTATTGAAATCAATATCAACATTACAAAAAAAATTAAGTGAGAATTCTTGTTGTTATATTTCAAAAAATGCTTTGATAAATGGACTCTAGTAGTTTTGAAAGAACTTGCATTTTTGAGATTTTAATAGAACTAGAGCTTCCTCAAATCTCGAACCTGATCGAGTTGTGTTAATATAGACTCTTAATGCTCACATTAATATGTTACATGTAACCATGTTTTCAGTGTATTGTGAAAGGAAAATTGAGTTTGAGTCAATAGTATTCAGCAAGCAAATTAATTAAAAATAGTTTAAGTAGTATTCTGCATAATTTCAAATAGAACGTGTTTTCCAGTTTTTTTTTTTCAAAAACAGTTTTCAGAAATGACAAACCAAACACGTTTTCAGTAAATTTGAAAACAAAAATAAAAACAGGAAATACAAAATATTTTCGAAAATGAAAATATAAAATAAAATACAAACAGAACGTTACCTAAGAGATTTGTAGTTTTACTTTTTGTACTGAAGTTAGTAACATTTTGAGTTACATTTAAAAGTCTTTATATAATACATCGTCACTTTTGTGGACTTTTAAAAATTTATTAAAATTTATATTAAATACCTCAATAGTTTTATAGTCTTTAAAATCTACATGAAATACATTCAAGCTTTTCAAATTCTTTTAAAAAAAAAAAAAAAATTAGCCCTTGTTTGGTGCAAATTAAAATCAGATTTTGATAAAAGTTGATGAGATGTGTGGTTGAAAAGTTGTGGATCCCATAAAATATTTGGTTAAAATTGATTGTTGACTTTGATTTAAATTAAAATTTAGATTTTAATTGGTATTAAACAAAGACTTGGAGTCTAGATTGAATAAAGTGTCATACAAATGGGACTTGGGCCTCGACTTGACTTGGTTTTGAGTCTTTCGGAGACTTGAACTTGTTTGGATTTGAAGAATATTTTGATCTTTTCGGATTCCCGAACTTGGACATAAGAGATCTTATTCTCTTCTTCCTTTCAATGAGAGAAAGCTGAGAAATAATTAACACACTCGATCGGGTTTAATTTGCAGTCAACTGTTCTCAGAAGATTTTTCTACAAGAATGAGGAAAACCTAATAATATGAAGATATTTCTGTGTTCTTTCTTATTAATTGCTGAATCATAAAATGAGAGAATGATACTCATCTTTTAACAAAGTTTAAACATGATGTATAATTTTATTTTTATTTATTTTTTAATTCAGTGTTCTTTTTACCCCATTAATATGGTAGAAAATTCATACTCGGGTTTCCTTCCAAAATATGGAAAACTCTGAAGGATGAAAATTGCGAAGGATACGAACTCCATCCAACGGAAACAATGGTGAAATAAGACTAATATTATTGCAACCGGAAGAACCAATAATCCACTTCTGGTCATATAGCATTTGTTTGGTAAACCTTTTATAAACGATTATTTATAAGAATTATGTTACATTATCAGATTGATTTATCGATTGATTTACCTACAATACACTTGACAGACATCAATCACTTTACCAATCACATCATTTTTAAAATCAATCACCGTAATTATATCAATACAAATTGGTAAATCATTAGATAAATCAATATGGCTAAATAGATTAATTCTATTTATAAATAGCGATGTCTCAATATTTTCTGTTTTTTTAAAAGTAAAAAATGATGGGTAAAAATCTTTAACTAGTCAAAACTGTTGACTTTGAAAAAATGGAATAATGAAATGTTATCATTTGACTTTTTATAAACAAAATGTATAAACAATTTCATTGTATTTATTCTTACCAATAAATAAGAAATAAATTATGCATTGATGTGTTAATTTTTTAGTGGTGGGAAAAGTCAATAACACAGCAAATGAGGCGGTCGATGTTTACTCACATTTGATACTATAAGCAAAGAAGAGAGATAGTGGTATATATGTTAATTGAACTAATACTTCAACTCATAGACATTAAACTGAAATATAATATTCTTATTGATGCCCAACAAAGAAAATTTTCAGAAATCAAGAACTGCAGGTTGAATTTTAAGGAAAATCATTGTAGGGATCATCATCAAGATCTTTCAGGGTAGGATAGGGACTATTGAGCCGCATGTCAGTAAGCATTTGGCGAAGCTCTGAAGCTTCTTCTTTGAGTTGAGAGTTTTCCTGGAGAACTCGATCATGGTTCTCCGAGACATGGTTCAGTGTGTCTATGAGTTGCCGATTCTCATTTCGAAGCCAGACAACCTGCGACCAAAGCTCGTCCATGTGCTTTTGTTTTCGCATACGTGATCTTCGTGCAGATTCCCGGTTAGAAATCATTCTTCTCTGCTTCCTCTCGTTTATTATACTTAGCTGTTGCTCATCTGCTTCATCAGAAGTCGAGTTACTGCTGAAACACGTTGACTGAGGATTGAATTCTTGAAACTGGGGCGTCATCTGAAATTGATACAGAGATTTCGAGAATCTGTTCAACTGCTGGTATCCTGCCATGTTATCAATCTTGTCAAAATGGGTCGGGTACTGAGTTGGGTTTGAAGGAAGTAGATAATGAATTCCTGTAACCTCACTGGGTTGCATTGTATATTTGTATTTGTGGCCCGTGAATATGACCTCAGGGGATATCAGGTAGAAGTTGTTGGTAGAAGGCGAAGAGAAACTTGAGAAGAGGGACTATTATATAGTACTGAAATTAAGGGGTTGTGTGGCGTCATTCTATCACTTTGAGTAACAGTGAGTTCCTCAAAGATGAGACCACTTTAGTACTGTACTATGATGCCTAACACGTATGTACTTATGGTATCATAACTGGTACTTTATGAATATAAATAGGATAATTCTAGGGTGACAATCCACTCATATTATGGGTGGAATTGTGATTGTAGCATAATTCATATAAACAACAACGAAAATAAAGAACATGTAAATTTAATTTTACGTGAAAAATAATAAAACACGTGTAGAGGAGAAAAAAAATCCACTCTATGAATGATATGAGAGTACAATATATTGTAT
Source organism: Ligustrum vulgare (assembly GCA_963555705.1). Lineage (NCBI taxonomy): Eukaryota > Viridiplantae > Streptophyta > Magnoliopsida > Lamiales > Oleaceae > Ligustrum > Ligustrum vulgare. The sequence continues at coordinate 59,824,665 of OY743173.1, forward strand.
TTTGATAACTACTTATAACAACTTCGAAACTCTAAATTACATTATGTATATTCAGGCTGAATATAAAACCGGTCCATATCTTTGAGGGTATAATTTTAATTTTATAGCATATATCGCACTACGAACTTTTCAAGTTGAGCCAAACAGAATTTGAGTCACCGTATTCGAACAGTAACTATGCATGATTCACAAGTCCGCACATATCTATATACAGACTTTGTCTTGTGTCCACGGTATTTAGCCTTTGTTTGGTAATAATATTTGATTTATAAATTTGTTTATTTATGATTTTAAGTTAAAAAAACAGTGATTGAAAATTGGAGACAGAAAATACATGTGATTAAAAAATGATTTGAGAAATTGTGTAATTTATAAAGTGGTTTATAAATCAGTTTATTTTGTTCACCAAACGGATGCTTAGTGGTTACATGTAAACATGTTTGCCATGAAACATGAATATATGCATAATCTAGGTCAAATTATAATTAGTTGTGTTGTGGATAATATTTTCGAAAAAAATTAAAAAATAAATAAATATGAGGGAGAGAAAATTGTGGGGGCTATAATTATTCAACTTGCGAATGTTTTGGAAGAAAAAAGCTATGTAGGATTTTTTTTCACGATACGTTTAGTGACATATACAGGAATAGAAGAAAAGACAGATATTGGGCTGGGAAGGCAACTCCTTTTCCAAAAGTAGAAATATTGTATGAGAATTGAGAAATTAGTGACTCAACAGCCACTTTTCATAATATCATCTTAGATTATCAAATACTCTTTATTTTGATCATATCTTGAGTCATGACTATTGTTAATCTCCTCTTCCCAGTCTCTCCCTTTTTTGCCGGGTTCTATAGGTCGGATGCTAGGTGGGGGTTGGGGCTCAATCGCTAATGCAAATGACACGATTACGCTGGGGACAATATTATAACCAACCTTGTATATCATGGATTTCAATCCTTACAATTTCAAAGATTTGATTGGAGCCCTAGAGTTTGAGACCCGATTTTAGGTGAAAAATAGGAGACCTAGATTTGAGACTCGTTTTTGTCGATATTTCATTCAATTAATAGTATCCCAAGTAATGAGAATCTTGGAAGTAATTGATCTTTTACTCTGAATTAGATAGTTGATATTTATTTTTCACCACAAAAATATTGTAGTCACATCAAATAGTTGTTTTTAAGCAACAATGACATAACGCATTCATCAATTAATTGATATGTCAAATCTTGTATATATATATTGATGATTGATTTTGTGTGAATGGGGGGAAGGGAGAGAGAGATTTGTGCTCAAACTGAATGGATTTATTTGTCTTGGTAAACTATTTCTAGAATATTTTCTTGCCCTTAATGACATGTTTGGGAGGTGGAAGAAATACTACTAGACCGGTCAGAGAGAAAAAAATGATAAGTATACCCTGAACAAAGTAGGAAGGTGTTGTGGTCTTTGAACTATAAACCTCACGAATTACACTTTTTTATTCAGTCTGTAAAGATGTTGTATGGTTGGTGGGGAGGATAAGAAGGTGGTTTTTAGATGAATTTTTCCCACTAATCAAAAGAAGCTTATAATGCATCAAGAAACCATAATCCCATTGAGATTTCTTACATATTGAGTGGCCAAAATGGCCTATTCTATCATTAGACAGATTTTGACTCCTTTCTTTTCTTGTTCTTCCTTTAATCAGTATAGTTGAATACAATAACATGAGTACACCTTTTTGAGTCAATTGGTACTTGTATTTCATACTTTAGGGATTTACCATTTTCCTCCATACCAATTATGACACCTAGTCACCTACTATATGGTTTTTATACTTTAGCATTTAGTCCTATTTGGTTGAGCTAAAAAAAAAAAAATGACCCTTGTTTGAGACTCATTAATTATTTCAAATAATGGGATTTGTAATAATAAATTTTTGGAGAATATGTAATTGAGAAGTAGAATTTTTTTGAATTTATGTGTATATTTTATTGATTGAATGTGTGATTGAAAACGAGTTTAAAAAAAATGAAACTTTGAATAATGAGTACCAAAGATTTTTAGTAAATTTTTATACAAGTAGATGAAATTATGGTTAAAAAGTTATAAAAATTGTGGGTTATATAAAATTTGATGTTGTAAATGAGGTTGGTAAAGAATGAGTTAGGGTTGGTAATGGGTCAGGTTCTGAAGGGTCGGGTCGAGACTACTCCGCCATGGACTCGCGAGCATCTCGTGGGTCTCGGGGCGGGGTGAGGCGACCATCTTTGTATTTTTAAAATTAGCTTTTATTATTTTTTAACTTTTTTTATTTTTTAAATAGGATAAAAAAATTGGCGGGTTCAGGACCTCGCAGACCCAATTGTTCGAGGCGAGATGTCCCTAATGGTTTGAGTCCCCATGGGTCACGGGCCATCAATTTTTTTTGACATCCCTAGAATGAGTTTTAAAATGGAGGTCAAATAAATGCCATGTATATATGCAATCCCGTTCTCTTTCTCATTGTGGGTAGGAGAACATTTGTCCACCTGTCGTCACATGGCAGGTGAGGGTGAGCATTGAAGGTTGAAGTGGGACCCAATACGGGGGCTAAAGAAATGGGGGAGAAACATTGGACCAATAATATTTTGTCATTTGTCTCGTTAGCAACATATCAATTTTGTGTATGTATATCATGTATGGTGCTTATTAATAATCTTTTTCAGGTTGAAGAGCTTTAGGAATTTGAACCACCACCCGGCTGTATTTCATGTTTGGCTAAGATTAAAATTTTATATATGATTTTTGAAATTTTGGCTCCATTTATTAAAAGTTTTATGTTTAAAAATATGATTTTTATATTTTCGAGAGAAGAAGTGTGGTTAAAAAGTGGAAAGAAAAAATATGTATGATTAAAAACTAGTTTGAGGTATTGTATTGTTTAAAAACATGTTTTTTTTAGAGTGTCAAACATAGGCAAATATTTTTTGCATCCGTTTGGTAAAAGAATCTTTTTTGTTTATAAACATATTTATAAACCATACAATTTCTCAAATCACTTTTTAACCATACACATTTTCTCTCTCTAGTTTTCAGTCACTACTTTTTACCTTAAAATCATAAATAAACCAGTTCATAAACCACACAGTGTTATCAAAGTACTTGATTGTCAAATTAGCCATGATTGATAATCATTATTTGGAAAAAATAAAAATAAATAAAAAATTGAATAGTAATTTTTTGGAGAATGTATGGTTAAATAGTAGAAAAAAATTTGGGGTTCATGAGCAGAATATATCATTGTGTGAATGTGTGGTTAAAAATGAATATACTATACAAAAATGAATTTTTAAAAATGATTGTCAAACAAGGCTTAAGTTACTCTCTTATTTTTTGTATTAAAAAGGTCACATATCTAAACATATTTAAAAATACATTTTAAGCTAGTCCATGCATGCCCCTTTTTGCCATTAGAGTATCTTGGAGTGACATATATTTCACGAGTACTAATTTTTACAATCTTGAAATTTTGAATGAAGGTTTATACAGAAAGATACGGCATGAACAAGTTGGTTTCATTCCACTACAAATAATTTATTGGAACGTTTTATTTTATTCCCCATATGTTAAATTATATAAATCGAACTCGAACAAGCTGTATATTGTATATAATCTGTATATGTTCTTGCTTTCTTGGTGACAACCCTCACCTCATTCATTAAATGACTAATCTACGAGTATTAATTGGTAAGAAATACAAGTTATGTAAAGAAAGAAAAAAATTATAGATAGTAGATACAATTAACTACCGAAAATATAGGGTGTAGAAAAAGAAAACGACGAATTAACTTTTCTTGTTGATTAAAGATTGGTGTTTTCACAATTTGAGGTCGTGAGTTTAATGATTGATACTTCTTAGAGAAAAAAAGAAAAGAAAAAAAAGTCGATTGGCCAAAATGCTTTTCTTTTGATGTGAAAGAAATGATTAAATACATATTACCCACTTAAGGCACAACCCCATGTCACTAGATCTTATCCATCTTTCACATGTATATGCTTGATCTCGTCACCTTTCCCATTATAACCCTGACTTTTACAAATAAAAAGGAAGGAAAGGCAAAATACTATATTTTTGAAGGATCAATTGTGGAAATCAAAAATGTGAAAGGGATCAATCAGATGGTAAAGAATCAATCAAATGGAGGCAGAGTCCTAAACTAACGGCCAGGGTATTGCACGGAGGGTACTGGATTTAACACCCCTTTTTACAACCAAACAGACAATTCTCCATATGTGAATTAAGGTTTGCTGACTAAAAAAAGTATAGGCGCATGATAATAATTCTCCCTACTGGACCCTGCCTGTGTGCGGGGTGGGTGTCGAGTGCACCCATCCCCACCAACTGCCAGTATCTTAATACAGTCCGTGATTCACTGATTCAAAGAGTCAATTCCATAAATCTATCAATATAATCTATTCAATTCGTTCCTTGAAAATTCAATACAACGTGATTTCTAACACCTGCAATAGACTATGTTAGTTTCAATATGTTTATATTTTTCTCTTGTGCACATGATTATCAAATCTTACAAAAATAATGTAAGAAAAAGACTAGTTTGATTGATTTAAGGTATTTTAATAATGCACTCCAATTGAGAGAAACTTTATTCAGGTGCTCTAGCTAGACCATGATGGTGCTCTCAATTTTGTGGTTCTGGCACTTGTTACCACATGCAAGCCATTCATGCACCCCACTCAAGTAACCTTCACAAAGTTTTTGTTTCATGGTAGTATTAAAGGCAAATGAATTTCCATATAGCAATAATGTTTTTAGCCCAATCAAGGCTTTTGTCTTTACTTATTTAGGTATATGGGAATTATTTTTTATTTCATAATACTGCAACGAACAAAATTTTATATAATCTTGTTCAAAGTTCTCCTAGTATTCTTCTAAAGTTCACCATCTGAAGATGAACCCTGTATTAGACAAGTTTCATGAATTCATTATGCGGAAAGATACAGGCCGATCATACAATAAAGTCGATCACCTCGAAGAGAAAGGACTTCAAGGCAAGATTTTATATAATCTTGTTCAATTTTATCCAATTGAATATTTTAATTCCATTGAAAACAAGAAACCACTTGAAATTGATCTAGTCCGCACATGGTTTTTACTTCCAAAACAAGATTATTATTCTTAAATTGAGAATAGTTCGTCTTATGCATGATGAGGTGATCAAGAGATGTTCACGATTAGTTTGGATAAGTTCATCATTTGCTCACCCTTCTTAAATCTCTTACCTTAAAAATACATAAAATAAACCAGCATTATTAATTTTTCCAATTGAATAATGCTAAATTTGTTTGTTTTATGTTTCAAAAACATTTTATAAATAATTAATATTAATAAATTTGTTGGTGACATTTGAATAATTACAACTATTTTGGACACATTTGAACAATGGGCTTACGTACTTCTAGTAAGTTCTTGATCCACTAAGAATGTGGATAGAAAAGGTGTTTGGTTATTTAAAGCAGATGGGCGCTGCTTTTTTTCCTCACTAAATTTGGTGTGAACAAAACATTTTGGTAATCTTTAATGCTCTTTTTTTTTTTCTTTAATGCTGTCGAAAAATATGATCATTTTTTTAGGATGAAGAGACTTGGCTTTTGTCTCGTGTCGAGTTCTTAAGGTAACCCAAATTAGTTCATCTTGAAGATATTTTGATTCAAGAAAAAAAATTGTATCATTAGTCCCAACCAATTGCTTGAATAACAAGTTGATCCTCAAAGCTTTAAAACGATCAAGGTAATCCTTGTACTTTCATTTTAGGTTATAATCAGTCCCCTAACGAACGAAATTTTCCAAATTAAAATTTCTAGGTACGTTCCAAATTAAAAAATAAAACTAACTTAGTTTCATAAAATCGGACACAAGAGAACCATCAAGCATGTTTTGTTTAGATAGAGATATAGACAATTTCAAACAGAAAAAACTTATTAAAAAAACTATTATGAAAGATTGACGAAGACCAACTTTGCTTCTTTTATAAGTTAATAAATATAGACCAACTCACTATTAGAATAATACATTGAGGACATACTTCAAAGTTTCCGATTGTAGTGTGGAGCTTTGGGAGTTGTAGTTGCTATGTGAGAGAACAAATTCAAGTAATATTTAGTTTTTAAATGAGTCGTGAACGGTGACGATTACGAAAAAGAATTCATGTAGACAGTTTCGAAATTTTTTAGAATATTTAATAATCTGGAAATGAAATAAAGACGACATCGCAATGATCTAACAACTCTATATACTCCAAGGCCAATTATTTCAGTCCCTCTAGAAATCTTCCATTTTACCAAATGTAAGTTCATGAGTTAATTTTATTTTGGCAAAGCTTATGATTCACACATTTCTTATAGCTCACAAATTATAATTAATCACTTAAAAATACTTCTAAACATATTATAAGTCGATATTCAAATAAATTACGATACATTTTGTACCGTACGTACTTTCACAATTGGCCAACTTGTATCACCAAATATTTCGAAAAATATTTCGGGATATGCTAATTATTGAAGATACAGCTTTGCGTTAACGTATGATTTGGATGAAAACAAAGGGTAGGTTGATGGAATGGTCTACCTAGGAGCTAATTGCGGCATACTCCAACTAGAGGTGGGTGCATGCACCCTTTCTTGTAGACATTGTTATAATCTTGGTTGCTTTTGTTTATTTTCATATCTTTTCTTCAGCATGCTTTGACACAAAAATAATCACACCCTAAGATTCTCTCAACAATATATTCCTTGACTTGAAAAGAATCAAATCATTTCACACATGGGAATTATCTATGAAGATTACTAATTGTCAATACAATCGAATACTCGCGGTTATAGTTAAAACTTACACCCAAAAATGCGTCCATCCCAAGTTCGTGGCATATAGCTACTTAACCTCTGTTTGGCTCAACTAATGAAGTTGATAATTAAGAATTTAACTCAAAATGAACAATTAATGTTAACTTCATATTAGTGCTTTTTATCTTTGATCGGAACACAAAATCACCGATTTAAATATTATGTTGGGACACAAAATCACACTACTTGGAAGGTTGGAGAATTGATTTACCCTAACTTTGTTAGAATTTATCCTAAGAATCTTCCCATTTGTTTGGCACGACTTATAGTCAATGAAGAAAATCAAAGCAAAATACAGCTGAAAGTAAGGGTGACGTAAGTTGAAGGTTTTGAAAACTATTTTTCCTTAAATTTATTATCAACTGCACATTCTCTTTGTAACACAATTTTGCATATGGATATAATTTTCCTAGCTTTTCAATTACATTCTCAATAAAATAAAATAAAAATCATTTCATATAATCTTTATTAAACCAACCTTTGATTAATTTCATACTTCTTCGTGTTGATAAATCTAGATTGAAATGGTTAATTATATATATATATATATAATCACATAAAATGTCATAAAAATTCGAGCAAAAAAAACTTGATTGCATGAATGTATGTTTTTAAGTATATATATGGCAATTAAATGTTCTATTTTTTTTTTATTTTTTTTGGTGGTGGTGTAGTTTGTATAAAAACTTCCTCTTTATGCACTACAAGTCAAAAATACTCGAAAATCTCACAATGATAGATGAAGTAATCTTTAGTCCCCACCTATCTTCAAAATATCCTCATGCATAAGAAATCAATTCTAAGAGTTAAAATATATATATATATTGATTAAAAAAAATGAAATTTCTGTCTAATTTCTCATAAAAAGAAGTTGGAGAAATAAAGAAAGGGAAAGATCATAATTGTGCAAAAAAATTGATATAATTTTAAAGCATCATTTCATATAACATATCCTCATATGCTTAAACATGCATAAGAAATCAATTCTCAGAGTTAAAAATATATATTTTTTGATTAAAAAAAATGTAATTTCTGTAACAAAACTAATTTCTCATAAAAGAAGTTGGAGAAATAAAGAAAGGGAAAGATCATAATTGTGCAAAAAATTGTGATGATTTTAAAGCATCTTTTCATATAACATATCTTCAGAAATATAAACTGATGAGAATTGTAGTAGGCTTGACGCGGTAAATTAATTATCCAAGTCAAGCAAATTTTGAAGTGCATGTTTGAAGTGATCCGGGTCAATTATAGGCTATTTTGAAAAAAGATTTAAGATGAAAATAAAATTTGAGTACATTTTGAAAGACTCTCGAGGCATAAAAGAATAGTATCCGAGACCAATAAGGTCCAAGAATTGAAGGTGGGACTCACTTATAAGATTTGGGATTGAGTCGAGGTGAAAGAAATGAATATGCATCAAGTTAGAGATTCAATTAAAGTTTTGAAAAAGATAACATTCGAATTTGAGATTCACTATTTCTTGAAGAATTGTAGTCCTTCTCGTCTAGTTTCCAAATCATTTTGACTCATCTCAAACAGATATTGGGAGCAAAAGTTATGACCCAAATACTGAAAAAAGTACTTGCAGTCAATTTTTGTCGACCATTTCGATATACCGAAATGGAGTTTAGTTGACCATTTTAGTCGACCGAAACAGTCCTAAACTCAATTTTTCAGGGTTTTTGTGCAATTTTTTATTTTCTTTATTTCTTTCATTATTTGTACTATTTATACCACACTTGATCTAAACCCTGAATAGTTTTTAGAACTCTTGGCTTGTGAAGCTTGAAGTCTTCATTGGAGCAAAATTTGAAGGTAAATCCTTCTTATAAATCTTGTGCTCAACTTCATTTTAGAATTGTATGATTCTTGTGTTGTTGGAAGAAATTTAGGAACTTGTTTATTTCTCTAAATTGGGTTAAGGTAGAATTTTGGTTAGATTAAACTTGAGTTTAAATTTAATTTATCATTTTAGCTTTCTTGGATTTAATATTAAATTGTTTTGAAAATTTTTAGTTCAAACGTCAAAGGGGTTCGCATCATAAACCTTATTGGATCGTCTCGTCATATAAGGTAGGTTGAAACATTCGACATAAGCAAAAAAAAAAAAAAAGGTGTAACTCACACCTTGAAAGCTATAACCGACCCTGCCCTGATCCATTGATTCGAGTTGTAAATCGCAGGATGTGCCTCCTAGAGATCATGGTGGAGGGTACTGGAGGTCCCCACTAGTTGTGATAATTCTCACTTGCCACAGGAACAAATTCATTTTCAGGATTCTAACCCTACACCCTACCTTGTTGAGCGTGTTTCCAGTCCAGTGGACAACATATAGTATTATGAGTAGAGACTACATCTACAATTTGCAAACTTCAGACAATTAGTATTTTTTTTAAGCCTTAGAAAAAAATTTAGAAAGCCCTATTCATAAATGATAATAAAAAAAATAATAATAATTAAAAAGAGTAAGTGTTCTTGTCAGAAAAATTCATCAACGACATCTATTGTCGTTACTTGTTATTATGTACGATATGACGAAAATTAATATTTTTAGGTAATTTAGGATGCAATTATCGACTATGATATCATTGTTTATTTTTTATGCATTGTCGGCGACAAAGTCATTGATGACGTCGTCGGCACTTTACTGAAGGTTTAGGGTTGCTGGTCGTCGATAGAGTTATTGACACAAAATCATTATTTATTTATTCTTGTTTACACAAGAGATTATATTTTTTTAATTTATATTTTACAAAATATTAATTAGTGTTTAAGTTTTTTATAATAATTAATTAGTTTGTACATGAAATCTCCTTTGATATATTAAATTTACAAAAATATATTTATTTTCTAAAATTTAAAAGTAAAATTCATTAATAATCTTGAATTATGTTTTAATTGTTGACATAATTTTTTGAATATAACATTTAATTTAATTTTTTTGAAATTCATTGACAAAAAACTCTTAAATTATTATTTTACCTTAAATTTTCTAGTTATTTCATCGATAATATTTTATTTTTATTACTTTATTTCGCAACAGGATTTCAATCGATAAATTAAATTTACGAAAATTAGTATTTTAAATTATTATAAAATGAAACATCTTAAGATCCATTGATAAAATTAATTTAAAAAGAGAATCTTAAAATTTGAGAGTCTTAAGCTTAAGAATTTATATTGTCATTCAAAACAAAATAATACTGATAAGTACCGTTCAACAAAGGAAGGCGTTCTTGCGAAAAAATCTGTAAGTGATCTAACTATTGTTATTACAAGTGATCTGACCAAATCAATATTACTAAGTCCTTATAGGAACTAGACTGTAAAATTTGGAACTTGTGTATGGGTTTACTGGATCTGTATGAAATGTGTACGAGTTTAATTGTATTTACAGTTCAAAGGGGATTGATGGATGATCGATTGAGTTGTATAAATTGTTGGATATTGGTTAATAAATCGAGAATTGGAAATCGATTAAAGTGATTTCGTGTCGACTTCGGCCAAATACTCAAAAGCTCGACTCAATTCGTTTGGACAAAATTGTTCGCCGCTTCGGGGCGCACAAACGGGAATCGACCTGCCCGGTCAGGTCGCGGGGGTTGTGGGGGCTCGGGGGCAACGCTCCCGAAAGAGAATTTTGATTTCTCTGTATGTATTGAAGGGTATATTTGACAATTTCGAAAATCAATATCGGATAAATGAGAAATTACGAAAAAAGACGAAAATCAGGTCAAAATGTTTGACCGTGCGACCGCACGGTTAGCAAACCGCGCGATCACACGTCAATTTATTTTTTGGATTTTTGAGTAAGACCGTGCGACCGCACGGTTGTCCGGTCAGGAGGCACCTTTTCATTAAGGTGCATTGTTTGAAAAGGGTGCATGGTTTGGCCTCAAACCATTTCGTCCACACCCTTTGATGATCTATATATAGGACCCTTTGAGTGTGCTATTCCTCACTTTTTGATATGCAAAACATCTCAACATCCTCACTTCTCTCCAAAATCAAATCATTTCATTTGTTTTGATATTCTTTCATTGCATCATTTGGAGTACATAAGACAAATTTGGTTCGTTGTACTTGTGTTTTGGAGTGCTACAAACACAAGTGAAGCCGTTGTATCTTGGGAGTCGATTGCCGTTATCCGTAGACACCGTTGCGGGGCAAATTCGACTTAAGGACAAAGAGTCCAACTCTTGCCTCGGCTTTGTCCTTATTCTTCTTCTTATTTGTGTTTTTCCTTGCCGTTACTCTGTCCAAATTTCGGTTTGAATTTACAAATTTTCAATATTTGACGTCACTATTCACAAATCCACCCAACATAAATGTTATACCTTTTTATTGGGAATCTTGATTTTGTAGTGCAAATTATTGGAACATTAGTTTAATGTGGTGATTTTGTTACTTGTAAACTATTGTTTGGTGATGGTATCATTGACTCGCTACTGACGTATTTTATATATAATTTTGATGGTATCATTCCCTTCGTAAAAAAATGGATATTGGATATGAATATTACTAGTTTTCTTTTATATGTGAGAAGTGTTCACAAGAATGTTTATGTTCATGGGAAAGAATGGACAATCTTATTTAGTGCTTGTTTGGTAAAAAATTTAAGTTTGTTAAACAATTAATCAAACTTCATTTTAAACATACATTTCATTTGACCCACAACATTTTGTCCACTTTTTTCATCACATGAGACCAACGATCTTTTTTTTTTAAAAATTAACTTTCACATAGTCCCTTAACAGTATTTTATTTAATAAATAGGTTTAGTACTCAATTACTTCATATGATTGTAATAAACATATCGGTTACAAAGTGTTCGGCGGTCACAGCTGTCATTTTTTTGTTTTGATCGATCAATTTTTTTAATCTCGTCTAGTTTCTCTCAATTTTTCAATAAGCAACAATGGCCGGTGATGTCAATAGGAATGAATGTTCCAAATAAAAGTAATTTAAATCTATCTACATATAATAATAGGATACTTTTCACCATTTTATGCACACACTTTCACGTCCAAAATTCTTTTTAAATCAGGAAACTTTTGCAAAAATAGAAAAAAAAAAGTATAAAATGTAATTACTCCCGCCGTCTCAAAAAGATAGTCATGTATACTATTTTTGTCTGTCCCAAAAAGATAGTCTTGTTTCCATATTTAGCATGTATTAAATTTTTCATTTCTACATATACCCTTATTTAATATATCTTGGTACAAGCATTTTCAAATTTTTTGTGGAAAACGAAGTGAGTCTACTTAAAATAATAAATAAGGAATAAAGAGTATAAATGAAAAATATTGATAAAATTTAATACAATAACTATTCTAACTATTCTTTCTTAATCCGTTTGAAAATAATCATAGGACTATCTTTTTGAGACGGGGGGAGTAATAAAAGCTGGTATTAAATATTAGTGTTAAATAAATGTTGGTATTAAATGAAAGTTAATAATAAATGTAGATCATTAATTATATTCATATACATATACACACAAACATACAATAAAATTAGTTCATATTTTAGTCATTTGCCTTAAAAATATTTTTTTACTTATTTAGTGAGAAAACATTTTACACCTTAGAGATCAAACACTGCTTAAAAGTTTTATTTTGATAAATGTGATAAAATAAAATAAAAATCGAAATTGATATTTTTGCAGATGATGATTTGGAATCTATAGCCGTCAATCCATTATATGGTACACTTACACTTAAAGATATATACACTTATCTTCTCAAAAGATTTTGAGATATGTTTATTACTTTTTATATATTGTTGTAATTTTGTAAATACATTTTTTTATAAATTCCAATGAATTGAGATTATATTTAGTTTAATTGTTAATTACTTTGGTTAAATACAGTTCAAAAAAAGTATTATGGACTTTAAAAAATCACTAACGACAGATAGCATATATAATTATTTCACAAATTAAAATACTTAATATTTTGACTATTTGATATTTACGTGCTTATACCTAAATTTTTTTTTATTTACAAGTATGAAAAGTAATTGATAATAAATGTCAATAATCTCTTCGGATCCAAGATTACTTTTCAAATTAATCGAAGATAATTTCCTCAAATTTTCTCATATGCAATGAAAATCAATAAAAGTCAAGGTCAATCGCTTTCTAATTTCGATTTTTTCCTAAGAAACCAGTTTTTGGCCACAATCAACTATTCAACGAAGTATTCCAAATTTGTAATCGCTTATCTATTTTTCATTCCATTTTTTTTAAAAATAATATTCAGTTTCTCTGTGAAATGTTTTTAAACATTTCATATTTTTCCTCCAATATGAACATAAATATAGTCCTATTTATAAAATATTAACATTATTATTGCAACAAATAAAATATCGTGCATCACATGTATTTTCTTAAATCATTTTTCAAGCAAATATATTACTCTAATTTGACTTGTAACATGCATTCATAGATGTATAACTAGTTGCACACCCGTGCGTTGCAAGAACATATTTCTTTTTCAAATAAATTATACATAAAAAAATGAAGATCGAAAAAAGAATATAAAAATAAAAAAATAAAAAAAAAAGTAATGTTGCAGGCACCAATTATAAAAAAAATTCATTCTTATGTTGATAATATTACAAATTCTGAATAACTTCTTTATACACAACATTTGTTGTTTCATTTGTTGGCTTCCCGTCTCTATCATATTAAAAGCTTGATTGAAAATGGAACAATGCTAATCATTAAAAGCTTGAGCATCATGTTTTAGAAGGTAAAATTTTGTCCATCAATAAAGCTGGGGACAATGTCAAACAACAAAGTATTTATCTCAAGAACGTCATTAACTCCATACGGTGTGAGGTTGTCTTTTAAGTTCAAGAGAAGACAATTCTTATGTTGATAATATTACAAATTCTGAATAACTTCTTTATAAACAACATTTTTTGTTTCATTTGTTGGCTTCCCGTCTCTATCACATTAAAATCTTGATTGAAAATGGAACAATACTAATCATTAAAAGCTTGAGCGTCATGTTTTAAAAGGTAAATTTTTGTCCATATATAAAGTTGGGGACAATGTCAAACAACAAAGTATTTATCTCAAGATATATAGAAAATATTTTCCTTCCAAAATTTGAAAAATTCATTTGCCGTGAAAAGAGGGAAAATGAGACATTGTTAATTAAAGTTGGAAAATATTTTTCAAGGAAAATTTTAGTAATCAAACATGGCAAAGTTGGAAAATGTTCAAAAATTTACCATCTTCATTGAAAATGTGCAAAATACGTGTTAAATTAAAACTTTGTTCGACGGCCAAACCAATTTAGAATCTTGGTTTATTTGAATTTTTTAATTTTTTTAAGGTAAGATGCGTAGTTAAAAATCAGACAGAGAAAATGTGTGTGGTTAAAAGTTATTTGAGAAATAATGTAAATTATAATTGTTATTATTACCAAAAAAAGGGGGAAAAAAATGCAGTTGAAAAAAAAAGTGGTTTGCGTTTAATTGCATTGGAAATTATTGAAAAATGTCCAAAATACGTGTGGAAATATTTTCCTTCCAAAAGTTGAAGAATTCATTTGCCGTGAAAATAGGGAAAATGAGACAACGTTCATTATAGTTGGAAAATATTTTTCAAATAAAATTTTTGCAATCAAATATGGCAAAGTTGTAAAATGTTAAAAAAATTGCCATCTTCCTTGAAAAATGTACAAAATAAGTGTTAAATTAAGGCTTTGTTCGACGGCCAGACCAATTTATAATCTTGGTTTATTTGACTTTTTTTTTTAAGGTAAGATGCGTTGTTAAAAATTGGCCAGAGAAAATATGTGTGGTTAAAAGTGGTTTCAGAAACTATGTAATCATTACCCAAAAAAAAATTTAAAAAATGCAGTTAAATAAATGTTGCTTGCGTTTAATTGCATTGGAGATTATTGAAAAATGTATAAAATACGTGTGAAAATATTTTCCTTCCAAAAGTTGAAAAATTCATTTGCCATGAAAAGAGGGAAAATGAGACACTGTTAATTAAAGTTGAAAATTTTTTTCAATCAAATATGTCAAAGTTGAAAAATGTTAAAAAATTTGTCATCTTCCTTGAAAAATGTGCAAAATTAGTGTTAAATTAAGGCTTTGTTTGGCGGCCAGACCAATTTATAATCTTGGTTTATTTGAATTTTTTTAATTTTTTAAGGTAAAATTTGTTGTTAAAAATTGAATAGAGAAAATGTTTGGTTAAAAATGAAAAAAAAAATGGTTTGCATTTAATTGCATTGGAGATTATTTGAAAACAGTGAAAAATACTTGTGAAGTTAATCAGGATCAGAAATCAATTTTAAAAAAAAGTTAACATGAAAGTTGGCAGTGAGTCATGATGTAGATTCTCAAGTAGGTAAGTAGTAATTATGTATTTAATTATTTCATATGGATAAAAATTGTTCCAAAAACCTATATAAAAAAAAGGATAAAAAGTAAATTTTCATTTAGGTAGGTAAAAGTGAGCTCCAAGCTCAGTTGGTATTATATATGTAATAGATGGGAAATGATCTAGTGCTCATGATGGGCACTAGTTATAAAATTCATCCACCACATGGCGGATGAGGGTTGGATAATGGTGGACGGGCCCCACTGCCCACCCCCCATAGGGGGTGGGGTGTGGGTTTCATAAGAAACCCACAATGGGTTTTAGATCATTCCCCTGTAATAGATAGATAGATTTGTTTAACGTTAATTTTAAACCTCTTTTGCATTTTGTTACAGTATAAAGTGGGGTTACGTTATGATGCTCAATATTCGATGCTTTTGTGGAAAATGGACAAAAGTCAAAAGCCCGTAAAATTCATTCGTTGTTGTACACTTTTTTGAGCAAACTATACAAGAGAAGGTTGTTAAAGCCAAGTTGAGAGTTAAAATGAGAACTAAATTTTAAAATTAATTTGACTTACTGCAAATACCATTAGACAAATATGTTGGGTGTGCGAAGGGGGAAAAAAAAAAACTCGAGATATATACCACTCGATTTTTTCTTGGTGTTTTGCTTTTCTTCTAAATGTTGAAGTGTGGCATCCAAACGCTTCCTGGTGCACAAGATTAGACATTTAAAGTCAGTGAGAATCTATTTGGCAAACATATTTTTAAACATATTTTTTCCTATACAATTCCTCAAATCACTTTTTAACTAAAAATATTTTCTCTCTTCATTTTTCAACCACACATTTTACCTAGAAAACATAATTTAAACAAAAAAATTTTAGCAAACAAGGCTAAAAACAACAACAATCATAAGTTTGAAAGAAAAAATGGCATTGAAGAGAATAATACTCAACAATTTCATTATACATGGTAGCAATTGATATCTAACTATGTGCAAAGAAAAAAATCATTGAAATTATTCACAATTTACATGGTTTATCTTTTAACAGTTTATATGCCCAGTTGGGTGAACGCATCAATGAACAATAATATAAAATAACTTCTGAATTAATTCCGTCATCGCAGTATCCATTTTCGAGCCTACTTCTAGACTCTAGTTGTTAGTTACTTCATCAACCAACTTAGAAAAATAGCTATTATTATCTATCCTTTTGAGCCTTAATTATTTATGGGTTGGGTATAATAAGCAATTACCCTTAGCAGGAACAAACATTTAAATATATAATAAACTAAGAATCCACGTCCCATGAGATGGTTGGAGATACTCTTAAAGCAATGGACACAGGACGTAAAACCGTAAATCGCAAAAATCTCACCATAGAACTACTCAATCAAATTCAGAATTTGTCCAATTCAAGGGATAAAACTTAACTTTCTAATTATATTTGGATTTGTTGGGAATTAGGACGCAACTAATCCCGCTCAGGATCGATGTGACACAAATAAATTGGACTGAGAAAATATAAATACGCAAAAATAAAATGCAAATACGAAACACAAAGATTTACGTGGTTCAGCAATTTGCCTACGTCCACGGACCCACACCAATATATTTCACTAACTCGAAATATGAGGAGTACAAAAATACTACACTGTATTTTTATCTGCCTATGCAAAGGCTATTCTCTCCAACTCACTTTTCTCCCTATTTTGTGAAATGCCTCTCTTGTGTTGCTCTCTACACAAGATCACTCTTTGTTGTGGTGGTGTATTTTTCATTGAGGTTTTGCCCTCTATTTATAGGGAAAGTTTGGACAAAGAATCAACAATGGAAGGAATAAAATAGGTGTGAACATATGAGGATTGTAGGCTAATGGTGTCTTACCAAATAGGTGTGAACATGGACTATTAATGGTGGCTTGCCAATTTCAACAAAGTTGGCTTTATTTTCCACATTTAGCTCCATTTTTCAACAATCTCCCACTTGGGGATAAATGTGGCTTCCCCTGATATATCTCCTTCTTACAACTCTTTGTGAAATATGGTGTGAGTCATTTCCTTTGTCTTCACTTCAGAAGACCAATTGAAGTTGAGCACAGCTCCAATTTTTCCTTTGTTACTGTCTTGGTCATCATGTCGGCTGGGTTCTTGCTACCCTGGATCTTCTCTAGTGTTAATACTTCATCCTCTAGAAGAGACCTGATGAAGTGATAACGGAGTCCAATGTGCTTGGTTCTAGAATGAAATGCTGAATTCTTTGCCAGATGTATCGCACTCTGACTATCACTGTGCAAAACATTCTTCTCCTGACTGAATCCCAATTCTGCCAACAAACCCTGTAACCAGATCATTTCTTTGCTAGCCTCGGTTACTGCCACGTACTCTGCTTCTGTAGTGGATAGAGCAACAATCTTCTGTATCTGCGAAATCCAGCTAACTGCAGTAGTACCTACTGTGAAAACATAACCAGTAGTGCTCCTTCTGTGATCTACCTCACCAGCAAAATCTGCATCTACAAAACCTTGTAGAGCCACCTCGCCTCGTCCAAAGCATAAGCATCTATCAGTAGTTCCCCGTAGATATCTTAATATCCACTTTACTGCTTCCCAATGCTGCTTTCCTGGATTTGCCATAAACCTGCTCACAACTCCCACTGCATGAGCAATATCTGGTCTGGTACAAACCATGGCATACATCAAACTTCCAATGGCTGAGGCATATGGTATTTTAGCCATGAAGTTTATCTCGTCCTCTGTCTTAGGACTCTGATCACTAGATAGACGGAAGTGATTAGCTAGTGGCGTGCTGACAGCCTTCGCACTGCACATGTTAAAACTCTGCAGGACTTGACTAATGTACTTGGCCTGAGATAACTGCAAGATACCCTTCTGCTTATCTCTGAAAATCCTCATTCCGAGAATCTGCTTTGCTGCACCCAAGTCCTTCATTTCAAATTCTGCTGACAGCTGCATCTTTAACTTCTTGATTTCGTCCATATCTGAGCCTGCTACTAACATATCATCGACATAAAGTAGCAAAATTATATAACTGGACTCGAATCTCCTGAAGTAGCAACAATGGTCAGCATTACATTTGAAGTAACCATTTTTCTGCATAAATCCGTCGAACTTCTTGTACCACTGTCTCGGGGCTTGCTTTAAGCCATACAGGCTCTTCTTCAATTTGCAAACGAGCTTCTCCTTTCCTTTGACTGAGAAGCCTTCTGGCTGCTGCATATATATTTCCTCCTCAAGGTCACCATGGAGGAAAGCAGTTTTTACATCTAACTGCTCCAAGTGCAAACCCTCTGCTGCAACAATACTCAAGACTGATCTGATTGTTGTCAGCTTCACAACTGGCGAAAATATTTCCGTGTAGTCAATTCCTTCTTTCTGCTGGAAACCTTTGACCACCAACCTCGCCTTGTATCTCTTTGATCCATCATGTTCCTCCTTGATTCTGTACACCCACTTATTGTGTAGAGCTCTCTTCCCTGTAGGTAACTCGGCTAGTTCCCACGTCTGGTTAGAGATGAGAGACTTTATCTCATCTTTCATTGCAAGCTCCCACTTGCCAGAATCACCGACCTGACATGCCTCATGATAGCATTCAGGTTCACCTGCATCAGTAAGTAACATGTAGCTCATGTACTTTCTATTTGGAACATGAGGTCTGGTTGACCTTCTAAGAACAGGAACTGGAGACTGTGATGCATCAGTCTCTAGAACAGGCTCCTGTAACTGCAGATCCTCCTCTGTCTGCTGCGACGTACTACTTTCTGGAGCATCATTCAACTCAACATATGTTGGATCATCATGTACTGTGTCATCGAACTGCACTGCATTTCTGTCCTTGTACATAACCTTCTCGTTGAATATGACATCCCTGCTTCTGATGACCTTTCTGTTCTGGTCATCCCATAAGCGGTAGCCGAACTCATCTCCGCCATATCCAATGAATGTGCACTTTAGTGATTTGGGGTCTAACTTGCCCCTTGCCTGGTCACTAATATGTGCATATGCGACACATCCAAAAACTTTCAAGTGGGAAAGTTTTATTTCTTTTCTGCTCCATACTTCCTCCGGTATCCTGTACTCCAACGGTACCGAGGGTCCTCGATTGATCAAGTACACCGCTGTGTTGACTGCTTCTGCCCAAAACTGTTTGGGCAAGCCTGCATGTAACCTCATGCTTCTGGCTCTCTCTGTTAATGTCCGGTTCATACGTTCTGCAACTCCATTTTGCTGTGGAGTCCCTGGCAACGTCCTCTCCATTTTGATGCCATTCTGGTAACAGAACTTCTTGAACGCCATATCCGTATATTCTCCTCCGTTGTCGGACCTCAGCTTCTTTACTCGCAATCCTGTTTCATTTTCCACCATGGCTTTCCACTTCTTGAACACATCGAATACTTCGGACTTGTGTCTTAAGAAATAAACCCACACTTTTCTCGAGTGGTCATCAATGAAAGTCACAAAGTATGACTTTCCGCCAATAGATGAAACTGCGGTTGGTCCCCAAACGTCTGTGTGGACTAACTCAAGCTTCTCTCGCTTCCGAGTTCTACCACTAGTGTTGAAACTCACCCTGGTCTGCTTCCCAAAGATGCAACTCTCGCATAAGTCTATATCAGTAGACTGAAGCTCTGGTAGTTTCCCCTTTGCATGCATATACTTGAGTCCCTTCTGACTCATATGCCCAAGTCTCTGGTGCCACAAGTTTGAGCCCTCCTTGCTTTCAGCAACTGCAATTGTCACACAAGCATCCGCCGTTGTGTAGAGGGTGCCAGTATCCTTGCCTCGAGCGATAATCATGGCGCCCTTGGTGATCTTCCAGTTATCACCCGAGAAGGTGGTGACATGTCCTTCTCCCGACAATTGCTGGACGGAGATCAAGTTCTTCCTCAATTCTGGAATATGTCTCACGTCCTTCAGCTTCCACACAGATCCATTGATCTTGATCTGTACATCACCCTTTCCGACCACGTCACACGGTTGATCATTACCGAGATAGACTCTACCAAAATCACCCCGCGTATAGTTTACAAAAAACTCCTTGTTTGAGGTAGCATGAAAAGATGCTCCGGAATCAATCACCCAGTATTCCGTTTTTCTCTCCAAAGAGCATATCAAAGCATCGTCCGCTTCCTCTTCCACAATATTGACTTCTGTCCTGTCCTCCTTTTCTTTTGGAGGTGTTGGACACTGGTTTTTGTAATGACCGGTCTTGCCACACTTCCAACATTCCACAACCTTTGTCTTGTTGGAATTGTTTGGATTTCTGGACCTCGATCTGCCACTTCTGAATTTGCCGTTGCCCGCCCATTTCCTCTGTTGGAACTTCTGCCTCTGCTTTCCACGTTCAACGCCGATCCTGAAGTTGAGGCACCTTCTGATTGTCGTCTGATCTCCTCCGTTAAGATCATGCTTACGACATCATCGAACTTCAATTTTGACTTTCCGGCAGAGCCACTAATTGCTGTGACTGTACCATTCCAGCTGTCTGGCAACTGCCCAAGAATTAACAGAGCTCGAACTTCATCACTAAAAGTGATTTCGACTGTGTTTAGCTGGTCCGTCACTTCATTGAATTCATTTAGGTGCTCCCCAAATCTTCCGCCTTCGGCCATCTTCATATTGAACAGCTTTTTAATTAAGTGGACTTTATTTGCTGCAGATGGCTGTTCGTACATGCTAGAAAGGGCTGCCATGAGAGACTCTGTCGTCTTCTCATTTTTTATGTTGAAGGCCACTGACTTTGACAACGTCAGCCTGATTGTGCCGAGTGCTTTTCGATCAAGCAACTCCCAATCCCCCTGGCTTATATCTTCTGGCTTTTCTTTTAGTGGCTTGTATAGATCCTTCTGGTACAGATAGTCCTCCATTTGCATTTTCCAAAATCCAAAATTTGAACCATCAAATTTGTCAATTTTGGATATTTTCTCATCTGTCGACATTGTTCACACTCAATCACAAAACAGTCTAAAGAAATCTTTTCTGATGTGGAAGATCAGTCAAAGCTGCAACCACAAAGCATACTAAGAATTTCAAAAGATCTCAATGAGCCAAAGCTCTGATACCAATTGTTGGGAATTAGGACGCAACTAATCCCGCCCAGGATCGATGTGACACAAATAAATTGGACTGAGAAAATATAAATACGCAAAAATAAAATGCAAATACGAAACACAAAGATTTACGTGGTTCAGCAATTTGCCTACGTCCACGGACCCACACCAATATATTTCACTAACTCGAAATATGAGGAGTACAAAAATACTACACTGTATTTTTATCTGCCTATGCAAAGGCTATTCTCTCCAACTCACTTTTCTCCCTATTTTGTGAAATGCCTCTCTTGTGTTGCTCTCTACACAAGATCACTCTTTGTTGTGGTGGTGTATTTTTCATTGAGGTTTTGCCCTCTATTTATAGGGAAAGTTTGGACAAAGAATCAACAATGGAAGGAATAAAATAGGTGTGAACATATGAGGATTGTAGGCTAATGGTGTCTTACCAAATAGGTGTGAACATGGACTATTAATGGTGGCTTGCCAATTTCAACAAAGTTGGCTTTATTTTCCACATTTAGCTCCATTTTTCAACAGTATTATTATTATGGAAAATAAGGCCTGTAAATATAATTCTGAACTCAATAGTATAAATTTAAAATTACTTGAACTACCTGACTGCCTGATATATCCAGGTCGGACATACATGGATTCTGTTGAATCCAATCAGATCTAACACCTTCAGGTCGGACACGTCATCAAAATGTCAGATCGTATCGCCCATCAACACTGTGCATCAAAATCATGCGTGAAACTGAAACAAAATTTATTCCATTCATCAATATTTTTAGATATCTTCGGATCAAAGAATAGGATTATAAACGGGGGAATTTTAAAAATACCCAAGTCAAACAATGGTTAAGTCAAAATACCCTAACTTTTCAAAAACTAACCACAATACCCTTTTTTCTTTAAAATGACGTGTATACCCTTAATAACCATATTTCTTTTATACCCTTCATTTATCTCATATTTCATATTTATATTAAAACGAAAACAATACAATTCTCACTTTTCATTATTCTCTCGTTTTTTCATCTGTTTGTGCTCAATACGCAGATAAATTATTCTCTCATTTTTATCTGCTTGTGCTAAAAAAAATCCGCAAAAAATATATAAATCTCAACTAAAAGATTTCATTCGCTACTTCTTATCGGTAAGTTGATTTAGCAATATTTATTATACTGTATTTAATTTTGTTCTCGTTGTGTTAAACTTATTCAACAGATCTATAACTTCAGTAACCAAAAATTAACGAAAAATTCATATATTGTTAATTTTTTAGTTAATAATAATTATAAATCTATAATTATGTAGACTAAACAGTTAAAATTAATATGGTGAAATGTGGTTTTTATCAGTTTAATAACAAAATCGGAAAAATTGAACATAAGAGCGGAAAAAGGTGCCTGCAATGGTCCGGCCAGACCCTTGCAGGGACCGGCCGGACCATTATAGGGTCCGGCCGGACCAATGCATGGTCCGGCCGGACCCTGCAACGGTCCGGCCGGACAAATTTCAAAAATGATTATTCTAACTTAATTTTTTACATTATAAATAAATTATAAAATTCTAAATATTTTTTTTATTCTTAATATTATTTATCATATGTTACAAAAATAATTTCATTACTAAATAATGTCATAATTTGTTAATAATAATTACAAATAAGATATGTAATTATAATTTCTTAATTTCTTAATAAAAATGAATTAATAATTTCATAATAATTAGAAATAAGATATGTAATTATAATTTCATAATGCAAATAACAAATTTATTAATAATATCAAAATAAATATAATTATAATAATTAAATAATGTTTAATTTTCCTACTTGTTCATTTACGTGCGGTAGTCTACAATGTAGAATGATTAAATATTGCGGAAGCATGGTCCGGCCGGACCGAGGCTACGGCCCGACAACTATTTTTTTATAATTATTTTTTATCAGTTACTCTGATTTTCCTAAATTGTTGTTTTGAAATTTTATTATTTTTAATTAATGCAGATACGACTTTCATACCAGTTTCTTATTTTGGTGAATTCGTGGTTGATGAAAATCTGCGATAGTCATGGAAATATACAAGTGATCAAAACATTTCTGTAATTTTGTTAACTCCAGGTATGTCATTTACAGACATGTACAGCAAATTACAAGATCAACTCGAAGTTAATCCATCTGAATATGATATGAAATTTGGATTTCTATATAACTCTAATTCTACTGTTGCATTGCTACCCTTGTTTGTTACTTCTGATGTGCAAATTACGTGGTTAATTGAGGCGAATAAAAATGAAACTATTCCTCTATGTGTAACTTTAGTACGAAAGGATACCCTCGATAATCAGAATGAAGAATTCGATGGTGGGGATCAGAATGTGAATGATATTTGGGACACATTAGAAATAGTTCGTGAGGATGATGATGTTATCCCTGATACAGTTCCTCTTATCACCCATAGAGGTCACGATGTAGTCGGAGACAATCAGGAGGACATTCCATTTACAAACAATGATCTGATTAATTTATCCAGACGTCAACATGAGCACTTCGAGAACTCACAGGCTGGGCCAAGTTCACGATCGACTAATTGTTCACGTGTGGTTCCAGATGATGAAGATTTGGAAGTCCAGCAATTATTTAATACCAAGCAAGATCTCCAAGAAGTGGTGCACAGTATTGCACTTAAGCACAATTTCGAGTTTAAAGTGAAGAAGTCAGACAGGAGTACCTACACAATTGTCTGTGTAGATGATAATTGTAGTTGGCGTCTGCGAGCAACGAAGATGGACACAAATCAATTCTTCGTAGTTCGCAAGTATGCACGAGAGCATACTTGTCAAGTGGGCATTCGTCGAAATGATCACAGACAAGCTCATTCATGATTTATAGGACGACAGATAATGCATAAGTTTGATGACCCAAGGACTATTTACAGACCCAGAGACATCATTAACGATGTGCAGAGAGATTTTGGGGTGACCATGAGCTACCAGAAGGCCTGGAAGGCTAGAGAATGTGCGTTAGAGGATTTAATGGGTTCACCCGAGGAAAGTTATGCGAAATTAGTCAGGTATTGTCATAACATGTCGAGAACTAATCCTGGTTCGACATTCTTTATTGAGGCTGACGATGACAATCGCTTCAAGTATTTTTTCATGGCTCTTGGACAATGTATAAATGGATTTAGAAGATCGATGTGACCTCTAATTCTAGTAGATGGTACAACATTGAAAGCTAGATATGAAGGGAAGTTAATTATTGCTACATGTCAAGATGCCAACATTCAAATATACCCTCTTGCGTTCGGCATAGTGGATAGCGAAAATGATCTAGCGAAGAATTGGTTTTTCTCAAAGTTGAGGGAAGTAATTGGAGATGTCTATGAGCTTGCTTTTATAACTGATCGCGGAAATTCTATCATAAATGGTATAGCTGAAGTTTTTCCCGAGGCACACCACGGTTATTGCATGTACCATATACAAGGAAATTTGAAGACGACGTACCGTGGTACTGGGATCGTTGCCTTGTTTAAGGGAGCGGCAGAGGCTTACACTTTTGAAGATTATAATAAGTTCATGCTTGAAATAAATAACAAGAGTGAGAAAGCCTCGGAGTACTTAATAGATAAATTGGGGATTCAACATTGGGCACGGTGTCAATTTCCAGGACGTCGATACAATATGATGACGTCAAATAACGTGGAGTCTTTGAATGCATTATTTAAGAAGGATCGAGAGTTACCAATTCTGGCAATGATTGAGAACATTAGGGAGAAGTTACAGGTTTGGTTTCACGATAGACGCGAGGAATCTCAATCATGCACATCTTATCTCACCCCTGCCATGGAAACCAAACTCTTCAAGACATTAGACCTGGCTAGAAGGTTGGGCGTGGAGCCACTGGATCAGTTTAGATTCAACGTTGTATGCGGACGTAATGTTGGTTATGTTGTGGACTTGAATGAGAACACGTGCACATGTAAACAGTTTCAGCTTGAGCTCTTTCCATGCTCTCATGCAGTTGCAGTTGCTAGACATAGGGGCTTTTCACCACAGTCATTATCAACTGAGTACTATACGACTGCTTTTTGGAGAGAAGCATATGCTGAAACTATATTTCCTCTACCAAATGAGGGTGAGTGGGAACTTCCCGAACACTTGCTCCCGCTTGATAATTTACTGCCACCGAATGTCCGAAGACATACTCCTGGACGTGTACGTACGTCTAGAATACCATCTATTGGAGAGTTTCCCAGACCGCGAAAGTGCGGCAGGTGCGGCGCAGTCTGTCATACTCGCCAAACTTGTACTAGTCAGATTCCCTTGAATAATTAATTTTATCACTATTAAAACTTTTACTGTAATTGTAGTGTTGTTGATAATAAATTATCTTATTTTGTCTATGTTAATAAAGTTCGTGAATGGCTTATTAAACGGTGAAAGATGATAAATGTTTCTTGGGGAAAAAAAAAAGATATTTTAGGGTTTAGGGTATAGTTTTCTATTTTGGGGTTTGGGATTTGGGGTTTATGGTATAGTTTTCTATTTTGGGGTTTAGGGTATAGTTTTCTATTTTGGGGTTAGGGGTTTAGGGTATAGTTTTCTATTTTGGGGTTTGGGGTTTAGGGTTTATATATATATATATATATACACCATTTTTTTGTTCCAAAAAATAGATTGTTATCTATACTTGTGAGGCAATTTATTCAACTAAAGAAACTGACAAATAAAAACAATAATAAAAAAATTGACAGTAATAAAAAAATTGACAAATAAATATATATACACAATTACATATAAAAACTATATTTTTACATTTCTAAATCTTATGGATCACAATTGTAGGTAAATAAATCAGTAGCCAACTTTATTCTCCACTTCTGTATATGTTCTTGATTGATCATCTTGACATCTCGTCCGATGCTCAAGAACTCAATATATTTTATTGCAAAAATCTCGCAATCTCCACTGTAAGTTAAAAAAAAAAAAACTTTAGTGAAATAAATGAATATAGTTAAGAATTTAATTAAATACTAGAATACGAGTATAAGAAAATTTACCTGACACCTTGTTTGGAAATCCCCTCGATCCTCTCAATGGCTAGTACATCATCGACATGAATTCCAGCACGCTTAGCCATTAGAGGAACAATGAATGCCAAGGACATCAGAGTTTCTTGGACCTGGGTCTCTGTGAAACAACCATGTTCGGAGTCGTACACATACATTTTCGATTCGGCGAACACGACCTCAACAGTAATGATGTGCGAGTTCCCGATCACCGGAATATAGATGTGTGTACAACCCGTCCACGACTGGCCACACACGGGCTCTGCCCCTACCACGTAGTCCAACATGTAATCTGGCAACATGTACGAGGTAGAGTTGCTTTCGAACATTGAGTACTCAATGTCGACAGCATTTTTAAAGCTACAACACAAGATCACTCGCCCGAGAAAGCCGAACGATTTCGGGTACCTACTAGCCCAATCGCGCAGCAACTCCATCGCAAGATCAACATGCTACAACATAAAATATAAGTTAATTAAATATTATTTAATCAACAAATAATATAGTGAGTTCACATAATTACGATTATGCACTCACATCGTCGGCAAGCCAAGCTCCGCTTCTGAGGACTATTGCGAACCAATCTTTGGCATCCGATATTGTTTTCTTCCCAATAGCGAAGCGAAACCTGAATGAATAAATAATTAGAGATTCATATATAATCATTTTTACAGTTAAGAAATAAATAAACAAGTAGATAACAAACTTACTTCGACTTAAGTTGAGAGTACCACATATCGAACACCTTTTGCTTCGCCGGATCGACTTCGCGGAATAAGTTGACATAAGTGCCATCCACGAATGTCCTCTTCTTCGCCTCGTCCGTGAAGGGAGAAAGAACATGCTGTGAGGGTTGTCTTGTCCTCTTACTTATAATCTGCTCCTTCACCTCGACAGTACGTTTCCGTCCCCTCTTCTCGACCATATCCGTCAGCCGCTCAGTCGACTCATCCTCCGGCACCTCCGACACCCGAGGAACCTCCTCCTCCTCCGCCTCCCGATGCACCTCCTCCTCCACTCGAGGCACCTCCTCCTCCACCCCCCGAGGCACCACCTCCTCCGCCCCCCAAGTCACATCTTCCTCCGGCTCTCGAGGCACCACCTCCTCCGCCCCCCAAGTCACCTCCTCCTCCGACACCCGAGGCACCTCCTCCTCCGCCGTCCCCCGAGGCACCTCCTCCTCCACACGAGGCACCCCCTCAGTCGGCACCCCGTAGAAATCTTGCTCCGTCATCCGAGCTATCATATCATCCAACTCATCATGCTCTGGCATCATATATGAGGCTCCATGCCCATCTCGGAGCTCATCCCTAAGGGCGTCGACCTTACCTCCGAGGGCGTCGACCTTCACTTCGAGGGCGTCGACCTTACCTCGGAGCTCATCCCCAAGGGCATGCATCTCATCACGAATGACCCCCACCAGACGCTCAAACAAATCATCAATGTGAGGTACTGGGCGCTGAAAACAAAAATGACAATTGATTATTTAACTCAAATATTATAACATGTAAATGTGATCATTAAAATACTATTGTTTATTGAAAACTGAATCCATTAACATACCGGTGGAGTGGGGGTGCGTAAAGGTTTGCGAGATGCCCCTGGTGAATGAGATCTCATGAGCGGAGGGGACATGTCTCGTATTGGATTGCTTTGATCCTAGATATAACAAAAGTGGAAATTAAATGTCGAATATTGTTTATTTAAGATTCTACAAAATTTTCGACAGAGACTCCCCTTAAAATTGAACTTAGCCACCCTATAAAGGGACATCAAAATGTCATAATAAAGTAAAAACATTCAACCACTCAACCACGACAATTCAAAACACCAACCACAACTCAATAATACTCCCATATCACCGACTACTCCAAAATAATTCTCAACTCAAAAACATATCAAATTCAAATTATAAACTCCAAATAATATAATAGGAAATAAACTAACCCCCAGTAAAATATTATAGCTTATTGAATCCATGAACATACCGGGGGAGTGGAGGAGCGTAGAGGTCCGCGAGATGCCCCAGGTGAATGAGATCTCATGAGCGGCGGGGACATGTCTCGTATTGGATTGCTTTGATCCTAGATATAACAAAAGTGGAAATTAAATGTCGAATATTGTTTATTTAAGATTCTACAAAATTTTCGACAGAGTCTCCCCTTAAAATTGGACTTAGCCACCCTATAAAGGGACATCAAAATGTCATAATAAAGCAAAAACATTCAACCACTCAACCACGACAATTCAAAACACCAACCACAACTCAATAATACTCCCATATCACCGACTACTCCAAAAATAATTCTCAACTCAAAAACATATCAAATTCAAATTATAAACTCCAAATAATATAATAGGAAATAAACTAACCCCCAGTAAAATATTATAGCTTATTGAATCCATGAACATACCGGATGAGTGGAGGAGCGTAGAGGTCCGCGAGATGCCCCCGGTGAATGAGATCTCATGAGCGGCGGGGACATGTCTCGTACTGGACTGCGTTGATCCTAGATATAACAAAAGTGAAGATTAATTATTTAACCCAAAAGGTAAATAACAATCTAAAATTACATTACATACCAGTCCACGCATGTAGTCCTGCTCCTCCTCTACGGTCGAAGCCGTCAACGCATGAAGGACTTCGAGCTAATATATTAACATTCAAACAATTTATAAATCATGTGCCAAATATTATATTACATTAATAATAATTTATAAAGGCTCACGTCGGGATCATCGAGGATAGCTGAAAGCTTCCTAGAAGTTGGCGCCTCCGTTGCTATCCAATTTAACATCCGAGGAAATCGCGTCCCCGTCTTAACTGCCCACCTGTCACCTAAGGCGGGAATTACCTCATATGCCCATATCTGTGAAACTTACAATTATTATGACGATGAAAAACATAATAAACTAATTCAAAATGAAAAGTTTAAAATTATTACCTGCAGAGCAAAAGGGAAGCCGTACGCATCATACTTCCGGGGGCCCTTATTCACCTTGGTCATCGAATGAGTTTTCTTAAATATGTTAACGGTATCGACATAAATTATAGACCCCCATGGATAGTTGTTGAAGGCTTCAATATCATCAACAAGTTCCAAACCATATAAGTCGATACCATTCTTTGCTTGCTTGCCCTTCACGAAGCTCTCAAGAATATAGACCATGCATAATTTCAATCTGTCCAACATATCGGGACAAGTCTTCATAGTATTCAAGAGCTCCTCCCTGTAAATGGCCCTTTGTTCTTCAAAGTATTTCAGATGAAGCCTCGATTTTGAACGTAATTCGGGCGTTTTTTTCGTTTCGCGATCACACTTTAATCCCGTGATGAGGGAAAACTCAAACCTCGAGAATGTGACTATCTTGTCATCCCCGAAGCAAAAACTATATGCACCACCGTCTACTGGCTTCAGAAGTCGAAGTACCAGAGAATCTATAATCTGAGCCGAAAATTGCATCTTGGTCAATTCCTTGAATCGCCATAGGAATGATCGCTTCAAGATATCTTGATGATACTCATCAAGAGTCTTTAGAACTTCGTCGAATTCATTTTCCCTGTACTGGGAAACTTTAGTCGGAAGCCCTCTCAGTTCAAGACCAATAGCATACTCCATTCTGCAATAATTTCAAATGTTAAAATCAAAGTTCAAAAAAGTATGCCGCAATATTTAACCATTCTACATTGTAAACTACCGCACGTAAAAATGAAAAAGTAGGAAAATTAAACATTACAGGAAAAACTTTATTATTATTATTTTTTATTATTATGGTTTATATATAAACATTATTAATTATTATTGTATTATTATTATTTTTTTATTAAAGTTGTGTAATTATAATTATAATTATTAATGTTATGAAACTATTGTATATATTTTTACATTTATGAAATTATAGTTCATATTTATTATTTCTAATTATTATGAAAAATATTAATAATTTTTTATCAACAATATTTAATTATTATAATTATATTTAATATTTGTTTTGATATTATTAATAAATTTCTTATTTGCATGATGAAATTATAATTACATATCTTATTTCTAATTATTGTGAAATTATTAATTCATTTTTATTAAGAAATTATGAAATTGTAATTACATATCTTATTTGTAATTATTATTAACAAATTATGACATTATAATTACATTTTCCAACATTGTGAAATTATTAAATTTTTGTTACAATTATGAAATCATAGTTAGCCATTTGTTAATTCTAATTATATTTAGTAATGATTTTTTTTGTTTTTTTAATAAATATAAATAATATTAAGAATAAAAAAATTATTTAGAATTTTATAATTTATTTATAATGTAAAAAAAGATGTTGTCAAAAACTTTATTTTTATTATTTTTATTATTATGGTTTATATATAAACAATATTAATTATTATTGTATTATTTTTTTATTTATTAAAGTTGTGTAATTATAATTATTAATGTTATGAAACTGTAATATATATTTTTACATTTATGAAATTGTAGTTCATATTTATTATTTCTAATTATTATGAAAAATATTAATAATTTTTTATCAACAATATTTAATTATTATAATTATATTTATTTTGATATTATTAATAAATTTCTTATTTGCATTATGAAATTATAATTACATATCTTACTTCTAATTATTGTGAAATTATTAAATTTTTGTTACAATTATGAAATCATAGTTAGCCATTTGTTAATTCTAATTATATTTAGTAATGAAATTATTTTTGTAATAAATGAATAATATTAAAAATAAAATAATTATTTACAAATTTAAAATTTAATTTTCAAAAATGGTCCGGCCGGACCTTTTTGTTAACGGAAATGACGGCCGGACTTCATCTTCTTTACAAATCTCAAGCTCCAACAATGGTGGATCAAGAAAAATTCTTCTATGAACCCAAAAAAACTTAATTTTCATAAGAAAAATTTCAAACTTCAAGCTATAAATATAGGAATCAAAGCTAAAAATGTAATCTAACCTTGTCTAAAGTTTGAATCTTGAACAATCCGGAGTGAAGTTCTTCTTCTTTGAAACGACCGAACTATTCTTTGGAGAGGAGAAATTTCGCCGGACCGAACAATACAAATGGTGAGGAGCCGGACTCTTTTGAATAAGTTATAAGGATATTTTGGACTTCGTAAATAATAAATTTATTTCGTTTTTTTTTTTTTAACTTACAAATGGGTCAAAGGGTATTTTGAAAAATGGGTCGGAGGATCCGGCTATTGGCCACTAATTCCTCGATTATAAACAAGTTTTTTTCAATTTTCGAGGTAAAACGTGTAGTTAAAAATTGAAAAAAGAAAAAATGCGTGATTAAAAAATAATTTGGAAAATTACGCAAATAACATGTCAATTCTGTGAATCATTCTTACCTGTGCAATTGTTCTTCTCTTTTTAGCCCAACAATTCTTCAGACTCATCAGTTTGGCGTATGGAAGTACTTGCCCAGAGACATGCGAGGCGGTTGCCTCAGGGCCAAGCGTCAGGTTCTTAACTGCCAAGCGTGAGTTCAAAAATCGATGGCTTCTCTTTGCCTAACCAGACGCTTTCTCTTCCTTCCTAAGCCTCCAATTTATAATCTCTCATCAGTATCCATCTATAGATTTTCTACGATTACACAGGCTACCCAAGTGCCCTTCATTTACAGAAAGACATTTTCCCATTTATACCAAGATTGCTCCAGCCAAAGAGCACTAGAACCGGGCAAACAAGCACATGCTCGAATGATAATATCCGGGTTCAAACCAACAATTTTTGTCTCCAATTGCTTAATTCAAATGTACATCAAATGTTCCCGTCTGGAGTGTGCTAATAAAGTATTCGTTCAAATGTCTCAACGAGATACAGTTTCATGGAACGCCATGATTTTTGGATATTCAAGTAGTGGGAAGATGAGTTTGGCGCAGGCTTCTTTCGATATGATGCCTGGGAAAGATGTGATTTCGTGGAATTCTCTGATATCTGGGTACGTACAGAATGGAAATTATTTTAAGGCAGTAGAGATTTTTGCAGTAATGAGGAGAGATGGTGTTTTTTACGATGAGACAACTTTTGCTGTTGTGTTAAGAGCATGTTCAGGTTTAGAAAATAATGTTTTGGGGATTCAGCTACATGGGATTGTAGTTAAGTTGGGGTTTGATTGTGATGTGGTAACAGGGAGCGCAATTTTAGACATGTATGCCAAATGCAAGAGGTTGGATGAGTCACTGCAGTTTTTTTATCAAATGCTGGAGAAAAATTGGGTTTCTTGGAGCGCACTGATAGCAGGTTGTGTGCAGAATGACGAGCTTGTGGGTGGGATAGAGGTGTTCAAAGAGATGCAAAGAGTGGGAGTTGGGGTCAGTCAATCTACTTATGCAAGTGTCTTCAGGTCTTGCGCAGGTTTAACAGCTTTGAGGTTGGGTTCTCAATTGCATGGTCATTCGTTGAAGAACAATTTTGCAGTTGATGTCATTGTAGGAACTGCCACATTGGACATGTATGCAAAGTGTAACAATTTAGATGATTCGAGGAAGGTGTTCAATTTGTTGCCAAACCATAACTTGCAATCTTATAATGCATTAATTACTGGATATGCTAGATTTGATCGCGGATTCGAAGCATTGCAATTATTTCAGCACTTGTTGAAGGCTGGTCTTGGTTTTGATGAAATAAGCCTATCAGGTGCATTTAGTGCCTGTGCAGTGATTAATGGACGTCTAGAGGGAATTCAAGTACATGGATTGGCAACAAAGACACCTTTCCAGTCTAACGTTTGTGTAGCTAATGCCATTTTGGATATGTATGGAAAATGTAGAGCATTGGTTGAAGCTCGGTGTGTATTTGACAGAATGGAAACAAGGGATGCTGTCTCTTGGAATGCAATAATTGCCACTTGCGAGCAAAATAAAAGCGAGGAGCAAACTCTATTGCTATTTGCTTGGATGCTTCAGTCAAGGATGGAGCCAGATGAATTCACTTATGGCAGTGTTTTAAAAGCTTGTGCAAGTAGGCAAGCTCTGAACTCTGGAAGGGAGATCCATGGTAGAGTTATTAAGTCTGGGATGGGGTTGGACGCATTTGTTGGAATTGTTCTAGTGGATATGTACTGCAAGTGCTCGGTGATGGAAGACGCAGAGAAACTTCATTACAGAATGGAGGAACAGACAACAGTATCATGGAATGCAATCATGTCTGGGTTCTCATCTCAGGAACAGAGCGAGGGTGCTGAGAAGTGCTTTTCTGAGATGTTAGAAATGGGAGTCAAACCTGATAATTTCACATTTGCCACAATTATCGATACTTGTGCTAATCTAGCAACTATAGGGCTTGGGAAGCAGATCCACGCTCAAATCATCAAGCAGGACTTACAATCAGATGTGTACATCAACAGCACTCTAGTTGACATGTATTCTAAATGTGGAAACATGCAGGATTCTAGGTTGATGTTTGATAAATCACCTAATCGTGATTTTGTGACATGGAATGCTATGGTTTGTGCCTATGCTAACCATGGTCTTGGTGAAGAAGCTTTACAAATTTTTGAGAAAATGCAGCTTCAGAATGTAAGACCAAATCATGCAACTTTTGTGGCAGTTCTTCGTGCTTGTGCACATATTTGTCTTGTTGAAAAAGGGTTGTTCTACTTCAACTCAATGCAAACTGACTACGGATTAGATCCACAGTTGGAACATTACTCATCTATGGTGGATATACTTGGTAGATCAGGTCAAGTCATTGATGCTCTGAAGCTTATTGAAGAAATGCCTTTCGAGGCTGATGATGTAATTTGGAGAACCCTGCTTAGTATTTGCAGAATGCATGGGAATGTCGAGGTGGCAGAAAAAGCAGCAAGTTCTCTTCTGCAATTGGACCCTGAGGACTCTTCGGCCTATGTTCTTCTATCGAATATTTATGCTGACGCAGAGATGTGGACTGATGTTTCAAATATGAGGAAAGTGATGAGGTATAGTAGGCTGAGAAAGGAACCAGGCTGCAGCTGGATTGAGGTCCAGTCGGAGGTACATATGTTTCTTGCCATGGACAAAGCTCATCCAAGATGTAGAGATATATATATGATCCTGGATATGCTAATTAGTGAGATGAGATGGGCCGAATATGTATCTGATAGCAGGCTCATGATAAGTGATATAGGGACAAAAGATGGGCAGCAAGAACTGCATCCTGCATATGCAGTCTCTTGTTTTTGAGACATTCTACAAAGTTAAGTTTGAGAGTCTTTTCTAGTGCATTTAAATCCTATTGGTTCTCTCTCCAATTAGAAGGAAGTTTGATTTGGATTATCTTGGTCCAGTTCAGATTTTTAGTTACAAGATAATCAGCCACCAGTGTAAGTTAATGATAATTGGTGGCGTGTGATTAACCCATGATTCATGGCTATTCATATTGCATCCAACCGCTAAATTTTGGCATCTCAAAGGTGGAGAAATTTGGAATTCCAGAGTCAAGACAGTACACTACCACACTTGGTTCCAATCTCTAAATTCCTCTTCGCATGTTGCTTTCTTCTCTGATTGGGATAAATTTTGCAGACTCGTCCAGATATCAACTACCACATTTGGTGAGTGCCGCCAATCTCCCAATGGTTGATACCTCGTATTGGCTAGGAAAGAACACTGTATTCCCCTTGTGTTGTTATAATGGAAGATTTGCTCAGAGTTTATACATGCTTTTTTCTTCTTGTTGGGTTTCCATGTGAATCTTGTGCGTCTTTTTTTATTTTCTTGTTGCTTTTATATAATCTTTATTTGTATGGCCTGTTTTGGTACCCCAGGGAGGATTTGTTCTTGGTGAATGGATCACGAAGGGCTTGAAAAGGAAAAGAGCAACATGAAAGCAAACCTGATTGACACTCCACTTCATGGACTTAACAAAAGAAAAGCCGCAAAATCATATTCTCTTGCTGCCACATCATCAAGTATGTCCAAGTTAACCAACTTCTCAGAAGAACGCGATAAATCTAGTTCAACCCTTGTTAAAATTTCAACTGCACTTTCTACTTGTCATGTAATGTCTCCACCAGATGAGAGAACTTCAATGCTGTTCGATTCTTTCTTCCTTTCACCAGAACTAAAATGTTGAATAGATGCAGATATATCTTTAAAATATATCAAAAGAAGATAAAAAAGGAAAATGTTGGAATAAAAACGTTTCTTTGTGCGTCTGAATTATTAATTTTTTTTATATGTTTTGGATATCTATGGTTATATTTTTTTGACATGAGTAAGTTTACTTCCCAACTAACTTCTAACCAACAATAACGAGACTCGCTGAATAAGCCATCTACTACTGCAGAAATGATATGTTGCCCACTGTCTTTATGGAGGTACCCGAGTCCTTGATAACCTCATGAGCTTTGTATTTATTAAGGTGATGTGCTTTCTGGAACAACATCAAGTGGAATTCACCATCCTGGTGTCTTGGAAGGTTGGCTTGGAGTCCACTGGTGGAATGGAAGATTTTTTGTTCTTCTGCTGACCACCCTCGCCATATTTGCACCATTGGCCAACTTGAAGCGAATTGGTGAGTCCCTTCTTTTGTGATTTAGCGAGTACCAATTACTCACTGTAATGCCTTTGTAGTTATTGTTGTGTCAATAATACATAACCACGCTTCCACATACTAACCAGGATCTATGAATTGGTCGTTTGAAATTGCAGGGTAGTGTACGGCTTTCAAATGTGTAATGATTGATGCAATTGAGTGCGAACGAGATTTTAACTTTATTTCTCTCCCTGGTGTTAGGAAGATGGAAGTCTGTGAACCAATATTTCTCCAAGAAAAGATTTCAGATGGCTTTTTTCATGATTTATTCTTCTCTATATTTTCTTTATAGATTCAGTAATACAATATGACTTTTTCTCGAGCAAAATGCTAGAGGACCATCAAGGAAGAACCTGTCATTGAATTTTTTATTTTTTTATTTTTTTGAAATTCTAATTTATATTCATCATGCACCTAAAATTTGCAGATTTTGCTAGTAATTATCCTTTTCTCCTCCAACTTACTGTTTCACATTTCGAGAAATTGAATGTGCTATTTATTTGTGAATGCAGGTTCATTCAGGTACACATCTGCTTTGTCAGTTGCATTAGCTGTTGTATTCCTAGTTATTACTGTGGGCATTACAGTCTCCAAGTTGATAAATGGGACTATATTAAGCCTAGATTGCTACCTGATGTTACCAGTGTGACGTCATTCTTCAACCTCTTCACATTTGCAAATTACAAGTCTCATATATATTTTTTTTTTATTTTCTGACATTTGCTTTTATAAGTAAATAAAGAGAGAGAACAAAGAAAACTCTCCGATTATGTCCAAAATCATGCCATATCTGATAGGAAACAAAACGTTATTTTTTGAGTTATCTGGACACGTCTAGTATTAACCTGTAAGGAGCAACGTTTACATGTACATCTACCTGCCTGAAAGTTAACAGGTGCAACAGACGAGAGTCAATGTATATGAAGGCTAATTGAGGGCCTATCAATGATTTTTGTGTATTTTTCTATTCTCTCTTGCTAAGTGTAGTGTTTTCTGTTCTATGGAAATGTAATGCATTCCATAGCCTTGGCAATTTTGAGAAATTGAAATTTTTGCAGTGCACGAAATTGACAATGAACTTGAGAGGACAAGTGACAACACAAAAATCAAAGTAGTTGGGAGAACCTTCCTTGCTCTCTGCTCAAGTGTATATGTATTGACTAGTCTCTTTGGATTCCTCTTTTTTGGTGATGCAACAATTGATGATGTACTTGCGAACTTCAGCACGGACCTAGGAATTCCTTATGGCTCCCTGCATAGTGCTTAATGATGCTGTTCGTGTTGCGCACTTGATGCTTGTCTTTGCCATTGTTTTATATCCACTGCGGTTAAACTTGGACGGTCTCCTATTTCCATCTGCAAGGCCTTTGGCTTCAGACAACTTGAGGTTTGCATTCGTTCAGCATTGGGCTCGTCATTATAATCTTTTTGGGTGCAAATTTTATACCCAGCATATGGGATGCTTTCCAGTTTACTGGAGCAGCTGTTACTGTATGCATTGGTTTCATCTTTCCTGCTGCTGTTACCCTAAGTAAGTTTAACAGTTTCCAATATTTTGCTGCTTTTCACTACTGGAAGATACCAAACTACATTTACAATTCTTCCAAGCTTCTTGTTTTACTTTCTAAAATATACACCCTCTTATGTTTTAGTCTATATTTGCTTTATCATTTACCTTTAGAAAGTAACTACTAGTAGGGATGGCAATGGAGTGGAGCGGATCGAGGGCTGTGGTGGTGCCGATCCAAATCCGCTCCACGAAATTTCAGATCGAATCAAACAGTAAAAATCTCGGATCGTGTAGGATTCGGATCGGAACAAACACTAAGAAATTTTCGTTATATATTTTCATTAATGACAAATAAATCAGTACATAATTCATAAAATAACTAATATAATATCTAATTCATAAAACCAAACATTACATATGTAGAGAATTAATGATTTTGTATCAAATTCAATAAAAGATTATATATTTTATATTTAATAATGAAATTTTTTTTACATATTTTTTTTTAAAAAAATTCGGATCTCGGGTCGGATCGGATCACCCCTGATCCAAATCCGATCCATTGATCCACGGATCGGGATTTTTTCGGATCGAATCGCGTCGGATCAACGGATCGAATCGAATTTTTTTGTCATATTTAACTACTAGTTATTTCGAATAATATCTCCTCGTGTTTATTATGGTACTCTTTTGGTCAATTATCTTACTAAAAATAAGTGTTCAATTATTTCTCGTGATTTGGAAAATTATGTTGTTTATAAATTGATTTATATAAATTGTAATGACTGCGTAAAAGAACGGTGTTAATGGAAAAAAAATGCTTATGTGGCATAATTAATGCTAGATATTGTTGTACGACGAATTTCGAAGTATTATTAAAAATACTGAAATTGTTACAAATTGAATTTGAGAAAATACAAGCGGACAACTTATGTGAATACAAAAATTGCAAAATCCTCTGATTAACGATCTGCGTATTTGAAGACAATGGGCCACGTGGCTTGATTCCTGGACTTCTGAATTTACTGGAAATTTTGATTTGTTGAGAGATTGCTTGTTTGTCGCTTGGAACTTGAGACTTGGATTTGAACTTTGGATTTGCACTTTGGATTGACTTGCTATAATTTGAAGAAGGCTTTGATCTTCTTAAAATTGATTTGAACTTGCTTGATTTGAAGATGACTTTGATCTTCTTGGATTTTGGACTTGGCTTGAAGTTTGAGAGAATTTTTGTATTCTCCACCTGCAATTCTCTTTTCTTGCTTTTCTTTTCTTTTTCCTTTCTTTTTTTTTTTTCATTTTTCTCTTCTTTTTTTGTCTTATGGACCAATGGTTCTATTTATAGAGAAAATTTTGTAACCACCTCATTTATTTAAATAAATAAATAAATAAAATGGTTAGTTTTTTTTTTTTTTTTTGAAAAGTAGGATAGGCCTCATCCATGTGTTTTCTTTTGGTGGGCTTTAGTGGACTTTAGTTAATGGATTTAATTGGGTTAAAACAAAATTAAATTGATCAAATTCAATTAATATTTATAAATATTTTTAATGTCTACAAATGCCCCCTCAAAATTTATTTATATATCATGAAAATAAATAAATAGATAAATCTTGAAATTTGAATTTTAGATTTAGTTGAGAATTTGATTGAAACTTGAAATCCTTTTTTTTTTTTTTTTATTGAACTGTACCTTCTTTTTTTTTCAAAAACGTGACTGTACACTTCTTTTTTTATTTTTTAACGTGAACAATGTTTTTTAAAACGTGAACTTTTTTTCAAAAGTTTTCAACAAGTTGATTTTTTTTTTTTTTTTTGAAAGGGACAACGAGGAGAAGGATTGAAACTTTGAAATTTCACCAAGAAAAGGTAATTTCCTTCTTTTTATTTTTTTTTAGTAATTAACTGGTTTCGACCGAAACCAATTTAATTGGTTTCTACATAAACCAATCATTGATTGGTTTCACGCGTGAAACCAATTACGCGTGAAACCAATTTAATTGGTTTCTGTAAACACGTGAGAAACTCTTTTTTTTTTTTTTTTTTTTTTTGACAGGATTCTTCAAAAGTAGACGAGTAATTTGAAGGTTGAGCTATGTTTTGATAAAATTTTTTTTTTTTTTTTTTTAAACATGTAATTTGAAAATTTGGTAAATCTTCGGAATGTATCTTTTTAGATACCCCCACTATATTTACTTTTACAGGTTGAAGATTTTTGAAGACCTGAAAAATATGCGGAATGTATCCTTTTGAATACTCCCCGGCATAATAAAATTTTCAGGATTGAAATTTGGAAGACCTAAAAAATATGCGGAATGTATCCTTTTGGATACTCCCCGGTATAATAAAATTTTCAGGATTGAAATTTTTTTGAAGACCTGAAAAATATGCGAAATGTATCCATTTGGATACTCCCCAACATAATAAAATTTTCAGGATTGAAGATTTTGAAGACCTGAAAAATATACGGAATGAATCCATTTGGATACCCCCCCGGCATAATAAAATTTTCAGGATGGAAACTTGGAAGACCTGAAAAATATGCGGAATGTATCTATTTGGATACCCCCCCCCCCCGGCATAGTAAATTTTCAGGATTGAAACTTTGATTTTTTTTTTTCAGGGATGGCAAAACAAAATTTCAAAGACAAGAAAAATTTGAAATTACCTGAAGTTAAGGAATTTTATGATCCTGCACGGAAAAGTCAAATTCTTTGCTTCCCCAAGGCTACTTTGAAGCTTTCATGTAACTTGATAGGAGATTTTAAACTTACCATCCATAAACCAATGACATACCCTTTCGTCCATGCAGTTCTTTTGCAGGGTATGGACTTGCGTATTCTCAGTGTCAGCCAGAGGAATTCAACTTCAGACACAACGTTCATTCCAAAAGCAATCATTTCTGAGAGAATTGATCGAAGGGAGATCAGATGGGGAAGTACAATCCATTATCGTGGAGAGATTTCTTTCTTGTCAAAGTTTTGGGAATGGTCCCTTTTGGATTCATAAGCTTCTCATCAAGAAAAATCTTCCTGAACTAGCTCATGCCGTTTACTTTGCCACTAAGGACTACTCTCGACCCGACTCTATTTATCGAGCTCTTTGCGAAGTTTGGTGCCCGGAGACCAACACTTTTGTAACTGCCAATGGAGAGATCAGCATTTCGCTTTGGGATGTGCAAGAGATTACTGGACTTTCCATCAGGGGTGATTATTACGAGGAGGTAGTACCAAGTCTTTTGGAACTAACAAACTCCCTCCCCAGATCTTGCTTATATTTATTTAAGGCCTTTTCACTGATCGTTGACAAAAAGAAGAGTGAGCGGGTCCGCCACAGCGACTGGATTGATTTCTGGTTCAAAACTGATGATTGTGTTTTGAATCCAAGGAAAAGCAAGGCGTTTAAGCAGGCTATGGAAGCAAATCCATCTTCAGGGGATCAGTCAGTAGCCAAAGAAAATTTACAAAGACCTGTTTGCACAGAAACATTACACGATATTCTGCACAGGGATACAGACTACTGGAATACTTCTTTATCCGTTGAAGAACAAGAAAAGTTGGACATAGCAGCTTATCTTTCCCTTTGGCTTTGCCGTTTTATTTTTCCTTCTAGAGATGATTGTCTCGGGGTGGGAACTTTTAAAGTAGCTTCCAGAATGGCTACAAAATCAACTTACAGCTTGGTACATCCCATCTTAGCTTGCATTTACAGAGGACTTACCGAGACAACAAATTGCGTGACTGGCCATGACATTGGATCAGTCAAATATACATTTCCCCGACATTTTTTGTACGCTTGGGCTGCAACTTATTTTGTTCGGGGCATCTATGCTAACATTGACAAGAGCATTGGTCGTCTTATTATCCGAAGATATGCTGGGACTTTAAATGATTTCCAACATTGGGAGGTTGATGCATTTTGTAGCGATCAAGAAATTTCAAGTTTAAAAAAAAAAAATTATAAAATTTGTCGTTACAACTCTTCAATTTTAAAAGATCATTATTTAAGAACTATCGCACTCGTCTAGCCATTTACAAGTGAAATTAAATTTATTTTAATCCGAGTCCAATTCCAAATTTATTAAAAATATCTCCATTTTTCCTTATTAAGTTATTTTAAGTCGAAATACGAAATTCAATTTTATCTCAAAATTTATTTATTCTCAAAATTTTATTTTCAATCCAAAATATATCAAATTTAAAATACATTACCTAATCAAAGTTAGTCTAATTTTTAGTTAATTATCTTAAACTAATCCTACCAACTAATCCTAATCTATATCCACGTTTTTTTTTCTTTCTTTCTTCTTCTTTTCCATCAAATTCATCATCATTATGTATCAAAAACATCATGATTCATTACACCATTTTTCCACTCCATTTGAACCTAATTTTCTCCACTAATCCATTTCTTTTTTTTTTCTTTTCCCATCACTTTATCATTTTAAATTCTCTCCACCCACAAATTGTCCCCTCAATTATTGCTATAAATAGAGCATGATTTGGAGAGAAAAAATGCACCAAGACAAGAGAGAAAATATAGAGGAAAAAAAAAATAGTAGAGCGAAAATTGTGAATAGAGAGAAAAATAGAGAGAAATATTTGTTTTCTTGTGAGTATTTTTTAAAATCTATTATTTCATCCCTATAGTTAATATTCGTATTGAGTTTCAACTCAACTTTTGAAATTTTCATTTTAG
This sequence comes from Ligustrum vulgare, assembly GCA_963555705.1. Lineage (NCBI taxonomy): Eukaryota > Viridiplantae > Streptophyta > Magnoliopsida > Lamiales > Oleaceae > Ligustrum > Ligustrum vulgare. Next base: position 59,866,819 of record OY743173.1, read on the forward strand.
TCCATCAACTTTCAAAAGTATTCATTTTAGTCCCTCAACTTTCAAAGTATTCATTTTAGTCCCTCAACTTTTAAATCATCAATTTCAGTCCCCAAATTGTAAATTATCATTTTAAACTATAAATTTCCAAAGACCAATGTAACTTATAATTGAAGTCATTCCCGCTCAACCACACTCGTTAAGTTTAAGGTAGACTCGCCCCCACTAATTTGTTTATATTATAATTGCATGTGTTATGTGGATTTACGTGATTTATATGCTTAATTGCATAAGACTAGAGTATCTTGTATGAGATAAAACAAGAGTATCTCTTATGAGATAAGACAAGAGGATCTCTTATGAGATCAAAAGAGAAATTTATGTTATGCATGTCATAACTTATATGCGTTAGCGCATAAGAGAAGAGTATGTTCATTTGCATTCACTATGTGATACCTATGATTAAGAAGAGAATGTCATTGTATTATTTGCATAATTACATGTTCAATTATCTTGTAAATTAATTATTGGCGATGAGTCTACTGAGTATTTCTTTTGAAATGCTCACTCCGTTTTTAACAACATTTGCAGAGATCGGAAGCGGTGGCGAATGATGGGCAATGATGGCAAACATTTATTTTAAATTATTTTGAAAGTTGAGATTTTTGGAACTTGTTTATTTAAGCTTTGGAATTTTATGGAATGTTTCTCAAGAAAATTTTTTTAAATGTGAGTTCCGTTGAAATTTTTCAAATGAATGTGATATTTGGATTTTCTTAAAATTCATTTATTTCCGCAATATTTGTTAAATATATATTTTAAAGAGAGACGAAGTAGCGTTCCGGGTTTCACGGAATTCGGGGCGTTACACATTTGATTGTCGAGAACTCCTTTGCGGAAAAATGGACTCTAATGATTTTTCATGGAATCTGATTTATTTACCTCATGGTGGTATACGCACAGATAACAATGAAAGATCTATAGAGACTTCAGAGTTCATGATGAGTATCCGACCAGGGTTTCTTTCTTACCGTCGTGGTAATAACCTGTTTATTCTTGAAGCTTACAATCCTCACAGATTTGCAATACAACAAGGCTTTAGGCAAACGATTACAGGCTCACCAAAACCAATGATGCTTACAGCCAATGCGTTGACCCACTACCATGCTTGGTTATCTTTGACGCATGTAGGAAGTAGATGTACGTTTCATCTTCCGGGGCGCATTGATGATATACAACTTCAAGTTGATCCATCATATGAAGCTTGGTGGGAAGATAAAGTATATCCTGGTCTGAACAAGATTAAAGTGCAAGATTTATTGTCCAGGGAAGATGATAACTTTGTACTTGGTAAATCTCCATCTGCCCCCGAACAAACAGGAAGTCATAATGCCCGTGAATTGGACTCCTCTTATATAGATTCTCAAGTGACTTTTAGGAAGAGACATCTGGATGTTCCAAATGAAAGAGGTATCAAGAAAATTAAAATAATACACTCTCGCATGGATTACACTTCAACTTCAGAACATGTAGGGAAGGTACATGAGCCCATTATAATTTCAGAAAGCAGTAGCTCTATGGACCGAACACCTCAAATACTTGATGCCACACATCCTTTGGAAAGCAGTAGTCCTAGAGACCAGGTAAGATTTATTTATCATTCAAATTTTTTTTTTTTTTTTTTTTTTAATGATAATTTGCATCTCATTTTTCGTTTTGAATTCGAACTTCAGATTCCCCTTTCTCAAATATTGCGTCGGAAGCGAACAATACGATCTAAAGATTCTCAGGTTGTGGAGAATCCTAAGGAAGCTTGTTCTGAAACATTTAGACATGACTTGAGCATCCCAGGTGTATCCTATGGAGATGAAAATTTGGATATGTCGCCTCAAACACGAAACCCAGGTATACATCTTCATTTTTTTAGCCCATTCAATGCCCTAATGGATTGGTATTTAATTTCTTCAACTTTCTATTTGTTGTAGGATTTCCACAAGTTCCTGAATGGATGTTTTATTCAGCAGATCGTCGTAATAAGAACCATGAGATGATTGGTGCACTTGATGAAATTTATAGCAACAATAGACATGAGCCTCCTTGCAAATACCCAAGCAGTATTAATAACGGTGTCATATCACCTAATCAAGATGATCTTAATGATGAGGTGAATTCTGAGCCTTTTCGAGTTAGCAGTTCAGAGATTGGACAGGATACTTCGAATACCTCTCATTTATTAGCATTACCAGCTCCAGGTCAGAAGATAAATAATTGTGAGATGACACCAATATGTTCTTCCATCTCTGGTCCTTTGCACAGATTTACAGAAGAATCTTCTTTCTTGAAGAATGCTCTACAAGAAGCCAAGATTAATTTCCTGCGGGCATTGTTTAAGGAAGCTTTGAAGCATGGTTTTTCCAACATTCGGACTTGGTGGAATGAAAGCAAATCAACTCTTCGAGATGTGATCATCAATCAATTCTGTGCAGATCCAATACCTTTGATGAGACATATGGATGTATTTCTTGGAGGAGTTGACGTTTATCTTGCTAAAAGACAGCAGTACTTGGAGTGTTTGACTGCAAAAGAAAAGGCTAAGCAGTTGAAATCTCTTGATATCCAAATAGTAGCAGGGAATTCCACATGTTCTTCTTTGGAAGCTCGAATTAGTGATTTGAATTCAGAGCTGGATAGACTTCGTGATGAACTCCAAACTTGCCAGGAAAATACCAGTTTACTTGAGACGAAGAAGACCTCATTGGAGCAAGCGCAGGTTAAAGATGCCACAATCGCAGGATCCATTGACCAAGAAAGGAAGACTCTTGAAGACAATTTCTTACAGTTGATTGACAGTGATTGATTAAGATAGAATGAAGACTTCTTCTTCTTCTTTTTTTTTTTTTTTTTTTTTGCTATGTTGAATGAACTTTGATTCATCAACATCATTCTTTATTGGATTTTTTTTTCCTCTTGTATCTCTCTTGTACACTTTTTTTTTTTTTTTTTTTTTTTTTTGCAAAGAAAGATTAATACAAGAAAAATAGAAAGAATTTATTGATTTTGACTGAACTTGAATTTATAATTTTCATTCAAGCTGCCTACGTACCCAAAAGGGATCAAGTCAAAACGTAGTTCATTACAACAACATTTTTTTTTGTTTATAGGGCCGTTCACAGTTTATCCTCTTGCAGGCCAGGAGTAGTACATTTAGGTACAACAAAATTTAAAGAACTTTAAGCGTAAAAACGCTTTAGGAATTTTTCGTTGATAGGTCCAATTTGCAGTCCATCTTTGTCAACGATCTTGTATGCTCCATTTGTGAATACGTGAGTAACAAGAAATGGACCATCCCATTTAGGTTGGAACTTGCCCCCAGTTTTTCTTGTGATTATGATTGGTCTGCGCACTGAAAGTACCATATCTCCTACTTGAAATGATCTTGGACGCACCCTTTTGTTGAAGGACTTTGCCATACGAGCTTGATAACATTCCAAGTGCATTTGTGACTCTAATCTCTTCTCATCCAAAGCTTCTAGCTCCTCGAATCGAAGACGGGCATTTTCTTCTGTTGTCAACCCTTCTTGAATAGCAATCCGCAATGATGGAATTTGGCATTCTAAAGGCAGGACAGCTTCTACTCTATACACTAAAGCATAAGGGGTAGCTTGTGTCGGGGTCCGGTAAGTAGTGCGGTAAGCCCACAAGGCTTCTCCAATTCTTTCATGCCAGTCCCTTTTTTATTTAGACACAACTTTCTTCAACAGGTTGCACATGGTCTTGTTGAATGCCTCTGCAAGTCCGTTAGCTGCTGCATTATACATGGAGGAATTGTATTGTCTGAACCCAAATTTAGCACATAAATTATTTATGTGGCTATTGCAGAAAGGCTTTCCATTATCAGTGATGATGTGTCGAGGAACTCCATACAGGTAAATGATTTGAACACGAATGAAATCCGCAACATTTTCTTTCTTTACTTCCCTCAGCGGTACAGCTTCAGCCCACTTGGAGAAATAATCAGTTCCAGCAAGGATGTATGAATGTCCAGCTGAAGATTTTGGAGTTATAGGTCCAATCACATCAAGGCCCCAAGCATCGAAAGGCCACGAGGCTATCGTCGGGTGCAATGGTTCCGGAGGCTGGTGGATGAAATTTACATGGACTTGACAAGCTTCACATTTCCTTGCATAGTCCATAGAATCTTGAACCATGGTTGGCCAATAGTATCCCATTATTTTTATCCGAAAATGGAGCTTGGGCCCGGACTGATGAGCACCGCATATTCCAGAATGAGGTTCTTCAAGAACGTGTGATTTTTCCTCATTACTTAGGCATCGAAGGAAAACTCCATCAAATGAACGTCGATAGAGTGTGTTCTTGTAGAATATGAAGCGAGAAGCACGCCTTCGGACTTCAGTCCTATGACGGGGATTGTTCGGTAACTTCTGATGTTGAAGATAATCAATTATTGGTTGCCTCCAATCAGCTTTTTCTGCACCGGAAACTTCAACACTGTTGTTTTCTTGCAGATTCTCTGACAATAGTGGTGGAATAACCCATTTTTGAACAATTGACACCTGGTGGATAGACTCTTCATCTGATCTGGCTAGAACAGCAGCTAAATTGGCTAATGCATCAGCTTCTTTGTTTTCATTTCTTGGAACAAATTTGATTTGTATTGATTCAAACTGCTTCAAAAGTGTTGATGCATACTCATGATATGGCTTTAGATCCAAATTTCTGACTTCATATTCAGATAGAAGCTGGTTGATTATCAACATAGAATCTCCAAAGACTTCTAATTGATTAATTCCCATGTCCAATGCAATCTCCAAACCAATAATGAGAGCTTGATATTCTGCCATGTTATTGGAACACTTTTCTGTCAAATCAAAGGCATATGGCATAACTTGATCATGGGGAGTGACAAATACGACTCCTGCTCCAGCACCGTACTTTCGAGCTGCCCCGTCAAAGAATAGCCTCCATGAAGGTTCAACTTCAGTGTAAAAGACCTCTTCATCCGGAAGGTCTTCAGAGAGCTCTCATTCTGCCGGAATTGGATGATCAGCGAGAAAATCTGCTAATGCTTGTCCTTTAACAGCCTTTTGAGGAATAAAGTGGATGTCCAACTCCGATAATAGAAGTTCCCATTTTCCTATCCTTCCAGAAAGAATAGGCCTTGACATTATGTACTTTAATGGATCCACCCTTGAGACTAGATTGATTGTGTGTGCTAACATATAATGCCTCAATTTCTTAGCTGCAAATATCAATGCCAAACACATCTTCTCAATTGGTGAGTACTTCAGTTCAGCACCTACTAATGTCCGACTCAGGTAATAGAGCGCATTCTCCTTTCCTTCATCGTTGTTTTGGGCAAGAAGAGCACCTAGAGAATATTCTTGCGCTGCAACATAGAGATTCAATGGCTTTCCAGGAGTTGGAGCTGTAAACACTGGTGGGTGAGATAGATATTTCTTAATACTTTGAAAAGCATCACGACATGCATCGTTCCATTCAAATTGTACATCTTTCTTTACCAACCTGTTGAATGGGTGACAACGACCAGCAAGATTAGAAATAAATCTTCGAATATATGCTAACCTTCCTTGAAGACTTTTTAGTTCATGTAAATTTCTGGGTTCATGCATGTTAATTATGACATCAATTTTTGATTGGTCTATCTCAATGCCTCGATGTCGGACTATGAAGCCAAGAAATTTTCCAGAAGTGACCCCAAATGCACACTTTAATGGATTCATTTTCAACTGATAGCGCCAGAGTCTCTTGAAAACATCTTGTAAGTCTTGTAGATGATCGTCTCGTATTTTTGTCTTGACTACAAGGTCATCCACATAACATTCAACTTTCTCACGCATCATGTCATCAAAGACCTTTTGCATTGCCCGTTGATAAGTTGCCCCGGCATTTTTCAATCAAAAAGGCATGACCTTATAACAGTATATCCCTTTAGGTGTGCGGAATGCTGTAAGCTCTTCATCTTTAGGATTCATTCGGATTTGATTGTACCCAGAAGATCCATCCATGAAAGAAAGAACCTCGTATCCAGTTGTTGCATCCACCATTAACTCTGTTATTGGAAGTGGAAAATCATCTTTAGGACAAGCTTGATTTAGGTCTCGAAAGTCAACACAAACTCGTAACTGTCCATTCTTCTTTCTGACAGGAACAATGTTAGCAATCCAAGTCGGATACTTGACTTCACGTATGAACCCAGCTTCAATGAGTTTGTTGATTTCTACTTCAATTTGGAGAATCAATTTCTGAGGTTGCTTGGTAGGACGAACTCCATTCTTTACTGGAAGATGATGCACAGCAACTTTAGGATCCAGCCCTGGCATTTCTTTGTAGGACCATGCAAACACATCCTTGTATTCTTGTAGCATGTTGAAATACTCAGATTCTTCTTTTGGACTCAGAAGGGCACTGACATAGATTGGCCTCGGCTCCTCTTCTGTTCCCAAGTTCAACTGTTTCAAATCGTCCACAGTAGCTTGCCCCCCTTCTTCAAATGTTGACGGAGCTGGTTCAGGTTCATCTGATGTGTTTTGGTCTTCAACTTCAGATTCTGGGTTACCAACTTCTTCAAAAGCAATGTGGTGTATTGATACTTTTTCTTCATTTCCATCATTCTTTTGAAGCTTGGAAGTCTTTCTAGTTTTGTGCCTTCTCCTGGAACGATGAGTCTTTAAACTCATATATGAATTCTTAACTCCAAGTCGAGAGAAGGCAGATTGCCTTTGAGACGATTCTATAAAAGTCCGAGGTTTTTCATCAACTTGAGCAGATATGGGGTCATTGCTGCTTAACCTCTGGAAGACTGAGACTTTGTCTTTTGATTCAGTGGCTGTTGAAGATTCTCCCTTTAGCCTTTCGAATACCGAAACTCTGACGTTTTCACCTTGAATTCGGTCAAATACGGAAGGTCTCGACTCTTCGGATTTTTCTTCAGGAATCTCACATATTTGAATCATGATTGGGTTTGAGGAGACCTTCTTAAATTTAATCTGTTTCGGTTGCTTTGGATTATATCCCAAGCCATATTTTGGTTGTGATACGATTGATCCATCCAAACCTGATGGGACACGTCCACCTGCAAGTACTGCGTCAAGATCACCTAATTTTCGGGGTTCTCCTCTTCCAAACCCAGGATTTTCAAACAGTTTATTGACTCTCAGATTGTAACATCCCTTGAAAGTTCTCTTCATTTCGTCAACCCCTTTTACATGTGTCAAATTCTGTTCAGGTGAATTAGAGATACGGAGTCTTGATATACTTGGAATAGATGTCGAAGCTTCACCAACCTTTGCAACTTTCATAAGTTGATGTGGCATAACTAGTTTTGTAATGTTAGGTATCGGAAAAGTCAATTATTTCCTCGATAACTAAACATTTTTTGAAGTTTCCTGAGGCTGTTTACCTCTAGAAGACCTTTCACAAGTAAGTTTTGATTTACCTGTCATAAGTTGATGTGGTGGAACTACAACTTTCTGATTAACACTTTCCATTTCAAACCCCGCTGTAGATAACCCTGCCGAATGAAATTCTTCATCTTCAAGGTAAAACTTTGCATCTGCGAAGTAAGCTTATTCTTTCAGGAAGGGCTTGGTCTCAGCTACCACGCATTTGACTTCTCCATCTCGACTGTACTTAAAACATTGATGCCAAGTTGAGGGTACCACTCCTGTTTCATGCAGCCAGACACGTCCAAGAAGTAATTCATAAGATGTTTTGGCATCAATGACATGGAAGAGAGCTGTGGAAACTAGGTCTGCAATTTGTAGCTTCAAGCGTATCATGCCAATGGCTCCTTGACCTTTTTGGTTGAATCTCTGAATCATGATGTTGCTTTTGGACAGATCTCCAATCTTTATTCCAATTTTCTTCATAGTATTGATTGGAATAATGTTCACAGATGAACCACAATCAATCATTATCCGATGTATTTTGCACTCCCGGATATAACGACAGACATATAGAGGCCTATTATGCAAATGAGATCCCAGCTATAAGTCATCGTCATTGAATGTGATTGTGGCCATACAATCTTGGTAAGTAGAAGTAATTGGTTCCAACACTTTCCCTTGATAAGCTTCTGGATCAATCAATGCCGTGATCAAAGCCATCCTATCATTAAAAGGTAGATCTAGAGCCTCAGACAAATTTGTGTTTGAAGAGATATTATTGAGACGTGATATTACTTTCTTCATCTTCGAACTCTCTCCTGCAACATTCTTTGATTTACTTTCTCCATCCAGACCGATGACGTTAGAAGTGAAACATTCTTTGTCAAAGAGATCATGAGGAAAATACTCTCCCAAAGTTATGGGTCTAGGAGGTGAACTTGTCTTAGCTTTGGGCTTCTTCTTACTGTTTCTTGGCCTCCTTCTTAGCCTTGATTGTTCATCACGTATATCAGGATTTGATAGTTGCTGAGCTTTTCGGTGTCGTCTTTTCACAAGAGTCCATGGCATATCACTTTCTTCTGAAGGTGTTTCTTCAATAGGGGAAATTTCCATACTCAATGCCCCCAGTGTTGGTCCTGCAAGAGATATCAAAGATGGTATTTTACCTGTTTTGTTGGGCGTCTGATATTTCTCCTTCTTGCTTATGAATGTGGACCAACCATCACCAATTTCATTTTCAGATTCCGAATCGGAATCCCAAACATCCAAGTCATCTGTCATGATTTCATAAAATGTTGGACGGTTGGGAGCATGTGTTTATCCATTTCTGGATATATGTATGTGATGGTGACTTCTCCGTCTACCTCGAACTGTACTGGAATAGCTCCTTTTGGAAGTTGAGGTCTAAACTCCGTTACCTCAAGCGAGAATTTGTCCATATCATATGCAATAGGGGCAAACTGCTCTTTATTTGCAACAGGGATTGAATCGAATGACCCAAAGGAAATCATCGAACAAGCAACTGTTGGATTTTCACCAGTTTCGAGTTTGATCTTATTTTCTTTGTTCAAGCGAACAATAAGATCTTTCAACACAAAACATCTCTCCACCGGATGACTGATTATTCTATGGAACCTGCAGTACTTAGGATGATCAACTTGGCTAGCCTCTTCGATGTTGGAAGTTCGATTATTCGTTGTTCAAGGAGTTGATCTAAAATTCCAGAAACTTCAGAGTCTGAGAATGGATACTCCTTTTCTTCAAGTTCTTTCAAACTTAGAAGACCTTTCTTTTGTGCTTGTGCCTTGTTAGGCCTGAACTCCTGCTTTGGCTTTGGATTTGGATTTGAACTTGATTTCTGAAAAGTGATTTTTGCAGGAGCGGTAGATATGGCCAGAGATTCTTTCAACTTACCTAGCTTACTGTCCTTTTTGACTTCCTTCTTGGGATCTTTTTTGTCACACGGGTCGCTTGGCAAGTAACTTCAATGCCTTGTAATTTGAATTTCTAGATCATGAGCACGTGTGGCCAAATCTTCAAAAGAGTGAGGCATATTTGCTTGGAGATTATAAAGGAGTCCCCAATGCATGTCTTGCACACACATGTCGATAGAGGATGCTTCGCTGATACGTTCCTTGCAATTAAGGAAGAGATTTCTCCAGCGTTCAATGTATTCAACAACTGGTTCCTCCTTATTTTGCTTAGTTCTGGCATGTTTTGGAAGGCTGACGGTCCGTCTGGTGCTATAGAAGCGTGTGAGAAACTCACGTTCGAGCTGATCCCAACTGTCAATTGACCCGACTGTCAAGTCTGTATACCATTCAAATGCAGCATCTTTGAGGGAGCGTACAAACTGCTTTACCATGGTATCATTGTATGTGCCAGCATTGTTACACGTTTCAATGAAATGAGCTACATGTTGTTTCGGGTTGCCCTTTCCATCAAAATACAGACCTACCACTGGAGATAGAACCAGAACGAGGACTTTTCGCCAAGTTCTTTTCTGACGAACGGGAGCCCTGCTTCTTGAAAGCGATTTTCATTTTGCCCTTTTTTGAGAACTTCTTCAATGGTGTAACCAGTTGAGTTTTCCCAGATTTTGTTTGGGCTCTGGTCACATGGAAAAGTTCAGCAAGTGTTTCTTCAAGATGGGTCACTGTTTCCTTCGCTTTTCGCTTGCCATGTCTGATGTATTTGTTGAAACTTGAAAGTTTTGCAGAACGGAAGATGAGAGGCAAGAGGGTCCCACTGGGCGTGCCAAGAAATTTGTACGACGAATTTCGAAGTATTATTAAAAATACTGAAATTGTTACAAATTGAATTTGAGAAAATACAAGCGGACAACTCTTGTGAATGCAAAAATTGCAAAATCTTCTGATTAACGATCTGCGTGTTTGAAGACAAGGGGTCACGTGGCTTGATTCCTGGACTTCTGAATTTGCTGAAAATTTTGATTTGTTGAGAGATTGCTTGTTTGTCACTTGGAACTTGAGACTTGGATTTGAAGAAGACTTTGATCTTCTTGAATTTTGGACTTGGCTTGAAGTTTGAGAGAATTTTTGTATTCTCCACATGCAATTTGCTTTTCTTTTCTCCTTCTTTTTTTCTTCTCCTTTTCTTATGGACCAATGGTCCTATTTATAGAGAAAATTTTGTAACCACCCCATTTATTTAAATAAATAAATAAATAAAATTGTTTGGGCTTTGAAAAGTAGGATGGGCCTCATCCATGTACTTATTTTAGGTGGGCTTTTATAGACTTTATTTTTTTAATAAATTGATTGGACTATTAAATTTGACCCAATCCAATTAATAATAATTTTTTTTTTAATGTCTACAAACTTATGAATTAATAAAACATTAGCATAATTCGTAATTAATTATATTAGTGTAATTTGTAATCAGTTACCGCCACAACTGTCATCGTCGGACTACCGTCAAAAATACAATTATAACTTTATTTCAATTTTGTAATTAATTAAAATTGTAATTAATTACTATTTAACCACCACCACGATCGTCTAAATAGCAGCACCACATTCTCACCGCTACCATCACAACTACCTAAATTAAAGAAAAAATCAAACAATTTTGTTAAAATCATTTAGGGAATAGAATTGTATTTTAATTCACAAAATCTCAATGGATCATCTGATCGGTATCTACTCTTTTTTCACACCCTCAAACCCACCGTCTGTTCCGCCGAAGCTCTGCTCTCCCACTTCTCCCTCTATGATTGCTCCATGATAGAGAAGAAATTAAGGCCAAATATGAATCCACAAAATTCAAATGGACACATGAGGCCAAAATTTGGAGTTCTCAGTTTCTCAGCCATCACAAAAATGGATGAGATAATCTTTCCACTCCAAAACCTTATCTACCAGATGACTGTGACTAGTCATCATCTCCACAGTCCACAATAGGAGGGGGTGAATTTTCTTTCAAATACTTCCTTCTTTCGTCAAATGGAAACTCAAAAAACTCATGGACAACCTTCTTCACATTTTCAAGAACCTTGATTGGGATCCCATGATTGATGATAAGCAATAAACCCAACTGCGCAATTGAAATTTTGAGTACCAAATAATTCCCAGATATTGAGAGGTGGGTTTATCGCTTTATTGAACCCAAAAATGACAACTAAAATGGAAAGTTGGTGCATGTACTTATTCACCACCAGAAGGCAAACCTTAACAGCCAGCACTCTCCCTCCTACGCCAGAGTCTCATCTGGTGCAACACATCATCTTTTTAATCACATATCACATTATCTTTTTAATCAACAACAATAACACCTCCACATTATCAAATTGTCATCTACATTGTCACCACAATTGTGCACTTAGATTAATTCATATAATAATTGTCTGATTTTAAAATTTTAAAATATAAAGCTCTGATTTAGTGTAATTTGTTGATCAACCGTTATAAACACGTAACTATTTTGATCAAATATAATTAATTGCAAGTTTGTAATTAAACCAACAATCATGCGTAATAAACAAATATATATATAAAATAAAAACACAACATTATAAAATGCAACCATGATCCCATGAACATAATTCCCAAAAATATCCACAACAATAATTTGAACCACAACCAAACATATCTTAATATATATAATAACAACATAGCCGTCACATAAATCCGCACATAGTTTTCCGCCATTTTTACCTGTCATTTTAGGAAACTTTGTAATTTTATTAATTATTTTAATAATTGAATTAGGAAACTTCAATTAATGCAAAATTAATTATAGGTGACATGTAATAAATGACTTATTGATTTGTAAAAAATAAAAACACTATAAAAAGATCAAATTGTATATTATTTTTATTCTTTTGATAATTATTGTAATATTTTGAAGTAAAAAAATATGCAATATGGGTGTCAAATTCAAGATCTTAACGAGAAGTTTAATACAAGCTAACAAATGAGAGCAAACTCTAAATATATCATTCGTAAAATTGTCTCAAAAAATAAAAGTAAAAGTTTTATTTATACTTTTAACTTTTTCCAATATTCAATTTTTTAAGTTTATGTCATTTAAGTCATAAAATGATATTTATCCTTTCTTACATAATTTCAATTTGACATAAATGATTAATTTCAAATCTTTTTTTTTTATCAAATTAAAAGAAATAATAAATATCCAATATTTCTAAGTAAATTCAATTAAAATATTTTAATTTCTACAACTTTAGGAAATTAATTTTATAAATTTACTCATTTTGTTCATTTATCTGTTTTATATATTTATAAAATTAAAATAACATCAATTTGTAAAATATATACTACAGAATTTAACAATTAATTCATTGAGTTCTATAGAAAATAAAAATATAAGCTTTTATCAAACTGATTATATTTAAAAATAAAATATGGTTAATACATTTATTTAACATGCACAAAAAAATAGTTTTGTGTGTGTGTGGTGTGTAACATGACTATTTTTAATACTTGATGAAAAATAAAATGTCACGTTGTATTTGAAATTATTGAATAGGGGTAAGTTTGATATAGACTATAGAAATAATTTTAAATGTGTGATTGAAAGTGAAAGAAGGTAGTATAAAAAATAAAATAATTGTCAAATCAATCAATTGAGTGTTTGAAAATTGATTTTTTTTTTTTTTTAGAATGTGTGGTTAAAAAGTAGAATGTGCAATTGTGAAAAATTAGAACATTAAAAAAAATTATTTTTGAATAATCAATTCTATATAAATAAATAAATTAAGAAAACTAGAGAATAAACAATTAACTATTAAAAAAATGCAATTCATAACTTTATTATTTACTTTTTTTTTTTTTAGTATTTTGATTGTCAATTATATATTCCGTGCATCGCACGGGTGCGATTACTAGTATCAAAGAAAAAGACGACAGCAATATAAAAACCAACATCATAATTGGCCAAAAATAAAACAACAGAAATAATTTAACTCAAAATTCAGTCCAAACAACAAATGCGTAAACACCATCTTCGCAAACTACACCTTCAGTAACTAGAAAGAAATGGAACTCTAAAAATATACATTTTTCTAGAAATAAATGAAACTCTATACGGGTGATGGGACTAAAAATATACATTATTTTTGGCCGTCACTATCACTAGTAGTAATCTCTCGAAATCGCATTTATTTCAAATTATTATAAGTAAATTTGTAAAATCAAAACCAAGTGAAATAAAATATCTATCCCTGATTCTTAGAAATGAGAAATGATCTTCCAATTAATAGCATAATATGTTATTAGAATGTACACTCTAGTGTTGGATTCTTTATATGTAGGAATTGTGGCGATTATAAAAACTTAAACCTATTCGATAACTCACAAATGTTGTTCTCCACTACTGCACACATCACACGTAAAATTCCGGCAATCAACTCTGTCGATGTTGGAACTGGACTCGTTTAACATTGAACCCAAAGGTTCAACCATAGAGTTTAGAGTCATTTGACCATCATCAAAAACCGGTTTTGGCACTCGCAATTCCTAATATACTTCCAAATTTTACCCCCAATTCTCAATATATGTTGAAGCTGTGACAAAAATCAAAAAGACCTAGATTAGAAAATTAAAATTCCTGAAATGGGTTGGAATTTTGTGTGACTAGGTGCTATTGTTAATTTATTCTCTCTCTCTCTCTCTCTCTCTCTCTCTCTCTCTCTCTCTCTCTCTCTCTCTCTCTCTCTCTCTCTCTCTTTGAATTTCTTAGTAGTTGCTTGATTATTGGAACACTTGAATTTTGAGAGAATAATTGCATATCTAGATTGTTGAGATTGTCGATAAATCCCAAACAAACTAAGTGGAAAAAAAAAAAAAAAATTAATGATTTGAGATTACCTTCCCTCAGAAAAGAAAAGAAATATCTATTAAAGATGAAAATCTCAAGTGGGAAATGAAAGAATTGACCACTAATGATGAGTTAATACCAAATTAGAATTTCTCCTCTTCAATATTTTTAAACCTAATTGATACGTGAACAAACACCGATTGAATATCGGATAAGCTAAACTTTGTGGTGACATTATTTGGAAGCATATTTTTTAATTGATCATATAATTTTACACTTATGAATAATTTGCAAGTTGGCTAACATTGTTGATCCATATTCCATGTTACTTTATTGCACTGGTAGATAATTTTGCTCGATACGAGCAAAAGCTCAAGTTTTGTTTTCTGATAAGTGTGCTTTACACATTTATTTAATTCTGAAAGTGACATTTAATTGACAAATTGGGCAAAATTCTATTTATAAATTGTTTTTTTCTTGTACATTTAGGTACAATCTCAACTGGAAAGGAAATGGACAAGATTGAAGAGAATTGAGTGAAAAACAAGAGCAATTTTCATGTCTAGGGACCTAATTGAAAGAAAACAAAAGCTTGAGGACTGACTTGCAACATCTAAGAAAGATAGAGGACCTGCCTTGCATTTATTTAAGGGGTATTTGTAACAAAAGTTGAAATGTGAGAACTAAATTGAAAAAGATTAGAAGATAGAGGGCCTGACAACAATTTTTTGCAAACTCAGTCGCATAGTTCATAAACCTTGTGATCACGAGAGTGAGCCAAAGCCAAGCAAGACCTAAATGTCTTTTCCCATGCGATCGCTGCTCGTTTGCCCATGCGATTGCATGGGCCACTTTTTGTCCTTAATGGAATTGAATTTTCAATTTTATTATTTTTTGCTTAAAGGCGTTGTTGATATAAGAAAATTATACAAAGGCCCAGTCTGGTATTATTAAATAAAATGGGACTAAAACATGTGAGAGAGTTTCGGAAAAGGTAGGCTTGTGCCATGCCAGGTCTTCTGAATAGGTCGACAACCCTCATTGTAAGTGCTCCGTAGTCCGAACTACGAGCTTAAATTTTTTCCATCTTGAAGAATAACCCTGAGGTCGGTAAAATGTTGACATCGATAGGAATACAGACTAAAGGGAGCTCTGTTAGGGTCAGTAAATAACTATTCATGTGCAAGTGAGTTGCCTAGAGCTACTCAAATTGGATAAAATCCCTATAGACGACGCTAACCATACCCATTTGTAGATAATCTTGTACCAGTGGGCCCACCAAGACATGGTTATAAGTTGCTTTACAAGTTATAATCATTATTTGTATAGATTGTGAAAATATCTTCATTTAGCTACCGTAAACCCTAATAGTTATCTATAAATATAAGGGTTTATATAATTATAATGCATGAAATCTATTGAAATAAGACTGTTATTTTGCTTCAAAGAATATTATCATTTTCTCCCTTTTCTTATCATTATACTATCGTCCCAAATAAACAAAAATACCGATCTAAGTTGACAAAAAAATTGCAATGTGTCCTCTACAATTTTTTACGTCAACGTGCGTTTTTGGCTTCGTTTGTTCACGTTTTTTGGGGCCTTTTTAGGTCTTTTTTTGGGAGTATATATACTCCAACTTCACCAACTCTCAACAATTAGATTAGAATCCTCACTCCCTCTCCTTATTTTCTTCTTGTTTTTCTTTTCTTTCTTTTAGTTAGTTAGTAGTTTAGTTTTAGTTAGTTTTTGTTTTAAAGTTTTAGTCCCCATTGAAGCAAAGAAGCAAGAAGTGAAGTGAAAATACAAAGCAAAGTTCAAAAAGTTTTGGAGCAAAAATCAAGAGAAGTGTTTTATTTCATTATCTTGTATTTTAATATTTGATTTCTATACTTTGTGATGTATTTACACAAACCTTATCTTTTGTACAATATTTATACAATGTGCTAGTTGTTTAATGTTGGGATGATTAATGTAGCTTAACTTAGTTTAAGTAATTTTAATGTTTGCTTGTTAATGTAACCTATTTTCATGTGTATTTGTTATTGAGACTAATATTTTCACCCATACCATACACGGGAATATATTTGTGATAGTGATTTCGATCAAAATTTATGAAAATATGTTAATTATGTAATTATATCAAATAAAAATATAGTACAATAACATTTTAATAAAAATATTATTATCGAATTCAAAACTTTAAAAAAGACAAAACTAATCAAAATATTAAATGCAACATGTACAAAACTAATCAAAATTACGAAATCCTGATCTTTAAAGGATTTTTCTTTTTAAGATTTTCTTTTTTCTTTTAAATTTTATTTTTATTTATTACTTATTTATTTGTTGGACTTTCTTCTTCTAAATAAGTTATTTTTATCTTATTTTTTTATATGTTAAATTATTTTATCTGAAATATAATATAATATAATATAATAAATAAAATTAATAACCATAAATTTATATTTGTTATGAATTGGTAATTTTGGAATTAAAGAATATTGTTATTGATCGGAATTATTTTCCTACTCCCTAAATTTACGGAGAATTCCATGACCCGACCTATTGAGATCGTGGTCTTTCTTTGACCGACCTGTTACCGAGAGCTCCATGGTCGGTATATGGCCGACCTCTTTGCTGTTCAACAATAACCAATGTCGCCTCATTAAAATACCCGGTCTCATAAAGGTCGGGGTCATCCCGATCTACTTCATTTTGGCAATTGAAGATAAGATCGTTCTTTACCGACCTATGGCCCGTATTTGAAGGATTCTCAATCTTTTTCATCACTGGGCCTCGTTAGTGGACCATATACTTGAGCCTCACGACAATACATGATCAACAAGGAAACCCTTTACAAAAAGGAAACTGAATCCTTATAAGTATGAAATTCTTCTTAAAATGTAAATTTATGACAAAAGGACTCCTTCCTTAAATAAAGGAAGTTATGGGCTTTTTCAGCCCTATACATACGGTTCTTTTCTTATCAAATTATTCGTTCACAATTCTCTACGTTTTTCCAGTTAAATATTCTTTCTACATTTTTCCAGAAAACTAATTCTCACACCGGAGGGGCGACAGAGAGTTTCCTCCTCGCCTTTTTTGCAGGTCATCCCAGGCGAGTTCATCATCTTTTCCAGCAATCAATTGTCATCAGATTCGGCCACGTCAATGTTAGGATTTTTGACAGGATCAGTTATTATATTTTTTGTGTATTTAATTTATCTCCAAATGATTAAATTTTGCTTTATTTCAAAAATAACCTTTTTTTTACCAAGTTATACTATGATTAAGCAGAATTTTTTTGAATAATCTTTTTTTAACAAAATTTCAAAATTACAGATTTTGAATACTATTTTATTAGTGTTGTCTTTCTTAAAAAGTAGTTTGAAAAATTGTGTGGTTTATAAAATGGTATATAAACCTTTTTTGCAAGTTTATTGAACACATACTTAAACATAATTTTAATACTGATACCCATAGGATTTTTCAAATATATTCCAATAGGCTAGATTGATTCTTCTAACTCTTCTTATTTGTGGTATATGACGCAATCAAAGTAAATTTTTAATAACAATGCAAAAAAAATTAGTTAATTCGATTTCAAAAGTAATATATTTTAAATTTTGATGAAATTTGTTTTTTAATGAATTTCTTAGATATAATTTTATATTTCTATAAAATTATTTGATTTGAAAAAAAATTTCTGGATTAATCATTTAATTTTTTATATAATCTAATTGGAAAACTTATAAAAAAATACACAATATAAAACTAAAACATTTTCGGGTTATTTAAACGTTTTTTAACACATTTTATAATATAATTTTATGTCTCTAGCAATAATTTAATATTACTTTACTAAGTTACAATATGATTAAGCAGAATATTTTTGAATAATCTTTTTTTTTAATAAAATTTCTAAATTACAGATTTTGAATACCTTTTTATAACAATAGAAAAATATCTATTTATTTTTTAAATTAAACTTATGATGCTTTTGATATATTTTTTTCACATTTTTTCCAAAATAAAATGAGGTTAGGATAGATAATAAGATTAATAATTATATTAAAACCAATCATCCTATTAAGTAAAAACACATTTGTTAAAAAAAAATTCAAATTGTTATTTTTTGGAATTTGAAAGAAACATCTCTATTTGACAAATTTCTTTTAAACAACACATTTTTAAACTATTTTTTAATCACATATTTTTTCTTCCCACTTTTCAACCACTAATTTTTACCTAAAAAATATCACATTCTTTGATTTTTAACCAAAAAATTTTACTACCATTATTTTTATATAATTTAACAGTGCTCAAAACGATTTTTTTTTATTTTATTGTTTTTACTTTTTTATTTTTTGGGAATAAATGCATGTAGTTTTTAAAAGTGTAATTCAAATTTGTAATCATTACACTTTGGAGTTTGGATTGTTCAACAATTATCATTAATTGCACTTTAATGGTTTTTTTTTTTTTGGCAAAAACTTTCCATATTTAGCAAGTAATTTTAGGCGGGAAAGTGTGTATATATTTTGTAACGGTTACTTTGTTTTTATATATGTATAGATTATTCCATGTGTTTGATTGATCACCAAATATGTGATTTGTTAAGTTTATGATGATCGAGATATGTTGTGCATTTTAGACCAAATAACAAATGTCATATGTTGTAATTTATGATATAGAGATATACTCGTATACCTAAGTAATCCATTGAATTATTTTGACAAAGAGTTAATGCTTTTGATTGAGTTTTCTCGACATAGAGATATAGTGAATTAAACAAATTGAATAGGACTAATTTCATTCAAGATAGACTATTAGTTAAAAGAGGAAAATATGGTCTAACATTGTGAATGGGTAATTTATTAATTTGTATGTGTTGAGAAATTACTTAAGTAGGAGTTGAGTGAAATCTTTCATTTTCTTTATTTTATTAGAAATTTAAATTAGTTTATTTTATCTTTGAATTTCCAAAATCCAACTTTTAGTTGTGTATTTCTTTTTATTGTTAAAACTAAATTAATTAAAGTTATGTAATCTAACGTAAACATTCATCGTGGGATCGACAATTTAAATTCAAAAAGTCTCCTTTTTTATTTGAACGCGACTCGTGCGTTTTCAGTACATTTTTAGCGAACATTTTCAAGATGAAAATATGTGATTGAAAAGTAATTTAGAAAATATTTGATTAAAAAGTGGTTGAAAAAATCTATTGATTATAAACTGCTAAATTAGTAGCCTAGATTTGAGAAAAATATAATTACAATTTAATTTTTTGTTAAAAATAAATAGTGTAGCATCACTCTATATCACAAATCTTGGTATGTGTACTTTACGGTAAAAAAAAATAATAATAATAAATAAATAAATCTAGGTACACCTTGTATACTTTTTTACACTCCACTCAAATAGGGTTGGGGCATGCCTTCAAGGAGATTAAAATAATGCATTCGGATCCCACCTATATGTGAGTATGTATAAAAAAGTGTACAAAAATTAGGTGTACACATAGATTAATTCAAATTATATATATATTTTTGTACTACCACTCTTTTATTTATTTTTATTTTTTAAAGGGAAGAAATGTGTGGGAGAATTAGAAAATATATATTGACTTTATTGGTGTTGGAATATTGTAATGAAAAATATAAATTTGTTATAAACTAGAGAGAAAAAGATAGAAAAGTAGAAACACCAATAAATTTGTGCATTTTATTATGAATCAAAGCCGTATATATATAGGGGAGAATATGGATATACAAAATAATAATGTCTAGGGTTACAGGGGTATAATTGTCATTCACTAATACAAGATAATATTTACAACACTCCCCCTTGAATAACATATTACAAAATATCTGACTCGTTAAAACCGTGTTTGATAAAAATCCAATATGACAAAAATATCAAACGAAGGAAAAAGAGTACAGTTGTTCTTGGAGTATTAAGTTAATTGATGCCTCGTTAAAACCTCGTCAGAAAAATTTAATGGGACAAAACTTTGGTAAAGGAAAAAGAGTACAGCTACTCCCCGTAGTTCTATCACTATAAATCATTGATTCGATGCATCACAATCTTGCGAAATGATTCCTTGAATGTAGATATTGGCAATGATTTTGTAGATAAATCAGCTATATTGTCACTCGAGTGAATTTGTTGAAAACTCTGGAGTATTTTGATTCAGTCTCGTTAAAACCTTGTCAGAAAAACTCAGTTGGACAAAACCTGAACGAAGAAAAAAGAGTACAGCTACTCCCCCTGATTCAATCTCTATTGAATCATCTATATAGTTACTCCCCCTGATTCAATCTCTATTGAATCATCCATATCTTGAATTCTTGATCTCTCCAGGAGTCTCATATATGATAGTATATCAATAGGCAACATCGTCAGGAAAATCTCGTGGGACTAGACCTCGGCTTAAGAAAAAAAGAATGTAGCGCATGTTAGCTCCCCCTCATGGGAACATTACAATTATTTGGGTATTGCATATAATTATTTCAACTGTTAATCGGTGCAATATCGAATATCTTCACCAAGCATATATTGATGGCGCATATCTCATATTATTTGTTCTTCGAATATAAAGTCAATAATTCATTTGAACTTGAAGAACTATAAAATATTTTCAATTATTTGAACATGTTGCATCAAGCTAGGTTCTATAATCAATATTATCAATGCATTTAATGCAGTTATAAAATTTAGAAGTGACTTATTCACTTCAATGAACAATTAACTTATTCACTTCAGTTGAATAATTAAACATGAATTTGAATTTTGAAAATCAACTGCTTGAATTTTCAAATATAATTTTATGCGACAATCACATTTAATTACAAAGTGATTTTATTCAAGTCATATTAAATATTCAGATCACAAAGTATCTGTATATTTTGATCAAATAAGTTTCTTAAAAACTTGAACTATATATTTTAGATATATTTAATCCTTCAAGGATTATACTGTATGCTTCAGGCATCGTATATGTTTCATATTGCAATCATCAAATTGCTACCATCATATTTAAGTCGTGAAACTTTATATAGGTAATGATTCCTATATTTCAAATAGATTTTCTCTAATCATTTCACCGCAATCCCAAAGTACCGAGGTATTAATTACCTTTTTTAATCTCACTCATTGGTACTTCAAAGAATACTCCGAACCTACCGAGTTGATGATCATACATTTTGATATCACTCATTGGTACATTAAAGAGCTCATGCTAGTAATTAGAGTCAATCATCTTTCAATATTTACATTTCTAATAATTATATATTTATTGGCACTTATTATGCATTTGTCAAGCAAATAAAATATTGCATCTATGTTAGATCTTTGAAACATTTGTTGCGCAACAAGTCGTGTATTACGACTATACCTATAGGTATTTTACTGGCTTTACACTTTTAAGTGATTGAACTTCAGTCCCAAAACTTCAGGTTTTGTAGTAAGTTTAATTGAGCCTGAATGCATACTTTTGCCAACTATTTTTATGTCGATTTTCTTCGACATATTTTCTTTTATTATCATCGCTATCATTCATATTATGATGCGACTAGTTTCACAGTTTGCTTTTGCATAATCGCTTTATAAAGTGTGTTGACACAATTATTATCTCAATTCGATTTCTTTCCCCATAAGACATAACTATAGAGATCTCATTTTTTTTCAATATTTCAAGTACTTGAACATCTTCTGAAGATTTAAAATTAATTATGTCAATAAATACTCTCTTACAAGTATATACCTCCTCAATAAGACTATCATAACTATTTGCTTTATTTTTATTTATTTGAGAATCTTTATTCGAATCAGATATCGCTACGCTTCAGGCGTGTCATATATCAATATGAGATAGAGCATCTGTGACTAATATATGAGATTTTATCAATCTCTTATAGATATTGTATCTTGTAATTATGCTATATTTGAACATTTTGGTCATATTTTCAATAGAACTTTTAGTTCGTATAATCAATTGTGAGGATATATGCATAGCATAATATGATGCATGTGTATGATTTTAAGCTACTAATTTTCCCCCTAATGTTGAGAAAATTGTCCAATCAAATTGACAATCATTTTTTTCAGCGCTGTAAAATATCACCCATTTGGGATATATGTTCAAACAACACATTTTTCTCAACATTCTTTATTTTTCATTTTAGTGCATTGTGGTGGATCAATTTTACTATTAAAAAATTAGATGAAAAAATTGGGCTATAACCATAAGCCAATTATAATAGGGAGAACTATGATGTTGGCATGATGCGTAATAGAATTTCCTAAACAAAAATGGAAGTATTTTGTTCTCAATTAAATTAATCGGAGGCGTTTAACAAGAAAAATGGCAAACCATTTATCAATATCCCAACTAACACTTATTAAAATGTTGAGATTCATGTCCCCTAACATTATCAAGACACATTCTTGATTATATGATCTGAAGATTATGTTCATAGTTTAAATTTTGAGCAGTAATTTCGCAAACTTCAGGTTGCGAACACCATGCAATCATCTAGTATATATATCAAATCTATTACATACAAATAATATTTAGATGATCAACACGGAGGATGATGGGGCCCCATTTATCACCATAATTATTTTCAGAAATATAGAGAATTTAATCCTTATTTTAGCTAGTGACAATCAAGAAATTTCAGAAAAGAGAACAACCATCATATATTATTGAATTAGAAGATTCTTGATTGAGTATTTATTTTAATTTCGCATCATTATTGATCCAGTGATGGTCCAACTGGTCATGCCAAATAATAAAATCAAATTGAACTTCTGGTTCAATATAAGATATAATTCAATGATTAAACATTATATATCATTCAAGTAGTCAAACTAATCAATGTCCTTATGACATTAGATATATGTTTTTCTTCATGGATAAACATGAACTAAAATGATATATTCTTCGAAACATATGATACTTCGAGAGCACGTTTTTATTGCTCATTCAAAATCAATACGTCAATATTCTTTTGGAATATTGTAATTATAATATCGTACTCTTCAAAAGCGGATATTATTTTTTTATAACTGTTGTACTTCTTCGGGAGTAACAACATATTGCTTCTTCAAAAGCAAAATTGAAATATTATTTTGGAATATTTTATTAAATAACTCAAATGAGATATTTCTAATCCTGGAATATCGATTTAGATCAATATTCTTCTGGAATATTGATTTAGATTGTTTCTTTTTCTAGAATAGTGATACAATATTCTTCTGGAATATTGTACTATATTATTGAATATAAAGCACACATTCAAACAAATGTTTATTGTAAGTTGGTATTATCAAAATGATATGTAAGATCGAATAACTATACCACTTTCTATGAAAATTCAAAGTTAATGGAATACTAACATTTACTTTGAACAGAAAAAAGAAACTATATTATTCGTGAACAAGTAACATAATAAATTGAAATATTTATCATAAAATAAAGTTGTTATTCTTCAAGAGTAAAAACAAAATATTGTCCCAAATATCAAATTAATAATATATCTCATAATATTGGGCTCTTTGAGAGCAAATTATATTCCGTTACAATATTTAATATGAGATAAAATTATGATTCTTCAGGAATCATCATAACAATATATTATTCTACATCATAATAATCTTCTGAATTATTAATAAATTCAAAAATTCGCATTTCTTTGAGAACAAGAATGCAATATGAACAATAAAATAATATTCTTCTAAAATATTGAAATGTGGTAATAACGTAATATTCTTCTGGAATATTGATTCGAAGATCATTCAATTTATAATAATAATTAATATCTATTGTGCTAGTTTGGAGAAAAAAAAAACAAATTATTCTCCTGAAATAATTATATTTCTAAAATTGCGATTATTCAAAAATAATAAGTCAATATTCTTTTGGAATATTGACATTAACAATTCATTATACCTTTTGAATTAACAATATTTGTGCTCTACATGAGTAATGATAAAATATTCTTCTGGAATATTTATCTAACGTGGGTTGTGTTTCTTCGAGAACATCAACACCATATTCATTTAAAACATATTTTAAATTATGCTTCTTCAGGAGCATTGAGTCGATATACTTCTAGAATATTGAAATTATAATATACTGCTCTTCACGAGCAAGTAATATTATATATGGGATATTACTTGAGTTACAAGACAAAGATTAAATTTAAAGATTATAAGAATATTAGATTAACATAAACAAAGAGATATACTACAAATAAATCGTGAACATAGTTATTCAATCTTTGCTGATTTTGATTTCAAAATTTTAGGCTGATCTTGTGCGTCACAAATGGTACAGACAAACATAATTGATATAGGCAAAAGGTGACAATGACAAAAAATTTAGTACCTTTAAAATGAAATTTAACGTACTGGAACAAGATATGCCTTCTTCCGCTAATGAACTTATTTCGATTCTTCAAAAATAATAAATCAATATTCTTATAAAATATTGAAAATTATAATTTATGCTCTTCATGAGCAAATAATATTCTTTTGATATATTAATTATAATGCTGTGCTACTTCAAGAGCAACAACAAATTATTGTTAAAGATTTTAGATATTTGCTCTTCTGGAACAATTGAATAATAAATCTTTCAAAATTATGCTCTTCAAGAGCAATTAATATTCTTTACGAATATTATTATAATAAAAATTGTCCTACTTCAGGGGTAATCATAAATTATTCTTCTAGAATAATTATAGTTCTAAATTTCGATTATTCAAGAATAATAAATCAATCTTCTTTTAGAATATTGAAAATTATAACTTATGCTATTCGGGAGCAAATAATATTCTTCTGGAATATAATAATGTGTGCTACTTCATGAGCAACAACAAATTATTTATGATAGTCATATTAATATTTTGCTGGAATATTAATTATATAGTTACGCTACTTTAGGAGCAACAACGTAATGAACTATTAATTTAAAGGTAAAAAGAAATTCAACGACAACCATAATATATAAATTAAACACATATAAATATGTTATAAGCATGTAAATAATCAATTCGACATATATGGATTCTAAGAAAATTTGCACAAATTGAAATTGAATTCAAAGGTTGACTTTGAAACTTCAATTGGATTCGTTGGATTCAAGAGAATTGAATTTTGATATTCCATTTTTTTCCCTCAGACGTGCAGTGATTCTATGATAAAAATTAGTATTCGAAAATTTATATTAAAAAATTCATATGCCACTAAATTAATTTTAGTGCACATGATAGATATGCATAAAAAAAATTACCTTCTAGCTAATTTTTTAGAGAATCATACTGATAACATGTTATAAACTAGAGAGAAAAGTAGAAAACCAATAAATTTATATATTTTATTATGAACTAGAACCTCATATATATGAGGGAGAATATGGATATACAAGGTAATAATGTCTAGAGTTAAGGGATACAATTGTCATTTACTAATACAAAATAATATTTACAATAAAAATTACAAATTAAAACTTAAGCCGCGTTTGATAGCAATGGTGGAATTTGAGTGGAAAGAAAATGAATTTGAGGGAATTGGAAGTTTAATGTATTTAATTGGTTTAATTTTCTAGGTGGAAAAGTAGGAAATTTTTCAATTTTTGTTGTTTGATTAACATTATTTTTCATGAAAAATAAAGTAAAGTTTATCTATTTTAATAAAAAAATATTTTTTTCATCCATTTGTACTTGATAATAATAATGTTAATTTTTAGAAAAAAATTAATTAATTAATAACAACAAAAAGAATTAAACGTAACGAAAATGATATAAGATATTCTGTGGAAAATAAAATCTCCCCCCTGAAAAACAAATTCATCCAAAACAAAAAAAATATCGAATTTCGAGACAAGTGGAAAAATGAAAAGATTAGACAACCAAATAGCGCAAAATTAAAAAATGACGTAAAAAATCATATTTTCCATAACAAATCAAACTCAGCCTTATTTTATGCATCCTCAATAATTTCAAGTTATCTCTACGGACCCCTCAAGACGATTCCTGACCATGACAACACCAATGGTCGTCCTTCGTCCGTACAAAAGTTGCTCGCCTTTCATATTTTCAGGCAAAAAGGGGATAATATTATGAATAAAGCTATTCTCACCCCCACCCTTGCCCCCAATATTTGACAACTCACTCACACGGGTGGGAGCGGGCCATCATTGATTAGTGTGCCTCATCATCCATAAACATGGGGGGCAACGATGGGTGAGTGTAGCATTGCTGTAATATTATTTCTTAAATTTATTTACAGCAAGAAATTTATCCTGGTTGGTGAAGAATTATGTGGGTTTGATTTATGTTCAAGTATTTGTTTCTTGGTCAATATTGAAAACTGTACGTATAATGGCAGCAAGTTTCCATTATTAATTAAGCATTCGTCAAACGCGTTGCGTGAACCATTCTCCCTCTGTTTTCCTTCACGGCTTCCTTATTTGGAAGTGTGCTATTCCAATATTCCAGGTTTTGTTTGTATTTTTTTCTTGAATTTGAAGTTTATTTTTTTGATAATTCTATGTATTGGCACTGTTTTTTATTCTCGTTGAATTTCTGTGAATTCGAATAAGAATCTAGAAAATATCGTGGCCATTTTGATGTTTTCCTTGAACAGGCATTTTCTTTGCATATGTTCTTCAATTCTATGGTGAAAAGCCTATTTTCCATCGAGATCATCAGCACCCATTGGTTCGCTTGGAGGTTTTTTTTGGTCATATTACTTTGATAGGAAAATCAAGTTAATACGCTCGTGTAATTCTTGAAATAATCCTAGTTAGTTAATGCCGAGTTATCCAGATTTGGCAAGAAGAATTTTTTCTTGGAATCTGGGGTTAAATCCAAGTTTTAGAAGCTCATTTTTAAGCTTTCGCCTTTCTGTGGAGATCTTTTTACTCGAGGAAGTTAAGAGTGATCATTTGTTAATTCATTTCAGGTTTTAATCTTTGCTTCAATAGTTTGACGAACTAATTGAAGATGACGATTGGAAGTAGAGAGAAAAGAACACAAAAGAGCAAAGAAGTAATTGTGGATGAGAAATCCCCGTTGTTGCCTACAAAGCACGAGGGAGATGATCGATTTGATGAATTTAATGGAGCTTCCTTTAGTGGGGCGGTTTTTAATCTATCGACAACAATTGTCGGTGCTGGAATCATGGCACTGCCTGCAACCTTGAAGGTATTAGGACTTATCCTTGGGATTGCCGTGATCATCTTTATGGCATTCTTGACAGAGGCTTCAATTGAGTTTTTACTTAGGTTTAGTAGGACATCAAAGTCAGTTTCATATGGAGGTCTTATGGGGGATACATTTGGAAAATATGGACGGATGATATTGCAAATATGTGTATTAGTCAATAACATCGGTGTGCTTGTTGTATACATGATTATCATAGGTAATGCATTTATTTATACTTAGAAATCGTCTTTATGGAGGTTCCCGAGTCCTTGATAACCTCATGAGCTTTGTATTTATTAAGGTGATGTGCTTTCTGGAACAACGTCAAGTGGAATTCACCATCCTGGTGTCTTGGAAGGTTGGTTTGGAGTCCACTGGTGGAATGGAAGATCTTTTGTTCTTCTTGTGACCACCCTCGCAATATTTGCACCATTGGCCAGCTTGAAGCGAATTGGTGAGTCCCTTCTTTTGTGATTTAGCAAGTACAAATTACTCGCTGTAATGCCTTTATAGTTATTCTTGTGTTAATAATACATAACCACACTTCCAAATACTAACCAGGATCTATGAATTGGTAATTTGAAATTGTAGGGTAGTATAAGGCTTTTAAATGTGTAATGTTTTATGCAATTGAGTGTGAACGAGATTTTAACTTTATTTCTTTCTCTCCCTGGTGTTAGGAAGATACAAGTCTATGAAGCAATATTTCTCCAAGAAAATATTTCAGAGGTCTTTTTTCATTTTTCATGATTTATTCTTCTCTATATTTTCTTTATAGATTCAGTAATACAATATGACTTTTTCTCCAACTAAATGCTAGAGGACCATCAAGGAAGAACCTGTCACTGAATTTACTTATTTATTTATTTTTGAAATTCTAATTTATATTCACCATGCACCTAAATTGCAGATTATGCTAGTAATTATTCTTTTCTCCTCCAAATTACTGTTTCACATTACCAGAAACTGAATGTGCTATTTATTTGTGAATGCAGATTCATTGAGTTACACATCTGCTTTATCAGTTGCACTAGCTGTTGTATTCCTAGTTATTACTGTGGGCATTACAGTCTTCAAGTTGATAAATGGGACTATTTTGATGCCTAGATTGCTACCTGATGTTACCAGTGTGACGTCATTCTTCAACCTCTTCACCGTAGTTCCTGTTCTAGTCACTGCATACATTTGCCACTACAACGGTATGTAATTCCATATCTGGTCATGAAATTGCTTGTTCAATGGCGTCTCCTTCATTTCATGGATGTTAGGACTTAGGAGGATAAAAAAAAATCCTTGGTTTAGGAGCCACATCTAAACCTATTGACTGCTGGACAATTTGATAATATATTTTTTCTCGCATATTTATTTTATATTTTTTGACATTTGCTTTTAAGTTAAAAAAGAGAGATGACAAAGAGAACTTTCCAATTATGTTCAAAGACATGCCATATCTGATAGGAAACAAAATTATATTTTTTGAGTTAAGTGGATGTCTAATGGTCCTAAAAATATAATTATGTAAAACAACTTTCTATCAGATTTGCTGTAAGTATTAGAAAAATAAATTTTGGTTTATCTGGACATTCCTAGCATTAACCTTTAAGAAGCAAGATTTACACGTACTTCCACCTGTCTGAAATTTAGCCCCTGTTTGGTAAGGATTATAATCTAGGTTTTAATCTAAGTCAAAGTCAACAATTAATATCAATCAACCACATATTTTATGGGACCTATAATTTTTTAACCACACATTTCATCAACTTATATTACAATCTAATAAAAATCGGATTTTAATCCCCACCAAACAGGGGCTTAATAAATGCAATAGACAAGAGTCAATGTATATGAAGGCTAATTGAGGGTCTATCAATGGTTTTTATATATTTTTCTCTTCTTTCTTGCTAAGTGGAGTATTTTCTGTTCTATGGAAATGTAATGCTTTCCATAGCCTTAGCGATTCTAAGAAATTGAAAATTTTGCAGTGCACACAATTGACAGTGAACTCAAGGACAACACACAAATCAAAGCAGTCGTGAGAACCTCCCTTGCTCTCTGCTCAAGTGTATATGTATTGACTAGTCTCTTTGGATTCCTCTTATTTGGTGATGCAACACTTGATGATGTACTTGCCAACTTCGACACAGACCTAGGAATTCCATGTGGCTCCCTGCTTAATGATGCTGTTCGTGTTAGCTATGCTGCACACTTGATGCTCGTCTTTCCCATTGTTTTATATCCACTGCGGTTAAACTTAGACGGCCTCCTCTTTCCATCTGCAAGGCCTTTGACTTCAGACAACTTGAGGTTTGCATTGCTCAGCACTGGGCTCGTCATTATCATCTTTTTGGGTGCAAATTTTATACCCAGCATATGGGATGCTTTCCAGTTTACTGGAGCAACTGCTGCTGTATGCATTGGTTTCATCTTTCCTGCTGCAGTTACTCTAAAGTAAGTTACAGTTTCAAATACTGGAAGATACCAAATTACATTTACTATTCTTGCAAGCTTCTTCTTTTACCTTCTTAAATATACACCCTTTTATGTGAACATATATATTTGCTTTATGATTTACCTTTAGAAAGTAACTACTAGTAAAACCCTTTTGTTTCTTGTCAAATAATATCTCCTCGTGCTTATTCTGGTACTCTTTTGGTCAATCATCTTATCTTACTAAAAATAAGTGTTCAATTATTTCTCGTAATTTCAGGGATCCATATGGCATAGCTACGAAGAGGGACAAGATCTTAAGTATTTTCATGATTGTCCTTGCTGTCTTTTCAAATCTGGTGGCAATATATAGCGACGCCTATGCCTTGTTGAAGAAGAATCCATCTCATAACAAATGATCTCGCGTCACCTCGAGACCTGGAAGGCTCAGCTGTATTTAGTAAAGATAATCTGAGGGTGAATATAAAGCTTTTATTCAGAGAATACGAGGTCTAGAATCTGCTGAGCCAAGTTTCAATTACACCAACATTCTACTCAACTTAAATGTTGAGTACTGTTTCTGGAAGTGTATAGAGTTATGTGTATGTGTGTGTATTCTGCTTCCCAAGTTTGGTTTCTATTGGGACAATGTAAATTTTAACGAGAGCATTTTGTTCTCTTTACAAGTTGTGTCATTTTAGGTTTGATATTGTCAGCTTATCTACCAGGTTGGTCACATTAGAGTTTAGGGTGACAACCCTCGTATGTGTATATGTAATTTATGCACCGATTAGTAAACTTGTTTATAAACAATACATTTCCTTAAACTACTTTTAACTTTCACACATTTTTCAAAATCATTTTTCAGTCATATATTTTGCCTCGAAAACATCGTCTTCTTTATTTATAAAAAAAAAAATTCTTACCAATGGATGCATAACTTAACCAAATAATATATCTAAAGCAAAGATAAAAACACTGGATTTCAAAATTTGCAGCTATCCTCATTTCTCTACTATTATCATCCTTGTAAACGGTAAGGAAAAAGGGTATCATAAAATTGAGTTAATTAACTAGAATTTAAGCTGCATAAAAATTAGAGAGGGACTAGTAAGTATATTAGTATGAAAATCCAAGATTTTTACAAGGATTTATCATCATTATGTATGTAATAAGATCAACTTTTGACGCAAAAACCATGAGAAAGAATCACTGTTACTGAATCAGCTTCATCAACAGGAAGCAAATATATATTCCATTCTGTTCAGCAGATTGAGTGACAATAACTTGATATGCTAGCAACAGAGGAGCTCGAACACTACTAAAAAAACTACATAGAGCTAAGCGTTTTTACAAGAATGTAAGGAGGAAAGTTTGGTTGGAATTCTACTAACTAGAATCATCTGTTCGCAATCTTACATATTGGAACAACCGCTAAATCTATCTATCTATCTAAAGCAAATATCTATTTTTTACACTAATGAGCTCCAGTAACCTTCCAGTATAAAGTTTAAAAAACATGTTTGCATGGGATTGAACAATATCCCGAGTCTCAAGGGTTTCCAGCCGTGGTCACGAAAGGAACCAGCCTTCTGTAATCTCTTCGTCTGCCGAGTGCACAGCTATCCAGTACTCGTCCTAGTATCAAACGGGTATTCTGCAATGCTAACTCCCTAGGTGAAATACCAGATTCATTTACATTAGCCTGCCCAGCCAGAGTGGATCCTGTCCCATATCCCATTCCTGCAGCAAACTGCAAAGGTCCGCTGCGAGCTTTAAATGAGGTCTGAGGAAGAATCTTCTCGTCCGTCCCACCAAATCCATTCTCAAAAGATCCAGCGTCAGGTGGATGAGAGCCTGGCAAAGAGCTACAGCTCAGTAAGAGTGCTTCCAGAACACTAAGTGCCTCCCAGCACAGGGTACTCTCTACCAGCTGGGACACAATGGCGTACATATGTGGGCTTTGAGCTGCATCCATAGGAGTATGCTGAAGCAAAGCCTTCAGCATAAGAAGAATGACTCGCTGATATTCAACTGGTCCTTTCTCCAGAAGACGTAGAAGGTGCCCGAAAGCAAGAGCCGAGTGCTTGGGGAACCATTCATTGCATAATAATGGTGAGACAGAAGCAAGAAGATTCTCTATGCCCTTGAATTCTCCAGAGGCAAAAGCCATAAATACAGTAGCTAGCTCATCCAGTGATTTTGCTCGACACCAGATTGCAATGTTGGCCGCAACTGAACAAGCCTTTTGATGCTTTTGTTGCAGTGGTGAAGTGGATCCCACTACGGCATCCTGGCTGAGCTGTAAGCAAAGCCAGGGAAGTAACCCTGTAATGTGCATCAGGAGGCGTGTTTCTGCATCACCGAAGATCGAATCACAAGAAGGCACCGTTATTCGTGAAAGAACCTCGATGGAAACACCGTGACTAACAGTAGACATGAGTCCTTTAAGCACTAGAGGCTGTACTCCTTCAAACGCTGGAACCTTTCCATTAGATGGTGATGGTTCACAGACATTCCTTGATTCCGTATGCTGAAATTCAGAACTATCAGATGTGTTTGTATCCAGCTCATCACGAGGCATGCTTGAAAGAAGCACATTTTCTGTTGTCGTGTCACGAAATGATAAACGGTCAATTACCCGCGAGAAAAGCTCAAGCACCTGGCAGTAAACATGAACAAAGTCCGTGTGCATCATGGCTACACATCCCCAGAAAAGCTGGGGGTAGAGTATCACCTTTTCTGGCTCCATATTTTCTACCATCACCTGCAAAGTCAACAATATTTCCATAACAGAACCCAACACTGAGGGTACAGGATTCCCCAAGCACCTATGCAGGCAGCGAAGCAGAGACACACACGCATCATTTGTTACTCGGGGTCGCAATGCACGGTAAATCTGGTGTGAGCGGCAGACAAGATGTCTCGATGTGCACTCCATAGCCCATTTAAGTGCCTCTGCTCCCCAAGTTTCTCGAAGATCTCCTTGGAAGAAGATCGCATCCACCATGCTCTGTACAAGAGCAGACAAGAGAGCTGCACTCGGAAGCTCTGTCCTGGTAACCGTGGGATCCTCATTCTCCCACATCATGCTACCTCTCTTTGACTGGACATATTTAATCAGGCTCACAACCTGCTGCTTGTTCTCTCCATCACTATTTTCAACATCGTAGAGCTCTAAATGCCTGCCAGCAAGGGAATACAGCAGATTAACTAGCAGGTGCTGGCAGTGCTCCAACACAATATCCTCTGAGCTGTCCATCGAGACAAATGTTACATGAAAGAGCAACGGCAAATGCTCACGAAAATCCTCATCATTCTCATAGGCAATTTCAGCAAGTAGAATCAAGGCAATGTCCGCCTGCGTCAGTGAGTGTTGCTGATGGCCTTGCAGTGCCGACTGAAGTTCTTTAGCATTAATTCCATGAGTTCCAACCCCAGGATGCAATCCATCTTCACCAGAATTGGGAGTGTCAATGAGGTAATCTCCACTATCTCGAGATACATGACGACTTCGCATGCTTCCAGTCGAACTTCGCACCCCCATTAGTGGCCCTGACACGTTTACCAATGATGGCAGAAGTTGCCCAGACCGACCAGTAGCTACAGGAACAATGTTCATATCTGGAGGCATTGGACTCAATGGGCCTGAAGCACTTCGGCCTCCAACAGCAGCTGTTCTCCAGCTCAAGCTTCCGCTAGTGTTCCTGAGTGGTCCATCAAGAGAACCGCGAACTAGTAAAGGTGACATGTGAGGCTGGGTATCCACAACAGAGGCGATTTGTGCTACTGCAGGAACCTGAGAGAACTCCAAAACAAAGTTTCCACCACCATCACCCTTATTTGCGGCAGGTCTTAACGGCTCTACACTATCCTCAAGCATCCGCTGAGCCAACTGGTAAACCAAGTGATCAATTGTGCGTTGTGGGCAAATTCTAGCTAAATATAAACTAACCCTCTTAGCAACAGAGAAGTACGTGGCAAAAGCTCCAGTTATTTCTGCTGATGCATTGGAATCACAATCTTCGATCCCCTTTGTGATCAAGAAATCCAGGACTGGACTTATATTCCTGGGCTTGCTAGCAATAGTGCTCCATAGCTTTTCAATTTCATCTGGAAACTGATCACCATGACGCCATGTTACATAATAAAGGCTTTTTAATAACCTTTCACTCCAACCTGAATCCTTCAGTTTCCAGAAATTGAGATTCTCTATCCATGGGGCCATGCAGGTTAGAACTTGATGTTGGGCAATTATGTCCACTGCATCAAGCTGCCTCTGCATAATTTCTTCACAGAGAAGCTGGCTCAACTCTGGGTGATCTTTAGCAAGTTTGCAAGAGAGCTTGTATTGGAATTGTTGATAAGAGTCAGGAAGGTTGCCAACAACAGCAGCTCGATAGCTATTTGAGCACTCAACACCATCCTCAGCCCACTCACGGACAGAGAGTGTTTCGAGCATTTGAAGAGCATCATCGCGAATTTGTCTAGATGGATCAACCACCTTGTAAAGGATAAGGCTCAATAGTCTCTGAATCTCACATTTTGGTATCTCTTGACGCATGTAGACTTCAGCCAGCACACTAAAGTAGCCATCAGCTATAGCAGCATCTGAGTAGTAGCACTGCATTAGGATATAAACTAATTAGTGTTTCGAGAACAGAAGTCAACAATAACCAGACAAACAGAATTGAGAAGAAAAAGAAGGCAACAAATGCATGTAAATAAGTGGTTTTCAAAATTAGCCACTTCAGAAGTGTTTACTAGATCAAAATTATTGCCAAAGTGATGATCATTAAGTGTGCTTGGATAGACACAAGTACCACAGTGCAAGTATGAGACAAAAATGATCAACCTTGACAAAGAGATAAAAATGAAGCAGGAAGAATGGTATGCGTCTGCTCTCTGACTTGGTAGCAAATGTTTAATTAGTTTTGCTAAGAACCAGTCATAAAACATATTGCCTTCTTAGAGAACTTTAAAACTTACCTGATCGATGCAAGCGGGAAATAGGTCCAAATTGGTGAGGAGAAGATTTTTCAAAGCCAGTTTTGCAAGAGAAACACGAAGATGGCCACCTCTTTGCCTATCACGGCCAGTTACTCCTCGCCCACCTTCACCAGTGTATTTTGAATAAGATGGAGTTCTTGGATCAGCCGGAGAATGACCAAATGGTGCCCTCGGGGCAGGCTCAATAAATAGGCTGTTGATCCAAGAAATTACCCGACCACTCATCTTTCTTGCATTGTCGTCAAAGCAAGGCCCGTACAATAGTGAAGCCATTGCATTCATAGATGCCCATTGTATTGCCTCAACCTGTTCACCCAATTCTTTATCAAATGAAAGTTTATCGATAGAATCCTTCGACCGTGCATGTTGACTAGACTTGTAGCGTTCAACCTCACGTCGATAATCGCTAACACCATCTTGATTCCATGTTCCACCTGTATCATCACTCCAGGAGAGAAGGAGATCAAAAAGTCTCTTTCTAGTCCGAACATCAAATTTCTCTGACTTGGAGTCAACAAATTCAGGAGCCAGAGATCTTAGAACAGAAGCAAGTGCAAAACGGAGAGATTGGATCTCTTGGAAACTTTCCGCAGATGCTGTCAGTATCTGTCTAGTCGTTTCTTCAATAAACTTTAAATAATGAAGGCGAAAAATCGGTTTGCGACCTAGCATTCCAGGCCAAATTTTTTCTGCTACTGTGCGATATATATTCGAAATGTGGATACAAAGTTCTTCACGACGAGACTTTTGACTCTGCATAGATACCATTGACATTTTAGCTTTTAGTGCATACAAATGAGAGTTCAATAATTATAGTAGATGTGATGTAAACAAAAATAAAATGACTGTACAATAATAGAAGTGGATAATCAGACTCAAATGAGAACTGGGTTTTAGGGGATTCTGCCTACGACATGCTTTATAGCTTTAGACTGTTGGCACTATCAAAGGCTTGTGTTTGGGGGTCTGACTGCCAGCATGGAACTTTATCATTTTATTGATTATAGAAAGGAGAAAAACCTTTGCCAGTGATGATCTTTACGGGTTTAGATTGTTCACACAACCAAGGATTGTATTAGGGGGCATGACTGCCGGCATAGAACTTTATCAGTTTCCATATGACCTAGGAACTTGTAAATTCATACACTCAGTTGACTGATTTTTGGAGAAAAGAAAGGAACAAAGAGAGGGAAGCAGTTTTTCTATGGAGTTTAGTCGTGAAGTATACCTTCCACTTTGGCTTTCCTTCTGTTTCGAGAGAAACCTCATCTATGAAGGATGCAAGCTCGCTGAACATGACTTCACATATTTCTAGATGTGAGTGACCAAGAGCCATGGTGGCTGCATACTGGCAAAAAAAAAAAAATTAAGAAGAAAATAAAATTGAATAATATAGGAAAAATAATAGATGACTTGTCATCTTTTTCTTTTTTTGGGAAAAAGAAAAAAAAAAATTAGTGGGGTGGAGATGGATGGAGGAAATGGGAATTAAACCTTTTTGACTGAGCATGAATGAAGAATAAAGCCAATAATAAAACAAAACACGTTCTGAGCAGAGAATGCAAAGCATACCTGATGCAACCTTATACAGTTCTTAAGTGAACCACAAGGCCCACATCAAGTAATTACTACACAGGCTCATATGAAATTTAGCCAGCACAACACTCTAGATTTCTGATTAACTGTTACTGATATTGATATTGATAGAGCCACGGGACCCATTTACCACAGCTAGGTAAGAAAATTCAGCATGTACTAGGCCATCTCAATAACATTAAAAGAAAATAGAGATAGTCTAGGAAACGGCAAGTTGTGTTCACATATGGATAGTGTGTCTAAAGAAAATGTACAGCTAATTCTACGCGCATGAGTCATGACCCAAATGAGAATAAAAACTAACAAGTGGCACCAATTGAGCATAAATTCAGGTACGTTGAATTTATAAGGTTAAACCATGTCTTATGTAGACTTAAAGAAGACAATTGACGAAAGTGATGCTACTAATGGAACCAAATAGAATAGGGAGAGGCAGACCAAAATTAATGACATGATGTGTTTGTGAAGGATATGACTGCACCGTATATCCAGTAGATGTAGTACGGACTGACAGGTTGGCAAAAAAAAATTCCTT
Source organism: Ligustrum vulgare (assembly GCA_963555705.1). Taxonomy (NCBI): domain Eukaryota; kingdom Viridiplantae; phylum Streptophyta; class Magnoliopsida; order Lamiales; family Oleaceae; genus Ligustrum; species Ligustrum vulgare. Next base: position 59,903,808 of record OY743173.1, read on the forward strand.
CAAAAAGCCCCATCGTTACTGGCTTAATTTTTTGTTTCGTTTGTCTGTTCTGACCATGATATCCAGTCTCTTGTGCTTTTACAAATCAGCACTGTTATTTTGAATTCAGACGCGTAGTCATGTAGAAAACTATTGATTACAAGACATCCTCAAGGTATTCAGGGAAATTTGAGGTATACAGCTTATAGAAAATCAATAAAATTGAAGTGAACGAGTAGCAAAGCTCATGATTATATCTATTTGTAAATTAAATATTATATATGCTGCAATATAATATAATGCTCTCCTGTTCCATAAAACCTATTCCAGTTTGCTGATTTGTAAAAAGGGGAAAAATATGCAATTAAATCATAGATCTAGAGTGATGTTAAAAGATCGTTGACAGGCAGCAATTACTTACTACATGTGCGTCAGAACCAGACTTGAGGGAAGGAAAAATCAGATGGAATAGTTCTTTTGTAGCCGCTGAACCTACACCTTCTCGACTAGAAAGTGGACATGAGCACGCAAACATTGCATACATGAGCCATTGCTCCAGCTTATTGTCTGTATCCTGCGACTGATGAGCCTTCCCCCCCAACTCAGCTGGTGTGATGTGAGCAAGTCGTTGAATAACCTCTAACCTTCATATAAACATTGAAAATCGACTTGAATTTCTAGTATCTTATCTTGAGAAATATTTAAATTGATATACATGCGGCCCTCTCTAACACTCTGACAGCACAAGCTTTTAAATCAAGTTTATTAACTTGGTCTGAGAGATGAGGCAAAGGTTTTGGGTTCAAGTCTCGCTGTCACTCATTTAATGAAATTGTGCGTGTGTGAGGCTTTGAATTGAAAAATGAGCCCCAAGCCCGGTCTACACGTGAGGGGGGCGTGCTAAAGAAAATATTTAAATAATATAGATATGGCCTTCTCTAAGAGCTCACGCTTTTAAATCAAGTGATTAAACATTTTATTCTAATACAAATTAGTAATTTTACAAATCCAAATTAGAAACAAGAATCATGACTGAGGAAAATTATGATATTGCAAAAAAATTGAGGCCATGTTGCTTATGGGTATATTATCACTGAATTTAATTTGAAAAGAAACAGTTGAAACTTATGTTCATAGATTCTGGCTCTGGCAATAAGATGTCAATTTGAATTTACAATTCCAACACAACATGATGAGCGAATGTGTATGCACATTCAAGAACCAACTATGAGATATTTACTTACTTTGCATCCTGAACAGAGGTAGGACAGAGCTCGGCAGCATATTTGACAATCTCACTGAGACATCGAGCCCACCTGTTCTTGTCTGGACTCTCAAAAAGTATTGACTGGAGACAGACATCAGGAGGAACAGCATCAGATTCTCTTCTCAGATCAAAAGGACGTCCAGAATCCCAATAACAGCTCTGAACAATATCATCCTGTGAATCACACTTATGTGTGAATTAAACCAACATCTATCTTTAAAACAGATGTATAAATGTAGCCAAATTTCAGATAACTTAAAGGAGTCAGAAAGTGTTACCCACCCCATTCTCTTCTAGAACATCAATTATGAATATTGGTTCAGCCTCATTTTTGAAAATATGCTCCGGCCGTTCATTCAATGAACGTTCTCGTATATCATTTCGTAAAGCACGTACACATCGCAGTAACTCCAAGGCGGTATGCCTGATCTGACTATCAACAGAACTAAGGAATATAAGACCAACAGCATCTACATCTGAAGCACGGAATTCAATTGCTTCTTGAGGCTGATGAAAGGAAGACTTCCTGAATCCTTCATTTCTCTGTACACGCTTTGTATCAAAAACATCAATTTCTACCTTATCATCGGATAGACAAGCTCTCCAAAAGCGCATGAGTTCCAGGAGGCGTCCTAATGATGTTTGAATGAGAAGGGGGAACTCATCAGGAAGACGTAAGATAAAGTTTGACATCCCTCTCATGACTGCAAAGCGGCGATGGGGAAGGTATCTTACAATCCGATTCAGAACCTGTACAGCTTCCTCACGAACACCAGGATCAATACTAATGCCATGTTGGGGTATGATTTCTGTAATTTTGTCACTTCGGCCAACTTCTTCGATCAGATATGGTAAGCACTTCAACACTGACCGGAAAAGATATCCTTGAGACTTTTCCTTAGTAGCAGCATCTGGAGAAGAATTCTTCAGTTGTATATCCCACTTAGCAGAAACATAATTTAAGCAATTTATAGGAGATATACAAGGAGAGGATAAAGAGAATTTGCAAACAACTTGTTACATGACAAGCTCAACTGAAGACAGGACAAGAGGTAGCATGACAAGCAGATATTCTGCACACCAAATATCTGCGCAACAAGCATGTGCATATGCTAAGCACAAATCTATAGCTTTTCTTGATTTTGTTTCAGAATAAAAAGTAAGGCAGTATAAAGTTTCAAGGTTGGCTTGAAGCAGTAAGAACTGAATGCGAAGCAAAAATGCTCAACTGATGAGGCAGGTAAAAGTTCTGTTGATGTGCCAGGAACAATACAAACTAAGAAGATACGATAACTTCATCACATTCACGGTGCTTCCACAAAAGTAGTCCAACTATAGGCCCTTGGCCACAGAAATATATGATCGATCATATATCAATTTTCTTTTGCTTAAATGATTTGAATACTAAGATCACCCGCAATTTGCATTTCCATAGAAGACAACAGAAGATGACAGTTCAACTTCAATTGGGTAAACACAGAAACCTACTTTAGTTCAGAGGTGGTGCATTTCCAGCATGGAAATGGAAAATAGATCAAAATAGTGGACGGAAGTTAATGTTAATTTGCTTTAAAATCAATATAACCAAATTATAGGTTTCCTCTTAGATTCTAGATGTTTTGGAAACAGTTACACACAAATTAAGTTATGGGATTATTTGCATTTCCAGAAATTTAAAGATTTCTGATTGTCCTAAGAATATGTTGACCTTACCCATTTAAAAGAATTCTGGGGGTTGTAAATTTAGAAACAATGAAACCTCGCAAAAAACCACGAGAAATAACAGATTACATATACTGACTCATATATATGACATGCAATCAGTAAGAGAGACATGAAGGTTACCTATAGTGGTCCTTGAAGAAGTGAGAAGAGCCTGACTATAAGTTTTATGGCAAGATCTCAGAATGGCTTCAATTGCAGCCTTAACTTTTGGAATGTATTGACCGATATTATGAACTGTCAATGCAACAAAAGCTTCAATTAAGACGATCATCAGATATAAAAAAATGTTGCGTCACAAGATAAGTAAAAGTTACCATGCAGGATTTCCAAGCCTCCATGCTGGCTTGTAGGAGACATAACAATATCAAGCAAAGCACGAAGACCAATAACCTTTGCTTCACTTGGAATATCTTGAAGCAATTCCAATATCATATGATTCATAGCAAAATCAAGGTTATGTTCTGCAATAGTCACACAGAACTCCACAAGTTTGTCATGTTGGACATCCTGAGTGAGCATTCCTTTCCTTAGGATTGTCAGAAGTTGTGAAGTGACACTATCCAGGTAATCCCATACACGATTTGGAGGTTGTGAATCACCGTGAACACTTAAGTAAAACCTCAGAACACGATGTAGACAATCTAAGGCCATGAAGCGATGGTTCTTATCCTGAAACAGAAATTCAAGTTAAATCCTTTCAGAGAATCTGCAATCAAATGCACCAAAGATAAATTACCAACCCCCCAAAAAATTCAAAACGATACAGTTTTAAGGGAGGGGCTAACATGTATAATTTCATTTCTCAGAAAGTTGGGAAAATGCAAAATATAGCTTACCCTAAGATGCTTGTATAATTGTTCCATGTGAGGACCAAAATTACTGAGGAAAAAATTAGGATCACCAAGACACAGCAGAAGAGTCACCAAAGGGTAACCAACCTAACATCCAAAGAATTGTTCAAACAAGTCAGAATATACAAGATAAGCATATAATATGCAGTACTGAATCCCGCATTTTGAATCCCCCAATATCAATGAGGACACAATACTAACAAAGCTGGATAAGTGAAGATAATAATCATATGTTCATTTCAAAGTTCATAACTCTCAGCCCTATTTGATACCACCTATTATTTACAAGAAATGCATTTGGTTACAGTAAAATTTGGAGAACGTATGGGTAAAAAGTAGAAAAAATTTGGGTTTATGTATAGATTATTTTATTGGTAGAATATGTAGTTGATAATGGGTTTTGGAAAAAACGAGTTTTCAAATTAGTAGACTACTGAGTTAAAAGTTAAAACATAATGAGTAAATTCCCTATTTGGGGTGCAAATTAATTTGGATTTGCAATAAACGTAGGAGATGTTACAGTTTATAAAAGCTGGTAAAGAATCAATCAAATGGCGCTCTTTTTAATTAGAGTACTCATTGTAGAAAGCTTTAGGAATCATCGATATCATTTCAACTGAAAAGATGTGATATTCTCTGAGAGCAGAAGAGAACTTTATTAAGCACCTGTTAGGTATTGCTAAAAAACAGATTTTTTGTAAATTTTGATAAAAGTTGTGGTTAAAAAGTTGATCAAAGTTGTGGGATTCATAAAACGTGTGGTTACGATTAATTGTTGACTTTGACCAACTTGGATTTTTATTAGTTAAACCAAACAAGGGCTAAGAGACAAACATACAAGAGCAGAATAAAGGAACGTAAGTCCTTAATGGCCATATGCAAGCAAGAAATGCATCTAATATTAATCCGTCATTATCATGTATAAATAACTTAATACAAGTACAACCAAATAAAGTATAAGATCCATTGATCATTTTAAACTAATTACAACATAAAAATGCTGAAACCAAAACTCTAACACAAGAATTCCTACGAAATCTTTAAGTAGCCACTCATCCAATATGTATAATGGAAGAACCAGGGAATTTAAGAATCTCAATTTAAATCTGTCACAATACTGCTGGAACTAAATAAGATTTACTGTCAGCACTTAAAAGTTCTAAATCCCGACTAAGAATGATAGTGGAACATAACTTTAGGAAGTATATAACAGCATCCTCCCACGAAGAAATTATTTTTTATTGAGACAGTTAGGTGGCGTTCTGTTTGTATTTTATTTTGTATTTTCATTTTCGAAAATGTTTTGTGTTTTGTGTTTTGTGTTTTCATTTTTGTTTTCAAATTTGCTGAAAACGCGTTTGGTTTGTCATTTCTGAAAACTGTTTTTGAAAATGAAAAGCTGGAAAACACGTTCTGTTTGAAATTTTGTAGAACACTATTTAAACTATTTTTAATTAATTTGCTTGCAGAATACTACTAACTCCAACTCAAATTTCCTTTCACAATACACTAAAAATATGGTTACATGCAACACACTAATGTGAGCATTAAGAGTCTATATTAACACAGCTTGGTCAGGTTCGGGACTTGAGAAAGCTGTACTTCTATTAAAATCCAGAAAATGCAAGTTCTTTCAAAACCACCAGAGTCCATTTATCATTGCATTTTTTGAAATATAACAACAAGAGTTCTCATTTAATTTTTTTTTTTTGTAATGTTAATATTGAATTCAATAAAACTTTATTTAAACTAAGTTCCAAGTTAGGATAATTCTCAAAAAAAATAAAAAATAAAAAAATATATCTTTATTAGGATAATTCTAAAAAAAATAAAAACTTTATATTAAGCTTAGTTATAAGTTAAAATAATTCTATAAAAAAAAAAAAAATTCCCAAAACGCGTTTTCCGCGTTTTGGACTTTTTTTGTCGAAATACACACAAAACGCCCAAAACGATGTTTCGGGCGTTTTCCGTTTTGTGAACAATTTTTTTTTTTTTGTTTTCCAAAATGCGTTTTCGAAAATGGTAAAGAGAACGCGTTTTTAGCGTTTTCGAAAATAAAAACAGAAAACGACCTCAAAACAGCAAAGAGAACAGGGGCTTAGCTTTTTCAGTCAACATAGGGCTTGTTCGGGATGGCTTTTGAGAAGCCAAAAGCTGCTTTTTGACCCATTTGACAACAATTTTTTAAAGTATTTCAACCAATTAAGAGGAGCTTTTAGAGGAAACTAGTCCGGTGTGACTTCCTCCAAAAGCACATTAGGAGTAGGAAGTGCTTTTGGAATTTAGTTTCCAAACAAAAATTAAGGTAATTTTTTTCGGAAGTTCTTCTATAGGAAGCAAAGCCGTGCCAAATGGGCCAATAATAGAAAAGCTAAAGTCTGCTAAGATAACACGTCGGAAAGCAACGGATGGAACTATTCTTAGAAATAATGATGCCAGATAAACATTTGTTCTACCAGAATTGTACATCATTCTTAGACGCTACATCTTGAACTGGCATTATTATTTTAGTTCCCATCATTTCTTGCAGGTTTCGAGTGCATTATTATTTTTATTTCCCATCGTTTCTTGCAGGTTTCGAGTGCAGTAAAATAGATAAAGTGGGAAATCCTAAAATCTGTGGAGTGATCTTTCTGTTCCCAGCTAGTAAGGTGAATATTACCTAAGTTTCAGAAACATTTAAAACAGAAAAGGTAAATAAAAATAATTTTTTCCCTCTGTATCCCTTTGCCCTTATACTTACAGCTATATGTTTACTTTGCTTGTCCATCCAGTGAATAAGTTGCCCCCTTATTCTGGCAACGGCTTCATACCAAAAGGTGAGTGCAGGTTCAACACATGTAGGAGGCCACTGACCTTTGCCACCATCAGCAAGTGGAGCTAGAATGTTTGAAAGCATATTGCATAGCGCATGATGAAGTTCACTTTTCCGTTTATGAGGAGCGCGATTCAGTGGGTTGGCTTTAGCAACAAAGGAAGCTGATGCATTTAGACCGCCCTCTGTTTTGACCTAATAATCACCTAATCATTATAAAATGCTTCCACAAACTTGACAGAGAATCTAATCACACATACCCCAAGCTTAAGGTAGCGCAACCCATTGATAATATTGAGTGTTTCACTTCGAGCAACGCTGGTGTCAATTCGATGAGTGTTGAGTTCCATGAAGAAGCGCTCAGTCACAGAACTAAACCTTTTGAGTTGAAAGGAAACATACACAAAATCTAGTGAGATTTTAGCACATACCTCAACAAAAACACTACTAAAAATCACATTCTTAATCATCAAAACTGGATGGCAAGCTGCAAGCGGCAGATGTAGGCAAGAAGCCAATAGAGAACTTTTGATAGTGGAGATACAAATCCAAACCACGTTAGTTAACTCTCAATTCTCCTAATTTGACATGCACAACAGTAGATCTCATAGTATGTGATGACAATTTTAACATAACAAACAGAAGCCAAGACAGAAAGAGAATAAAGGTGGCAAACCAGTCAACATTTTTTTCTCTTTTCTTGTCGGGTAATACTGATCTCATGTGCTTCAAAGAGCTCATTTCCATGTGATTGGTTCAAGTGGAAAGAAAGGAGGAAAGGAAAAATAAGTAGAGGATGGGAAAATTATATTCATGGCTTTTGCTCTATATAGAAAGCAAGAGAAAATAAAGATGGAAGAGGAAGATATTTACGGTACCAATTGTTTGTCATTCTTTCATTCTCATTTTTCCTTCCCTATTAGAGGAGATAAAATAATATAACTTTTTCTCTTCTTTGATCCCCACTCTAAACAGCCTTAGAAAGATATATTGTACCAGTTTTAAGAACAAATGAGAGAATTGAGATACAGAAGTTCCTATAGAATGAGGAAAAAACAGAAAGTGGAAATTGGAAATCTGAGTGTAAGATGCGTAAGCTGACATTTCCCCCTATATTCACTGCATATTGCACCCTTGAGATATCCATCACCAGTTGTAGTATGTAGATGTCAAAGAAGTTACAAACAACAAGAAAAGACTGGTGGATTTGACAGAATCCAAAGATTGTTGACATACTTCGGAGTTGACTTGTTCTTGCATCAATGAAAAAGTTAGAACCAGCAGATTACTTATCACCCCAGCTGTGAAATGTTATATTTGAGTATGCAGCAGTGCATCGTTATTTGTTTACCTGATCCGAGACAAGGCACCAAGAAGCTGTGCAACTAGGTCCAGAAGAAGGCCCCTTAAATCTACCAATGAAGGATAATAAACTTGGCTAACAACCCTGCAATTTGTGAAAAATAAGTTTGTACGACAGCTACAGAGGACGCATTGCAATGCAATCATGCTTTAAACTACAAAATAATTTATTACAAGATTGAAAGTATGCTTATGAAGCTACACCATAATTTAACCACATCCTATAAAAAATAAATGCCTCACATACAAATCACTCATTGAACTCATCTCTATATCAGAAATCAAGCTAAAATTGAAAAACTCTGAAATCGGTAAAACAGGATAAGATATAGGCCTTCTTCTCTGATGTAACTTAATGGACAGTATTAAAGACAATTAATAGAGTTTCTCAATGGCATATGTCATTTAGCCCACAGATTTTTAGCAAATTTTTATAAAAGTTGATAAAATGTGTAGTTGAAAAGCTGTGAACCCCATGAAATATGTGATTGAGATGGATTATTAACTTTGACTTAGATTAAAATCTAAATTTTAATTCCTACCAAACAAGGGCTTATGAGTAGATTGGTCTTTTGTAAAGAGATTAAAGGGGTTAGAAATATCAACAATTAATGTCCATTACATAGATTAATAAACACAAAAGCTCCCGGTTTGATCCATTAATCATCCTCTTGGAATATAGAAAATAATTATTCCCAATATCAACAAATATGCACGATCATATCAACCATGGTATAATTACGTGACAAATTGGTGGTATGAGGACGTTTAGAGAAAATTGAATCCACGCCACAATTGACACACATGATTGCACCTTAGTCAGAATGAGACAGGAGCTGAAACATAACGAGTCAGTACTTGCAACCATTTCTAAACTTAGCTTAATCATTTACCTGTCTGCATTAATAAGCCAGTCAAAGACAAAATTTTCAAGCCCAATCCAAAGATTCTCTGGCATTGGAAGAAGCACATTAAATATGAGAAAGTGATAAAGTGTTAGGTGAAGACAATAAAAATAACTAAAACAATTAAACCAGGTCACGATATAGAGGTTAGGAGTTTAGAGCATGAACAAACCGGTAAGTCCTTCTTGCGGGCAACACTCCACAAAGCGAATACATGCTGAGCAAAAGATACACTCTACTGCAAGCTGGGAAAATAATATTGCCATTAAACACGTGTATAGGTATACCATGCTTATGATTTGAAATGTCTCTTTTGCAATCTACACCCTTTTTGCCTTGGTAAACCTAATATTTCCAATTGTCTTATCATTCAACAAGGCAATTTAGAACATAATAGGCCATAGACAATTGTTACCTTGAACCAAAAACAAAAATAGATTTTTAGGATCACTGGATTTACTAATTCCACTCGGCTTTCAGCAGTCAGTCTGATATCTTTTTTTCTTCCACTAATTTTAGTCACTTTGGTTAGATTTTGCTAAGTTTGATTGCATCTTCTATACTCAACTCACAAAATAATAATAATAATAATAATAATAATAATAATAATAATAATAATAATAATAAAAGAGGGGGGGGGGAGGGGGAGGGAGAGAGAGGAGCGAGAGGATGTCCACTGGCCTCTTTTTTTCTCGTTTTCTTTTTACAAAGAGATCAATATCTTCTGCGTGCAATGAGGCTATGAAATTTCAACCAACTATAGCAGCAATTTTATATGAGACACCGTAATTAATTCATTATATTGGGAGAGACAAACCTTTCTCTGAAATGTTGATGCATCGTTTGCACCTTTTGGTGATTCACTGCACATATCATCCAGGCATATAATTCAAATGAGACATCATGATTTGGCTTCAAAAGAGAAGCAGAAATTGAGGTTTAAAAATAAATAAATGCACGCTAAAGAAATCATTTCTTCTAGCTATATTGAGCCAAGCATAATTAATAAAGCTTTAAAAATACAGTAACAGAAGGCATCGTTCTGATAATGCTCAACGCAGGAATAACATGGTTTTTAAAAAAAAAAAAAGTTCCGCCTCAGCACCTGTTAGATATATATTATATATATATATATATATATATATATATATATATATATATATATATATATATATATATATTAATTTAAATAAATAAATTACGTAAAGTGCCCAAGTGGTGGAAAATTGTGGAATTTATATGGGAGGTCGGTGGTTCGATTCACATTCCACGCGCATATTAAAAATAGTCTTTGATTGGGCCTTGGGCTTCTTTAATTAAAATAAATATTTTTATTTTTAATCATTTTCGGATTTTTTATTATTGGTCAAACTAGCAGGTACAAGACTGTTGGCTCACTTAGCAGTTTTGGTGTACTAATTGAAATATTTAGGTGGCGTTCTGTTTGTATTTTATTTTGTATTTTCATTTTCGAAAATGTTTTGTGTTTTCATTTTTGTTTTCAAATTTACATGCAACACACTAATGTGAGCATTAAGAGTCTATATAACACAGCTTAGTCAAGTTCGGGACTTGAGAAAGCTCTACTTCTATTAAAATCCAGAAAATGCAAGTTCTTTCAAAACCACCAGAGTCCATTTATCATTACATTTTTTGAAATATAACAACAAGAATTCTCATTTAATTTATTTTTTTTTGTAATGTTGATATTGAATTGAATAAAACTTTATTTAAACTAAGTTCCAAGTTAGGATAATTCTCAAAAAAAAAAAAAAAATTCTTTATTTAGGCTTAGTTCCAAACTGGGATAATTCTAAAAAAATAATAAAAAAATAAAAAATAAAAACTTTATATTAAGTTTAGTTCTAAGTTAAGATAATTCTATAATTAAAAAAAAAAAAAAAATCCCAAAACGCGTTTTTCGCGTTTTGGACATTTTTTTGTCGAAATACACACAAAACGCCCAAAACGATGTTTCAGGCGTTTTCCGTTTTGTGTACAATTTTTTTTTTTTGTTTTCCAAAATGCGTTTTCGAAAATGGTAAAGAGAACGCGTTTTTAGCGTTTTCGAAAATAAAAACAGAAAACGACCTCAAAACAGCAAAGAGAACAGGGGCTTATCATTCCATAGTGTTTTCAGTTTTCTTTTAACTCCTAATTCAATGTGGTGAAAGTTATGGAGACCTTTGTCGCCTATAAAAGCAAGTTCTCTTCTCAGGAAAAAACACAGAAAACAATTCCTTAAAAATCCCATTTTTGCATATAATATTTTATATACTATTCTGGAGTAATATTGAGAGTTTTGGAAAATCACTTGTGATTGCTTAACATAGTGATTCGATTGTTGTATCCTGAGAGTGATTGTCCAAATAGGTCACAGCAATTTACAGCGGGCAATTTCACTTTAGGACATCGTGCTGTCACGAGTCTCGATTGATAAGTCTTTTTCTGCAATTTTATTGTTCTGAAAAACGTGCCTACAACTAGTTTTATCTAACAGCACCCTGAGGCCCTCCTCGGTTTAAGGCATTGAAAAAATACCAAAGTGCCCGTTACCTGTATTTTTTAATTGAAGGGCTAAGTGAGGCTTATGCCTCATTAACTAAGAGGCGTGCGCTTCACAAATGTTTGGCCCTTCACTTTTTAAAATGCAAAAATTCACATAATCTCCATGGCTAATTTAATCAGATCTTTAAAATATTAAAAGTTGAATTTGTTATTTGATATGCTATAAATAAAAGTAAACAATTCAAACTAATCATCAAAAAGAAAAAAGAAAAATTTATAGATAATTTGTCTGATTTGAGTTTGTACTTGTCTTTATTAATACTTTAAGTAATTTATTGTTTTAAAGGCTTTAAATTTTGTTTATATTATTGAATGTTTATTTTTATATATTTTTATTAATTTTTTTGTTCACAATGAGGCTTACGTCTCGCCTCACAAAGAAAAAACGCCTCAATACCTGTTACCGCTTTTTTAAACTATGCACAGGATGTTATTATTTTAGTGTTTTCTACCACCAGCGACAATTGCATAATTACGTTAAACAGTCAAAGTATTAAGAAATTACTGTTTTCGCTATTATATAATTACACGGAGACCGTAATGACTAGAAATTTCATGAGCGTGAATCTTGACACCTAAGATACGAAATTAGAAGGAAAAAACCATGGCTGGAAAAATCCATCAATCAAGCCAGCTACAGCTTGAGCCCAGACAAACGTCAAAATAAATTAAATGATGGACTGACTGTAGCACATGTCAATTATACTTCTAGACCAATGTCACATAATTAATACTGATGCGTGCACGCAGCAATTTTACTTTTTGAGGAAGCACATCAATAAATGAATCAGCAGATATCAAGATATTAATTAGTATAAATACGCATTGTTCTAGATATATATTATATGACGTCATTACAGGCTACCTAGAGTTAAATTTTTTGTGGGGAGAGAAAATACCTCTCTCTCCACCGTAATAGAGCTTCCAATAAAGGTACAGGTGTATGCCGCGCCACCATAGCTAAAGAGTCCAACACTTGCTCGTAAGCAGGATCTGACGGTCGAAGGTATTGCCCATCCTGCAATCAGTATGCAAAGGAAGAATTAAAACCAACTGATCCCATCATATAACGACGTGCAAAGACTTTACATTGCATATCATGAGATGCAAGTGTGATAGATAAATACTATTATGACGTGTTAAAAGCTCTTACCGTCAAAAAATAATTAAAAATTAAAAAGTTAAAAGATACTCCGGTATCTGACATTTTTCTCCCTTTGACTACTAGATGATCTTCCACGTGTTTTTTTCTCACTTTGGAGTTATCATTCATATCTTTCCCTTTTGACTGCACCCATAATAATATAATTCTATATTCTATTTTTGTCTTCTTCTAGTTGTAGCTTGCTTTCCATGGGCTATAGAGAAAGAAACTTCATCACATGGGTAAAGTACACCAGCGGCAAGTAGCAACTGATTGTGTATAACTAATTGTGAATCTTATTGAATGGTCAACCACCTGATAATCTATTATAGTGACTCTGGATCCAAATGAAATACGTGGAGTACCTTGCCCAGATTCAGGATAAATAGGAGGACAAAATAAATTCTAGCCCATTGTAATTGCATAAAACTACAAACTAAATCTCATTATCTGCACTCCAACAACTCTGCATATCTTATTAACCAAACCCCAACATGTCATGTAAAGAGTAGGTGGGGAAAAAGAAAAACAGAAGAGAGAAGAAGAAGGCCGTCAACGGAAAATAACAGAATTTGAATAAATAAGGTGTCATTTCTTTTAAATCAATATGACACCTTTTTACCCTATTTGAATATTGTAAATCCTTATTTTCTTTTACGTTTTTTTACTTTGTACAACTTATAACGGTATATACACATCCTATATTAGGGAAAAAATCATCATCTGTAATCTCTTCTGCCAATTCAGTTTTAGTGGAGCAATTTCAATGTCATGTCTTCCTCAATTCTTATTTTGCTAGTTTATTTCCTCCCTTCTATTTTCCATTTTATTTGGTTTTGTATTCAGCTAATCTAGCTGAATTTGTTGGGAGATTTGACTCAAATTCAGAAATGAAAATATCTTGGTAAAAATTGATTTTTCTATTAAAGTGACCGACTTGGAGACCAAGTTAAATGTAGAAGGAAAAGGAAAGAAAATAAAAGACTTTGTTTTGAGATTCTACTTCTTCAAAAAGAAAATCTTCTTGAACACAACTTCTACATATTTTAGAGTTGTTATGTTTACCTATAAATATGTGTACTAGGGAGTCGTATCAAATGGAGACAAAATTGTGAGTTTTGTCTTTGTAGTATTTTGAGAACTCTTTGTGAGATAATTCAAGAGGTAGAAACTTGTGATTGATAATAGTTCATTTTTATTATTTTCCCTGTGGTCTTGTTGGATTTGGTTAGTGAGTGAAATTTTATATAATTGTAACAATTTATTATATAGTGAAAGCCTTTGGCGGTCCGAAATTTTTTGCTTTGTTGTTATTTTATTTTCTTGTTTGATCAATTATTTATTGAACATAAAAAAAGATCCAGTGGGTTAAAGAGGAGGGAATCAACGTGTAATTCCCGAATTTATTCATTTCCTGGATTAAGGTGATTGTGCAGCTGCAATTTGGGTTCAGGCCGTGACACAACAAAATTAAAAACCAATAAGAATCTTTACTTGTGCTTGAGCTGTTTCGATGCGACGCCTGGCAAGTGGAAGGAAACGCTGCAACAGCGCATCAACAATCAGCTTGGCCGCGCTCCCAGCCTTCATTTATCCTGAAGTTGAATTAAAAACGCAATTCCAGCTCCAAATTTCAAATTGTCTCAACTCATCGTGTTCTCTATTTAAGGAGCCCGAGGAACGATCCTAATTTAATATAACTGTGAAATACCAATAAAAACCATAGAATTAAATTTACTCGTGAAATATTTGGCACGAAAACAGCTAATTTCAACATGCCTCGAAGTTATGTTGGCTCCCATTGAGTCAGCGTATATGTTACACTCATACATGGTAATCAGATTATTTCAGATTTACATAATTTGAGGTTGGATGAAGGATAATTTAAGAATGTACCTCGCGAAGCTGGTTCAATGCTTTATTCTTCATTTACAGCCTGAAAATCTTTCTTCTCTTCTGCTTACACATGAATTTCCGTTCAACTTTTTTAGTATATGCTTTCCCTGTTTGGGAATTGAAGAAGAGGGTAGCGCGTGTAACCTGGGTTGGGTCAGGGTCAGGGTCACTGGGTTCCAGTGTTGATCTGGTATTCTGGTTTGAGCTGTAACCGGATTTTTTTATCGAGGGTTTGCCCGTTTGGTTATTATATTAGAGTATTACAGCATGATAATATCAAAAGTTTTGATTTTTTAAAAATTTTTTGTAGTTTTTTTATGAAGGTATAATTTAAAAATATTTGAAAAAGTCAAAAATTATGAGTTTGACTAAGAATAGATAATTGAGATTGAATTTGAGTTTGAAAAATTGTGATGAAATTTTTTCCTTTAGCAAACAAGCTCTTATATGGTATTCTTTAAAAATTTACTTTTTAGTGTATTCAATCTCAACCATCCATTAAAAGTCAAGTCCACAGTATTTAACTTTTCAATCAAATCTCAATCATTCATTCTCCTAAAAATCATTATTCATTTAAAAAAAAAAAACTCTTTTTAAACAACTAGTATTCCACCACGTGTTTCGCACGTCTTATGTACGCGATAAAAGAACTTAAGGTGTGTTTGATTGTCATTTATTTTCCTAGAAAATGTCATATCATGGAAAGCATTTTCTACCTTTTGTGTTTGATTGCAAAATTTTGCTAGGAAAATAAGCCTGGTCAAAAGAACCAGAACCTTCGGTTCAATTTTGTTCCCGTTTGGTCCTTGTTCGGTTCGAGTCTTTCAAAATTTTAAACGATCCTAATTCTAAAAATCAAAAATCATTCGGTTCCGGTTCTGGTTCGATTCTTGGTTCAGAACCGGAACCAAGAACCAGAATCTATAGTACAAGACACGATTTTTTTTATTTTTTAAAATATAAATTTAAAATAAATAAATAAATCATCAATTCTTAATCTTAATGCATGTTATCCAGTCCATTAGTCATTATCAGTTACCCAACAACAATTGACTTGTTCAACATTACAATAACTATAAGCAAAACAAGTAATAAAAAAAAATTATAGATCAAAAATAATTTTTTTCACTGGTTCTGTCGTTCAGTTTCAAGCCTTCAGCTGTCGGTTCTTCAAGAATCAACAAACAATAAATATCCACTCTCCATTTTACAATCAGTTGCTATTTGTTTTTAAGGATTTGATAAACTTGTGTGATTTTCCCTGAAAATGTGGAAAACTACGAGTAGAAATTGAAGAATATTTAGAAGTAACAAATACACGCGGATGAGGAAATACGTTACGGTCTGGAAGGGAGTAAATATTTTTTTATGTGAAGGACAAATATGACTATTGTATTCGCATATTGATCAAAGTCGATGACCTTACCGTCTTACGACTCTTACCATCCGGAATTTACCATCGCTTCATTACTTAAGTTTGAAAATTTTAGTTTAGGAAATCAGAACCAAAAGAACATAACGGTTCGGTTCTGGTTCAGTTCTTCTCTTACAAAAAGAACTAACGGTTTTTTTTTCAAAAGAACCATCGATTCTTGGTTCAGTTTGGTTTCATGGGAACCAGGACCATAATGGAACCACGCTCATGCCTATTGGGAAATATTGTTTTGGTACAACCACTTGAAACACTAGCCAGGCTATTTGCTTGGAAAAACTTTTCTCACTATTTTACTAAGAAAAGATTTTATCACTTACATGGAAAATATTATTTTTTCCACCATTTAAATCAAACACACCATTATACTTTGTATCTCCTATGTAATGAAATATAAAATAAAAATTATTAAAATCATCACATTATACAAATATAATTATAACTCATTGAATATAATGTATAATAAATAACACATTATTATTTACGATATATAGTATCAAGGAGTATTAATACTAGTGTTAGGTAGAATCTTTTTCAGTTCTTATGATTGTGTCAAATTAATTATTATTATTAATTTTAACTTTAATAGTAAAAATAATTATTCATATGAAAATTACTGGACTACTTATTTATTAACTTATGAATAAAATTTGTAACAGGCATTTTCAATATTCTCAATTATTAAGTGTACATCATGACATTTCTGTAGCAAAACGAAAATTCGAGAAAACGTTGAAAATGTGTTTGAACCATAGAAATTTTTTCATTTTTTTGTCAGATTTGAACAAGCGGAATTTATTTTTCATTTGATAATGATTTAAATCAGATTTTTATTAGATTTTAATAGAATTAAGTTATGACTTTGTGTGGTTAAAAATTTGTAGGTTTTATAAATTATTTGGTTGAAATTAATTGTTAAATTTGACTTACATAACTACGTTCATCATATTTTAATAACTCGCCTTTTTATTGCACTTGATTAAAAATATATATATTTTCTTCAAAGTGACTCTCATGTTAGAGCCCAAAATAAAGAACTCCATATTTTTTATTTTGATTATTCAAAAAGTAATTGGTTTTAAAAAATATTTATTTTAACATAAATCGTGGTTTACCAATTATTCATTATTTTGATTATTTTAACCATCTCCATACTATTTCTATTGTGGGATTATTTTAATTCTACTATAATATTATCGGATTCTTGTATTGTATAAAAAAATTATGTTTATGTTTGATTTACGTTGTAAATTTGTAATGATTCAGTTTTAGAACTATATAAACATGTATATTGAATTACAACGTGGTATAAGATTGAAAAGGGTTATCGATAAAAATATTTTATAAATTATATGACCTTGTATTGGAAATTGAATTTATTGTTTAATTAAATCAATCATTTGAAAAGTCATTCAACATTTATTTATGTGAAAATATAATTTTTTTTAATTAAGAGTAATATAGATATAAGAAAGTAGAAGTAAGGACATAATTGAAAATTAAAAGATTCGTACACATCCATACTTTTAGTTATTAGCGATAGTGATGATAGTGATAGTGATGATGATTAGTGATTGTGATGATAGTGATTAGTAATAGTGATTAGTGATGATAGTGATATCATAAACTTTAAATTTAGCCTCCGTTTATTGGTTCATTTTTGTTTATGTAATCAAGAAATTTGAATTTTTGAGATAAAATGTTTAATTGAAAAGTAATTCCAAAAATGTATATAAAGTTAAAATTGGTTTGGAGAAATGTGAGGAAAACTTGTTCGGCGGCTTAGATTCTATTTAGAGATAGAATTGTGTTGTTTTCGAAGTAAATATGTGGTTAAAATTTGATTTGAAAAAATACATATGATTAAAAAGTTAATTGAAAATTTGTGAACTTGGGACCTGTTCGGTGGCCATGATTTGATTTATAAATTGAATCCTTTTATTTTCGAGATTAAGAGTGTTTTTGTATTGTTTAAAATGAGTTTTTTTAAGTGAATAGTGATTTTTAGGAGAATAGATGGTTGAAATTTGGTTGAAAATCAAATATTGTTGGCTTGATTTGATTTGAAAAAATACATATGGTTAAAAAGTTATTTGAAAATTTGTGAACTTGGGACCTGTTCGGGGCACATGATTTGATTTATAAATTGAATCCTTTTATTTTCGAGATTAAGAGTGTTTTGGTATTATTTAAAATGAGTTTTTTTAAATGAATAGTGATTTTTAGGAGAATGGATGGTTGAAATTTGGTTGAAAATCAAATATTGTATGCTTGACTTTTAATGGATGATTGAGATTGAGTACTGTAGAAAAATAAGAAAATTTTAATAAAAACCAAACATGGGTTAAATATAAATATATTGTTTAAAACTTATATTGGAAAAATGTGTGATAAAAAAGTTGAATGAAAAATTGTATTGTTTATAAATTAGTTTTATAAATGATTTAAAAAACACAATACAAATTAAAGAACGGAGTGCTTATAAACAATTTTACCGAACACTTGCTAAAAAATTTTTGGTGCCCTTTTTATTGAAATGTAATATGTATAGATCAAAGAAATTGCAAAATCACCTGGCATACTTAGATGAGTTACAACATGGAATAGATCTAAGCCTCCGTTTAGTAACTTATTTATGAACAAATTTATAAACAACATATTTTCAAAAATCACTTTTTAACCGCACACATTTCTGTACATCGCTTTTCAACCACGTATTTTATTTCGAAAATATCACATTATTTATTTATAAAAAAAATTACCGAACGAAATCTAAAAGCTTGTTTGGTGTAGGAGTTTTTTGATGAATTTTTAGTTTTTAGGAGAATGTGTGGTTGAAAAGTGATTGAAAAGTGTGAAAATTGTTGATCCCATAGAAATGTGTGATTGAAGATAAATTTGAGGAAAAATTTGAAACTTTTTAACATTACCAAACAGGCTCTAAGTGAATCAAAAAGACCTAGCGTGTCCCAATAATATGGGAATCTGCACTACAGAAGGGTCCTATGGATGCACAAGTTCATCCTGTATAACCTATAGACAAAACAAAACTTGACAAGTAATGTTAAATACACATTTAAACGAAACAAACAGCTGAGTGAATGTCAAGGAAGCCATGAGGATCCATAATAAAATGCCTTAGAATCTCTCAGCCTCATGCATCCGAAAAACATCCTGGTTGCATAGTCCGCCCATTACAAAGAACCCAAAATACATTACATTTACTCCGGCATACCTAGGGAAAATATCAACAAAATATGCCAACATGGCTAGTGGCCAAGTAAAGATGATTCAAAATGAATTAAAACATTTGGATATGAGGAAGACATAACTTTGTAAATTTGTACAGGGACGGAGCCAGGATTTTGAAGGAGTGGAGGCCAAAAATTTCAAATGATACATAAAAAGTCCAAAATTTTCTTCCTTAAAAAAAATAACCTCACTGGTCCTAAGGGAGATCTGTCATTGCTTGTATATATGTTTTAATCTTTTGAATGATACCTGTTGATTCCGGGCCCAAAGAAGGGTACAGTGACCCACCAGCGAAGGCCCAATAGGACCCTGACCCACCGTTAAAGGACTAAAGTATCACCTGGGATGATTGCCGAGGTGGTATGCAAAGCAAACCTCTTTAGCCGACCTGGTTAACGCACCAGTCGATGTGCTTTATATTCAGTCGGGGCGCTTTATGGCGTTGGCCAGAAGAGAGATGGAGTCAGTGATGGGACACTGCCTTTACCAAGACGTGACAGACGCTCATCCCCTACGAAATGTAGCAATGATTACGGTTGAAAAGCAAGGTTGTCACTTCCATGAGCTAGGGAGATGACAAGTGTAAAGTATGCCACGTGTCGCAATCCGAGACAAGAAGTTCCACTATAAATGAAGCACAATTGTCTCCAAGGGGGGGTTAGCAATTTCTCACTCTAAATGATACATTTCTCTCACTCCCTTTTCTCTCTTTTACACATTTATATTTCCCGCACCCAATATATATATTTGCCTAAAATGAGCATGACTTAGGCATCGAAATGCAAACGGGAGCCACCTCGGCCCCCTTTGCAAGCTGATTGTTTGTCTTAGTGCGCATGAGATCCAGTGTTCAAGAGGGAGGAGCTGAGACGTGTTGGTCCAAAGTCTAGCCGGATTTTGTGGTCAACATTTTGGCGCCGTCTGTGGGAAGCCATACTGCTAACCACGAAAACACATGGTAAAAAGCCACACATAGAAAGGTAGTCCTGAAAAAGGACGAATAACCTCTTACAATAGAGCGGATAACTGCAAAGAGCTTTGAAAGATAAGCTGGTTGGCCTTGAAAAAGGTAGGAGCTTTGAAAGATAAGCTGGTTGGCCTTGAAAAAGGTAGGAGCTTTGAAAGATAAGTTGCCTGGCCTTGAAAAAGGTAAAAGCTTTGAAAGACAAGTCTGTTAACCTTGATTGAAATATAAGTGCAATAACCATGAAAAAAGGTAAAGAACTTTGAAACATAAGTTTAAACACCCTTGAAAAAGGTAAAGAACTTTGAAACATAAGTTTAAACACCATTGAAAAAGGTAAAGAACTTTGAAACATAAGTTTAACAACCTTGAAAAAGGTTTGGAGCAGCGAGACAAAGGTCTATCTATCCTTGAAAAGCAATCTAAGACCAGAAATTCTTCTGAAACATGAATGAAAGTGACGGTGATGTTAACCCCCATAGGGGAAGAAGTGGCCAACGCAGCAAGGGCGAGGTTCCTCAAGGACTTTATGAAAACGCCAATGAGGAAGTGGCACAACCTAACCCACCTCGCCGGCATCGTAATCGCCGCATGATGCGAGATATGACACGCATGGCGGCCCAAATGTTAGAAATGCAGAAGCAGCAAATAGAACAGACTGCTGCGATGAATGCCTTTATGGCCAGAGGGTATGTTATGAACGAACCCGTGATGCATCAGCAATACTCACAGCCACATTATTCACCATCCGAGGCAGCCACTCTCTCTTACTATTATCAAGACCCGCAGGCATACGCCGAGGTGGAATCCGAGCCCTTCTACGAGCGAGACCCAGAACATGAAACACATGGGGAACAAAACCCACTCCCAGCTAGACGCTGGGAGGCTTCTCCCGCAAATTCCGGTAGTGTTTTCAGCCGAATAGGAGGGTTATTCAGGGGACAACGACGGGGACAAACGGACCCAGGTCGGCACAATGCCGCGGAGCCTAGAAATAGGTGCGAGCGACGCGCTGAAGAAGCCTTATCGCAGGATCAAATGTACAGGGATCAACAAGGTATGGAGGGAGAAAGGATGGCATCAGCACATGAGCCTAGGAATATGCAAGAAAGAAGAGCCGAAGCAGTTCGGACTAATCCTCGTAACGAATTACAGAGCCATGAAAGGCCAAACTACGGCCGCGTTCCACCACCACAAAGGCAGGAGTACACCCCGCCGCTATATGGCCAATACCGTGATCCGGAGTATTCCGGTCACGACGAGAACAGCGAGCTGCCGTCATACGAGTTGGATGACGAAGAGGAAGTAAGTCCCTTCACAGAGGGCCTCCGTAGATGCCCCGTCCCCCATGACTTTGAGATGCCAGAAATAGCAAAATACTCTGGCCGAGGTGATCTTAATGATCACCTGTTAAATTACCGCGCCAGCATGGAAATAGCCGGGGCTACCCCGGCACTGAAATGTAAAGCTTTTGCTTTAACCCTTGAGGGAAGTGTCATACGATGGTATAAAAAACTCCCTCCTGGCAGCATCCACAGTTGGAGGGATATGAAAACTGCTTTTAAGAATGACTTTGTTTCTTCCAGGCCTGGTCAACTCCCACTCCAACGCCTTCAGGATCTGAGGCAAGGAAGGGACGAATCTCTGAAAAGTTACCTATCTAGATTTACTGAAGAAATGCATATCTGCGAAAATATCACAGAAGCGGAGATGTTTTCTGCCCTAAAAGGAGGGCTATATATGACCAGCATGTTTTGGAGGGATGTCCGGAGCAGGAAACCAAGGGATTACAATACCCTGGTAGACCTGATGAAGGAAGAGATTGTATCGGAGGAAATGGCTAGCGCCAGAGATAATCACCACCAAGGGAGATACAACCTTGGATATTCCAATGAAGCGGACCCCAAAAAGGGAGGAAACAAGGATAGGATCGGCGGTAACCGAGGTGGCGCGCCTCGTCCGTTCCCGGGGACGGGATCTAGCTTTGCAGCAGAAATCACGGAAGCTATCCCTCACTTACACTCTAATACCCCTTCTGAAAATCCCCCCACGGCTCAAGGGAGAGCGAAAAGCGGCCGAAGTGGAAAACAGCCCATGATTGGGGCTTACTGCGCCTATCACAGATATTACAGCCATGCAACGGAGGATTGCAGGGAAATTCACATGCTAGCTGACCAAAAAGCGCAGGGAAGAAAGGGGGGAGATTTTCCCCTAGACACAGGGAGAACCCAGAAAACTGGTGGTCAGAAGTTCAACCGAGCTGATAGAAGAGCTCCGTGGAAGAACTCAACTAAGGAAAGAATTGACAATCATCAAAGAGACAGGAATAGGGGCCAGGATACCGCCTCGGCACATGCTAAAGATACACGGGAGCCACCTGTGCCTGTGCCGACCTCCCCATTCGTGAAATCGACACGATACTGGGAGGCCCCCACCTAGGTGGGAGCACCAACAACTCCCAGAAAAGGTATATAAGGGAGGCCAAACAGCCTGCCAACGTGAATTATCATATCCATTCACATCCTGTTGGGATGCCTCGGACGGAATCCATCACATTCACACAAGACGATGCCATTGGGGTGCACTTCCCCCACAACGACGCATTGGTTATCAGGGCGGTGGTGGCTCGAAATGGGCTATCACGGATGATGGTGGATGATGGTGCCTCGGTAAATGTGATTTACGGGGTAACTTTTGATAAGATGGGGATCAGCACTCCTCTCATTCCAGTCCCTGATCCAATATACGGATTCACGAGGGACAGCATAACCCCCAGAGGGTCCATAACCCTTATGACTGAAGTAGGGCAAGCACCGACCCTCTCCAGAATCCCTATGGAATTCTTGGTGGTTGACAAAATCTCCTCCTATCATGGCTCAATAGGGAGGCCTGGTCTCATTGACTTGGGGGCTGTAACGCATACCAAATACATTTGCATGAAGTTCCCCATGGAGCATGGTGTTGCAACTGTGAGGGGAAGCCAAACAGAATCCCGGGCTTGTTACACAAATGCAATCCGGAAGTTTCAAGATCGAAGCTTGAACATGATTAGTGATGTAGCCATGACCGAGGCTGCTCCAGACCCTAAAAGATTGGGTGAAGGGCCGTCTGGAGATAAGGATGTCACAATGATCCTAGAAGAGGATTTAGCAGATCTAGACCCCAGGATGGCAGGTGACAATTGCCCCACCCCGACCGAAAGGTTGGAATGCTTCGGCGTAGACCCACTTGATCCAATCAAAGAATTACAGATCGGACTGGACTCGCCAACCGAATACAAGAGTCAATTGAAGGACTTCCTACTTCAAAACCTCGATGTATTCGCATGGAAGCATGGTGACATGATTGGGATCGATCCTAAGGAAGCCTGTCACAGGCTCCAGCTGGATCCCCGAAGCCCTGGGCACAGGCAAAAGAGAGGCCCATGAGTTCGGACAAGTATGTGACGACCCGAATTCTCGACCATTCGAGTGCCACTAAAAGTGACTCATATCATATTATCGAGACTTAAATAGAAATGTAAAATTATTCAAAAGAATAATTAGAATCCCATAATTTTATTTGTGAATAAAAATAGAACATAATTTTCTTACATAAAGTTCAACATAATTATCTCATCAATCTTAACCACTTTTGCCACTTCCATGTTGACCGCCTCGAACCTTCAATTATCTGAAAATGGTAAATATCGTGGAGTGAGATTTATAAAATCCCAGTAAGTATACCAAGCATAAATTTTCTTTTGAAAGCATATGGATCATTTTCATCATAACATAGGATAGGATCGAAATACTCATAAACATAGGGAGACACAAGAATTTTACCGAACTTAAATGGCAAGAATTCTTATGTGTAGCGCTACTAAACTCCGGTCCCCTTATCATAATCATAAACATATCATATGGAACCCATAACAATCTTGTGAGATTGATTTCATAGCAATGATCCAAACATTTTCATAAAAACATAAGATATACTTACATTTCATAAAAACATACTTACTTTACATAAAAACATAAGATATACTTACTTGTCATAAAAACATACTTACTTTTCATAAAAACATAAGGTGTATTTACCTTTCATAAAAACATACTTACTTTTCATAAAAACATAAGATATACTTACTTGTCATAAAAACATACTTACTTTTCATAAAAACATAAGGTGTATTTACCTTTCATAAAAACATACTTACTTTTCATAAAAACATAAGATATACTTACTTGTCATAAAAACATACTTACTTTTCATAAAAACATAAGGTGTATTTACCTTTCATAAAAACATACTTACTTTTCATAAAAACATAAGATATACTTACATTTCATAAAAACATACTTACTTTACATAAAAACATAAGATATACTTATATTTCATAAAAACATACTTACTTTACATAAAAACATAAGATATACTTACCTTTTAAAAGATTAAAATGAAGTGTAGTAGTAAATGGACCAAAACTTTCTTGACCGCCTTGAATTTCTCTTACTTGTGGATTTTGTCAAGAGATTGGAAATAAGTGTATATGTGTAGAGTTGTGTGTAAAAGAGATGGGTTTAAATAGATGTATAAAGTTGGCATATTGTAAACATAATCATTCAATTCTATTAATTTTAACACATCCTTTTCTTAAAGTAAAGCACTATTCATATACTTTTCCATATTTATACAAATATTATGCTCTTCATGATTACATATAATGGAGTCTTATCAACCATTCATATACTTTTCCATATTTATACAAATATTATGCTCTTCATGATTACATATAATGGAGTCTTATCAACCATTCATATACTTTTCCATATTTATACAAATATTATGCTCTTCATGATTACATATAATGGAATCTTATCAACCATTCATATACTTTTCCATATTTATACAAATATTATGCTCTTCATGATTACATATAATGGAGTCTATAATTCATTCATATACTTTTCCATATTTATACAAATATTATGCTCTTCATGATTACATATAATGGAGTATATAATTCATTCATATACTTTTCCATATTTATACAAATATTATGCTCTTCATGATTACATATAATGGAGTATATAATTCATTCATATACTTTTCCATATTTATTAAATTAAGATTCTCATAATTATTATATATAATGGAACCTCTCATGCTTGCATATATTTTCTTAATTTCAATAATAAAAATAATTTTTGTATAAATAAATATTGGGATAACATTGAATTAAGTACTTGGACTTAATATACTTTAAATCAAGAGAATGGAGATATTTTTAGAAATTCGGAATTTAATTTAAAATCGAACGATCTCGAGTATTTCTTGACTTGGCTATACGAATACGTCGTGGCGTTAACTTAATAAAAATGGGTGAAATAGTAGCGACACGATTTTCTATTAAAATAATTATTAATCGCGTAAAAATTCTTGGTCGCTACAAACTTACCCCCTTAAAATAATTTCGTCCTCGAAATTAAACTTACTTGATCTTATGATTTCTGAACACTTAATCAGAATCTCTTCTTCTTCTTCTTATGTAGCATCATCGCTACCATATTTAACCCAACCATATTTAACCCACTGGACTTTGACTAAATGCATCAATTTGTTTTCTTAAGACATGAACTTTTCTATCAATAATAGACATATGTCTACTCATAAATTCTTCTGAATCAAAATGAAAATTCCCAATCGTATGTGATATTTCATCATATCTTGTAGTACTCATGTAACCTGTCACATATCATCGTATCATGTAACCTCAAATATTCGTATTAATATCTCTAAAATTTCAATAAATCTTTACTAACATATCATACCATAATAATTTGTCATTTCTTCTTATCACCAAATATCCCAAAATAATTAAAACGATTACCTGAATATTTTCTATGTAATATACCCAAACATGTTATTCACATATCAACATAATCATCAGTTTATCTTTCCAATATTTGTAACCCAAAATTTCTGCAAAATTCAATAAACAAATATCTCCCAAATAATTAAAATTCTTAACTCAAATATCATAACATTTCTCGTAAGGTATTCCTTTCACTTGCACAAACTTATTAATCCTGATTCAATACAGTCCTTATTTCACTTTCACGTATCCCCGTATTATTTCTATACCTTGATTATTATATCAAAATATCAGTACCCAAAATCCAAGAAAATATTCCATATCTCAAATCCCGTCATCATCAAATCTTCCTTTTATCAAGAAAGTAAACGGCGCATAACTCTTGTTCCCTCTTTTCCATTATTCTATTCCGCGCTTTCTTGCTGGAATCAATATCACGCGGATTTCCTCCGATCCTTAATGCTTTTAAATAGTTCATGCTGGGAAGAGGTTAGATCCATCAAAACATGGATATCATTCTTACAAACATTCGCAAGTATTATTCCAGTATTCCAATGAATGATCTGAGGAAAATTTATCGAATAAGACTCGGAAGATTGAGGTTGCTGATGGCTCATGGTGTTTCAGAAGATGTTCGCTGGTTGATCGAAGCAAAGGTTCGACTATCTGGTGAATTACCTATGACATTTCCAAAGCACATGCCTGGTTTAGGCAAAAGCACCTTCGCAAAGAAACGAAGAGCAAAAAGGCTGAATGGTTGCTACAAATGTGCTCGTTGGAACTGTGATACTCGTTGCAAAACAGTAGGATATTCTTCTACTAATCGGGATGATAAAATCAAATTCATAAAGGGTGGACTGAGTAAGGAGTCTTTGGATGATATTCGACTGACTCTTGAGACGCACCCAAGTGGTTATGTGCAACGTGAACTTCTCTCCTTATACGCTCAGTTTAACGAGGACAAAAATCGTTATAGTCTCCAAAATATAATAGCAAAAGATCCTGTTTGCCAGTCTGTTTTACAAAATGAGGCTTCTGGCAGTTCATCAATGATATAAGGTAAATCTCTTGATACACATTTAAAATATTTTGCTGTTTTCTTTCACGCGTTTTGGAAATAAAATATATTTTCCTTTCTCGAGTTTTCATAAAGCTGGAAATAAATATATTTTTCTTTCTCGAGGTTTGATAAAGCTGGAAATAAATCACCGAAAGGTGATATCTTTGGTAAAACAGTCAAAAGTTGGCCGATTTTGTCAAAAGTAAATCTTTACTTTTTCAGAATCAATCAAAAACAGTAAGTTTTTCCGGCTTTAAATAGCCAAACATATTTCATAGTTCAGGCATCCCAAAATCACATCTTCTTCGTAAGTTTTCTCTTCTATACTATCAAAGATGGAAGCACCAAAACTTCGACAGATCAAAACTATTTGTGTATTTTGTGGATCAAAAGTGGGGAAAGGCTTCAGTTATCTAGAAGCGGCCGTAGATCTTGGAAAGAAACTGGGGGAAAAAGGTATCACTCTTGTGTATGGGGGTGGTAGCAGTGGTCTAATGGGTTGTGTTTCCCAATCTGCTCTTGCAGAGAAATCAAAAGTAATCGGTGTCATACCTGTCCCTTTGGTAGATGTTGCAGGAAAAACACGAGGGCATGAAGTTCAAACCTTATCCATCCATGAACGCATAACTTGTATGCTATATGGTTCTGATGCCTTTATAGCCCTGCCCGGAGGTTTTGGTACCTTAGAAGAAATCTTTAACATTACCTCGTGGGCTCAACTAGATCTCCATACTAA
The DNA here is from genome assembly GCA_963555705.1 of Ligustrum vulgare. Lineage (NCBI taxonomy): Eukaryota > Viridiplantae > Streptophyta > Magnoliopsida > Lamiales > Oleaceae > Ligustrum > Ligustrum vulgare. Next base: position 59,931,624 of record OY743173.1, read on the forward strand.
GCCTATTGGGCTTCTGAATGTTAACAATTTCTTTGATGGCTTGTTAACCTTTCTTGATTATGCTGTGGAACAGGGATTCATCTCTCCATTTTCCAGAAGGCTCCTTATTTCTGCTCCTACTATTGATGAACTACTGGATAAGCTGCAGTCATATATCTCAATACAAGATCCAGCAGGGGTTAAGATAGATTGGTCGCAAGGAAGGGGAATCAAGCGAAAATGGAGTCCGGTTAATGTAAACTTAACTTTATGAATCTTAGAATAGGTGGGGGTAGAGTACGGAGTATTCTTACTCTCGAGACACCCCTCTAATTTCCTAGGATTTCCTTAATGTTTAAATCTTGTGTGTACCTCAAAGGTTCCAGGTGGTAGATTACGGAGTATTCTTACTCTCGAAACACACCTCTTTGAAGGTTTCTTTATTTCCTCAAAAGGTCAGAGGTGGTAGGATACGGCTACTCCGGAAACACATCTCTCAATTTGAGGAATTTCCCATGTTGCTTTCTTTTGCTTTTGCGTGTTTCATGTATTTCTTTCCAGTGTGACTCTTGTGTGTTCTCCTTACGAGAAAATAATAATATCTCTGTTATCATCTACTAAATCTCGTTTGTGATGTAAATGAATTTGCATGTCTAACCTCAATTCTCTTAGTGATTGCATACCATACTATGCTCTTAATTCCAAACGATAAAATTCTAGGCAGAGTTTCCTTTGAAATTTGGACTTATTCAAACCGTAAGCATACTTCATAACTCACAATAATAAATAATTCCACATTTGATCACAACGATCTAAAAATTGACCACAATTTCATCAAACTTCAATATCATAAAAAAATATTCCAGAAAATCAATTCATAATTCCTCAACATAGAAATTTCAAATCATAGTCGTCAATATCACAATATCACTTCCTTCAATACCTTAATTGGCTCAAAAGATTACTCATACTTATATTTATATTTATAAGTCATAAATCATATTCCCAAAATTTAATCACAAGGCCAAAGTTCATAATAAATTTCTCTTCAATATAGAGGCATAATTCACTTACTCAACATAATAGCCATTACTTAATTCCCAATAACCAAATCTTTAAATCTCTAACTTCATAATGCTTCTCATAAAAGTCTCATTAAAATCATATCACTTATAATCTTAACATCTCATAAAACTTCATAAAATTGGCTCGCTATTTCTCATTAAATCTAAATGATAGATAATCTGAACATATTTCTAATCATTTCTGTTGACTTCTTATACTTAGTGCCATGTCTAAAATCAATTATGCAAAGTCCATTTAAGGTTCATCATTTCTAAACTCGAGGACAACAATTATTTTGAAAATCATTCTTAAGTCATATTATTCCCATTATGCTCAACACCCGTTCTCTTTCTTTCTTTCCGAATTTTTTTCAGAATTGAAACTTGAAGAGTGGTACCAATAATCATCCCCAGTTTTTCCTTGCTTTTAAGCAAAGGTAGTGATAAAGGGATAAATTATTGAACCGAAAATTGAAACTTGAAGAGGAAGTACTAATAACCATCCACAGTTTTTCCCTTGTTTTTACACAAAGGTAGTGATAAAGGGATAAATTATTGTACAAATTCATTATTAATTTTGTTTGTTTAATATATTATTCCATATATTTTTTGGCAAAAGTTACGAACCAACTTATTTTTCTAATTTAGTCAGTCTTACTAAGCTTAATATGAACCAAAATTCATATCAATATCCTCTATGTCTCATGATTCTACATAAAAAGGAATAAATTAAAATTCAGGCTTCTATCAATTCATATCATACTCAACATGTATATTTCAATTAAAGATTCATAACATATGAAGATTTCATACTTAACATGTCTTAATAAAATCGTAAATGACTTGCAAAGCATATAACATACCTGGTTCGAGGAGTCAATACGTGGAGAGTGACATAGTAGAGTGATGAGTTAAAATATTTCATATAATCTTATTTTCCTTTAATCAACAATAATTTAATGTGGTTGTATCCAAATCAACATTTTCTTGAATCATAATTCCTAATTAATCACAGTCTTCAAAACAAATCCAATATCGATATAGTAATTATCTCCCCATCAATAATTAATAACTTAACCCAAATAAAATTTATCGTCAAATCTTATTTTTCCTTTAGTCCCCGAACTTCTAGAAATTTATCAAAGACATCAATATAAACATCATATCACTAACTAATTATATTCCATAAAATTTTCAGGACATTACAAACTCCCTTGCTTAAAATGAATTTTGTCCTTGAAATTCGCACATCAAATTTCATCATGCTTTTCAAAATCATAACCATACTTGACATGTGAAAATTCAACTTTTTTTTTTTATAATGAATAGTGATTTCGTTCACTGTTCATCATGAATAGTACGTCGTTTTACTGTTCACGTGAATAGTGATTTTTTTTTTTTTTTTTTTTAAAGAAATAAAATTTCAAAAATCTACAGAATCGTTTTTAAAACTCTTTGCTCTGATACCAACTGTGACGACCCGAATTCTCGACCATTCGAGTGCCACTAAAAGTGACTCATATCATATTATCGAGACTTAAATAGAAATGTAAAATTATTCAAAAGAATAATTAGAATCCCATAATTTTATTTGTGAATAAAAATAGAACATAATTTTCTTACATAAAGTTCAACATAATTATCTCATCAATCTTAACCACTTTTGCCACTTCCATGTTGACCGCCTCGAACCTTCAATTATCTGAAAATGGTAAATATCGTGGAGTGAGATTTATAAAATCCCAGTAAGTATACCAAGCATAAATTTTCTTTTGAAAGCATATGGATCATTTTCATCATAACATAGGATAGGATCGAAATACTCATAAACATAGGGAGACACAAGAATTTTACCGAACTTAAATGGCAAGAATTCTTATGTGTAGCGCTACTAAACTCCGGTCCCCTTATCATAATCATAAACATATCATATGGAACCCATAACAATCTTGTGAGATTGATTTCATAGCAATGATCCAAACATTTTCATAAAAACATAAGATATACTTACATTTCATAAAAACATACTTACTTTACATAAAAACATAAGATATACTTACTTGTCATAAAAACATACTTACTTTTCATAAAAACATAAGGTGTATTTACCTTTCATAAAAACATACTTACTTTTCATAAAAACATAAGATATACTTACTTGTCATAAAAACATACTTACTTTTCATAAAAACATAAGGTGTATTTACCTTTCATAAAAACATACTTACTTTTCATAAAAACATAAGATATACTTACTTGTCATAAAAACATACTTACTTTTCATAAAAACATAAGGTGTATTTACCTTTCATAAAAACATACTTACTTTTCATAAAAACATAAGATATACTTACATTTCATAAAAACATACTTACTTTACATAAAAACATAAGATATACTTATATTTCATAAAAACATACTTACTTTACATAAAAACATAAGATATACTTACCTTTTAAAAGATTAAAATGAAGTGTAGTAGTAAATGGACCAAAACTTTCTTGACCACCTTGAATTTCTCTTACTTGTGGATTTTGTCAAGAGATTGGAAATAAGTGTATATGTGTAGAGTTGTGTGTAAAAGAGATGGGTTTAAATAGATGTATAAAGTTGGCATATTGTAAACATAATCATTCAATTCTATTAATTTTAACACATCCTTTTCTTAAAGTAAAGCACTATTCATATACTTTTCCATATTTATACAAATATTATGCTCTTCATGATTACATATAATGGAGTCTTATCAACCATTCATATACTTTTCCATATTTATACAAATATTATGCTCTTCATGATTACATATAATGGAGTCTTATCAACCATTCATATACTTTTCCATATTTATACAAATATTATGCTCTTCATGATTACATATAATGGAATCTTATCAACCATTCATATACTTTTCCATATTTATACAAATATTATGCTCTTCATGATTACATATAATGGAGTCTATAATTCATTCATATACTTTTCCATATTTATACAAATATTATGCTCTTCATGATTACATATAATGGAGTATATAATTCATTCATATACTTTTCCATATTTATACAAATATTATGCTCTTCATGATTACATATAATGGAGTATATAATTCATTCATATACTTTTCCATATTTATTAAATTAAGATTCTCATAATTATTATATATAATGGAACCTCTCATGCTTGCATATATTTTCTTAATTTCAATAATAAAAATAATTTTTGTATAAATAAATATTGGGATAACATTGAATTAAGTACTTGGACTTAATATACTTTAAATCAAGAGAATGGAGATATTTTTAGAAATTCGGAATTTAATTTAAAATCGAACGATCTCGAGTATTTCTTGACTTGGCTATACGAATACGTCGTGGCGTTAACTTAATAAAAATGGGTGAAATAGTAGCGACACGATTTTCTATTAAAATAATTATTAATCGCGTAAAAATTCTTGGTCGCTACAAGTATGAGGCCTTGAAAGACGAGGTCGCAAAGCTATTGAAAAATGGTTTCATCAGAGAGTCCCGATATCCGAAGTGGGTATCAAATCCTGTTTTAGTACCAAAACACAATGGGAAATTGAGGGTGTGCATTGATTTTTCCAACTTGAACCAGACATGTCCCAAAGACAGCTTTCCATTGCCCCAGATCGATCAACTGGTCGACTCCACAGCAGGACACAAGTTGCTAAGCTTCATGGATGCATATTCCGGGTACAATCAAATCCCCATGTTCGAACCGGATGAAGAGCATACTTCATTTATCACAGATAGAGGACTCTATTGCTACCGAGCTATGCCATTTGGCTTGAAAAATGCGGGAGCTACCTATCAGAGGCTGGTAAACCGCATGTTCTCGAAACAATTGGGGAACACTATAGAGGTGTACGTTGATGACATGTTAGTCAAAAGCATGGTCGCTGCGGATCATATCCACCATTTGTCATAAGCATTTGATGTTTTGAGAAGATATAGGATGAAGCTCAACCCAGCGAAGTGTGTGTTTGGAGTAGCATCTGGAAAATTTCTTGGGTTCATGGTGAATAAAAGAGGAATCGAAGCTAATCCAGACAAAATCAATGCTTTGTTAAACATGCAATCGCCTCGAAATCCAAAGGAGGTGCAAAGCTTAACGGGAAGAATTGCATCCTTGAATCGATTCGTCTCTAAATCCACAGACAAATGCTTGCCATTTTTCAAAATTCTAAAAGGGGGGAAACGATTCCAGTGGACACCGGAGTGTGAGCAGGCCTTCGCCGACCTGAAAACATCCTTGGGACGACCCCCATTGCTATCAAAGCCAAAGGCTGGAAAGCCTCTCTACTTGTATTTGGCTGTGTCCAAGGAGGTTGTTAGCTCCGTGTTGGTCAGAGAAGAGGAGGGGAATCAATTTCCAGTATATTACGTGAGCAAAGCCATGCTAGATGCGGAGACACGCTACCCAGATATGGAGAAACTTGCCCTCTCACTACTCACCGCTTCTCGCATACTTCGTCCTTACTTTCAGGCACACTCCATACACGTGCTCACCAACTTTCCCATGAGACAAGTGTTGCAAAAACCAGATGTATCTGGGAGATTACTGAAATGGGCAATAGAAATCAGCCAGTTTGACATACACTATGCGCCTCAGGCTACGATAAAAGGCCAAGCTTTGGCTGACTTCGTAGTCGAATTCACACACCCACCGGAGGTCGAAATGGTTGATAACGCAGATGATAGCTAGGAGTGGAAATTACTTGTTGATGGGTCCTCAGCTAAGGAGCGATCCGGTGCGGGCATATTACTAATAAGCCCAGAAGGGTTTAAACTACATAGCGCAATCCTCTTTGAGTTCAAAGCCTCGAACAACGTTGCTGAGTACGAGGCGTTGTTAGCTGGGTTAAGACTTGCCAAAGCTTTGAAGATCAAGTCCATAGTGGCGAACAGCGATTCGCAGCTCGTTGTAAATCAATTCAATGGGCAATTTTCTACCAAAGAACCCTCTATGATTGCTTACTTGAAGAAAGTAAGAGATTTGGCGATACACTTTGAAGAAATGGAATTGCAGCACATCCCCAGGACAAAAAATTCCAATGCTGACACTCTGTCCAAACTAGCAAGCAGCAGTGATGCGGAGCTATATAATCTGATCCCGGTTGAGCGCATGTTGACCTCCTCTATTGAGCCAGGACCAGAGATTTTGACAGTAGAGGAAGAGAGATCCTGGATGAATCCGCTGATTGCATATTTGAGGCACCAGACAGTGCCAAACGAGCCGGAGGCAGCTTGAAAATTGCAAAGGTATGCTGCAAATTTCGTACTCTTGGATGATCTACTCTATAAACGGAGCTTCACCTCTCCGTTGCTAAGATGTGTTGGGCCTGAGGAAGGGCGATATGTAATGAGAGAAATCCATGAAGGCATATGTGGCAACCATGCCGGGGGACTATCGCTAGCTCGGAAAGCCCTCAAACATGGGTATTTTTGGCCCACTATGCGAAAGGACTCTCATGACTTCATGCGCAAGTGCGATAAATGCCAAAGACACGCAACCATACTGCATCAGCCACATCACAGACTAACCGTGGTGACCAGCCCTTGGCCTTTTTCAAAATGGGGGGTTGATATTATAGGTCCTATGCCTAGGGGTGCCGGAAATAATTGTTTTGCTATAGTAGCAATTGACTACTTCACCAAGTGGGTCGAGGCTGAACCACTTATGAGGATCACTGAGGCCAACACCACCAAGTTCATTTGGAAGAATATCATATGCCGGTTTGGGATACCCCATTCACTGGTTAGTGACAATCTAAACAGTTTAAAAACAGAAGCGTAGACGAGTTGTGCGAGGATTTGGGAATTAGAAAGCTGTTTTCATCTCCACATCACCCGCAGGCCAACGGGCAAGTGGAAGCAGTGAACAAGACCATAAAAAACACCCTGAAAAGGAAGTTGGAGTCCAAAAAGGGCGCATGGGTAGATGAGCTCCCACAAGTGCTATGGGCGCTTCGCACCACTTCTCACACCGCAACTGGTGAAACACCGTTCTCATTGGCATATGGCGCCGAGGCGGTATGTCCCGTCGAAATTGGGGTACCTTCACTTCGACAAACTAATTACGACGAAGTGAGAAACGAAGAAGCACAAAGGGCCGGTTTGGATTTCCTCATGGAGAAACGGAACGATTCTCAAGTGGTGATGGCCAGATACCAGGAAAAGATGGCACGATACTACAATAAAAGGGTGAAAGGGCGACACTTTAATATTGGGGACCTAGTCCTAAAAAAGGTTCTTCTTTCAACTCAAGAACCAGGAGTAGGGACTTTTGGTCCTAACTGGGAAGGCCCTTACAGAATCACGGCCGAGGTGGTACCTGGTACCTACATAATTGAAGATTTATCCGGGATACCTTTGTGTAACCCTTGGAACACAGATCACCTTCGTCGCTATTTTCAATAAGTCAAATTCCACTTCAATGAAGCACAGCGTTGCCGCATGATTGTATGAAATCGCTAGTTAATTATGATGAGGATTGCACCAAATACTAATTAGCCATGCGTATTCGTCATGCATGAAGTTTATTACAAACAAGGGACTCTTATAAGCCTACACTACGGCCGTTGCGTAAGAAATTGAATGCATTAGCACCGCAAAGATCTTAGTACAACCAAAACTGCATACACAGACTTTACAAAGTGTGGCTTATGTATGTTTAAATGTTTGTCAAAATCAGATCTCATTGGTAAACATAAATGTCTTGAACCACTCAGATCTGAGGGACTATACCCATTAAACATGCAATACGTTAAACATGCAATACGCGATACGTGCGAGAGGCATTTTCTAAAGGCATTTACATTTCGGAAACACTCGAATTCAACCAAGTGTCGTCATATATATATATATATATATATATATATATATATATAAAAAGAGAGATCTAACCAGCAAGCGTGAACGCATTAAGCTCGCTAGATCTGAGGGACTACACATCTACAAACACTTATAATTTCCCACATTATCATCATACAATCACGAAGCATTCACTTAAACAGTTTTGAAACGTCACTGCGGCGAAATCATAGCAAACTATTCCATTCATAAGAATGAGACATTTACAAATCAAGTAAAAGTTGCATTTACAGTATCAGGTGCCGGGGCACTTACAAAAACTAAAAACTAAACTAACTAAAAGCAAGGCAAAAATGGAAGAAGATCATTGGGGGGGGGGACGCCCTCCGGAGAGCCCTTGCTGGATGCACCTAAAGGATCTGCAGGAGCATCTTGGGGCTCAGGGTAGAATGCTTCAATGGAGGACAAGTCTAAGGTAGGAAAAGCTTCCTTTATGTCCCCCAAGGCCATCCTGGCCCCTAAGTTCCCAAACACCCGCTGCATAGCCTCGTGCTCCGAGGTCTCCTCAAAAGTATCCTTGAAGTTCTGAACTGCTTTCGACACTTCTATATCCAGAACCTCCTTCACCCTGGCCTCTATGGTACGCTCCAAAGCCTCGAAAACTCTGGAGTCAATATGCTTCTCCAGGGAAGTGTAATCTTCCTCAACCTTCTTCCTAGCCTCCAGCTCCCTTTTCAGTTTCTCATTGACTGCCGCCACCTCAGTTTCCAGCTTCAACTTGGCTGCGTTAGCGACGACCAGGGCCTCAGAGGCGATAGATTGTGCGCGGTTGGAGTCGTCCAGTTTCTTGCACAAGACCGTCACGTCTGACTCGGAGGCCCGGAGGTCATGCTTCAACTTATCATTGTCCTCCTGGAGGTGCTTCGCATTAACCCTTTCCTCTGAAGAAGATTTACGGGATATGGATAGCTGGTCCTTGAGGTCGTTGATCTCCTTGAGCATATTGTCCGCGTGCCGGAGAGCAGTCTCGGCATTCTTTTTGTCCCTTTGCGCCTCATCCACGGACGACTCCACCTCGTCAATAAGGGCCAATGCCCTGGCGTTCATGGCCTTGGCGGCGAGCAACTTCCGGGACGGACTAACGCTGGAGGAGAAAGCAGACCAGCCCTCTGTCCAAAGCTGTTCAGTAATAAAGGCGGCCCGGGCTGGAGGGGCGCTGGGAGAGTCAAATAGTGAAGGGCTGAAGGTGACATCACTGGGGAGAATGCTGGTTTTGATGTGCTTGAGCTCCTCTGATCCCTCTGGTGTCATTTCATAGTCCAAGCCCGGAATGGACACAGAGGGCTCATCCTCCAGGTCTTCAATCATGGGAGGCGGAGGTGCAGAGGTGGATTCCTTGCCCTTACCTCTTCTAAGTCTCTTCAGGGGGGCAGGCTCCTCCTCAGGGACATGTTCAAATATGTCCTCGGATAAAGGAGGCGGCACTGAGACATCCTTAGCCTCTCTGTCTCTTTTGGATCCGCCCCTGTCAGACCTTTTCCCTTTCCCCCTTGGAAGGACTCCCTTAGGGTCGGCCTCCTTTTCTGTGTCAGGCTTTTGAGGGCCCACAAGCAGCAGAGTAGGCGGTGGCATTAGGGCTGGAAGAGGGCCCTGAAGTTGAGCAGCAGACCTCTCAGACGTCTCCTTCGCCACCCCAACTTGCAAGTTGGCCAGGACCGCTTTCTGTTTTCTCTCGATTTCACTGCCATGGCGAAGAGCAGGGGGAATCTTAGTAGCCATGAGACCCTTCAGAGAGATATTTGGAAAATCCTTAGAACCTAGCAAGAAAGATAGGAAAATAAAGCTGCAAGCAGAGAAAAGGGGCGTAGGATGAAACAGTAATAAGGAAGCGAACTTACTCATAGCTCCCATAAGACTGTGCTTCACAAACAGCTTGTTTTGCTGAATGACCCCTTGGAAGATGCCCTTATAAGCGAACAAGCGTCTCACTGCCGCTAGGTCTGCGTCGGGGAGGAGGTGAGCAAAAGTATCCCCTGTCACAAATCGCAAACATGTTAAAAAAAACCAGCAAAGAAAGGTGACTTGAAAATAAAAACAAGTGAAACATGACATTTAAGGACACTAAAGCAAACACACGACTCACTAGGAATGGAAAAAGTTCGGGGAACTAAAATTTCTGGACAAGGGTCCACAGGAGAACTCTGCCACTCCCCAGTTACCCAGAACCATTGATTCCTCCAGTTCTTTATGGAGGTCGGCTGGCCAGTGATGGCAGGAGGATAGGAGCCCCTAGGGGACAAATAATACCAGTCTTTCACATCGGCTCTCACGTCCCTCTCCCTTCTCACTGACTTCTTCAGGGTATACAAAGTATGTATAATGTATAGGGAGATAGGATGGTCGGGGTTGACCTCCTGCCACGCTAGCCAAGTGCCCACGGCCTGGGTCCAGAAGTTAGGTGCCAACTGGTAGGGACACAAGTTGTAGCTCCTTAGCAGGGCCCTGAAGAAGGGGTGCAGGGGCAACCTCATACCGCAAGACAAAGCATCGTAACAGATGGCCGCTTGGCCTGAAGGAGGACTGCATGGTCGGCAAGAAGGCGTAGGATGCACCAAATGGATCCCTTCTGGCATTCTGAATTTCGCCGAGGCCCCAGCTAAATCGACTCCTCGGATTTCAGTAGTGACCTCACTGCTCTCCCACAAATCTGAGTTTGGGTCAGTGATAAGCGTATTTTATACACTTATTTGTATGTCTAAATTAGGATTAATTATTGTCGTTTGGGAATATTTGCTAGTTAATTTATGTTTATTTGTTTACTTTTCAGAAAATGTCCCAATTGAAGAAGAATGAAGTAATGAATGGAAAAATGACACGATTGGATGTTAATTGGAGCTAAATTGGACAAGTGAGGAGTTGGTGACGTCAACCGGGAAACATGCTTGGTGCCAAAGTGACTAAATCAGAGGTTGGAGGACCTAATTGAATGAATTAAGAGCTTGAATGGTCAAATCGAGAAGAAGATAAATCCTAGAGAACATGTGAAAGCCATTACTACCAGGAGTGGGGCCCAACTACCAGAGATTGGTGTTAAACAATCAGCTACTAACCAGGATAAGGGGGTAGAACAAGAAATAGAGCATGATCGAGCATCGGAAAATACGTCTGAAACAAAGGATGGGTCAAGTAAGGTGAAATCACCAATTAAGCCTTACGAGATTCCAATTCCTTTTCCACAGAGGTTAAGAAATCAGAAGATGGACAAACAGTTCGAGAAATTTCAAAACATCTTCAAAAAGATCCATATCAACATCCCCTTCGCAGATGCACTTGCGCAAATGCCAAGTTATGCAAAATTCATGAAGGACATCCTAACACACAAAAGAAAGCTGGAGGAACATGAGACAGTGATGCTTTCAGAAGGGTGCAGCGCTAGGTTGCAAAATAAACTTCCACCGAAATTAAACGATTCGGGGAGTTTTACTATACCTTGTAAAATTGGAAATTGTCATTTTGATAATGCTTTATGTGATTTGGGAGCAAGTATTAACTTGATGCCATTTTCTGTTTGCAGGAAACTAGGTCTGGGGGAACCAAAACCAACAACTGTGACTTTACAGCTGGCAGACCGATCAATCACATATCCACGAGGAATAATTGAAGACATTTTGGTAAAGGTGGAGAAATTTATTTTTCCAGCTGATTTTGTTGTGTTGGATATGGAAGAAGACAAGAATGTGCCATTGATACTGGGGAGACCATTCTTGCGGACTGGGGGTGCGATCATTGACGTGGGAAAAGGACAGCTCAAATTACAGTTCGACAATGAGGAAATAACATTCGATGTCTATAAAGCAATGAAGTATCCTACCCCATCAAGTTCATGTTACCGAGTCGATGTTTTAGATGAAGCAGTACAGGAAGCAGTAAGGGAAGTATTTAGCTGGAAAAATCCTTCTGACTCCCTTGAAGAAATCATCATGAATTCGAGCTCCATAAATTCTCTATCAAAAGAAGAGCTTGAAGTGTGCAAGGAATTTTTGGCTAACCCTCCATATAGACACAGAACACATTTTGAGGAATTGGGGATGAGTTCCACAAAGCCACTCCCATCTATTCAGCAGCCTCCAAAGTTAGAAATCAAGCAGTTACCACCTCACCTTCGTTATGCATACTTGGGGGAGTCGTCTACTTTGCCTGTCATAGTGGCGAGCTCTATTACAGAAGTAGAAGAAGAGAAACTACTTGGAGTGTTGCGAGATCACAAAAGGGCTATTGGATGGACCATTGCTGACATAAGAGGCATTAGTCCAGTAATTTGCATGCACAAAATACTGATGGAAGACAAATTCAAACCAACGGTGGATGGGCAAAGGAGGCTGAACCCAAACATGAAAGAGGTAGTTAGAGCAGAAGTGATGAAACTGTTAGATGCAGGAATCATTTATCCCATATCAGATAGTGGTTGGGTCAGCCCAGTTCAAGTTGTGCCAAAGAAAGGGGGAATCACAGTAGTGCCAAATGAAAAGAACGAACTAATCCCCACAAGAACAGTTACTGGATGGAGAGTTTGCATAGATTATCGCAAACTCAACAATGCAACGAGAAAGGATCACTTTCCCCTTCCGTTTATTGATCAGATGTTGGAAAGATTACCAGGCCATTCACATTACTGCTTTCTGGATGGATATTCAGGGTATAATCAGATTGCCATCGCGCCCGAAGATCAGGAGAAGACAACATTTACATGCCCCTATGGTACTTTCGCTTATCGCCGAATGCCATTTGGTTTATGTAACGCTCCAGCCACGTTTCAGCGATGCATGATGGCTATCTTCTCTGATATGGTAGAAAAATTCATTGAAGTATTCATGGATGACTTTTCATTTTTTGGATCCTCATTTGACGAGTGTTTGGAACATTTAAAACTGGTTCTACAAAGATGTGAAGAAACGAATCTGGTGCTAAACTGGGAGAAGTGCCACTTCATGGTGAAGGAAGGAATAGTTCTAGGGCACAGGATTTCGGAAAAGGGCATTGAGGTAGACAAAGCAAAAATTCAAGTGATCGAGAAACTACCACCTCCTACGTCAGTAAAAGGGGTTCGGAGTTTTCTTGGCCATGCAGGATTCTACAGGCGTTTTATTAAAGACTTCTCGAAAATCACAAAACCTTTGTGTAACTTATTGATGAAAGAGGTGCCATTTATATTCTCTGAAGAATGTTTAGTAGCCTTCAATGCTTTGAAGGAGAGGTTGATATCTGCGCCGGTGATCATCGCACCTGATTGGGAATTACCATTTGAATTGATGTGCGATGCAAGTGACTATGCAGTAGGAGCAGTTCTGGGGCAACGAAGAGGAAAAGTATTTCACGTGATTCACTATGCTAGCCGGACGCTCAATGATGCACAGCTTAATTACACCACTACTGAGAAGGAGCTACTTGTTGTTGTCTTTGTATTTGATAAATTTCGCTCTTATCTGGTGGGGTCAAAGGTGACAGTCTACACAGACCACTCTGCACTAAAATATCTATTGAGTAAAAAGGATGCAAAACCCATATTGATCAGATGGATATTGCTGTTGCAAGAATTTGATTTGGAAATCAAGGATAAAAAGGGATGCGAGAATGTAGTAGCAGATCATCTGTCTCGTCTTGAACAAAAAAAGGAGCCAATTTTGGCAGACATTAGTGAAGTATTTCCAGATGAGCAGTTGTTTGGTGTAGAGGAGACTCCGTGGTATGCAGACATCGTGAACTATCTAGCAAAAACCATCATTCCACCTGGATACTCGAGTCATCAGAAGAAGAAATTTTTTTCTGACTTGAAATATTATTTGTGGGAAGATCCTATTCTTTATAAAAGGTGCCCGGATCAGATTATTAGGGGGTGTGTGCCAGAAGATGAAACGGTGAAAATATTGGAGCAATGTCATTCTTTCGCGTATGGTGGTCACTTTGGAGCTTCTAAAACGGCTGCAAAAGTTCTACAGTCAGGATTCTATTGGCCTACCATATTCAAGGATGCCTACGTACTGGTGAAAAATTGTGATAGGTGTCAAAGGACCGGAAACATATCTAGGAGAAATGAAATGCCTCTAAACAGTGTTCTAGAAGTGGAAATTTTTGATGTTTGGGGAATAGATTTCATGGGTCCATTTATCCCATCTCACTCAAATCACTATATTCTCGTAGCAGTGGATTATGTGTCTAAATGGGTTGAAGCTGTTGCGTTACCTACCAATGATGGCCGCGTGGTGATGGATTTTCTAAAGAAAGTCATTTTTGCAAGGTATGGCACTCCACGAGCTATAATCAGTGATGGAGGTAAACATTTCTGTAACAAGCAGTTCGAACAGCTGCTGGTCAAATATGGAGTAAAGCACAGGGTTGCCACTCCATACCACCCCCAAACGAGCGGACAGGTGGAGGTCTCCAACAGGGAACTTAAGAGGATCCTTGAAGTCACAGTGAGTTCAACAAGGAAGGACTGGTCCAAAAAGCTTGACGATGCATTGTGGGCTTACAGGACAGCTTTCAAAACACCCATTGGAATGTCCCCCTATCGCCTCGTATTTGGGAAGGCATGCCACTTACCCGTCGAGCTTGAGCACAAGGCCTTTTGGGCTATGAAGAAGTTGAATTTTGATTTACAAGCGGCGGGGGAGAAAAGATTGTTGCAATTAAATGAAATGGATGAATTCAGGTTGGAAGCATATGAGAGTTCAAAATTGTATAAGGAACGCACCAAAAAGTGGCACGACAAGCATATTCAACGAAAGGATTTTGAGGTTGGTCAACAGGTTCTCCTATACAATTCTCGCCTGAAATTGTTTTCGGGCAAGCTGAGATCAAGGTGGTCGGGTCCATACTCGGTTACCAAAGTTTATCCATTCGGGGCAGTTGAAATCACTCATGAGGAGAATGGCACATTTAGAGTGAACGGACAACGCTTGAAGCCTTATTGAGGTGGTGACTATTCTAAAGAAAAGACCACCACTTCTCTCGCCTCACTGGAATAAATCCCGAGAAAGTCGAGCTAAAGACTATAAATGAAGCGCTTTATGGGAGGCAACCCATATTTCTTCCTTTTTATTTACATTTGCTTTCTTTTGTGTCATTTTATTTTACTTTATGCCATTTTAGCTCTTTTTAGGTGAATAACTTTACTTGGTGCATTTTCATACTTTTACATTTCTATTTGACATTTCATAATCCTACATTTTGCATACTTGGAATGTTAGGTAGAATATTAGCTACATAATGTTCGTACTAATCATTCACACAATCACCCACCTAAAGCATGTTATCCATTCTCATGATTCATGATCATGAAATTAATGGTTGAAAAATCATTGTATAGATCATGAAGTGATTAGGGGACTACAAACGATTTTGAAAAAAAAAAAAAAAAAAAGGATCAGTCGCGATCGCTACTCAGCCGTGGAGGTGATCGCGATTATGGTCCAAGCTTTCAGCAGATTATTTTTGCGATAACCACGCGATCGCTTTTAGGATTACCACGCGATCGCGTGGGTGAACTGGGCGCGAAGTTTACATTTTAAACCCGGCAGCCCTCATTTGGTTCTTATTTCCGCTGCCGGGTGCCACCTCTTTTTCTCTCGCCACCAGTTCGTCGATCCTAGAATCGTGAAATCACCACCAACAATCTCGTGCATCATCAAGATTTTAAACATCCCTACTTACAAAATTGAGGTATGAATTCTTAGGATTTAGGGATTTTCCTCTTTTAACCGTTTTCACCCTATTTTTGCATACTTCGTGTTTGTGGTCGAAAGGAGTATGGGTTAGGTTAGATTGTGGATTGGTTGTATGTTGAGATGATGGGTTATTGCTTTTGGAAGTCTCCATTTGCTAATTGTTATGATTTCTCCATAATTTTTCCTATGTCTTCAATGTGTTCGTTGAATTTGCTCAACGAGATTTTTGTTGAAATTTGAAATATCCACTCGAGCACATATCTTGGTTACATGTTTCTCACTGTATTTGTGCTAGAATTTCACATTTTGCCGCATTGCATTGCACAAATGTGCATGTTTGAACTCTAGCACCATGGCAGCCTCATTGCAAGGCCACTGCAGGCCATTGCACCTGAAAATCCACTCACGTCGCCAAATGTGCCATAGTTTTACATGACCCTATTGAACTCCAAATGACCTAAATTTTTAATATGTTGTAGACCACGCTGTAAACTTTCACATATCAAAATATGGCTCGTCAAAAGTTGTGTTTTTCTAGGTTATATCAAGGCTTGAATATGTGTAGTCTACCATTGTTGAAAATTCAAAAATGTGCTTTAACTTTAGTTTGGGGGTGGGGTCCTGAACTTCCATTATTCCTTATTGATGTTTATAACTTTTAATGTTACTTTGCTTTTATTTGCTAGGAAAACACCACTCAAAATACCCCAACCAAAGTTCAACAATACAAACAAAGGGTCGATTCATCCAATGCAGTGCAACAGGGAGCTTCAAAGAAATACATCCTCTAAACTTGGGAAGTTCTCGTTCTCTTTTCTTTGTCTTGTTTTCTTTTGTTGAATCTTTTTGACAAACATTGAGGACAATGTTCATTTCAAGTTTGGGGGTGGAAATTCATTGCACTCTTCATTCATTTTATATTTAGTCAATTCTTTAGGGGCTATAAAAAAAAAAAAAAATTGAAAATTTTGTTGACATGTTTATTGCCTAGGATATAGTATGAATCAATTTGTACTTAGGCTTGAAAAGTGGACAACATGAAAACATGAACTTATTTTGAACTAGTTATGTTTTGCTAGATTCATATTTATTGCGCACATAGCCAGTGTTGGATAATTGCTTGTGTGAGAGGTTTTGTTTAATACATGTGGGGCAAATTTGTGCAATTTGAACTTAGGAAGGTCTTAAAAATCCCTGAACTTAGATCGTTAGACATCCCATCCCTAAATTAGAACCAATCATGCTAAAAGGCAAGTTTGGGGGTAAAAGGGTTGGAATTTGTATGTATTGACGAGTTGGAGGTCTGTGGTTCTTGGTTTTGCACTTTAGTCATTACATTTTGGTCAACGGGTATAAACCATTTCCAACATAAAAACAGAAAAATGCTGAAGGTCTTATTCCGCTCTTCAAATGCCTTTTTGACTCGAGTAAGTAAGTCCGAGGGGTCTTTCAAACCTGGTGCCCTAAAGCCAACTGGCTTGGGAGTCATCGACCTAAAGCTCGTTACAGGGGTCAATTAGAAAGCAAGTACGGAGAGTGGACTTACACATAAGACATTATAACATCTTTAACTTTTCTGTTTAAGCCTTTATGACTCGGGCAAGTACGTCTGAGGGGTTCTTTGAACCTGGTACCCTAAAGCCAACTGGTTTGGGAGTTGCCGATCTGAAAGCTCGTTACAGGGATCATATAGAAAGCCCGTATGAAAAGTTCTGCACAAAGATGGTAAAAGACAGGGACAATTAAAAGAAAAAGTCGTCCATCATAAGAAAAAAAAAAAAAAAAAATATATATATATATATATATATATATATATATATATATATATTATTGCATGGTATAAGCTTTGTTGACTGAGTTGTGGTGGTTGAGGTTGTAGAATTGGGGACTGCTTTCTTTTGATTTGTCATGCACGCATATTTCTGATTCTGATTACCTTGTGTGGAAAAAGCAAAGAATATTTTTAGAACCCACATAGATAAAAACCTGGGATGCGAGGGAAAAAGCAGAAAGTGGTGATCATCCATGAGCGGTGAAAGGAATTTTATTAGAAATCATAGATTGACCACATGGGATTCGGGCTGGATTATGCATAATGAGCCACACAGTGTTAAGTATATCTTTTGCATAAGTATGCGGTTGACATTGGCTATTCACACACACACTTAAAAATCTGGCAGATATAACTAGAAATTATTTTGCATTGTTGTTCATGACGCTTGCTGAAGCTTAAATTTGTTTGGACTGTAGAGGCATATGGTAAACATGTTGACACAACAAAAATATTTGTTCTCATATTTCTTTGATTTTTGTAGTTTAGTTTACATTGTTCGAGGACGAACAATAATTCTAGTTTGGGGGTATTTGATAAGCGTATTTTATACACTTATTTGTATGTCTAAATTATGATTAATTATTGTCGTTTGGGAATATTTGCTAGTTAATTTATGTTTATTTGTTTACTTTTCAGAAAATGTCCCAATTGAAGAAGAATGAAGTAATGAATGGAAAAATGACACGATTGGATGTTAATTGGAGCTAAATTGGACAAGTGAGGAGTTGGTGACGTCAACCGGGAAACATGCTTGGTGCCAAAGTGACTAAATCAGAGGTTGGAGGACCTAATTGAATGAATTAAGAGCTTGAATGGTCAAATCGAGAAGAAGATAAAGTTTGGGGACTAAATTGCAACAATCAGAAGTTGAGGACTGAAGGTGCAATTAAAAGTCAGGGACTAACTTGTACAGCCGAGAAAATCGCGAAGTCGCGATCGCTGGTCACAAACCAAGCGATTGCGAGATGAGGCAAATTCTTAACCCGAGAGTTTTAACATCAACCACGCGATCTCTATGGGTTCTACCACGCGATCGCGCAGCTTTCCGGCTGGGCCGACTGTGGGCTTTTTCTCGCGATTTTCAACAGAATTTTATCTTCTTGACCTAGGTTTTCTCCAAAAGATATATATACAACATAAGAGGCACGAAAAAGGGGACCTTTGCCTCTCCATAGAACAAGCTACAACAGAGAAATCAACATCAATTCTTGGGGAATCAAGCAGCAAAAAGGGCGTGAATTGAAGATTTATCCAAATTTTCTTGGGATTTTCATATTATAGGTGATGAAGTTATTTTATATTTGTGATTTGCTATTAACTATGTATCTAGGCTAATTTTCCATTGTGCTAGGATTATGATGAAGTCTTAGACAATTATTTCATACTTTGGTTTACTTAATCTTATGACAATTGGTATTCTGAGTTATTGATTCGTATTTATTTTCATCTATAATTTTGATGCATGAATTATATGATGTATGTGGTGGAATTTTATGATCGAAAGAGTGGAATTTCACTAGACTTGAATCAATAGCCATAGGGTTCGATAGGGATAGAAATATACCACTATGCCCTGTGCGATCTTTTCATGTTTTGCTTGTTTAATGCTTTCCTAAATATTAGTATTCATCATAGAAATATAGGTGGATCGTAATTAGGAAAATGCCTAATTCTTGTTCGAAAGAGAGTTTTAGGCATTATAGAAACATTGATCGTCAATAATATACCTTGTCTTGTGTTATTTGAATTAAAGTGTGAAATATCAATACTAAGATGGATTCTAAATCCTAGCACTTCATTTACATACATTTGTTAAACAAATCTTGAAAATTCCATTTGCTTATTTATTTGATCATTAATTTTAGATTTCTTTGGTAACTTAGTCTACTCATTTAGAATCTCTTATAAATCACTGCAAATTCATTCGTTTCGGTTAAGGTTAATAATTTAAGAAAATAGATCTAACCAATCCTTGTGGGAACGACATTCGAACTCAAATCTATTTTATTACTTGTTCGATACCGTACACTTGCGGTAAGAGTCAAAATTAGTTCGATCAGTCAGGATCCACATGATATCCTGATGTTTTGTTTACCATGTCCACCCAACCTTCGACCTGGGCTATCTCCTCCTCTGAGAGCCCCAACTCCTCTCTATGCGCCCGGAAAGGGGCCCTGGTGCCCAAACCAAGATTCTATGGGCCAGAAGAAGAACCCGTTGCTCCCTCTCTCTCCCTGTCTCTGTCACACTTGCTTCGGAGTTCTCTTAGCGCGGATTCCTCCTCGGATGACAGGAGAGCCATGTAGTTCTGGTGTTTTTCTTCTTCGCTGTCAGAATCACTCAAATAAATTATACCACTGGTTTTCCTATTTCTCCTCTTAACCTACTCCCTAAAGAAACGGGAACTAAAAACCGATAAAGAGATGGGGCAGAAACCTCTGACGGGAATCGCCATTGCTAACATTTCCTGTGAACCCGTTCCCCCAACTCTTTCCATTTTTTCTTTTTGTTTTAAAGGTGGATCAGACTCAACGAAAGAGAAACAAGGTGCAAAAACAAAATTTTCAAACCCACAATGAGAAACTGAAAATAGAAAAGTCTCGCATGTCCAGAGACCAAGAGGTTTACCTTCAGGCGACAAATGCGTGAAATTATGCACTGGAAATGGAGAACTCGCCGATGAAGAAACTGTGGAACAGTAAAGGCGGACGCTAGGTAGAAAGCCCTTGAGGAAAAGACTTGAAACTTGCAGGAAAGAAACAAACGGAACAAGCTTTCGCCAAGGTATTGCTGCAAAAGACTCTTAGAAAATGGTAAAAAGGGGAAATAACGAAATGAAGAAGGATTTATAGGAATCCCAATAATCTAAATTCCTTGATTTTCGTGAACCGCATGATTAATATGGGTAACCCATGCTTCTTGGAAAATGGGCTAATCAAAGCGCCAGCCGTCAAAGGGAGAGACAAAACCGTTCAGCTGCCACGGTGAATGCCACGCGCCGTGAAATGCTACCCCCTCCCATTTCATGCATATATTCCTTGGAAATAAATACCAATAGCCCATCCGAATTGAATGCACCGCCTAGGAAACGCGCTGGCACGATCCAAGCCATCAGGGAGCGGAAATTCGAGGCGGAAGGTTGGCTATAAAATCATAGCAAATCCTACACGACCATGAATGATCCCTTCGGATTTGAGGGACTAGTGTTGATTTCGGGCCCAAAGAAGGGTACAGTGACCCACCAGCGAAGGCCCAATAGGACCCTGACCCACCGTTAAAGGACTAAAGTATCACCTGGGATGATTGCCGAGGTGGTACGCCAAGCAAACCTCTTTAGCCGACCTGGTTAACGCACCAGCCGATGTGCTTTATATTCAGCCGGGGCGCTTTATGGCGTTGGCCAGAAGAGAGATGGAATCAGTGATGGGACACTGCCTTTACCAAGACGTGATAGGCGTCCATCCCCTACGAAATGTAGCAATGATTACGGTTGAAAAGCAAGGTTGTCACTTTCATGAGCTAGGGAGATGACAAATGTAAAGTATGCCACGTGTCGCAATCCGAGACAAGAAGTTCCACTATAAATGAAGCACAATTGTCTCCAAGGGGGGGGGGGGGGTTAGCAATTTCTCACTCTAAACGATACATTTCTCTCACTCCCTTTTCTCTCTTTTACACATTTATATTTCCCGCACCCAATATATATATTTGCCTAAAATGAGCACTGACTTAGGCATCGGAGTGCAAACGGGAGCCACCTCGGCCCCCTTTGCAAGCCGATTGTTTGTCTTAGTGCGCAGGAGATCCAAGTGTTCAAGAGGGAGGAGCTGAGACGTGTTGGTCCAAGGTCCAGCCAGATTTTGTGGTCAACAATACCGTCACAATTGGGGGCTGAACCTTCAAAGATTTTCCTATTTCTTGCTTATCAAATTTGATGAACAGTGCAAGCTTTGTTCTGCCATGAAGTGCCCCGCCCTTCCTTCTTGATCCACCGTAGTGCACTCTTGATGGAAGTCATGCTACGAGTAATTCCTAACCATGTTCAGTTCGGGCAGCCCGCTAGATAGCACGACTTAACGTGCATTCAAAGAACAAGTGTTTGACATATTCGGTTGAGCCAAAGCAAAGTACACAGGACTTGTACAAATCCGAGTAAAGTAACATGTCCTTTATGAGCAATCTATCCTTTATTACAAGCCAAAGGATAAATGCATGTTTAGGTGTGACATAACTCCTCCGAACATCAAACGAAGTCAGTTGTTTATTCTAGGATAGATGTGGTGAAGCCATCTAACACAAATGGAGTCTTCCTTGTTATGTATATTCAAGAGAGTTTTAGCCTGAATCCCTTTGTGTCCCTAAAACCTAGCCCCCTTCTTCTCTGGGAAGGCATATCTCTTTCCAAGCAACGAGGGATTTTCTTGAACCACAAAAAAGATCTCAACAAAGTATAGTTATTAAAGCAATCATGGCTTTCAGGACGGGGAATAGAGATAACCAAGAACATTTCACCCTTGTAAAATCGAATGAATCAATGTTGTTGAAAATTTTGCAAGTGCACAATATTTCAAACAAATAGTATAGTGGACTTTTAGAATCCGAGTTTTCAAACGCACGAGGACTAACTTATCTACTATTAGTTTCGATTAATCAAATCCTAAACTACAAATAAATGCAAAGAATTGGAATTCTTTAAAACTATTAACTAGCGAAAGCAATTAAATATCAAAATAAACTAAATAAATCAGATAAAAGATTTGATTTTTGTTTTATGAATTAAAAGCTTTGGGACTCACGAATGTATCCTAGTTCTCATATCCAATTTCTCATCTCATGCTTTCTTTCTAAAGTAATATTTGATCCAATCCACAATTTTATCTATGATTCTCCTCTCGAGTTTAAATTAATTCTATTTAATTTGGTATGTTGAGCACAAAATCTGGTGGGATCTTGGATCAACACGTTTCAGCTTATCCCTCTTGAACACGTGGACTTCTTGTGCACTAGGACAGACAATCAGTATGCAAAGGGGGCCAATGTGGCTCCCGTTTGCACTCAGATGCTTAAGTCAGTACTCATTTCAAGTAAATATAATTTGAGTGCGGGAAATATAAATGTATAAAAGAAAGAAAAGGGAATGAGATTTTTGTATTGAGTTTGAATAGAAAGTTTCTAACCTCTTACTTGGAGATACAAGTGATCTATTTATAGAATAAGTAATCATCTCAAATTGTGACATGTTTTATCTAAGATTCTCCTCTCAAGTTTAAATTAATTCTATATAATTAGGTCTGTTGATCACAAAATCTGGTGGGATCTTGGATCAACACGTTTCGGCTCCTTCTTCTTGAACACGTGAACTTCCTGCGCACTTGGATAAACAATCAGTATGCAAAGGGAGCCGAGATGGCTCCCGTTTGCACTCTGATACTTAAGTCAGTACTCATTTCAAGTAAATATAATTTGGGTGCGAGAAATATAAATGTGTAAAAGAGAAAAAATGGTGTGGGATTTGTGTATTGACTTTGAATAGAAAGTTTCTAACCTCTTACTTGGAAATATAAATGATCTATTTATAGAAGAAGTAGTTATCTCAAATTGTGACATATGTTATGCTTTACACGTGATAAGATCCTAAACCTGTTGACCTATGATTATTCACGTGTATATTATTTTGATTATAACAAACGAGATCTCTTGTATTACTAATGGTTTCGATTCTTGAGTTTTATCAATATATGTCATTTGAATACTCCGAAATCAAAATTGTCATCCATTGAAGTTCAAAGCAATCAAAAAGAGATTTGAAGTGAACAAGATGTTCGAAGACCGAAGATTAAAGTTTAGAAGATTTATGTTGAAAATTTTCAACTCATTTGTAAAGGTATTGACTCATCAATTTTTAGCAAGATCATAAAGCTCAAAAATATTTTTTAAACCATTACTTCGTAAAAATGATTTTTCAAATCATAACAAGAAATAGTTTTTTTTGGAAAAATGAACTTTTTGATGTAAAAATAAAAATTCCAAATTCAGCTATTTCGGTCGACCGAAAGTACCTTGATCAACCAAAATAGTTTGCTCAACCGAAAGTCCAACGGCTCAAATAGTGTAACGCCTAGTTTTAAACTTTTGGTCGACCGAAAGTGTTGAAATGATCGACCGAAAGTTCCTGCAGCTCTTTTTCTTGATCTATAAATAGTTATTTATCTTGTATTCAATTCTACCAACCACAAGAGCAATTAAGAGAGCATATTTACTTGAAAATCATTGAGCTTACTTTGTTTTACATTCTATTTCATTTATTACAAAGAATTTCATGATTGATTAAAAACTTTTCATATATTTATCAAGAATTTTATTTTGAAGAAAACTCATTACTCTCACTTTATTATTGATCATTGATTGAGTTCTTCATCACCAAACACTTATTGAAGTGTATATCTCTCTTCATACTTAACTAAGTATTATTTGGAAAGAGAGATCATTGGTTGAAAAACTTTGATTCAAGCAAAACTATTTCATATCATTTATCAAAATTTTCATAAACACTCGAACTTTAAATATTTGCTATCTATTGAAGTGTTATCCTAAAACTCTCAAGATACTTGACTTGATCATATCATTTGTTAAGAGAGTTTATTCAATTGTAAAATTCGCATTTGTATTTTGTTTATGATTTCGAGATCCTTGTGAAAACTCGATTGTAAAGGATGGGTGCTCCTTGTTGTAAAGTCACCCAAAGATAAGTGCTCCTTGTTATAATTCACTTAAGGATTCGATATTCCTTATTTTTAAGTTATCAAAATAGTGGATTTGGCCTTGCTCGTGACGGAGAGCTCTGTAACGGAGGACCTAGATCACATTGTTTGATTGAACCTCCTTAAATCATCGTTTACACTCTATTATCCCATTTACTTATTTCCAATGCATTTGTATTTATTTTTTATTTCATATTGTGCAATATCCTTTTATTGTAGTATTTGGTAAATTGTCTAAGTTCTTTTATCCCTGTCTTATTACCTTGATAAGTTTAGTGCTCTTAATCATTTATTGTTCATGATTGGTTAATTGTATCTAACTTAAGAGTATTTATCGAAAAAAATTTGTAAAACCAATTCACCCCCCTCTTGGTTAGTTTAACTTGGGCTATCAATTGGTATCACAGCATAGGAACTCTTTCATTTAGATTTTACAATCTAAAGTTATGGCTAACCAAAATATTGAAGGTCATTCTACTAATCGTCCTCCATTGTTTGATGGTACTAATTATAATTATTGAAAAACTAGGATGATGATATTTATTCAATCTATTGATTATAATATTTGGGATGTCATTGAATCCAATACTCATGAGCTTACTAAGGTATTAAGGTTGATGGAAAACCGGATGTAACTATTTCAAAACCTAAGGAAGAATATGATGAGGATGATAAAAAGAAATTGTCTTTAAAAGCTAGAGCCAAAAATCTTCTCTATTGTGCACTTAATATTAATGAATTTAATCGTATTAGCACATATGATTCTACACACGATATTTGGCATGCTTTAGAAGTCACACACATGGGCACAAATAAAGTTAAAGAAACTAAAATAAATCTTTTGTATACAAATTTTGAAAATTTCTTCATAAAACAAGATGAACCCATTGCTAGCATGATTACTAGATTTACCGATATCGTTAATAGTCTTAAGGGGTTTGATCAAAAATTTTATAATGGTGAACTTGTTAGCAAAATGCTTAGATCTCTCTCGCAAGATTGGAGATCATTGAGGATGTTGATAGAAAACACCCAAGATGTCAACACATACCCATTGGAAGAGCTTTATGGAACATTGATGACATATGAGCTAAATCATGACGAGACAAAAGAAAAGTCTAGAAAAGCAAAATAGGAAGAAATGAAGGAGCCTCCTAGGAGACAAATTGCCTTAAAGTCATCAAATGATGAAGAAGCCTTAAACTCTAACAAGAGTGATGAGGAACTCGATGATCTTGTTCTCCTTGTCAAAAAGTGGAAAGCCTTTTGCAACAACCGCATACGCAGTCCCTCTTATGGGTCTCGATTAGGTGACTGGATGTTTTGTGGATCCCCCTGATGGGCCCATATGGATGATGTGTCATGTCCAATTAGGCATGACCATAATACTAGTCCCTTAAGTCTAGTTGGTTCATTTATGTGCGAACCTGACTTGAAAATATAAGGGATCGAAGATGATAGAATGTGTGTATACTCTAAGAAATAACCAAAGTAGGAAATATATAAAAACTCCTCCTTGCAAGATATCACCAGAATGGAAAAAATAGAATATATTTTGCATGGTAAAGTGTTGTTGGAGAGGAATAGTATAGGCTCTTGGGCTCGTGCTTTAATATAGTTTGGACACTTAGGTTATTTGAACACTTGACAAAGATTTTTTAGTTATATTAAGAGAGTATTGGGCTGCGTTATTCAAATTTTGAAAGTGTATATTTTCTCCAAATAACAAAAATATCTGAGAATGCCAAGAATTTATGAGGACTTATAGGCTCCTGTTTAATGATAGCAAAATACCAAGCATGCCTCGAATAGGAGGGGAATTACAAGGTTGTCTTCAATAACATTGGAGATCCTATGCGCTGGCCTTGATGTGTGAGGGCTAGTCGCGTGTCTCGATAGTAGAGACAATTGGCTCAATACGAGCAACTGGAAGGCTTATAACCCTGCCTCGTTGCGCGAGGGCTTAGATCTTGCCTTGATAATATGTAAGACATCTAGTTTTGACATGTGTATCTTTGCAGAATATTAAAAAAATGTATACATACGTTGTGTCGACATGCGTGTATATGCTTTCTAATCCCTTAAATTGGACGTCCAGGCATTCATAGCTTGGGGTTCGAATTTATAGCTTTTGGATGTTTCGTCTGGAATTGAATCGACCAATGACGGAGTCCTTTGTAAAAAGAGTTAATTGAATGAGTCCTTCTCTTGGAAGGGATCAATTGGAAGGTGATGAGTTCCAGCGGGGCTGATGTGAATCGGTTAATTGGAATGAGTTCGACCGGGGCTGATGTGAATCCCACATCAGAATCTGAGGGGTTCCTAGGCTAGCTTATAAGGAGGGGAAAACCTCCTCCCTTGGCGTGCTTTCGGGTGTGAGTAAGGCAATTTCCTTATCAGATGGTGGGGGTCGATGTGGTGGGGCTCCTCTCTGAATCGTCTGGACTTCTCTCGTAATCGTCTCCCCCATTCAAAAGATGTCCTCCATTAGAGGACGAATGGTCTAAAGGGAGTGGGAATGATGAGTTCCAACGGGGCTGATGTGAATTCCACATCGAAATCTGAGGGGTTCCTGGGCTAGCTTATAAGGAGGGGCCAAACCTCCTCCCTAAAGCGCACTTTTTGGGGTGAGTTAGGCAATTTTCTTATCAGAAGGGGTCCCTCTTGGAGAGAGTCAATTAACGTAGTCCTTCTCTTGGAAGGAGACCCTTGAAGGAGTCATTCTCTTAGAATGAGTCCCTTGGAAGGGGTCCCTCTTGGAGGGAGTCAATTGATGTACTCCTTCTCTTGGAAGGAGTCATTATCTTGAAAGGAGTCACTTGGAAGCGGTCCCTCTAGGAGGAGGTAAATTGACGTGGCAAATTTCTTGGAATGAGTCACTTGGAAGCAGTCCCTCTTGGAGGGAGTCAATTGACATGGTCCTTCTCTTAGAAGAAGTCCCTTGGAAGGAGTCCCTCTTGGAGGACGTCAATTAACGTAGTCCTTCTCTTGGAAGGAATCTCTTGAATGAGTCATTTTCTTGGAAGGGATTCCTCTTGAAGAGAATCAATTGACGTAATCCTTCTCTTGGAAGGAGTCCCTCTTAGAGGGAGTCAATTAACGTAATCCTTCTCTTGGAAGGATTCACTTGAAAGGGGTTCCTCTTGGAGGGAGTCAATTGAGGTAGTCCTTCTTTTGAAAGGAGTTCCTCGGAAGGGGTCTCTCTTAGAGGGAGTCAAATGACGTAGTCCTTCTCTTTGAAGGAGTCCCTTGAAAATGGTCCCTCTTGGAGGGAGTCAATTTATGTAGTCCTTCTCTCGGAAGGAGACCTTCTCTTGAAAGGAATCCCTTGGAAGGGGTCCCTCTTGAAGAGAGTCAATTGAAGTAGTCATTCTCTTTGAATGAGTCCCTTGAAGGAGTTCTTTTATTGAAAGGAATCCCTTGGAAGGGGTCCCTCTTGAAGAGAGTCAATTGAAGTAGTCATTCTCTTTGAATGAGTCCCTTGAAGGAGTTCTTTTATTGAAAGGAATCCCTTGGAAGGGGTCTTCAAGTGATGAGGTCCTTTTTGAAAGGGTCATCATGTGATGGGGTCTTTTTTGAAGGGTTCATCATGTAACAAGGTCCTTTTTAAGGGGTTAACATGTGATAAGGTTATTTTTTAAAGGTCATCATGTAACGAGGTTCTTTTTGAAGGGGTCATCATGTGACGATGTCCTTTTTGAAAGGGTCATCATGTGACGAGGCCCTTGAACCATGTCACTTAGGCAACATGGAGGGCTCCTTAAGTCATGCTATTTAGGTAATAAGGCGGGTTTCTTGAGCCATATCACTTAGACAATAAGGGGTCTTTTTGAGCCATGTCACTTAGACAATAAGAGCGGCTTCTTGAACCATGTCACTTGTTAAGTGCATTTTTATACACTTTTTATACCTTTAAACTAGCATATTTTGGAATATATTGAGCAAATATATACTAATTCATGCATATTTTGTGTTTAAATAGGTTAATGTCCAAGTTCGAGGCTAAAAATCACAAAATGAGTGAAGATTCTGCTGAAATTCTAAGTTTGGGGACCATTTTGTCACTTTCGGGAAGTCTTAGACGAGCTGTGCAATTAAACGAGGGACCAAATTGAGAGATTTCAAAAGTTGAAGGGCCATAAGTGCAATTTTAGAAGGACCAACTTGATAGAAATATGAAAATTTGGGGACTAAATTGCTCAAGATTAAAAGATGGAGGACTTAGTGGCAATTACGTAAGGGACTTATCTGCAAAATCATCATCCAGCTGAGCCACGCGAACGCGTGGCTTGAACCGAGCCGCGCGCGCGAACCACGGCTCAAAACTGACCCGAGGCCAAAGTTGGCCTCGGATTTGAACCGCGCGATCGCGCGCGATTAAGAAAATTAAAAAAAAAAAAAAAATTGGGCCGGACTGGGTCAACCCGACTGACCCGATTCGGCCCAGAATGCTGAAATACGCGGATCCTTGCAATTTTTTGGGTGGGGGGGGGGGGTTTGGATCATTTTGGAGATAGCATAAACAGGTTTCATCTCCATTTTGCTAGGATAAGGTTCTTCTTGCCCCTTTCCACTTTTCTTGTATTTTTCTTTTGATTATTGCTCTTTAATTCTTGTTGTTTAATGTTTTAAGTTAAGAAATTATTGTTTACTTGTTTTCCTTATTTCCAAACTTGTTATTGTTGTTGTTTTTACCTTTCATCTAAGAACCCATTGCATTTATGATACATTTATGGTATTATGATTTGAGTTGTTGAGAATATTAATGTATGGTAGAGGAATTTAATTCAAAGTAAAGAAATACTTGAGCATTTATTCCAAAACTCTACTAAAAGGGGAATTTTCTTTATTACCTTGTTTTTAATCTTTATTTAGAATATTGTTGATGTGTTTATGTGATTTGTTAAATGTTGTTGTTGTTTTATTATGGGTAAATGTTATTGTGTTGGAATGTTTGATTAGTCTAATTTTATTTAAGTATTTTAAGTAGTTTTTAGATCTTGGGTATTTATATTTATGTTTTTGTGATTAGGAATGTTGATTTATGTTTATATAATCTTAAAATGTTGTCAATATTTTGTATTGTATTTGCAAGTTAGTATACATGTCGGGTTTAATTTAGAGTTTCCCATGTAATTTGGTTAATTGATTGACTACCACTATTTAATTTGTGAAAGAAGAAATTAGTGTAGTTATAAAACTTAATTCACATTGTCTCATGTTTTCTAGTTTAGTTTAGTCACTAAGTTCTTGTTGTTATTAGTTTAAGTTCTTGTTGTTATTAGTTTACTTTGGATAGTTAGTTTTAATTCTAGCTTTTACATATTGTTGTCTATTTTCTTTAATTAATTAGTTTTTCATGTCGCCATGTTTTAATTTTATGATAGTTAGTATTCACCATCAAACCAATTTTTTATGTTACTTGACTTTTCTCTTAAAATGAAATCAATAATTTTAGTTACAAATCACTCAATCCTCGTGGGTACGATAACCCGGACTTCTCTTGTCCACTTTACTACTTGAACGTGAACCGTGCACTTGCGGTATATGATTTTAGCGAACATCACTTACGCAATAAGGGTACTTCTTGAGCCATGCCACTTAGGCAATATGGGGGGCTCTTTGAGCCATGTCACTTAGGCAATAAGGGGGGCTCTTTGAGCCATTCTTGCCAATCTTTTTCAAGATGTTTCTGCCCCTTTTTCGAGGTTAATACTTGTATTTTTTAAAGTTTGAGGCCTTTTTTAATGTTATTAAACTTATATTTCAAAGTTTTAGACATTTTCAAGGTGATGAACTTATATTTCAATGTTTTAAACTTTTTTGAAAGTGATCAAACTTATATTTCAAAATTTCAGACATTTTTCAAGGTAAATGAACTTATGTTTCAAAGTTTTAGACCTTTTTCAAGGTGATTAAACTTAGATTTCAAAATTTTAAGCATTTCTTCAAGATTTTCCAAGTATTACCCAATTTTTCAAGATGTTTCTCACCTTTCTTCGAGGTTTGTATAGCTTTTTTTTTTGCTCTTTTTTTTAGAGGTTTTCCACTTTTTCAAGGTTCTTGAGAGCTTTTTACCAAGTGATTTTAATGGTTGAAAGTGTGGATTTCCACAGACGGCGCCAAAATGTTGACTACAAAATCTGGTGGGATCCTAGATCAACACGTCTCAGCTCCTCTCTCTTGAACACATGAACTTCTTACAAACTAGGACAAATAATCAATATGCAAAGGGGGTCGAGATGACTCCCGTTTGCACTCCGATACTTAAGTCAGTACTCATTTCAAGTAAATATAATTTGTGTACGAAAAATATAAGAGTGTAAAAGAGAGAAAAGAGAGTGAGATTTGTATATTGAGTTTGAATAGAAAGTCTCTAACCTCTTACTTGGAAATAAAAGTGATCTATTTATAGAAGAAGTAGTTATCTCGGATTGTGACATGTGTTATGCTTTACACGTGGTAAGATCCTAACCTTTCATGAGATAAACCATTTCTTTGGCTATAATCATTACTATATATTATAGGGTTAAAGCAACCATCAAATTCCTTTAAAGATGTTGTCACATCAAGCTGTCTTTTGTAGACAAGTCATCTCAAGCTGTCTTTTGTAGACAAGTCATCTCAAGCTGTCTTGTCACCATTACAGGGTACTCACCCCGGCATAGGGTTACCTCGACATAACATCACCCCAGCGTAGGGTCACCCCGACATAGCATCACCCCCGACATAGGATTACATAGCATCACCCCAGCATAACACCACCCCGGCATAGCACATAAAGAGTCCAGCAAGTTTGACATCTACAGTCCAGCTTGTGGGTCCTTATTAGGTGACTGGATGTTTTGTGGATCCCCCTTGTGGGTTCATATGGATAATGTATCATATCCAATTAGGCATGACCGTAACAAGGTCAACCACATATATCTATATTAGGTCAGAATAAGTCCTAATTAAACGCATTCAATCACAAAGATTAGAACAATCACAATCATGTATCTCCATCCTTTTGTTAAATTGTCGTAATTTATCACATGATCTAAGTTGTTAACTCACCTTCTGATTATGAAAACAATCCACATAATCAATGAATTAGTAGCTAATTAATTTCTGCTTTAAGATTGAAAATAAATTCAATACATCAAATTGATGCATAAACACATGAGAATTGAAACTGAATAATTAAACTAATATTACATCGTTCGTCCCAATTCTAGATTTAGCTACGCATAATTAAATCAATACAAGAAAATTGAAGAATTGATAACATCGCCAATTTTCTAGAATTAAGTTGAGAAGAGGAATAAATGTTGCACTGTTATGATTTTTTTGGTCACCATTGGTGGTCCCGTAACACACGAATTGTTCCCCTTTGAAAGAGTTTTTTGTCCCAGCGTGCTGGGCGCATCCCTAGCGATTTGAACCATTGATATCATGATATGAGGATTGTAAAGGCATTCCCGGTACCACTAGAGCAAGTTGCGGGGTCCACCAACAGTGACCAAAAAATATCGTAACATGCACCAAGACCCAATCTTCAACTTAATCTTGATTTCTTCTTTGGCTTCTTTAAAAATCCCAAAACTTCCCTTTGATTTTCTTGTAAACTAGGTTGAATAATGAATAATGAGGTGGAGAAGAAGGGAGCCTTTTTTTAGTTTAAAGTGGGCCTTTATTTAGTTTAGAAGTCAAGAAAATGGTTTAATTTTAGTTAGGCTAGAAAACAAATAGAAAAAATAAAGAAAAAACTAAAAAATTGGAAAAACCCTTCCTGTGGATTGCAAACTCGCGGTTTGATTGCGGAAAACAGGTGAGAACTTAGCCCGCATCGAATTTTCTGCTTTGTCAGTCAAACTTCAAATGCACGTAACTAAAAGGAAGTTCACAGAGTCCACATAACATTAGAGGTGGCAATAGGTCGAGCCGAGCTAGCTCGACCCATGGCTCGGATTGCTCGGCTCGTCAAACGGACGAGCCGAGCAACGAGCTTGTGTCAAACGAGCCAAGCTTAAGCTCGACTAGTTTGACCGGGGCCGAGCTCGGCTCGTTGACCTCTTTTTTTTAAAAAAAAAAAAAATCCCTCTTGTCGTCTTACGTTGATTTAGTAGACAATCGAATCGATAGTTCAAATATTTGAAATTTTGAATACTAATATATTTAATATTATTGATATAAATTCTTAATTAGTTATAAGTTATAACTTACAAATATAAGTATAATATTAATAACTAATAAGTAATAAGTTATGTATTAAATAAATTGTTAATAACTTAATAAGTAAAAAAATAATGTTTGTTAGTTATTATTAGTAAATTAAATTGAAAGTCGAAACGATTAATTATAATTTATAAGTTTATAATGTAAATAAAAACTTGTTAAAATAATCAAATATCCAAAAATAATTTGAAAAGACAAAAACTAAAATTAAGTAAATAAATTAAAATTTAAAAGGTTAAAAAATAAAATTAAACCCTCCTCATTTTTTTCGGGATTGGGACCAGCTACTAAATAGTCTTAATTGAATAATTTAAATTTGTTACGTGTACAATTTTTGTTTTGAAATCAAAATTATATTTTATTTATATAATAAAGAAATTGAAAATGTAAAGTTAAATATCATTTACCTGACTGCATGCAATTTCGGCATACTTATGTTGAATGCGTAAATCACCGTCTTGCCAATCTTTGACACACATCAACGCTTCCAAAATATCTTCTTTGAATCAGCTCCTGACTTCTGAAAAAATCCTTTTACCTGTACTAAAAGCAGACTCCGAAGCTACCGCGCTAATCGGAGGTGTTAGTAAATCTTTCGCAATGACGGAAACAATCGGATATTTTCGTTCGTTTGTTTGCCAATAATGATTTAAATCAAATTCTAAAGAATTAGTAGACTCCACATTTTAAGTAGTTCTTGTCCAAAATAAATTTTCAATTCTTCAGGTATTTGAAGTGAACCTGATTCGTTGATACTAGAACTAGAAGACATACTGTAAGAAGAAGTTCCTTGTGTTTAACTCATTTCTTCCCTTAAATTGTATAATTCTACTTCATCGTCTTCAAGTGTAGTGTCACATGATGGTGCAGATTGTGTATGACTAACAGTAGTTCCTAATCGTGCAGCATATACAGTATACATGTTTACTAACGTGCTCTCTAAATTATTATAAGTAACAGGTTTATCCAAAATCAATGAACTATTGATTTTTGAAACAAGAATTTTTGTACCCTTCAAATTGAAACGCGGGTCCATTATGCATGTTAAGGGAAATAACATAGGTAAATCTTCTCAATATTTTCTAAATTTCATTTCCATAGCAATTATCATTTCAGTAAAAAAATGTGTCATATCTATATCTATAAAAAGTTCTTGTAACAATATAAAGACGTTTAAGAACACTTGAACTAGCTAGGTAATATATCCCAGATAATATGTTTGTTGAATCGTAAAAACTTGTTAACATTTTTTTTACTTTAAAAGCAGCTTCCCAATCCGATTCTATTAATAGAGGATCATCGTCTTTTTTAAGTATTCCACTGTTATAATATTCCATTATTATATGCTCATAACCTTCGCATGATTTAAGTAACAAGTATGTGGAATTCCACCTATGGCCTACGTCGGTGATAAATTTCTTAGAATCTAAATTGTATTGTGAACACATTGTTTCAAAATATTGTTTTCTACTCGGTGATATGGTTATGTACACTATAGCATCTCTAATTTTATCCATTTCATCTTTAATATGTTTCAAGCCATCTTGGACAATTAAATTTAAAATATGACATACACATCAAACATGGAATAAGAAATCACCAAAATCTGGATTAAGAATTCTACATAATTTATCTACTACAAGCTTATTTACACTATCATTATCGAAAGTAAATGATCGGATTTTATTTTCAAAGCCATATTTTCTAACAATATCAAGTATAACATTTAATATGTTGTTTGCGTTATGAGGAAATTCTAGAATTTTAAAAGCAATATTTTTTTTATGCATAACCTAAAGTGGATCAATGTAGTGTGCAGTTGCAACAATATAACATTTTTTGTTAATACCTTCCCAAAGATCGGGAGTAAAAGAAATAACACCACCATAGTTATTTAAATTGACTATTAATTGTTTCTTAGTTTTAAGATAATATTGTATTGTATTAGAATGTAGAGTGTTTCGAGTAATACCTTGGTACTTGGGTTGAAGATAACGCTTGATGTATGTAACAAAGTGCTCGTTGTCCACTATGCTTAGTGGCAACTCCGTCCCCGCAACGAATTGAACCATCTCAGTTCTATTCTCTGCTTTGGAATACATCCAATTTGAAAGTGTTGTAGATCCCACTCTAGAACCACTAGCGGCCGATGAACCAAATTGTAGTTGACTTTGATTCGGTTCAACCAACCTATGCTTGGGCTGACACTTGCGATAGTGACGGTTGAGGTGTGTAGTACCAATCCCCTTTGCCCATGCCAATTGTTGTGCACAATATTTGCACACAGTTTTGAATTCATCTTCTCCTTCAATTTTTTTCCGTTGCGACTAATTTAAAGTGATCCCAACACTTTGAAGTTGGCTTCTTACCTTTTCTAGCTTTTCTTTTTCCTTTTGCATTGGGAATATCAGGATCATTATGTAAGATTTGAACATCCACATCTTCTTCGATATTTTCTAAATCGATTCGCTGATTTAATGGATCTTCTTCAATATTGTCGGGAATTGGTACGTCGTTGAGACCGGAAAATTGATCGTCGAAATGAGTGTGAGATTGTGGTGTTGAGTCATCATGCCCCCCAAATCCAGGTGGACCATCGAACAATTCATTAATAAATCTTCGGCTGCTGGGATCCATTCTTTTATATGTGATGTGGTGTGGAAAATTGAAATATAAAATGAAATATGTGTAATTGAGAGATGTAATGACAAATTGAAATATTGAAATTGAAATATCAAAATATATAACTAAGAGATATTGAAATTGAAATATCAAACTTGTAGTATATTTGTAATGTAGAATTGTAGAAAATAGAGTAAATGTTGTAGAGAGTAGAGTAGAGGAAGAGAAGAGTGTAGTGTAGAATAAGAATTAGAGTAGAGAGTTGTAGTAGATGTAGTGTAGTAGAATTGTAGAAGAAAAATTGTGTTAGTGTAGTATTTATAGGGTAAATTTAAGAAAAAAAATTTATATGTTGTGACCAGAACGATTACATTTGTATACCTATTATATTTTTTTTCCTTAAGGGTGTTGTTTGTGTCTTTAAATTGTTTTTTTTGTTTTTTTTGTTTTTTACTTTTTGGAAACGTAACAAACGTTTCAAATTTTTTTTTATTTTCTTTCTTTTCCAACGAGACGAGCTCGTGCCTCGTGCCAACGAGCCACTCGTTGAACCACAAGCCGAGCCGAGCCAAGCTCGGCTCATGGTTCAACGACGTTGATGGCTCACCCACGAGTTCGTTCATTTGACGAGCCGAGCCGCCCTCGGCTTGTGTTTTCGCGAGCTGACGAGCGACTCGACCCGTTTGCCACCTCTACATACCATAGTGCCTTGGAGATTTGGGGAAGATGTTCGGTGTGCAAAAGTTGTTCATTTGGAAAGGTTTCATTGATCTCTTCCACTCACAACTCTTTAGGTTGCTCAAGCTTAAATAAATGATCTACTACAAGATTATCTATTCCTTTCTTGTCTAAAATTTTCAAACCAAATTCTTGTAAGAGGAGTACCCATCTAATCAATCTTGGTTTGTCATCTTTCTCAGCAAGCAAATATTTTAGGGCCGAGTGATCGGTATAGACAATTACCTTTGAACCGATGAGATAAGACCGGACTTTGTCGAAGGCAAAGACCACGACAAACATTTCTTTCTCGGTCATGGCATTGTTTAATTGAGCATCACTCAAGGTCCAACTTGCATAATAGATCACATGCAAAACTTTATCTCTTCTTTGCCCCAAAATCACTCCCACGGCATAATCGCTAGTATCACACATAAGTTCAAATGGCAAGTTCCAATTCAGTGCTTTGTGCTCCAATGATGGGAGCCATGACAAGTTTATCTTTTGGAGTGTTGAAGTCGATAGATGCTCTTGAGAGAATTTGAAACCAGTGTTGTTCTCAAGTAGAGAACAAAGAGACTTAGTGATTTTTGAGAAGTCTTTGATAAATCGCCTATAAAAATTGGCATGCCCTAAGAAGCTTCTTATTCCCTTCACCGAAGTAGGAGGAGATAGTTTTTCGATAACTTGGATTTTGACTTTGTCAACCTCAATCCTCTCTTTTGAAATCCGATGGCCAAGTACAAAGCCCTCTTCAATAATGAAGTGACACTTCTCCCAATTAAGCACTAGGTTGATTTTTTCACTTCTTTTCAAAACCATGACCAAATTGCTCAAATGTTCATCAAAAGAAGACCCAAAGACTGAAAAATCATCCATGAATACCTCATTGAATCTTTCCACCATTTCGAAGAATATTGCCATCATACATCGTTGAAAAGTGGTTAGTGCATTGAAAGACTAAATGACATCCTCCTATATGCAAATGTTCCATAAGGGCACGTGAAGGTGGTCTTTTCTCGATCTTCGAAGGCTATCAAAATTTGATTATAGACTGAATATCCATTCAATAAGCAATAATGAGAGTGTCCAGCCAACCTCTCAAGCATTTGATCAATAAAAGGGAGAGAAAAATTATCTATCCTAGTGGCATTGTTCAATTTCCAATAGTCAATGCACACTCTCCACCCAGTCACCGACCTCGTAGGAATGAGGTCATTGTTTTTCAGTCTCAATCACCGTGACTTCTCCTTTCTTTGGAACCACTTGAACATGACTCACACATGCACTATCTGAGATTGGATAGATAATTCTCGCGTCCAACCATTTCAATACCTCGACCTTCACTACTTCCTTCATATTTGGGTTCACACGGCGTTGATATTCCACCGATGGCTCGAAATCATCCTCCATGAGGATCTTATGCATGAAAAGAGTAGGGCTAATTCCCTTAATATCCGCTATAGTCCACTCAATGGCCTCTTGTGTGCAATTTCAAAACTTAATGTGACTTTTCTCCTCCAACTCATTTATAGAATTTGAAATAATAATCGGGAGGGTAGAAGAATCGCCCAATTATGTATACCTCAAATGTGATAAGAAAGACTTGAGTTCAAGAATTGGGACTTGTTGGATGGAAGGTAGTTGAGGAAATGAACTTGCTCCCAATTCTTCAAAGTATGGCCTTCTCTTGTGTGGATAAGGCTTAGGATGTATTCAATTGTGATTTTTAAAGACTTTTGGAGTCTTTTTTTAATGGAGTGATTTTTGTGAATTTCATGAACTTTCAAGAGAATTCTATTGATTTGTTGAAAATTATAAAAAGTCCACCATGAATTTTTGTAGACTTTTCCTAAAGACTTTGAAAGAGTTTTAGAGACTTTAAAGACTTTTATTTGTTAAAAAGAAAAAAAACTCATACAATGTAATATTTCAAACAATTTTTTGTATGTCCAAATTATCCAAAGGAACACAACGAAATAAACCATATTTCTCATATCAATAAAAATTAATTTTAAAAATGAAAAAAAAAAACTTGATCTTTACATATATTTCTTTATGGAATTAGTTAAATGATTGACCACTGTATTCAACTTTAGATGAATACTTAATGCTCGTTGAACTATTATATAATTTACTCAATACTCACCATAAT
Organism: Ligustrum vulgare; assembly: GCA_963555705.1. Classification (NCBI taxonomy): domain Eukaryota; kingdom Viridiplantae; phylum Streptophyta; class Magnoliopsida; order Lamiales; family Oleaceae; genus Ligustrum; species Ligustrum vulgare. Next base: position 59,969,530 of record OY743173.1, read on the forward strand.
TAATTTTCTAACAAATTATTTTGAGAAATTCAAAATATGAGTTCTTCTGTAAGGGTCAATTTAGATTTTTAGAGTCTTAACAAATCTCATGGTAAATAGAAGATTGGTTTTTATATTAATTCTTTATAATTTTTACTAAAAAGTCTCAAAAAATTTCATAAGTAGTGAAAAAGTCATTCTTAATTTGAATATCTTAAAATTTGTAAAGATTTCTAGGAGTCTCGTTGAATACCATTTGACTTTTTAAAAGTTTGTGGCAGTCTCAATTGTTTGCATCCATCAAGTGTTTTTTTTTTTTTTTAAATACCCTAAATTCGGCGGACGGATAATTCTTCGAATTCAAAGCCAAGCCAGATAGCTCGCGCCGGCTCGATTCCGTTAGGCCAAAATTGCCCTCTGCGGCTTCAAAACCGCCACCTCCACCCGAACTCCCACGCCGCTTCCTGTTCATTTCCTCCCTCTCCTCTAGCTCTCCAGAATATGAACATCGCCATGGGTCCTCCGCCGCCCAAAAATCCCACCGCCGAACCCTCGCCCTCAACTTCTGAAACGTCAACGATGGTTACTGGAATGGGTCCCCCACCTCCAAGAATCCCTAACAGTCCGAGGTCCGGAACCGAACCAGAGCCAGTTTCATTACAATCCGAGCAAGAACCTCAACCAATTTCGACTCAAACCGATTTTGTACAGTCTGCTGAAAATGCGGTTTCCTCTGAAGATTCAAAAAATAGCGCCTTTGAGAAAAAACAAGATCAGTGCCAAAATAATACAGCTGTGCCTTACACTATTCCGGAGTGGAGCGGCGCTCCATGTCATAACTTCTTCATTGAAGTCCTGAAGGATGGCTCCATCATCGATCAATTCCACGTGTTAGTAGTCTTTCCTTCAAATCTCAATTATACTGTTCGTTTTTTACTTTCTTGAAAATTTATAGCTTTGCATTTGAAATTCATCAACTTTATATAGTTGTCATGCTATAATCTTTGCCGTTTTACCTATTTCCGGGGTCTGTTCAGTTACCATCACGAGTATTTATTTGAATGTTCTACCCTGGCTTGTTAATTTTCCAGGAACAAGAAGGGAGCCTACATGTTCGGCCGGGTGGATCTCTGCGACTTTATGCTCGAGCATCCCACCATTTCTCGGTTTCATGCAGGTACAATTTTCTGATTTCTGCTTTGGAACTCTATGCTATTTACTTTTTCTTTTGGGTCCGCAATATCAAAAGGCTATTTAATCGTTTGTATTTTGAATCAAATAAGTGACCTCATATCAAACATCTCTTATGGGTATTCTTTGACGCTAATCACCTCTGTATAAAAATGAGTTCTTTTTATATCATCGCTTCACCATATGGGTAATTCTCATTTTAAAAGCATGTATTCATTAATAAAAAAACACATTCAATTTTTTGTATTTCTTCTTAGGATAAATATCAATGATCATGTTCCCTTTTTAGTTTATATTCCACCATTTTTTCTTATTATTGAATTGATACGATACGTAGAAATAGACTTATCAACATAAGTATCCAGAGGTAAGACGATTGTCAGTATTTCTTTGCCTTGCATGTGTCTGAGTTCTTTGTGTAGCTTGATTTTATTGAATATATTTTCTCCTACAATGTCTTACATTTTCTTTTGTATTCTGCTGCACTTGCCAGTTGTGCAGTTCAAGATCAACGGAGAAGCATATCTCTATGATCTTGGTAGTACACACGGGACGTTTATAAACAAGAATCAGGTATTGTTTTACCTTTTTAAGTACCATAAGTGCCATCTCCATCACCCTAAGATTTTTTCCATTCATATGTGGTAAAATGTTGTTGTTGAATCTTCAGTTCTAAATTAGTTCTCTCTCTCTCTCTTGGATACTCTTGTTTGTAAAGTATGACATGACATGTTCTTTACGACATCAAAGATATTTGAATAGATGAATTCTGAACTGAGAGAGTTACATTATTTCTCGAGGGAATTTGACTAATGAAATGCCACTTTAGTGTGACTCCTTAAGGGGAGTTGTGGTAATTAGGGCCCTATATGGACCAAAATTTCCTAGTGCCAGTAGTATTATAAACCCAGAGCAAGTTCTTTTGTCGACTCAACCTAACTGTCTTGTGGTGTATATCTTTCTTTTCGTGATCATTTTATTTTTCTTTTCTGAATGTTTAATTTACAGAACAGAGGAAACCTATAGGTCGTCTTTTCTTATATTATTCATGCTTTATTATTCTTCATACATTCACCAGGCAATTGCAAAATTTACTTCCATTCATTGCTGGCTTCATATTCTCAGGTGAAGAAGAGGGTTTACGTGGATTTGCATGTTGGTGATGTGATCCGGTTTGGCCAGTAAGTAACCTACACATTAATTTTTAATATATTGTGTTGGCTTTGATCGTACTTTATATGTAAAACTTGTTATACATGAATTGCTCAGTATCTTAGTCCACATTTCTAAGATCAATTGAATATATTGAAAATGGACAATCGCCGACGACCTCTCGACGGTCGGCAGCGGCCAGACGTGAACGACGCAAGCCAGTTTCTTTCAGGGGTACTGTTTTGAAAAAACCCTAGCAGCGTAAAAATCTCAGCAGCTCTCAGGTTTGATTGACCCAGACTCCGACCATCCTGTGCCGGCTAGTCGACTCGTCGGCGACTCCTCGACGGTCTACTCCGGCACCGGCAGTATTCCTCAGCTCCGGCGAGCCTGATTTCGCGAAAAAATGGTGGTTTTTTTCGGCCAGGAAGATGGATTCTTGATTGGAAAATAGTAGTTGTTTGATGAGGAGTTTAAGAACGATGGATGCTCACAGATTCTGGAGCTACAGAACCAGACACAAGGTATTTCTGCTATCATTATCAAAGGAAGGGGGTTTTGTCAAAATTTCAGAAAGAACAAAGGCTTGGACATTTGAAATATGTATTACAGTTGATGCAGCCTTTTGGCTAGCAGAATCCATAAAATGGTTGTATACATCAAACAAGCAACTGAACAAGGAACAGAAATACAGGAACAAAGAAATGGTGACATGGTTTGCAGTCCTAGAGAATGATAGAGGTAGATTTCTGAAAATTTCAACTCTAAGGAATGGATTGGTGAAGTCCATAATAGTTCCCTCAGAGGAACAAATGATAGGATGGAGAAAGTTGGATGAAAATCTGCAAAATGTGCTCGGAAAAAAGAGGATGGGGAAACAAGAAGTGCAGATAAGGAAAATACCAATAGAAAAGACAGTAACGAAAGGAAGGTCATGGGCCAGTGTAGTAAAAAATGGACAAATAGAAATAGAAGAAGGTAGCAAGGGACAGGATAATTCAATAAATGATGGAAGTAAGTATCAAAAAGACTGGATAAAAGGTGTATTGATGTTCAGACAAAGTAGCAACATACCGTGGGAAGCAATTCAACACGGAATGATGAATATGTTGAAGAAGAAGTATGATTACAGACCATTACATGATGATCGAGTATTGATCTGGTGCCACAGTGAAGTAGAGGCAAGATGGCTGATTAACATCAGAAATCTGAAAATCCCAGCAGCAACAACGGTCTCCTTTTCCCCATGGAGCTGGAAGAATCAGACTGACAATATCAAAATTGATTGCCGATACAGCTGGATTGGAGTGGAGGGTCTTCCTTTGAACATATGGAATATTCATGTGTTCAAAGTTATAGGATCTTTTTGTGGAGGTTTAATAGATGTTGATCGAGAAACAAGACAGTTGAAGTACTTGACACATGCCCGACTCAGATTCAAAGGTAGCAACCAAGGATTCATCCCAGAAACAATTAAATTACCATATGGAGGTTCAAGCATAACCCTCAGATTCTTCAAGCTAAATGATAGAAAGTATAGATTCCATGGAACATTTGGGAAGATAGATCATAATGTGATCTCCACGTGGCAGAAGAAAACATCAATGGTATCAGCTGGTTTTCCAGCTTCGGCCTCATCAGATGGAGAAGATGATGATGTGGTAGGGCGCACGAGGAATGGGGAAAACGAAGTGGAATCTTTCTCAGAACTCATAGAACCATGTGTAAGTGAAGGTTTGGGACAATTTGAATCAAGGCGGCGTCTCAGTACAACAAAAGACAGTGGCAAGAACGAGGAAGAGGTATTGGAAGTAGTGAAATCCAGCTGTAACACCAACCATGTAAGGCAGACGGTTAGCCTCAACAGGATCTTCACCAGAATCGAAGATAGTTTGGCTCTGGTTAATCCGTTCTCTGGCTTCTGGAGGAAGGAAGATGTCCGTTCAGACCATAATTCAGGAACAAACTGGGCCAAAAATTTTGTGGGTAAGGTGTATAAAAGAAGAAATAGGACTGGGCTCAAGAATATTTACAAAAGGGAGTCAATTAAAGGCCAATTACAGATTTACATTAGGCCAAATGCAATATTTGGAGTGATCGGCCCTAATCGCAAGTCACATTTCAAATGCGTGCTTGATATCAGACCGAATCAACAAGGGCTTCCTAAACCGAGCTCTTCACAACCACTAGAGATTACAGTTCCGAGCATCACGAAGAATCGGAAATTACTTATGCTGGGAACGATCTGCAGCAGCGACGACGACCACTCACAGGAATTGGAGGGCAACAAACAACACAAAAATAGTAATTCTGCTATTTTGAATGCTGATTTGTTAGAAATAGAAGGTGAAGCAGATCAAGAGACGGACTCCGACCAGAAAAAGGAAGATGATGTAGGAAATATGAAGCATTTAGAACAAGACCAACAGACAATAGCAAGAAACGAACTGGAACAGAGTGCAGGTGATGATGATTTTGCTGGAACAGAAGGAATGTTCTTGGATGAAACGGAGGAACAAGAGCTAAGCGACAAGGAAACATATGAGACAGACAGTGAGGAAGGTGGGAATTCAATTGCCCAAGAAGATATTCAAAATTTATTTGAAGAACCAAAGGCATTCGGTCAATTGTACAAAAAGCAAGGGAAGCTAGAACTAGAGAAGCAACCAACAGGAATTTTGACAGAATCAAATAACCCGAGTTCAGTGATTAATTCAATAAATTCTGTGCAGCTCCTTCATATAACAACAGACAGCCTTTATAATATTTCTAATCCATTTCCTACAATCCAAAATTCAGCTGACTTTTCTACACCAGGTATTTGTAACTCTTCCTGCCCTAATTCGATGGTTCCTGAAAATTTTTTGCACTCCTGTAATGAATTGGCAGGTCACTTCGATGAGAAGGAATTAACTACACAAGCACCAACATTAGAACTGAATGACCAGCCGACCAATTGTAATGATAAACGAATAGTTGAATCTGATTCTTTGGATACAGGAAAACACATACGTTCTGGGTCGATTACTAAGAAGAATTGTACTGAAAAAGAGGAGATGCCAAGTATCAAAGATGATGATAAGTTAACATCAATCCTCAGTAAGATGAATTTAACTCTAGTACCTTTACAAAGTCTTGGTCACATGGGGGATAATTCAAACATTTCATATAATAATTTGAGGAAAGGGTCTAGAGAACTTAAGAACCTGCAAAGTAACATTAACTATGACACAAGGAAATCAAAAGAGCTGAAGTTAGGGACAAATGAAAGTATCCGATGAAGATAATAAGCTGGAATGTGAGAGGACTAGGTGGTAGGAACAAGAGGAAGTTGGTAAAGGAATTGCTATGCAAGGAAAAACCGGATGTAGTCACACTGCAAGAAACCAAAAAGGAAAAAATAGAGATGAATTTAATTGGCAGTATTTGGGGTAGTAGATTTAAAGAGTGGGCATTTATACCTTCAATTGGAAAATCAGGCGGTGTTCTTGTACTATGGGACTCTAGAGTGGTTAGGGGTAAAGAGGTAGTCTATGGGAACTATTCCGTATCAGTATTGTTGGAGGAAGTGGGAGGTAATGAAGAATGGTGGTTCTCGGGTGTTTATGGACCATGTCATCCAAGAGATAGGGATGATTTTTGGTTGGAATTGGCAAGTTTACATGGGCTTTGTGGAGAAAAGTGGTGTGTGGGGGGTGATTTTAATGTTGTTAGGTATCCTTCAGAGAAATTGAATGGTGACAAATATACTAAAAGTATGAGGAAGTTTGACCAACTAATACTGGACACGGGACTAAAAGATTTACAGCTCTTTAATGCGAAATTCACATGGTCTAACATGAGAGATAGATTGGCATGTTCAAGATTGGATAGATTCCTAGTTACGGAGGACTGGGTAAGCAAGTTTGAGGTAGTTAGGCAAGAAGCCCTTATAAGAATAACATCAGACCACTGCCCTGTTTCTATCAATACCGATAGATTTCAGTGGGGGCCTAGCCCATTTCGTTTTGAAAATATGTGGTTAAGGCATAAGAACTTCAGCAAAAATTGGACAAAATGGTGGAAAAATCATGAAATTGAAGGATGGGCTGGGTTCAGTTTTATGGAGAAGTTAAAAATGATGAAGGAAGAATTGAAGAAGTGGAATAGAGAGGAATTTGGTGATGTAAAATTTGAGAAAAATGCAATAATGAAGACAATTGAGGAGATTGATAAGAAAGAGACAACACAGAACATTGGAGCAGAGGAGAGGCTAGAAAGAAGGAAGGCAAGTAGGAGATTGGGAGAGTTGATAATAAGAGAAGAAATTTCATGGAATCAAAAAGCAAAAATTCGAGGAGTAAAGGAATGGGATAACAATTCAAAAATGTTCCACAGAATTGCGAGTGGGAGAAAGACAAATAACCTGATCAATAAACTTGAAGGGAGGGATGGAAGAATGTTACATACGGAAGAGGAAATTGAGAAAGAGATTATTGAGTTTTTTGAGGAGTTGTTCAATACAAAGGAGAGAATAAGCAATGGCATTGAAGGATTAGAATGGGCTAACATTCAGTTGGATAAAAGGTTGAAACTAGAGGAACCGTTCCAAGAAAAAGAAATAGAAGTCGCACTTTTCGAATGTGCTGGAGACAAAGCGCCAGGGCCCGATGGATTCTCTATGGCTGCATTGAAGGAATGTTGGGAAGTCATTAAGGAGGACCTAATGAAGGTGTTTACTGAATTTCATGAAAATGGCATTGTGAATGCTAAAGTAAACGAAACATTCATAAGTCTTATACCCAAAAAATTGAGTTCTGTTAGCATCAAAGATTTTAGGCCAATAAGTCTGGTTACTTCCCTGTACAAAATAATTGCAAAGGTCTTATCTTTGAGGCTCAAGGAAGTTTTGGAAGAAACAATAGATGGAAGTCAATGTGCTTTTGTGAAAGGTAGGCAAATTCTTGACCTAGTTCTGATTGCAAATGAAACCGTTGAGGAATACAGAGTAAAGAAGAAAGAAGGGGTTGTGTTCAAAATTGATTTTGAGAAGGCATATGATCACGTCAGTTGGGAATTTCTAGATTTTGTATTAGAAAAGAAGGGTTTTGGGAGCAGATGGCGTAGTTGGATAAGAGGTTGTTTGGCTTCAGTTAATTTTTCAGTGATGATTAATGGTAAACCGAGGGGAAAATTTAAGGCTTCAAGAGGATTGAGGCAAGGAGACCCATTATCACCTTTTCTCTTCATTTTAATAGGGGATGCACTAAGTAGACTGCTCAATAAGGCTTGTGATTTGGAGATCTTGAAAGGATTCAAGGTTGGAAACAACGAAGTACGGATATCACATCTTCAGTTTGCAGATGACAGTATCTTTTTCTTAGAGAATAGGGATGATAGCATTTCCAACCTTTTAGGAATTTTGGAGATCTTTTCAAGGAGTGCGGGATTAAAAATCAATATGGCAAAAAGTACGGTGGGAGGTATTAACTTGACAGAAGAAAGGATTGAAGGAATTGTAAAGGAGGTTGGTTGTGGGAAAGGCACTTGGCCATTGAATTATCTCGGACTGCCTTTGGGAGGGAACCCAAACACTTTTTCTTTTTGGAATCCAGTGATTGAGAGAATTGCTAAAAGGTTGGAAGGGTGGCATAAAGGTTGCTTATCAAGAGGAGGGAGACTTGTGTTACTACAATCGGTATTGGAGAGCATACCTACGTATTTCATGTCAATATTCAAAATGCCAAGGAAAGTAGTAGAGATGATTGAAAAGATGATGAGGGACTTCTTTTGGGAAGGCAAAGGTGAAGGTGGTAAAGATCATTTGGTAAAATGGGATATTGTCACAAAACCCAAGGAAAAAGGGGGTCTAGGGTTTGGCAATCTTCATGTGAAAAATCTGGCACTTCTAGGTAAATGGCTCTGGCGGTTTCCTATTGAATCAGATTCACTTTGGCACTCTATTATTCTTAGTCGGTATGGTCTTCATTCAAATGGCAGGGATGCTTGCACCATTGTTAATTCCACTCTCCGAGCGCCATGGAAATCCATTACAGGAGTTTGGAATAATTTTGAGGCATGCACCAAATTTGTGGTTGGGAAAGGGGACAAAATTAGATTCTGGCTAGATAGATGGAAGGATGACCAAAAATTTCAAACACTCTTTCCACGGCTATTTCGGCTTTCTAATAACAAAAATTCCGTCATTAGTGACATTATATCCTTTCCACCAAACTCTACACCAACGTGGAACCTTCAATTCATTAGAAACTTCAACGATAGAGAGGTCGAGGAATTCACTTCCCTGTCTTGTTTACTTGAAAACATTACTTTGGACCCACACTCCCTAGATAAACGGATTTGGACTGGTCACCCATCTGGATCATTTTCTTGTAAATCTTTTTCGAACTTCCTTTTTCAACCATTTTGTGCCTCAAATTTCCCACAATTCAAATTCATTTGGACAGATGTTTTTCCTACTAAAGTCAAAGTTTTTGCTTGGTTGGTCTCTCTGGGGAAGGTTAACACTTGCGATTTGCTACAACGAAAGAGGCCTTTTTGGTGTATTTCCCCATCGTGCTGTATCATGTGCAGAAAGGATAATGAAACCATCGATCACTTACTTATCCACTGTGATTTTGGGAAGGAAATCTGGGATAGAATCAGGAATATGTTCGGCTTAATCGGTGCAATACCTAGGCGATGGGCTGATATTATACTTATCAAATGGTATTTCGGGGTTAAAAAGGAAAAACAGGTGATTTGGAAACTTATTGTTATGGCAGCAGCTTGGACAATATGGATTGAAAGAAATAAAAGGATTTTCGAGAACATTGAGAGATCGATAGATAATATATGGGATTCGATAATTTTTCTCACAGGGCTTTGGGCTAGAGCAGCGGGGGTTTTTAGTATTCTAGATAACTTTTTGTTTCACTTAGATCCAAAAAGTTCATTATGTACCCTGGTTCCAAGTAGCTCTTAGATCAGTCTATTATGGTAGGGTTGTAGCATAGAGTTACAAATGTTGAGATGGACGTCTTGTCCATTATATTTATTGTAAATTCTTGAGTTTTTAATAGAAATCTGTTTCTTATCAAAAAAATATCATCTGAGTTGGTAAATATTACTTGGGAAAGTTACTTCAGATAGAATAACTTTTATCTTATTATTATTATTATTATTATTATTATTTGGTTTCTTTTTAATTGCTTTTGGTCTGTATTGGTACAGATCAACTCGGTTGTACATATTCCAAGGGCCTTCTGACTTGATGCCGCCGGTTAGACTCCTTTGTCATTACATCTCCGGTCTCAAATGCCTTCCCCATCTCTCTCTCTCTCTCTCTCGGCTTTTATTGAAATCTGAATTATTGCTGCCTGTGCTTTTCTAAGTTTCAATTGACAATTTAATATTCCTGTATCACCCACCATTAAGCTAATTAAGAAATCATTTTGAATTTGTAAAAATGCTAACGACATATTTATTGTTTTACTTACATGGACAAGTAGATAAGTTCATTAGTACTATGGTGCTCTAATGCATTATTAATATCTCTGCATTCTGAGAATTATTCTTGGGTTTTGTTTTGAAGGAAGCTGACTTGAAGAGGATAAGAAATGCTAAAATCCAACAAGACATGAAAGATATGGAGGCATCACTTGTTCGAGCCAAAGTGGAGGCTTCTCTTGCTGATGGGGTTTCATGGGGAATGCGTGAAGATGCTATTGAGGAAAATGAGGTTTATGTTATCTTCTTGTCTTCCCAAGTAGCTCTGGTGCTGTTCTGTACTTGACATAACATTTCTGATAATACTTAACTTTAGGTGTAGTGCTGTTTATTCTATTGTGTTACAGTCTTGCTTTTATATTCGACTTTATAGTAGGTTGAAGAGTCAGAAGATCCAGGGAACAATTAAAAAATAAATATAAATGGGGTAGCTTTTAAATGTGCTGAAAACAGTATTTTGAAGGGGACAATCTCGCTTATCATGCGCTTGATTATTTGAAGAACATGTCTGCGTTATTACTTCGGATGGACCTATTTAGTCACCTGGGAAGTGATTTCCTCGACGTTGCACTACCGACATTACTTTACCATTTTTTACTTTCCAAATATTAATTTGTATCGAGCTTTAGATAATGGGCTTTCCTCCCTTTCTCGTGAAAAAAGATAGCTTTTCTATTTTGGAATAACTCGTGTGATTACCTTTTGCATTCCATGTTTGGTAAGCTAACGGGACTGGCTCAACCTTTTGGTTTATTGGGTGGGATAATGTTTTAGCCTCTGTTTGTTAAAAGTTGGATGTTTAAAAACATGTTTTTTTATATTTTCGAGGTAGAATATGTGGTTAAAAAGTGGAGAGAAAATGTGTGTGATTAAAAAGTAATTTGGAGAATTGTGTTGTTTAAAAACATAAAAAAACGTATTTTGCCAAACGGAGGCTTAGTTTTTGAGGTATGCTTTTGGTACATTTCTACTGACAATGATATCTTGAACGTTTAGGATGAGGTTGATGAAATAACTTGGCAAACTTACAAGGGGGAACTTACAGAGAAGCAGGCAAAAACAAGGGAAAAAGTTATAAAAAGACTCGAGAAGGTTAGTGAAAGTTTATTCTTGAAATGCATTTTATGAATGCGGCTTTATGCATGTTGTTTTAACTTATCCTGTTGAATATGTTTCAGACATGCACTTCCATCTAATTCTGTTCATTCCCGTTTGTCTCTTTTTTGATGTGCAAGTAGATGTTCCCAAAGTTCCCACATTTTTTATGGAGTTATTATTAGGGATCCTCATGCTTGAACTCTTGGCTAGCAAATAAAATTTTTTGCTGGCCTGATGATTCTTATCAGCTTATTTCTTAAAAGAAAAGTTAGTTGCTATGCTTAACAATACAACGCCCGGCGACGGCCTACCACATTTGGCCCTAGCTCTGACATTGGTCCATGCAGGATTCGGTCCTATTGATTAACATACCACTGGGGGTTGGGCCCTGACATGAATTTCTTTTGCGTCTCAAGCGAAAGAAATGAAGTGAAGCGTCTTCAGGAACTAAATGAGAAAACTATGGAGCTTTTAGCTAAGAAAGAAAGAGAAATCGCTGATTTAAATGAAATCCAGCCTAAACCCCAAAATACAGTACATATACTAACAGTACGGACCGGATCCTGCACGGACCATGTAGCAGCTTGAGCTGAACCCAGTGGGCCATGTTTTGGGGGTCATATTGTCAGATACACTGATTTCTGCACTCATCTGATTCAGCATGTCTGCAGATATTTTTAAGAGGTTCATGTGACTGAAAAATTGAAGACAAATAATATTGGCCAGGAGCTGATGCCTCTTTTTGTTTAACTTCCACTAAAGTAGGGAAATATGGTTATGGACATCTAGATTTCTTGAAAAGCAATGGACATTTGTTATTATCATAGGTGACAGAACAGCCGTACACCAAAGTTGAGAAATCGGTGAGATTCACTTGTCAATTTTCTTCTTTTGCAGCTTCCTGCTTACTCCACGCGATTGTATAGAGCACATCTCTGTCACTGTTGTCCCTTCTCTCATCAAATTGCAAATTTGCAGCTCAGATAAAATACTTACCACCCAACCACCATACATCTGCCATCGCCAACAAATTAGAATCTGCAATCCACATCTGCATTGTTATAGCGGAAAAATCCTAAAGCAAGGATACTCAAATGCTTAAAGTAGCTCCCATCGTATGAACTGCCATCATGCAGACAATACCATTCGCCATAAAAAATTACTATTCCTTGTTCTAACAAAAAATACCATCCCTGTATTAATGGTTGATATTTTGTCAAATGGCAGGGTGAAAAGTTTTCAGTGTTTGATGAGTTGCCATTTTTTTGAAACATCCCAAACAACGAAATATGTCATTAACTTTAAACTAGAATTGAGTACCAATTGATGCATCATTGGCCATTTTCAATGGAAATTTTCAAGTTTCATGAGTTATATCACTTATAAATCATAATACACGGTGAGTAGAGATCATAAACGTACTCAGAATGAGCTAATGCCATCTGAATGGCCCGTGTCTCTTTTTTCTGCTGCTTATTTGTGTTGCATAATCTTGCTTAATAAGGTATTTGAGCTATATCTCATGTAATTATTCTGATTCCTTAGTATTTTGCTACATATGTTCGTGTTCCGAATATACGAAACCATACTAAATGATGTACTTCAGAAACTATTTATATACTGTCTGTACTCTACCCAGTACTGCGTTCTTGGGTGTTTCCATGCTTAGAAAATTAAGCTGCCTATACCTTTGAAATTGGCAATGTGCATCTGAAGCTCCTAAGGGGCTTGAAATGCTTTTACTTGGTTGAAAATGCTTCAGTGGCTTTAGCAGCTCCTCATTTCTTGGTGAAGGAATTGGTTACAAAATGTACGTTTCTGCTTGCTTCTAATGGGTTTTACTCTTCTGTGTATAGATTGCTCATATGAAGAAAGAGATTGATGCCATTCGGGCCAAGGATATTGCTCAAGGTGGATTGACACAGGGACAGCAAACTCAGATTGCTCGCAATGAACAGAGGATATCACAGGTATAATGTCAATAAAAATAGGCATAGAATGAGAATTTCCGCATCTTTGCCCCTTCCACCCTATTTTACCTTCTCCATGCGGTGTATTGAAGCATGAGTGCCCATTTTCTACACTTCTCAAAAAAATATTTGTTATTTCCATAGTGAAAAAACACGTTTTCTCAGTCCTTTCTGCTCATAATAGCCTGCAAACTTGGCTTAACCATGAAGGATTTAAATTATATTTTTTGAGTTCAAATTTTTTCTTTGGCTGATTTAAGTGCTCAATTTTTCTTAGATTGTGGAAGAGCTTGAAAATTTGGAAGAGACTTTAAATGAAAGTATCCGAGAAAGTATAGGTGCAAGAGTTGGAAGGACATCCTATGGTAAGAATAAGGGAGCAATGAACGACGACGAAGACGAATATATGAGGTACTTTTAAAGAGATAATATTTGAGTTAAGCTAGTCATAAAGATAATCATTGTTCATGTGGAAGAATGAGTATTATCAAACATCACCCATTTGTTACAGTTGATGCAAATAACATAAATTGCATGAAAATAGTTACGTCAGTTCCATTACTGAACGGTTTATGGTTCACTCGAAGTTGATATCTCAGCCTTATTATCCGTGGAATTGATGCATTTACTTCCTGCTTATTTTTAACATAACAGTGATGATGACGAGTTCTATGATCGGACACAGAAATCATCCAAACGTAAAAATGGTGAAAATCAGTCAATAGAAACTGCTGATTCTCTTCTTGATAAGAAGGATGCCATTGTTAAGGAGATGGAAGATAAGGAAAAATTGCTTTTTGATGAGGACAAATTGGCAGAGACAAATGAAGTTGCTGAAGCTGGAGATGCACTTGATGCATACATGACTGCAGTTTCATCTCAACTAGGTATGAATCCTTTTGTAGGGTGAATATGTTTTGTCCTTGTCTCATGACTTTCAGACCTGTAATTAATGAAAAGCAATCTAATTATCAACGATAAGTTGTATTATCAAAAACTGAACTCATGAATTTGGTGCACTGCTGCCTGCCAAAACATCCTAGGAAAATTGGCACCTCTTATCATTCAACAGGCATTCCATATTCATGATATTGCCCTCATGTTCTGATAAATAAGGGTTCCTTTTTTAAAATGGCTAGGCTCCATTTATTTTGTAAGGAAAATAGAGGAATAAAGCAGAAGTGAAATTGGAATTCTTGAAATATGAATGAAGTTGAACAACACGAAAATTTGTGGAGAATAATTTTATTGTAAGAGATTGGTCATTGAAAAAATTACAATGCCCCTTTGTTTGTATCGATAAAATGATCTCCTAATCCTAATAGTTTTATGGACGATAAGTAATTAAAGCCTAAAAGTTACGTAATAAAAACCTAAAGAATAAAAGTCCCAATCTAAACAAGAAATAAAATCCTATCATAACAAGAAATAATTCCCCCGAACGCCTCGCCTAGGCAGTGCCTAGTCACTCTTTATCATTTTTTTTTCCTTTTTTTTAAAGCCTTTTATTTGACTTTAGTTTCAAGTTATTAAATGACTTCATCTTTACAAAAATCAAAAAAATGGAAATACGTCAGAAATTTTCAAACAGAAAAGTGGTCAAAGAAAAATTGGAAAACTTAAAATTATTGACTAATTGTAGGAGTTATTATAATTTTATAATTTAGATGTTTGGTACGTAATATTTTAATTATTAAATAACTTTTAGAATGATTAAACAATTATAAAAATATTAAAATAAATAAAACGTTTTTCTACAAGGCCTAGGTTCATAAAGCTTAAAGTTTGGCCTCTACGCCTAGCCATGTTTTATGTTTTCACTTATACAATATAAAAGAGCCTACACATTGGCACTGTTCACGCTGGACATGTGTCACCTGTAAAAATCGTCAACATCACATTTTTTTTTTCTAATCAAAATAAAAATCGTCGTTTGTGTTTACGCCTTCATTTGGCTTGGTTATTCTGGTTTCCAATGTTCTGTTCTTTTGTGTCTGTCTTCCAATTCTTAGATCTAGGGTTTTGAAAGTATCGATTCCATCTTCCGCTTCCTTGCGTTCCGTTCTCCCGCTTTTATGGTTCTTATTTCGTTTTAGATATTGGGTTTTCTGTTTCAGTATCTGAAATTTGTCCCAACCTTGAAGCAAGTTCTGAATCATTGTGTACCCTTCTTCAAGGATACTAATTGTGCGATATCTGTGTTCTTTTCTTCCCATGCATCAAATTATGCTTTGCTCTTAGAAGTCTCCCCTGATTTCCCAGACCTTGCCTCCTCCTACACCAAGGCTGACCTGTACATCCAGCTCCGCCTCTAAGACCCCAATACAAAAGCTCATCACAATCGTGTCTCTGACTTCTACCTCCGCGTCGAAGGGGGTTTTCTGAATTCCTCGTGAAATCCATCACAGGGTCCACTGCAGTGCTTCTTTGCGGACTGAAGAAAAGTGATGTCGTAGAATTGTTGAGTCAGGCAATGAGTGTTGTAGAATTGAGTCGGGCCAGTGGGTAAGGGATTAGATATTGATCGAATATCCCCTGCAGAGAATCACGAGGCAGTACACATTTGGATCTGGAATTAGGTAAATTTCATCAAATAATTAAGCATTTTGGTCTACTTAGTCCGAATTATTTTATTTTTCGTCTTCTTAATTTGGGGTAATGAAGTTGTTTGCATAGTTAGGAATACATATAAAAGAGTATATTACTTTTTTATTTAGGCAGGCGCTATATTTTCTTTAATTAAGGATTTATTGAAATTTTGGCTTTAATTTGGGTGCGTGTTGTTCTTGTTTATTTGAGCTTCTTTCACAAAAATGGTCTTTTTCTAAATACTAAACCTTAATGCCTTCGTGTTTAAACTTTATTCTCATTTAATAGTTTGTAATTCTAATATGCTAATAACTATTATTTCTTCTTGATGTCTTGGTCTATGATTTATGAATTGCGATATGACACACTTTTTTTTATTCTTGATCTTTTGGAAATCTATGGAATAAATGGAGTTTTTGAATGGAATACATTGGATTTTTTAATATTACTATTTATGGGGTTTTTTTTCTCATAATTTATGTCCAGTTAGGTCCGGTAATGTATTTGTATGCGTATTTGCTTTGAGAGAATTTGTTTTCATATTTGTCTAGATAATCTTAATGGTTTAGATTCAATAAGACATGCAGACATTGTGTTAGATTTTGGGCTTTTTGTTACGATATTCCGATAATGGCTTAGTATGTGAATTTTACATCACTAAGTTTAGGAATTTGTGAATTTTCGTAAAGAGATGAAGAGGGTGCAAGAAACTGTTCGATTACTCTGCATTTCTTCATCAAAAGAGTTCTGGTTTCTCTTTTAACTGTGACACTGTGAGCTACAAAGGTTAACAACACAATCCCTTGTGCTCACTGTGGCTTCAAAGAAGTGACGCTCAGAATCTGGGAATAAATCTGTATATATAGTTCTTTAGATTCTTCTTTTTCTGGATGTATGACTGTGAACTCCTAAAATTGGTTACTTCTGGTTGGGGATTATGAACTTATTACTTGTACTTGTCTAAACAAATCAAATCTTTTAGCAAAAGCTCAATGTACTAATGATGCCAGTGTTTCGCTACTCCAATTGCACAACCCAGATATCAGGGGATAAACCCTCATGTTGTTCCCGATATTTAGCAATTCATCGATATTTATTTTCTTAAGAACCAAGGACCAAGTAAAGCCTTTACCCAGGGGATAAACCCTCATGTTCCCGATTTTTAGCAATTCATCGATATTTATTTTCTTAAGAACCAAGGACCAAGTAAAGCCTTTACCGCTAGAAGGGGTTTTTGACTTCCTAAAAGAAGTTTTCATGGGAAATATAAGGCACACAGACAGATTGGGGAGAAAAATAAATGATTTACATGAGAAGATGCCCAAGCTATATAGGCTGGAAGCTCTAGAAATTATGGAAAATGATGGAACCGGGCAAATCATCAAGATTACAAAATAAATGAAGATTCCTAGGAATAGAGACATTAATGAGGATCTGAAAATTAGAGATAGCATTATAAAGAAAAGATTAACATGCTTGTCAGAGTACAATTGATTTAATCATATGCCTCCATACTTGGAAAATACTCTATGTAATCAGTTTGCTGCATTAGAAACAAATCATACTATGTTTGATCATGTGGAGTTCTTATGCTTGCTTCTGTTTTAGCATAGCAATGAGATTTTTTATTTTATTTTATTTTTTTATTATAGATATTATAGATTTTCATTACAATTGTTTTTTTCCTTAAAGATATACTAGTTTTGGTGTGTGCGTTGCACGCATATTGTCAGTATTTTCCTATCAGAGAAGCTTCGAATGATTTTTTTGTTTGATACTCCCATTGTCTTATAAAGATAGACCCATTTCTATTTTGACACGTATTAAAAAAAAATAATTATTTTATGTTAGAACTATAAATTTGCTTACACTTTATCTAATATATCCCTACATTAAATAATAAATAGTTCATATGTTTGATAACAATGCATATTAAATACGGATATATTAAAAAATTAAATAGTGTTTAATTGGATGAATAGTGCTTAAATTGATGGGAAATTCGGGCAATTTGTCCGTATAATATTTAATTGGATGAATAGTACATCCAATTGTTGCTCGCATAGTGTTTAATTGGATGAATAATGCCTAAATTTGATGAATAATGTTTAATTTCAATTGTGTCTAAATTGGATGAATAATGTTTAATTGCAATTGGAATAGTGCTTAAATTGGATGAATAGTGTTTAATTACAATTTGATGAATAATGCCAATTGCACATTCAATTGGATGAATAGTGCCTAAATTGATAGGAAATTCGAGTAATTTTCCCGCATATTGTTTAATTGGATGAATAGTGCATCAAATTATTGTCCGCATAGTGTCTAATGGTGTGAATAGTGCCTAAATTGGATGAATAATGTTTAATTGCAATTAGATGAATAGTTAAATTGGATGAGTAGTGTTTAATTGCAATTAGATGAATAGTGTCAAAATTGATGGGAAATTCGAGTAATTTGTATGCATAGTATTTAATTAGATGAATAATGTTTAATTGCAAACGGATGAATAGTCCAATTGCACATTCAATTGTATGAATAGTGCTTAAATTGATGTAAAATCCGAGCAATTTGCCAACATAGTGTTTAATTAGATGAATAGTACATCTAATTGTTGCCCGCATGGTGTCTAATTAGATGAATAGTGCCTAAATTGAATGAATAATGTTTAATTGCAATTGGATGAATATTTAAAGTGGATGAATAATATTTAATTGCAATTGGATAAATAATGCTAATTCCACATTCAATTGGATGAAGAGTGCCTAAATTGATGGGAAATCTGGACAATTTGTCCACAGTGTTAATTGGATGAATAGTGCATTCAGTTGTTGTCGGCATAGTGTTTAATTGGATGAATAATGTTTAATTGTAATTGGATGAGTAGTTAAAGTAGATGAATAGTGTTTAATTAAAATTGAATGAATAGTGTCAATAGTGTATCCAATTGTTGTCCACATAATGTTTAATTGGATGAATAGTGCATAAATTGGATGAATTGTGTTTAATTAAAATTGAATGAATAGTGCCAATACCGCATTCAATTGTTGCTCGCATAGTGTTTAATTGGATGACTAGTGTTTAATTGCAATTGGATGAATAGTTAAATTGGATGAATAGTGTTTAAATAAAATTGAATGAATAGTGCCAATTATTCAATCTTTTATATATAGTTAGATTAGATTAGATTACACTTCCATCTGTACTATCTCTTCTCCAGTTCTGTGTTTTATCAGATCAACTCTACCAGACTCATGAGCACCATAAACTGTGAAACAGCAAGTTGTTCATTAAGTTGTCTTGTAGTTATGAAATAAATTTTTATTTCATGATTTATTTCATATTGTACTTGTTTTCTTTTCTTGCAGTTCATCTAAATGATTTTATCTTCCTACGTATTGATTGGATATTTTTAGCTTAAAGCTCATCATAAAAGGTCCCATGAAATTCAAACAACCCCCCCTTATTTATCATATTGTTAAGAACCTAAAAATAAGGTAACCGGCTAATTTTGATTGTCAGGAGGAGCTTTTGTGGTGGTTTGACTCCCTCTATTCTATTATTCATAAATTTTAGTGGTAACTAACATGAGCAACAAGCATTTTCTTGACAAGTTAGTTTGGTTCTCTCTTTTGATTTCAGTTCTTGATAATAAAGAGAAGATTAGCAAGGAGTTGTCCGTTCTCCAGTCGGAGTTGGATAGGATTCTCTACTTGCTGAAGATTGCCGATCCCTCAGGAGAAGCTGCTAGGAAAAGGGAATCCAAAGCAAAGGAGCCAAAACCTATTGTGAGCAAAAGCTGCTTCAGTGCTTCAGATTCATGCAAACGCCCCTCATCCAAAAAGAATCAAAGTTTTGGAGCAGAAGGTTCATCGGATAGATCCAGCCCAAAAATGGGTATTTGCAATGAAGCACCAGAATCTGGCAAGAAGCCTAACGAATTGGAGTTGGTAACTAATGAAACAAAAAGTGGAACTACTGATAATATGAATCCAACCGACAATGGTACTGCAATATATGCTATTGCTAAACCCCAGTGGCTTGGTGCTGTAGATGACAGAAAAAAGCAAGAAATTGCCCAGGAAGTCACAGTAGACAAGCAGGAGAAAGATCAGTTTGTTGACTACAAAGATAGAAGGAATATTCTGAAAAATCCAGATTCTGCTCAGGTTAACTCAGGAATTGAAGATGCAGCCCCTGGTCTAATAATAAGGAAGAGAAAACAAGACGAGAAGTCCAAGGTTAACGAAGTTGAAGATTCTGAACAACCCTTCAAGGCTGAGACTATAGCAGAAGAATCTGTGGCTCTATTATTGAAATATTCAAGACCCATCAATGAAGATGTGCCACTTGAGAGTCGAGTAGTTAAGGATCAGAAAAAGCCTAAAAGAGTTGTGGGTCCTGAGAAACCATCATTTCTCAATGATGAACCTGATTATGATACTTGGATTCCCCCAGAAGGTAAAAATCATCTTTGACTTCACTGATGAGGTGCTTGATTTGTGGATACTTGTGTTTTACTGTATTCTAATTTCTAAGTTTTGTACCACTTGCTTTTCCAGGTCAATCAGGTGATGGACGTACCTCATTGAATGATCGGTTTGGTTACTGAGATTAGGTGCTTGAGCACACCTATTTTCTCAGTCGTGCGAAAAAAAGAGGCTAATCAAACCGAGATTTATACCATTTTATTACTCAAATCATATATAGGACGTCACATGTACGAGGAATTTCTCTCAGTTAGTTGTTCAAATAACTGATTTGTGATAAAGTTTTTGAGGTAAAATGTGTGGTTAAAAAGTGATTTAAAAATATTAAAAAGTGAATTGGAAAAATATCTTATTTAAAAACAATTTACCAAATGGAGGCTTGAAAATCTTGAGGGTTAACCCCATGCATTACATGAAAACAGTTTAATACATCACCACGGGCGACAAGCAACAGATGATATATTTTGAACTTTTCCTTATACGAAACTCTATTTCGCCTTTAAGTTCTTTAGTAGTACAGTTAAAAGAATACTCAAATGTCGATCTACTGAAAAAGAAGTTCTGGCAGGCATTGCACTGCAGCTCGTGTTCAGCTAAATAACACCACATCCACATTTGTACAATGGCTCCGTTTGGCGGATCAAATAAATGGAATTTAATTTGTGTATTATTTGAATTTTTTTGGTAAGATGTGGTTCAAAATTGGAGAGAATATGTATGTAATTAAAAAGCGATCTGAGAAATTGTACCCATTCTAATTTGAAAAAAATAAGGTTTACCGAACACAGCCAATATCCACCTACACAAATACAATGGTAAAGCTCGAATCTAGACAGAAAAAAGTATCATGTATACCCTAACTTCCTCCAAAGAGAGAAGTATCATGTATACGAGAAGATCTCGTATTGCCTACCTCATAGTTCGAAGTATGAGAGGAGATTCCGCATAGCCTTTGATGTAGAATCTATTCGATGAATGTACAGGGAACTCCATAGTTTTAAGGATGAACAGGAAGACTGGTTAGCATTATGTACATACAACCTTTGTTGCGGGGGACGTAAGTCCATCCATTTGTCGCCATTTCTTTCAGTCGAGGCAAATTCATGTTCCAATATATCATCTAGGTCAACAAGCATCTCGAGTTCATTTAGTTGAAGAAATAGGGCGACTCCAAAACATCACTCAGATCGAAGTCTCCTCTTTCCGGCAAGGGAGGGAAAGGCAATGAAGGGAAGGACTGTTCAAAACTCTCCAACAACTGTTCATATTGAAGACAGAAGATTAAATGTCAAATAAAATTTCTACTTCATGGATGGTAGAATTTTACTTCTTACTTCTGCATTAGAAATTAGGAACTAGTAAATGCTAGTTATCACTTTATCATTATATTATTATTGCTTGGAACATTTACCTACAAGTAATGATGTGCATAAGCTTTTGGTCACAAATATTATGGAGATAGATGGGAGAGGATACACAAATTTGAGTCATTTGACCATCTTATTTGCAAGAATTTCATAAGCTTTGAACCTGGGGCTTATTTTGATATTAATTAAGTTCTGATATGTTTAGATGGTGTTTGCAAAGTAGATTAAGCCCCCGTTTGGCATATATTAAAATATGATTTTTAGTAAATTTCGATAAAAGTTGATGAGATGTGCGGTCAAAAAGTTGTAGGTCCCATAAAATGTGTAGTTAAAATTAATTGTTGATTTTTGACTTTAGATTAAAATCAAATTTTAAAAAGAACCAAACATGGGCTAAAGAGCATCTTTGGATTTGCCTAAAAGCTACAAAAGAAGCTAACATTTAACTTGTCCTCCTTTCTTTTAAAGGAAAGCAAAACATGCTCAAAGAGCCCAGAGTAGGATTCCCTTCTTATGGTTACAATTATCATTTAGAGTTGATTGATTAGATATAGTGCTTCCCAATATCAATTACTGATAGTTCTTTTCCAGTTAAAAAGAAGGAAATTCAAAAGTAGAGGATGTTTAGATACTTTACATTCTCTAGAATGGGTGCTTCGTATAGTTCAACGAACTTCTCTCTCAATATCCTGTTCATTTTATCCACATCACATGCATGTGTCCAATATGAATCATGAACACCTGTCATCAAATGTAGAATGTAAGGTGATCTGCGGTCGAAGATCAGAATTGGAGGATATCAACAAATAGAATTTGAGACGAACCTGCAAAATTCAAGCCAGCTTTTTTGCATGCAACTGCAGTCATCATCATATGTGAGCCATCGAGCGAATGAACGAAATTTGGTGGAAAAGCTGTCCTCTGCCTCTTGACCATTATCTGAAATAAATAAAGAGGACATTTTTGTCTGGGTTCAGAAAGTTGGATAGAAATGTCATAACAATCAAGAGAGACAATCAGCCTTTGATGCAGAACATGTTTATGCTAAGTAACTAATACTATAATATAAGAGATTGTGTTTGGCTAAGCTTAAAAGTTACCTTTAAGTAATTGTCATACACGTTTGAGCTTTTTTAGAAATTACTTGGTTCAATTGTCACTGGGAAGTTGGATGGTTATCAAATGCAATAAAATGTAGAGCAAAATTGTATTCTCATCAGCTTGATTTCCGAATGTGTAAAACCTAATACATTGTACTTGTGCAAGACAAAGGATTTTCTTCGAGGCGTTAAAATATATGATCTTGATAAACAACATAGTAGCTACAATCACAGGTTCATAGATAAAATAAACCCAAAATCATGAAAGGTTAATCAAACCACCACCTTTTCTGTTTCACGCCGCAGTGTTAAAGTCTGAAGAGAAGTCTTAACCTACATATCAGATGAAGACCATGAAAATATTATCGGTTTTGATTATATGGAAATGATAAAAATGGAGCAAATGTCATTTTCTTAATTTCAATTATATTTACCAGATGCCTTCCTACTTTCCGGTATGGTTGGACAACAGGGAGTCCAAGGGGAGTTGTCCATTGAACTGGCTGGTTTTCAGAAGCAATAATCTGTCCAAGGTTTGTAGTCAATGATTATGTAATATTCAACTAGTTGCAAGGCCACTGACTTGCAATTTGAAACATAGAAAGATTCAAACATAATATGAATATTCATCAAATCTCTAGCAAACAATATCTCGAGGTAAAGCCTCGTGGAAACTACAGCACACACCTTAGCACAATCTCCAAGCCAGCTCATGATGCTGCGTGCAGATTCAAACATCTGGCCGAGTGCAGTTAAGGTTGTCTATGAAGTATCAATAAGCAAACATCAGATGTCATCAAGAAGTATAATTTCCAAACTAAATAATGCAGGAGCAGATATGAGTAATGAACAATCAGGCCCAAGAAAACAACAATGATAGCACATTATTTCATTGAGAAGGGGTATATATTCACCATTGTTATCATATTAACCACGTTAATGCCTTGTTTGGTGTAGGTAATTTTTTGGAAATTTTGAGGAATTTTGGATTTTTGGGAGAATGTGTAGTTGAAAAGTAATTGAAAAATGTGAAAAGTGATGCGTCCCATAAAATGTGTGATTGAAAATGAATTTGAGGAAAATGTTGAAAAAATGGCGGGGGACCAAACAGGCAATAAGTTGATCTAGTAACCAGGCTACCAGCCCATACACACATACACGTGTGCATGAGAGGTGTGTTTTGCACGACAAGTTGGATTTAGGGAAATAAATGTATGCTAAATCCTAGTAAAAATTAATCCAAAATAACTTATAATTGTTGTGGCATTTGGTAGGGCTGCACCAGAAAGTCTCAACTATTTCAATCACTAAGAATTGGCCAAGCAAGAAGTTACATGGAGATTGTGAGAATAACTTCAAGCTTAGTATTCCATACTGATTTTATTTTCAGAAATCTATGTATACCAATACTCATCATTTACTGAAAACGTAATTGGGCTAAAATTGAGCCTTACTTTTGCTGCATAACAAGCAGCACTAAAGAGCTCTGTATCATCTGCAATGGCATCACGTTCCTTTAATCTTCTCTTTATCTGATCTCGGGCCCCAATATAAGTGACACCGTACACAGATGTCATCACTGTCTGTTTCACCAACTTCCTGTCTACCTAAACATTGTTTGGATATGAGCTGGATCAGTAAATGACAAGACGGTAGACAGGGGGATCAAAAACGATGTAAAAAATGTAAAATATCAAATAAATCATATAAAATCTTGTAAAAAATATGTAGTCATCAACACCATTGGATGAAATATATTTGAGTTCACAATGGATCAATTTGTGGATGGAATAACATGTTATGACTGTTACGCCAAGACATTAAAATGAGATCATTTTTTAAGTAAGCATAACTATAAACCCAAGCAGCGGCAACATAAAACCTGACTGATTAAAGCTCTTGCTCGCAAAGCATCTGGAAGTACTGCAGGATCCTTCTGTGCATCACTCTTCATAATCTCGAGAACTCTGCATGGAGGTATCATGTTAAAAATAGTTCAATAAAAAAATTATTTTGCACAGATGAGAAAATAATGTGATGGAGAACTTCTAGTTAACATTGTATAGATTCGAGTAATCAGATCAAATTTGTTTGAATATAATAATATCTCTCTCAATGTAAAAAATTTGAAACTTAACAACCTAATTATCCAATACGTCTCTCGTACACGTGAGCTCATCTGAAAAGAGGTGGGGGGATTAAACAGGTCACGTGTCCTGTACTTGTATTATACAGTCACTCCAATCTATGAATCAATCCCTTCTTCAATAATTTCATATATATATATATATATATATAAAGTGATAAATTATCTGAGGTACTGTTCAACTTCACTGCTATCAGCTACATAGAGCAAGAAAATCAGCAATGGCTGGATAAAGATGGTTGAATAATTCTTCGTCGAGGTGAAATGAGTAACTTTTCCAGTATTTTAAATAGAACTTCACATGTCGGGCAAAACAAAAAATTAAAGCCAGCAACAAGAAAAATCACTTTTTTATTACTGCTCTTTTTTTCTCTTCATTTTTGAACCATCGAGTTCAATATTTGGATTTCAAAGATGCATCCGAATATAAAAATGCTGCCTACCTGAAGCAATGCAACTTTCTCTTACTTAAATATAGCCCTGGCTTCATAATTTTGATCAGAAATTCATGCAATCAAAATAAACTAAAACAATCCTCAATATCCGCATTTTTTACCCCACAATTTAGCCCCAGTACCAACTTGCCTGATGGCATATATCTCACCTGCTACACCTCGTTCAGAAAAATAGATATGAATTATTGAAAAAATAAAGAAAAACTTCTGGTGCCAAGGGTAAAACCAGATCACCTGGTAGCTATTCCTGAGTAAACATCACCAGGTTTTTCTCCAGCAACCAAATTAACATTCGCTGCTCCCAACTGAATCGACAAATTAAACTATCGAGCTTGTTAGATTGAAAATTTGGGATGGAGGACTGACGAAGTTTAATAAGTTAAATGAACTTCTAGCTTTCTAAGAACACAGAAACCACTAAGCAGAGGTAAAACATGAACTAGAAATATGCGTGTGATGTGGATTGATGTGATTGGTTGCACTTCCGAAGTTTAGGCAGAAAGGCGCGAGAAGAAAGATGGATGCTAATATTTTTTTGACTTTCTTAATAATCTTTGTATATATTATGTTGATCAAGATATTTTTACCCAATAAGAGTCTCAATTTTTGGTACTAATCATAACCTAGTATTCAGTCTGCTGATCACCAAAACAGTTTTCGTACCATGCCAAGATGGTCAAAGATAACAGATAAATGAAATCACCTTATCTCTACCAAGGGCAGCATAGTGCTGTAAACCGTTGCAGGAACCATCCTAGAAAATCACAATGTATTAGATTCAATTTAGAACATTAATAAAAAAAAAGGGAATAACTTGTTATTGTCAACTCCAATAATCAAAGAATTTCTGGATAATCAATTAAAATTACTCAAGCGAAAAAGCAATGCTATAAATCTTTCAAATATTTTGTGAATCGTATTTACCAGATCTGAAAGTAGATGGCCACTACAAAAATCACATTTCACTTATTTAACATTATGTAGTCAATACAAGAGCAAGACATAAAACCCACTAGGATATAAAACTGACTATGGGTCCCACAGAAATGTGTGGGAAATAAGTATACCACACCATACCTATTTGCTTATAACATAGAATAGAAGCCCAACTAAACAAGCTCCAAGTCAATATGAAAATGCACCTGGTCTGCCAGTATATCAGGCTCGATATTCCAAACAAGAAGTTTGATTTAAACACAATTAGCATTCAAAACTAAAAAAATTCTATAGGAAAGATTGCATGTCCCCAATTTTCTGTCTAACATACTTTACCACCCTGGCCATTACCACTAAAGACAGTTTGTTAATTCTACCAGGCAGTGAGATATAGATAAATTTTAAAGAAAAAACATGTTGCATACAGAGTGTTCGGCTGGGGTATTATAACCCAAATTGTAATAACACAATTTCCCAAGCGACTTTTTAACTACACACATTTTCTCTCTCCAATTTTCAACCACACATTTTACCTAAAAAACACAAAAAAAAAAAAAAAAAAAAAACCGTGCTTGAATGCCGCTGAACAGATTGATAAAAACACAACCTGATGCACAGGGATATGCGAAATTGTTGTCTCTGGAGATGGACTTCTCAGGGCTTCAGAAAGATTAATGCATGCAGCCAAACACTGAAATGGATCTTCTGCATTCAACCACCAGCACTTCCCTTCAAGTGGCCTGTCTGCAGAATCAAATATATCATCCAAGTGGTTCTCAATAAAAGATATTCGACCCTCATGAGATAATTTGTCTACACCATTGGCAAACAG
The DNA here is from genome assembly GCA_963555705.1 of Ligustrum vulgare. Lineage (NCBI taxonomy): Eukaryota > Viridiplantae > Streptophyta > Magnoliopsida > Lamiales > Oleaceae > Ligustrum > Ligustrum vulgare. The sequence continues at coordinate 59,996,323 of OY743173.1, forward strand.
ATTTGCCAAGTGCATCTTAATCCAGTGCAAGCCTAATTTCCCCAGGGGACGTCCCTCTGCAAACTCCAGGATTCCCCTACAGATATCGGAACCCAGATGGTTTAAATGTGGATGCATGGGGTATGCCCGGCCACGGAAATCAAGGTTGTGTGGGTAAAAGAAACCTTCTTCCTCCTTCATTCTCCGTGCAACCTGTTCACAATCGAGAAGACTTCGTTTAACTCTTATTCCCGATATAATGCACTACTAAAATTTCACAAAGGACAATAGGTCTAACAGCAAGTTTGAGCTCTGTATCACATCGTTGTGAATGCTTCTCTCTGTTCTCTTTCTTCGTAGAGTTAACTTTCCACTTCCATTTCTTAAGAACTGCTTCATCTTCAGTATCTGGCTGCTCTGGCAGAGGGATCTGCATGAAACAAGAAACATGCAACAGTTATTTAGCATAAATGAATCATACAAACCCCTCCTAACCTAGGTCAACAAAATGAAAACAATTCTGAATGGAAAAAATAGAGATGCAGAGTAACACACATCATTCCGGTCAACCAAGTCCCCAAGGCGACCTCCACTAGCCCATATTCGGTCAATGACCCCAAGTACTCTCTTATTCACTCTCCATTTGGTGCTTCCAAGTGTATCCAAAGCCTGAACAACAAAAGGGAAATATAAGCCCTGTTTGGTACCAAATAGGGGCATAAATTTCACATATCACATTATCCACAAAACCACTTGGAAACTAAAACCAAAAATGACAAAATGAGTCCCAAACCTCAAAGATCGGTTCTAATTGTTTCCTAGGCGCCCTTTTAACTGCTTCACGTTGTTGTCTTGATCCATGTGTGCGCATGACAAATGAAGGCAAATATAAGTGTGCACCCCTGTCATAGCTGCAGAAGAAAAGAAGGTGATTGATCAGAATTGCACAGTCAATCGGGAGTTTAAATTGGACCACAATTCTTATTTCTTAGGAACCAATATGCTAATATAACTTCCTGCATTAAAAGCATGAGAACTTCTCAAATATGAGTGTTGGAGCTCATGGTGTGCACGCATCAGAAAATTCACTCACTAAATATAACATGTGCAAGGAAAAATATAAGATATATGTATTTATTTGGCTTATTACTACTTTTCTTTAGAAAACTGATGTCCAATTCAATATTAACTGTTCAAAGCGGGCGTTCCAGTTTATTTGAAATAGTTATAGAATTACTTAAAAAATCTTTGGCATGCTCCTAAATTTAGAGCAAATGCAGCATAACAGACAGAAGTCCAAAAATCAAGTATTTGGTACAGGTCATGCATATAAAATAGAAGTAACAAAACTTGAAAGACAATAAAGAATCCAATAACTATCCACGCTAAGAATATATGTGCAGAAACATCAAATCTTTTCATTTCAATCTACGCTCATGCTTTTGTTGATGCATTTCATGAAACTGTTATGTTAGAATTTTTAATAGGTAAAATTAGCTAGGGGAAACATTATTGTTGAACTGGTAACCTAGTCTATTCTGAAAAAAAGAAAGAAAGAATAGCACTCCTTTAGACCAATGGACTATATAGTCCTAATTTCCAGTCCATCCATTAAAAGTATGTTTCACATTCAACATCTCTTGAGCGTCTTAGTATAATATACCAATTAAAGATGATTGATCAAAATTCATACTTTTAAGATATAATAAAAAAATATAAAGGAGAAAATGACATTTCCAATCTGAAACACCCAGTTAACGTACCCGGTCCACTTGACTGGAGGCACTAACATTGGCATATAAGGGATGACCATGTGCCTAGCCTGTTAAAAAAATAAAAAACTTTTAGGGTGTGTTTGATTGCGAAAGTGGAAAATTGGTGGAAGAAAATATTTTCCAAGAAAATGATTTTGCTTGGAAATTATTTTCCTGAAAAATCAATTAAAAGTGTTTGATTGGTTTAATTTTTTAGGTGGAAAAAGTGAAGAATTTTCCAAGTTTCGTTGTTTGATTGACATTATTTTTCATGGAAAATAAAGTAAATTTATGCTATTTTAATCAAATTTTTTTTTTTTTAATATATTTGTACTTGATGATGATAATGTTATTTTTTGGAAAGAAAATAAGTTAATTAACAACAACAAAATTGATTTAATGTGTCGAAAATAATTTTCCATCTACCATGGAAAATAAAAATCCACCAAAACCCAAAGAAAATGTTTTCCACGAAATCAAGGAAAAGGGGTGCGTGGGTGGGGTCCGCGGAAAATTTTCGCAATCAAACGAAGTAAAGTAGAAAAGCTGGAAATTTTTTTCATTTTCCTTGAAAAATCTTGGCCAATCAAACACACCCTTAGAGATTAATTTACGTGTGAGAATGAGATGATAATAAATTAACCTGAACTTCAAGATATACATTGGAGTTCATCAAAAGATTCTTTAGTTGTAAATTCTCTCAGATTTGATACACTAACTGAACTAAAAATAAATTTCCAAGTCATGCCTTAATATTTGTGCTATTTCAAAATGATTGTATCTGGTTTTTCCTAAAGAAGAACAGGAAGAAATTTAATGAACTTGAAGTTTTTCAAGACATGAAAAAATGAATGAACTTACAGTTCTTTCAAGGCCTTTAGTAACAAGTGGGTCGCATTGGATAACACCACATCTTCTGCTAGAGTTCCTGTACAAAGAGAAGCTAGTTAGCATTGTTGAAGACTTGAAGCAACAGAAAGAAAGCTTGCTTATAAGACACAAAAAAAAAAAAAAAATACTTACATTGTTTCTTTCCGTGCAGTTATACGAGTGTGTATAAATGCAGGTCGAATATCAGGGGGACTGTCTGCTAACTGATCGACTGGAGGCTGTATATAGGCTGTTTGAAGCAGCAATTCAATGAGACGGCTGCCAACCTGAGAGTTAAAAAAACTGCACATTTAGTTTGTAAGAAAACTGTAAACTTAACGCAATGAGTTAGGTCAGACCTTTGCTTTAGCATCAGTGCCCCATGGTTTTGAATCATCCTGTCCTTTCACAAGTTGCCTCACTGCTCGCAGCTTTTGTTTTTTCATCAAATTATTAACTGTCTTTCGTAACTTTTCTTGTTCTTGGTCATTGCCATCAGATCCACCTCCTTCCTGTTTTGTTTCTTTAACTTTTTGCTTCTGTGTCTTTTTCAAGAATTTTTGTATTCTAATCTGATCAATGACAGAATTATTAGGAAAATAACCCAAAGAGCCACAATTACAATAAACCAACAATAAAAGATTCTGAAATGGATAAAAGCATATTAACTCCCATGTCCCCAGAAAGGCACCGCATGCTTTCTAATTTCAGAAATAGACAAATTACACCCTTGTTCCTTAAATCAAGCTTGTTGCATCGATTTATTAATACTTAGTCAATGTTCCAAACGAAACAAACTCTGGGCATATTGAGTGCGGCAGACACTTTCAATCGATATCATGATCCCCTAAATAGCAAGTCAGTGAAAATTTTCAAGTCTATGATTCAAACATTACTGGAAACCATCTCAAATATTCCCAGTCTCATCTAATCTACATCATGTGCTGTGAACTATTTAATTCTAAGTAACATACTCTCTTCAAAGACACTCCACATATTCAGAATTCAACCTTGCTTGTTGACACTAGGAAGCCACTGAAAATGCTACCATTTACCAATAATAATTTGATGTCCTTATTTTGTTAAATATTGAGTTCAAGCAAGCTAACGACTAAAACTAGGCATATAATAACACTCTATTCAGTAAAACTGTAACAATTATAAATTGGTTTATTTATGTTTTCGACGTAAAATGTGTGGTTGAAAAGTGGAGATAGAAAATGTGTTTGGTTAAAAAGTGATTTGGGAATTGTATTGTTTATAAATTGGTTTATAAATGGTAATGATTGCATTAAAGAAGTCATAAAATCTTCCAACTATATTGGTTTTCAAGTAAAGGCAGTCGGATATGCAAAAATATAATGCTCACCAACCTCCTGCTCAATTGCATCACCTATCATGCAAGCAGCCTGAACTACCCTTGCACACCCATGCTCACCTCCAGTCATCAACAATCCCATTAGCTTATGCATTGTGATAATAGACATCATGTCAGCTGGCAAGTGATCAAAATACTTGGCATAGGCCGCCTTACTCTTCCCTTTCTGAATGAACTCCTGCTCTGCAGCAATCTTATCGCGCAATGGCTCAAACCAACCCAAAAATAAAGACTTCATGTAAGGCAAATTGGGAGCCAATTTCTGCTCACACATATCCATTAAAAGCTCCTTATACTCTTTAGCCGCTTGCTCCCACGCTTCAGTCTCGATCCAAGCCTGCCTCCTCCTAAGCGCTTGGTACTTCTGTTTCCCCATTCCATGAACTTTCTGCTGCCTCCAGCGCATACGATACTGTTTCCTCTCCTCCATTTTCATCTCGGTTAACAATTCCTGAACCTCATCCGCAGGAGACAGATTAACATTATTATAATCATCCTCCACGTCACTAGGTGATACCGACACAGCCTCTGCCACAGAGGCATAACTTTTTCGGCCCAATCCATAACTATTGACTTGGTTTCTCACACCGCTCAAAATAGACCTGTCGTCCCGGGTAAAAACCTCGCCAATTTTTCGAAGACCCAGTCCAGGATAATAAATACTGGAGCTAGAATTAAGCTCAAACAGGGGCCTAGACTTACATTTCTCGGGAAAAGTCGAATCTTGGGAGAATCCAAGAAAGGTGCTGGTGCGAGAAAATGATTGGGGGTTGAAATAAAGCTTTTTTGGGGTTTTTGAAGTAGCTTGTTTAACAATTTTCCTCAACATAACCGGGGAATTGCTATTGCTGGGTTGGTTTAGAACAAAAATAACAGGCTTTCATTACACAGTGGAATTTTTTCTGATCAGTCCTGATTCTCAAAGAAAGCAAGGTTTTGCTGCTGTAGCCTGTACATAAATTGTTTCAAGAAATAAACTGAGTAGAGTTCAATAATTGTTGAGCGAATGATGGATTCGAGGAGTTGCAAGCAATAATTCATGAAATTAATCGATTTTAGAAAATGGGAGAGTTTGATTTGGTACAGATAAAGCGTCTTCAAATGTCGACTTTAATTAAACCCTTCTAAAACCTCGTTTCCGTGCTACGGTGTGATTTTTTTGTACAAAAAAATAAAAAATGCTTACAAGCACTTCGAGGCTTATCTCGAGATGACCCTCCTTACCCTCGAGGTGCGTGCATCTAGCATGATCCCCAAAAAAATTGTTCGACTGAAAAAATGATGAGAAATTGCATGTGTAGTCCAATATTACTATTATGTAGCACGTCGATCATAAAACTTTTACATTTGAACAATGTAATCATAGAGTTTTCATTGTTCTCATATTAGTCCATGACCACAGAAAGTGGTTCATATCTTTTAGTTACCTACTAGACTCTAACATTTATTCAAATAAAATGAAAATGAAAGTAAAGTAGATAAAATCCTCATCTTCTTTCTTAACAATCGTAGTCACCATTACTCCCAAAATATCCCCATCTCCAAACTCAACGATCTTTCTCTAAAACTTAGAATTAAATGATTGAATTTTAGGATGAAAATTGAGTCTTGTCTCTTGATGTAAAAAATTCGTGATGCATACACAAATGAAAAAATTAAATAATGCAATTTCAACAAGCTTCGGTTAAATCCGTTGTAGGTGTTCAATATTAACTGTAATTACTAATGCAATTTTGACTTAGATTACAAAATTTTTGACTAAATTTGATAGAGCATACAAGATTGTGTGTTCTTATTCTGACGATAAGGCCAATTTTTAAAGGCACAAGTGAGGGTAGTAAAGGGACTTCTCATCGACATTTCTTTCGTATTTTTATGTGGTGTAAATATAAATAATTAAATATATACGTTTCAAATGGGAGTTGCACTCTTCTCAGCCTCTGTTCAGTAATTGTTTTTTTTATTTTTTTTTTGGTTTATAATCACTACAATTTCTAATATAATTTTTTAACCACACGTTTTTTCTCTATCTAATTTTTAACCCTTCATCTACCACGAACTCGGCGAAAAAAACCCAAAAACTGAGTATAATCTGATCCGAACAGGGCATTAATCAGTTTCGAAAATTGAGTTTCAGTTTTTAACAAATGATTGTTGAAGCGTGTCATGGAGTTAGGTCAAAGGGAATTGAACCATTTTCTTGCTGACTGTGACAATGTATGAGGAAAGACCTTGCAGAGAATAGGGTCGTGGGTGATATATGTTTATGTATCCAGATATATACAGTATACGCGGACCTGAGGTGGGGCATTGTGGGGCACGTGCCTCACTAAAAAAATCTGATTTCTCTCTCTCTCTTTTTTTTTTTTTATAAAAAAAGTAGAATTTGAGATTTTAATTTGTTAAAAATTTGTGTTTAAAAACATTTTTTTTTATGTTTTCAATGTAAAATATGTGGTTGAAAAGTAGAGAGAGAAAATTAGTGAAGTTAAAAAGTATTTTGAAAAATTGTATTGTTTAAAAATATGTTTTTTTTTTTTTTTTTGTAAAACAGAGGTTAAATTATGTACTTTTGTTTGGAGTTTATGCTTTTAAATTAATATTTTGTGCTATTGATCTCTTTTGAAATTTACATTTGAGGATTGAATATATTTTTACAATTGTTTATTTATTTGTTTGTATCAATTATAGATAAATAAAATTGTAATAAAATTTCAAGTGTCTCTTCATTTTTCGCAACATTTATACAACTTTGATTGTGGTGATTGATATTTGTTAAATATTTATTTACAAATGTTTATTTGATTGTTTGCATTAGTTATGGATAGATATTTGAAACGTAAATCTACATTTTCTAAATACTCTTCCTAAAAAAAAAAATTTCGGGAGCACAAACTCCCGTAAACTCCACCACGAATTACAAAAATCTATCTTTGTGCCCCACTAAAACAAAACGTCTGCGTTCGCCACTATAATACGCCGTCAATAATTTTTACGCTTGTGCAAAGCAAGAAACAAATCTTGAAAGATACTGCTTTATGGACTAATATATTTCTAGCTCGTAAATATTAGACTAGGCACATATTGCAATACACCCTCTTGTTCAGGTAGCTTCGGCGGTTTTTATGTTGACGGGAGCCCGGGAGTGTGCCCCGTAACACACTATTATTTTATCCTAAGCATGGTTGGGTGCGTCTCCAGGAATCAAACAAGTTTAAATAGGGACTCCTGATACCCCTCCAAGCAGGGAACAATACCGTGTGTTACGAGACACGCACACAAGCTCAAGCTCCCGTGAACACACCCTTAATGGTCATGCCATATGAAAAGAAAATATTGTACAATAGCTTCCATAAACAAAAACTGCTCTAAACATAATTATCTCTAAGACATGAACCAAACCTCTCTGGGGAGAGAGAGTACCAGGGGGAAGGGGGTAGTCGTGGCAATTATGCCAACCTGGTTCCTTCACAAATTTGAGAATCTCAAAAAGAATGTATGATGAATCAGAGAGTTGTCTAAGGTTTCAAGTAACTTTTTGCAGCAACAGCTGAGTAACCAATTGCTCGTGTCGTGCATATAGCAGCGAGCTAGATTCTGGCAAGCCGAGCAACGGATGACGCCATGGAGGAATGGACCAAATCAAAATTCATAATTACGTTTTCAACCCTTTTTGCGAAAAAAGGATCATTTCAACAGGTATTATCTTGGATGGAACTTAGCAACCATGAATTGGGATTTGAAAATGCCTTTAATGAAACTGTAAACAGCAAACCATTACTGATTAATATGTATTTTGCACGAATGCAAGGCTATACGTGCAGGCAGGAAAGAGGAGTCGAGAGTAAGATCATCAGCAGAAGGAAATAAGTGCAGTAATATTATAAGTCAAGTTAAAATGGGGCAACAAATGAGTGAAAATAAAAAATTTAGCCATTAGGACTACCTCTTATCCATCCTCAGACCTTTGCTCCCACGGGTTTGAAACAGTCGATATTGCATAAAACAGCCGATCTCATTATATCTCCAAAGCTGCCAAAATACAACTCCAACGGTCAACAAAAAGTTTTTTGCACACATTACTCGTTGAAAGATGGAATACGGACATAGTAAAAAGTATGTAAGTAAAGAAATATAAATATTTGAGTTGAGTCCAACCGATCTATACTGTTCCTTGCTTTCTCTGGCTGTTCAGCATTGTTATTGGCTTTCTCAGCAAAATCCATACTCTTTCTCAATTTTTCTCTCCTATCAATGCTGGTTCTAAATTTCTCTCTTCGATCCATGCTTGCTCTAGGTTTATCTCTTTGATCAGTGCTTGATCTAGACTTCTCTCTCTGATCCGTGCTTTCTCTAGGTCGGCAATCTATGCTGTTTCGTGCATTATCCGTCTGATTTGCAGATAGTATGGATCCATTTATCAAATGTGCTGATTTTTCAATTGCTATTATGAACTTCTTTAAATGCTTAATATATTCTGGGTAAAGTTCCAGGTCACAATGATTGCCACCTTTAACCCACAAGGGCTCATACTTCTCTTTGCACAGCTCCCAGAGCTGCTTCCCGTGGGAGCAATCTACAACATCATCTGCAGTGCCCTGTAAATACAGGGGAAAGAAAGAAGTGTGTTATGTGGAAGCAGGGAAGAAATCCTACCTTCAAATTCTGCAAGAACGCGTTCAAACTACAGATAGAGTTTCCATCCAGAGGTGTTCCAGGATTTTGACATTTTAGTACAATCACTTCATTTTTTAATTTTAACTGAAATTTTCAATACAATCTGATTTAGTCAGTGCAGAAGGGTCCTTTAAGATGGTCAATCTGCAAATTAATAGCGTGAAAGGTTTATCACAGTGCCATTATCTGCTCTTCAAGTGCTTCGTGTAGTACTCACACTACAAAATAACATGTTTGATGACAGGAATGTCAATCAATCTTGGTGGGGTGGATTAGCATGAACTGAACTTCGGCTTAAAGTAACTTTAGAATCAGGTTCCAGGGAATTATTGTGGTACTATCTAAGAAGTGATTTTGTCACAAAATGCACCAACTTGGAGAGCGGGAATTAATGGATACACAACAAATGAAAAGATAAAAAATAATAATAATCAACAACCATATCTTAGCTTCTGACATCTTGGCCATGCTAAAAAGGAATATGAGGCAAAATTTTCTGTTATTAAAAGCAGAAATATCAAATTAATTGCTTAAAATTAAACTTAAGAGTTATTTTAAAGATATGGGAGAGATTTTTAGCACTTCCTGGACAGCCTCCTGCTTTCCTCCCGCCTAACTAGTTCTCAAATGTACCAATAAAGGAAAGAAGTGATAATTTGTGACTTTCTTTTACATAACTAATACATCAAATGCCTAATACCAATAAGCATCCCAATGCATAACATTGTAAATATTGTGGTGTAAGGATTAAGGGGATTGAAACAACGAAAGGGTTCAAAAATGTTCTGACCAGTGCAGTAAGAAAATATAAACTAAAGGTTCTCTTCACAACTGACTTTACTGTATCCAAAAAAAAAAGAGTTAGATTTAAAAGTTGAGCAAGATAGGGTAATGGGAGTGAAAAATCTTTTGGTTCTACAAGAAGAATAGGGAATTAATTGTCCTCAAATGCCCGAGATATCTTCACCAATGTTTGACACACTAATAATAGTATAGTAACACTAGAAGATGAAAAAACAAACGATCAAGTTTTCATACATTCATAGACCCCTCCAAAAACAGTCTTAACCATAAGACCTGTTGTGGGAAAGTAACTGCCAATGCTTTGTTTCAGTTAACAACATTCTCATTAATGCCTTTTCAGTGCTCATCCCACCCTATCAATGGTTTTCCCATCACCTCCAAAATGTTGGTGTTCAAACATTAAAAAATACTTTTCAACTAAATTAGATTCAGCATCTTCCAGTGATCATGAGTAGTCCCGGAATGGATAAACATTAAAGACAAATAGTGAAGAGAATATATATGGAAAATTGTATTTGAGCAATTACAATAAAGCAAAAATTTCTAATACTGTAATTTATGCAGGAAAGTAATGAGATAAAACTCACATGAATAACTAAGACAGGACATTGAACCAATGGGATTTTGTCAATGTTCTGCATCACACGGGAAAGTAAACAGTCAAATGAAAATTAAACCAAGAAAACATATATGAAAGTTAAAAGATCAATCTTGTGCTAACTGCATTAAATTATTTTTACCTTATAAATGTCAAACCAGTATGTTCGCTTAACTGGATACATTACTCGAAGACCAGACATGATTGGGCTGTGAAGAACAACAGCCCTTAATCTAGACAAACGGGATGCCAAATCCAAAGTGGGCCCGCTCCCAACAGATTGCCCATATAAGATTATATCTTCTTCTTTCACCCCGTAAGTATCTTGAAGACATTTATACACAGCTTCTATATCCGCATAAGTGTTCTGCTCACTTGGCTATCAAAAGAATGATAAATACAGAAGTTAGCATTTTTTTCCTATACCTTTAAAATGCATCCACCAAGTCCATGTTCATACCTTTCCGGTCGACTGTCCATACCCTGAGTAGTCATACCTGCCAAAAATGAGAGGTAATTAGGACATCGGCAATGAGAATGCAGATTTCAATAGCCTCACTTTTCCCGTATGCTGAGAGTTAGGGAATCGGCAATGAGAATGCTGATTTCAATTGGCCCACTTTTCACCTATGCTGTGATTCACCTATGCTGTGATTGGTTTGGTGCCAAAACAGCAGTTTGCGATAATCAAAGAACAATAAAAAAAAAAATTAAAACACACACACACACACATCTTGTAGCAACATCTCACAAGGCAATTACGTTTCCACTTCTATAGCAAGTGGGAGAGATAATTGAACAATTATTTTCATCAATTAAATAACTATAAACACTCTTTACACTTCAAGAAACAAATTCTTAACTCTTGTATCTCAATCAACAACAATATTTACTACAGATTCCTCAATATAAAGATGAATCACTTTAAACCTGTTTGGCACAACACAATTCCCCAATCCATTTTTTAACAACGCACATTTTCCCTCTCCACATTTCAAAAACATAGAAAAAAACATGTTTTTAAACACAAAAGTTTTAACAAACCGCCAATCAAATCACCTCACCATCAATAGAACAGTTAAACAACTTCCTAGTATAAAATTTAAACCTTTGTCGATTCTATTACACAGTCTACACTGAACCCATTCAAAATAAACAAACAAACATATTATTAATCCAGAATTTTCCAAAATGGGTAGGAATTTCAGTACCCCATCATGTTGACTCGGAGGTGAATGCTGAGCTCACTGAAAAGATCATACATCTGACCCAGATCGGCGGCGTTGCCATGGGAGTATAAAAGCGTCAGCTTCGCTACTGGATTCTTCACATACATCGCAACGATCTCGTTCCCCCTCTTGGTCTTCACTTTCAAAACATCCACGTTATCCTTCTCCGCCACCTCAGTCATCCTCAGTTTGTCCATCCCCTCCTCCGCCACCACCCCGTACGACGGAGGACTCGGCGGAAAAAACGCAAACTTCGCCGCCATCGACGAAGTCACAGCCCCCATCTAAATGTATAGAATCTCTCCCTATATACACATATATTATATAGATATATAAATATGTGGGATTTGGAAGGGTTACGATTTACGAACAATTTTCCTTTCGTATATCAGGGATTCTCAATAGATGCGGTGGGTTTTGAGCAAGCGTATTAATTGGATTTCAATCATTACGGTACCGTATAGATACAGAGATATATGTGGACGTCTGCGTTGGAAAGGGGCAAAGGAGGAGGGATTTTAGGCGTACAAAGGGAAGATGGCACGTGGGGTGTAAAAATTTATTGACTTTGTCACATTTAAAACGAGTGTCAGAATGAGGATGAAAATCTGGTTACACAGTATAATCTTATTTTTTCATATATCATATCATTTTTTAAAATAATTGTACAAATAGGCCCTTGTTTGAGCCCCATTATTTCAATTTAAAATTTAAGTTTTGAAAATTTAATGGTTAAAAAGTGGTTTGAAGAGTAAAAAATTGTGGACTTGACTTTTTTGAATGGTTAAAATTGATTACTATAGAAAAAATTTGTAAAAAAAATGAGAAATAATGGGGCTCAAACAAAGGCTAGATTAATTCAAAATTTAATAAAGGAGAATGACCGACCGTTAGGGGGTACAAACATTCCGTGCATCACTACTAAAGTCGTAGTGTTTCAATGCGCCTTTTGTAGTTATATTCTAAACGATTTGCTGAGTGCATGGGGGATTGGTGTTACTTACGGTGACAAATTAAGTGGACTTTTAGATTGAAAGTGGTAGGCTTTTTCTTAGGCTGACATGAGAGTTAGATAGTTCCAAGAATAATGTTGTTCGCGTTTTGATTAGACTGTCCAACGGCTGGAATGATATGTTTGGATAGTGCTAGCAATAGGGCAGATTGAAGCGAGTCAGTGTCCATCCAAATCAGGCCTGCAAAATTTTGGATCGAATCGGATCAATCTGTAAAAATCTCAAATCATGTCGGGTTCAGATCGAGTCAGATCAGAACAAACATTAAGAAAATTTCATTATTTTATTTTCGTTAAAGACAAGCAAATCAATAGATAATTCATAAAACAACTAATATAATATCTAATTCATATAACAAACATTACATATATAGAGAATTAAAGAATATATACCAAATTTAATAAAAGAATATATATTGTAGATTTAATAATTATTTTTTTACATATTATTTTAATTTTTTAAAAAATAAATCGGATCACTCCCGATCCAAATCCAATCCGTAGATTCATGGATCTGAATTTTTTGGGATCGAATAGAGTCGGATCGAATTTTTTGTCATCCCTATGTTTGGATCGTTTGGTTTAGTTGTTTACCTTTTACTTTTGTGATAATTGGCTCCAACACCACCACATTCCCACTTGGTTGAAACTGAAAAATACCATCAGAAAATGTAATAACTGAATAATACCTTTTGTTTTATAATATCCACAAAATTACCATATGACGATATTCATCATTAATAATTAAAAATTAAAAAAGGAACTTAATCCCAATCAGGAAATCCCGCTCATAATAAAAATGGCTCCTGATTATGCTCCGATATTTATTTCTGTAAAACAATCGAATCGAATTAATTTCAAAATAGACAACAGCAGTTAGAAGAAGATTAACATCCAATCTTGAATCCTGTTAAACAACCAAACGTGGAAACAAATTTCACCACATAACCTGCAGAAATTCAACTCATTCGTCCCTGAAACTGTCAAACACTGCAACGAGAAACAATAGCTCATTCCGTTCCAGATCAGTCCATCGCCAAGACTCCATTCGTTGAGAGTTATTCGGGTTCACAATCAAATTATTAAGTGAAATAATACAGATGTTGAGCTTCGATCGTGTAATTAAACAGAACATGAGCAGATTCAATAGTAATCCACCAACTACTATTGAAGACAAGGAAGTAAATCAACCAAAATGATAATGAGATGTGGTTTCGAACTGGGAGTGATACCGTGAAATGATATTTAATTTGCACCGTCGCTACGTATCATGATATCATCCCCACAGGCCACAACATTGTATTGTTTTAACAGTTCAAAATAAAAAATGAATTCCATCACTTGTAGATAATTACAGTACATACGTGGTGATTGAAAGCGAAAGCGACATGTAACTACAATCCATGTACATTTATATCAACAATAACGCAACTTTGAAGCCATTTAATATCATCCTCCCAAAAAAAAAAAAAAAAATCATATCACCGTCAAATGAAGAATGCATCCAGAAACGGGTGATACGTCCAGTAAATAGTAATTTTAATTCGATATTTTAGGCATGATAATATGAACATGGAATGGGACGAGTTTATACATCACACAATAGAGATATTTGGATTAAAAATAAATAAAAAAAATAAGTGTTTATAATGAGACGTGATATTTATGTTTAGATACAACCAGCAGTGCTTTGGTAGGAAATTCGATACTGTGACTTAGTGAAATTGCTAATTGCAATGTTATTGATAGGATTCTGAAATCCCACTACAGGAGAAGAACGGCATAATGACTTAATATTGTAGGAAATTCAATAAATGTCCTTGTTATGGATTTACTGGGACCTAACCTTAAATGGTTCGGAGTCGAGGGAGACTATAATGTCCTTATTATGGATTTACTAGGAAGGTATGCAAATGATGTTTCTTTTTGTAAAATCTTCCCAGTGACCTTGCTTGAGAAACTCCGGTATGACAGAGCAGCAGGACTTGAGAAGTTTCTTCCGGGAATACTGTATTGATTCTAATGAGTTTTGGTTAGGTACGAACATTAAGGGTGAAATGGCGTTATTTTGATATGCTACCAGTTTGTTTTATTTTCTTTTAAGGGAATATTGGCGTCATTATTGGATGCTATCAATGAATTTTTAATTAGTTTGTTACTGAAATTCCATTTTGTTAGTATCTCCTATTTTTTTCTCATGAGTTGTTAATAGGATAATTTCACAATTTGGCATTTATCATAAAAAAAATGATTTCAATGGTATATTTCATAAAAGGGTCTCCATGGGTGGTATCACTCCAAATTATATGTTGGGTTGGATTGAATTGGATTGGATTGAGGTGAGGTAAGTTGGGTTGGGTTGGAGATTGGAGTGTAGGATAATCAGTTCGAATGCTTAACTTGTCGACAATAAATCACAACACAATATGCAAACACTCGTATGTGGGGGAGAGCTGACTCTATTGAAGTGTGGCTCTACTCACCTCAAACTCTCGCCTTGGTGGGACAAGTCGAGACTGGTGGCTCACAAATATTGACAAAAAATGAGGGTCTCGTGAGTGTTTATCAGTCACAAATTAATTGATCATAACTTATTTGTCGATCACAATTATCAATTTAATTTAATTTTAAAAAATAGATGGTTATATTGATACCACAATTTTTTGCTTATTTATAGTTTATAATTGGACATGAGGTCTGCAAACTTTGTTTGTCGTAGCACTTGTGTTCTTAACCCCTTTTTTTGAAGAATTTTTTTATCAACAAACTTTCACTAATATAACACATCTCACTTTTCTTTCAGAATATTTTGTTTTTTATGCTTTGATATTAGGAAAAAATATGTTATTGTAAAATGTGATGAACAAATAAATCTTTCTTCATACAAAATATTGTATAATAACAATGATTTAAAAATATAGACGAATGAGTCATTGATAGAGATTATTTATATCAAGCTACATGACTACGTCATCATGCTTTCCCGAAACTATTAACATAAAACAAACAAAATTAATGCACGAAACACAAGATGATGTCTATAATCTCATAATACCTCTTTGAACTACAAGCATCATATTTTAGGACGAATTAACAAATATCCAAATTTCATCAAAAAGGTGAGGGATATGTAATGCATGAAATCTTCCATCGAGTAAAAGGAGATGTGAGAGCCACATTGAAATATTTTCAGTTACATAATAAGCAAAAATAAGAGAGGATTAAAGAAAAATAAATTTAGATTTCTGATGGCATAAACAAGTTAAGACCTAGATTACCAAAAGTTTAGATAAAGTTAATTTTTTAACTTTTAAGAATAATTAAAAAAAATTGATCTAAAAGTGGCCTTGGACTTTGGTTCTTGGTTCTAGAACCGGAACCGGAACCAAAACCGTTTGGTTCTCCATACTAAGAACCAAACCATTAATTTTTTTTTGTAAAACCGAACCAAATCGCTCGGTTTGGTTTGGTTCCGGTTTGGTTTGGTTCGGTCCGGTCATTTTGTCCACCCCTAGCTGAGGTGGCTCACATTTGCACTCTAATGCTTAAGTTAATACTCATTTCAAGTAAATATAATTTGGGTGCGGGAAATATAAGTGTATAAAAGAGAGAAAGTGGAGTGAGATTTGTATATTGAGTTTGAATAGATAGTTTCTAACCTTTTTCTTGAAGGCCAATGCATTATATTTATAGTCGCAGTCATCTTTTCAAATCATGACACGTGTCTTACTTTACACGCGGCAGACCCCCAGTCACTCATGAGGAAAACCAATTGTTTGGACATAATCATTACTACCTACTTTTGGGGAGTGGCAGCCTCACATCTCTTTAAGAGAGTTGTCACGTTAATCCGCAACTTGCGTGAAAGTCACATTTCTCTGACACATTGACCAGTCTTATCACCAACCTAAGGTCATGTACCTCGAATAGAATAGTTCAGAACAGGCAGTTCGAATATAAGGAGTTTGGACAATATTCCACCTCAGCAATATAGTAACTCACAAAGTTCTGAGCGTAGCCGGCAATCACTGGGTCCTGTAAGAGAAGCGTCGAGCTTATTTGGGCATGGTTGTAACAAAAGTAGTTGCACTTGCACGTAAAGTTGTCATTTTTGTGGTAGTGCAAATACGGTGTAGTCTTATTGTAATGAAGGAAATTGTTATACTTGCCCAAAATATATGAAGGGACCCACAAATAGGCCAACTTAATGACACGCCATCTTTGGCCCGATTCAAAAACATTACCGTGAAACTATCAAATAAAGTACTAGACTTGAAGAAGTTAACAATATAAGTGCGATTATCTATAACTGTTGGGCCTTACACAATCAATTTGAAAAACGAATCTCTTGCTACATATCCTTGTTATCTATCAAACCATCACCATGTCTGGAACATTTGAAACCGACCACATGAATGACTCTACTAATTATACCTCAGATCGATGAGATACGTTAGAATTCATAATAGATGATTTTCCAAGGGGTAGAAGATATATGATAACAATGGATCGTCTTTTCCCCAACCAACTATCGTCCAGTTGGTCTCTACTCAACAGACAACCATCTGGTCAAACACCATTGACGCTGAGTCAATTTTAGGGATTGGGCCCAAGTTCTCGAGGTAGAGATCCCTGCCCATCATGGAGGACATGCATGGTAAAAACATGAAGAGGTTTTGGATAAGCCTAAGGTGAAGCGGGAAAGGTAAGGATTGGATGAAAGTACAAAATTAAATCAATTCAAAGAGTGATTGAAAAGGAGACAAAACTTAAGAAAATTGGTTTGAACTTAGTCCTTGTGATTGCAAGGAAGCCTTCCTTTTAGGCAGATTGTGTTTCTCATTGTGCTTTGCGATCTTAAGGTGGTTCTGAAATGCACCTTTTGGTGCTTAAGGTAGTTTTTTTGGCACCAAAAGGTGCCATTTTGTTCAAATGTTGTCTACTTTAGTATATGATGGATCAATTGCTATATATAGGATGTTATGCTGATCATAAACAACAAGAGAAAACAAGTAAGAACATCCATTAATTGTGATAAGTTGAGAGACCACTTCCATAGTAACAAATATTCATTTTCTTTGTTCTCTTGTTCCTCTTTCAACTTTTCATTATGCTTTAAACAAATTCGGATGAAGACTTGAATAAAATCTGCTAAAGCCATTCGCATCAAGCTCTTAAATATCTTGACGTGGGGGGGGGGGGACTTTTAGAACAACGGTTTTCCAAAATTGTGTTCGAGCCTTTCTTTATCTCCAATTTTTGTTGTTTGTACATCCATTCCCAGATTTCATGTATGATGCTAGCTTAATATTTTGGTGTGCATTGATTCATGATTATTCATGTTGTACAAGTTAATTTCTTCTCCAACTCTCGAGGCATGTTTACATAACACTATATACCACGGATATGACCTTTAGTATTTAGACAACCACAAAAGGTTGTGGAGTTGCTCTCGTAGCCCTTGTGATGCCTAAGTAAGAAAGCAATTGGAGAAAAATGAGTTGGGCTGTAAGTAAGCAATAAAAAAGTATCTGAATAATGAATTAGACATGAGTGTATATGGCGAGAGTAAGAGGTGTAACCCTACAAGGATTGAAATACCCATAAAATAACATTGAGTAGATTATATCCTAGAAGATATGGTGGAGTAGGAGTCATTTACATGGCACACGGGCCAAGTGAAAGGGGATAGACTTGTCTAAACCCAATTACTTTTTTTGAAGGTGAAAAAAAAAATCAAATAAATAATCTTTTTTTGAAAGGAAATTATTTTTTCTGTACTAAGAAAAGTGATCGAGTTCGACAAACCTGGTTTTTGTCAAGACTTGTAGTGATCCATTTGTCGCAACATAGCTTTTCGATCAATTGGTTAAAAACTTTCTTCCCACACATGCTACAAAGGAAATTACAATGGGAAGCAAGGCTCTAAGGTGGGGAGAATTGAGAAAGATTGCCTCAGTTCAAATAATCTCGAGAACATGAAGTTGGAATCAATAGTAATCACGGATCAGCATGACACAACGAATATGTACCCGGGCCTATACACACCGTCCGTCACACCCTGATAATTGGTTACCAGTCCAGAATAATTAAGAAAAATTCACTAGAGGTTAAGTGGGTCCATACCCAAGAGCAACTCACTGCTCACAATCTTCATCGGCATTTCTTTGGCCTAAACCTCGAAATATGCTAAGTTATAGCTACTTAACTGTGGTCTCTGTACCATGTCTTGACGAGCCGATGATGAGATCGGGGTCAAGGACTTAGTGTCTCAAGTGTCCATCTCGAAATGAGCAATGACTCGTGTGGGCTGTGTCGAAGGTATCCACCTCGAAAATCAAGATGAAACCATGCATGTGAACGACACCCTAGGTTGGACTGAAAGTTGTGCTGCCATCAGTAACCTATGCCTCTATTTGCTAACATTGTTTGATTTATAAACCGATTTATTTATGATTTTTAGGTAAAAATAGTTGTTGAAAATTGGAGAAAAAATGTATGATTTGAAAAATTATGTGATTTATAAATATGTCTATAAGAGTAATTTTAATGGTGTCAAGTGGGGCCCAATAAGGGTGGGGGACAAGTGTGGGGCGGGAACCATAAAATTTCTAATGTTTATAAACCAATATTTACACTTCACCGAACACATGCTATATTAGCCAAGCACAGTAACACACTTCACACATTGTTCTATTACGCAATGATTACAATTTATAAACAACACAAATTTTCAAATTACTTTTTAACCACACACATTTTCTCTCTCCAATTTTTAACCACACGTCTTACTTAGAAAATACCAAAAAATAAAAAAAATAAACCTGACATCTATGCGGCCGAACGGTCCATCAAGTAGGTTCTCCGTTCTTGTCACGACCCCAAAATTCAAGTTTTTTAAAGTAATATATACATAAACTATTTATACATTGATATGTACATATAAACTCTTTACTTATTCAATTGTCTTTGAACAGAGAAAGCAGATTTCAGAAGGTTTCTAATAGCCTTACACTGGATTAGAAACCAAGCTGCAGGAGACTTCTAACAGTCTGACACTGTACTGAAAACATAGCTGCAGGAGGTTTCTAATAGTCTAACACTGTACTAAAAACATATCTGCAAGAGGCTTCTAATAGCGTACTTTCAGAAACAGGGCAGATTTAATATATTTGCTAAAAACTCTTTCTAAACTTATTTAGAACCATTTTAAAATTTTCTAAACAATGAGTTTACCCTGTTAAACATTTAGAATCATCATTTCTACTTTAATTTTTCCATTTTCACAACAACAACATTAAAAACAATTTCAATACTTCATAAAAATAATATTTAAACATCAAGCGAAATTTTAAAATTCAAGGCCCATTTCTTTTCATAAGAATTTATTTATACATCTCAAAATCGAGCCCCAAATAGTATTTAACTCTTAAATACTAAAAGAATAAAATTTCATTCTAAAATAGTTTTAAGTCCAAAAGACTTAATCTTTCCTCTCTTTTGGTTACCAATAAGTACTCTTCATTCTCGACCTGCATCCTCCATAGGGAATCCACAATACAAAAATTAATGCTCTATTGCCTGTAAAAAGGGATATGAAACAACTATGAACCACATGGTCCAGTGAATAAAATTTGATATACGTAATAAAATGTTAATTTTAACATAAAGTGTATAAAGTTATATAAGTTTATATCATTCTCAATATTTCCTTGTCAAACTTTCACTTACTTAAGAATGAATATAAATCATACACCTTACCTCTTAACTTTGAGGAGAATAAGTAATTTACATAAATCTATCCAGAATCATCTCAAGTGCCTTTTATCATATAAAATATATTGTCTCATGAAATCTCAACAAAAGAATACTTGAATTCGCATATTACATATCATTCTTAAATTACACTCTACCTCTCGACTTTGAGGAGAATAAACAATTCACATATATCTGTCCAGAGTCATCTCAAGTATCTTTTACTATATAAAACATCTTGTCTCATGAAATCTCAACATAAGAATACTTGAATTCACATATTACATATTATTCTCAAATTACACTCTACCTCTTAACTTTGAGGAGAATAAGTAATTCACATAAATCTGTCAGAAATCATCTCAAGTATCTTTTATCATATAAAACATCTTGTCTCATGAAATCTCAACATAAGAATACTTGAATTCACATGTTACCTAAACACTCTTTTGCACAATGTAATTAAAAGGATATGCATGTCATGATGTAATGCATGGACTCTCTAACTTCATTTATTAATTTCTTTGGGCCCCTACCCTAAGAGTAAGTATTCACGGAGCGCTCAATATAAGATTTGATACCCTTCCGGCACAAATCTAGTACCCTTCCGGTACAATTCTGATAAATATAAGATTTGATACCCTTTCGGCACAAATCTAGTATCCTTCCGGTACAATTCTGGATAATATAAGATCTAATACCCTTTCGACACAAATCTAGTACCCTTTCGGTAAAATTCTGGATAATATAAGATCTGATACCATGGGCGGATCTAAGCTAGGCCTGTACTGGGCTGTAGCTCGGCCCTTTAAGGGTCCAAAAGGCAAAAATAAAAAGGGAAAATGTGTTTAGCTTGGTCCAAAATACTGAATAGCTCGGCCCAATTTTGACCTTAACCCAAACCAATAACCCAAAAAGCCAGTCTCACTTCATTTCCAATTAATTCCCCCAAGTCGGCTGTAGAGAGGATTCATTCACCCAAATCTAATATTTCAAGGTGAATCGGCTCTTAAAAATGAGTTTCGAATTCGGTTTGTTTTCTCTTCCGTTGAATTTCTCCTACTTCTGTTTTAGTGTATTTTTCCATTTAAAATCAAATATGGGGTGTTCTTTTTTTCCCCCCTTTTGTCATTATATTGACATTTAGTACATTATTTATTTTGATTTTGTGATTTGGTTTGGGTTTCGATCGCAATATGGATCTACAATTCAATTTTTTTGTTGACTTTCACCTGATGGGTGTGCGTTATAATTTTTGAGGGCATAAATTTTCTATCCCCTTTCTGAATTAGTTAGTGCTTAAACTTTAATGTGTTTATATAGGTGAATAAAGAAGAGTGAGATGGGCATATTTGGATAATCAGAAACTTCATGTCTTGATTGGTATATTTTGTGAAAATAAGGATACAAGATGACATATCAGACATTTTCTGAAGATGAACGTATTCTGATTTAACGTCATAGTAGTATGCCTCTTTTTCTAATTTCCAATCAATTGAATTAACTTTAGAAGATAATATTTCTCTCAAGCTGAAACAAAATTTTTGTGTTTGATGCTTTTTACTTTAAACTGCAAGAATGGAACTAATCAAGATTTGCAATTGTTGCAGGTTAGTGCTAAGCTGTTTGATTAATGATTCTTCAATGCGTTGAGATTGATCAGTTGACTACGAATGCAAGCCTGCGAGGTTAGTGAGAATGTAATTTTGAGATTTGATTTTGATTTTAGAATGTTAGTTTTTGGTGATTGTGAAGTTTCAATGGATTTTGGACATTTATTAGAATATGTGTACTGACTACTTTGCATTTGACATAAGCTTTGATTTTGTTTTTGTTATAGTTTTAGAACTTAGGTTTTAGAATGTGATTTGTGAAAAATGATATTAATATTATGTAAATGTGTTTTTAGGATTAGAATGTGTTTTTAGGCTTAGAATATAATTAACTTTGTTTGAAGATTCGATTTTGATTAACTTTATGAAGTTCACCTTAAACCTCAAAAATCAACAGATCGGCACTGTGGGCCACCCCACAACTTTTAGAGTCCAGCTCGGTACAACATGAAATCCTGAATCCGCCACTGTCTGATACCCTTCTGGTACAATACATGAATTATCTCCTTGGGCATCTAGAATCCCAAACTGGTGAATACTTATCATCTTAGAGTTCTATTATTATTCATGCACATTCTTAGGTATACTTTTGAACCTAACTGCATGCTTAGAGAGTGGAACATGAATACATTTTGCATGAGAGTTATATCTCAACATCTGATGCTTATGAAGTCAAAACTTCCAAGTACCTTTTATCATATAAAATATATTGTCTCATGAAATCTCAACAAAAGAATACTTGAATTCGCATATTACATATCATTCTTAAATTACACTCTACCTCTCAACTTTGAGGAGAATAAACAATTCACATATATCTGTCCAGAGTCATCTCAAGTATCTTTTACTATATAAAACATCTTGTCTCATGAAATCTCAACATAAGAATACTTGAATTCACATATTACATATTATTCTCAAATTACACTCTACCTCTTAACTTTGAGGAGAATAAGTAATTCACATAAATCTATCAGAAATCATCTCAAGTATCTTTTATCATATAAAACATCTTGTCTCATGAAATCTCAACATAAGAATACTTGAATTCACATGTTACCTAAACACTCTTTTGCACAATGTAATTAAAAGGATATGCATGTCATGATGTAATGCATGGACTCTCTAACTTCATTTATTAATTTCTTTGGGCCCCTACCCTAAGAGTAAGTATTCACGGAGCGCTCAATATAAGATTTGATACCCTTCCGGCACAAATCTAGTACCCTTCCGGTACAATTCTGATAAATATAAGATTTGATACCCTTTCGGCACAAATCTAGTATCCTTCCGGTACAATTCTGGATAATATAAGATCTAATACCCTTCCGACACAAATCTAGTACCCTTTCGGTAAAATTCTGGATAATATAAGATCTGATACCCTTCCGGTACAATATAGGAATTATCTCCTTGGGCATCTAGAATCCCAAACTGGTGAATACTTATCATCTTAGAGTTCTATTCTTATTCATGCACATTCTTAGGTATACTTTTGAACCTAACTGCATGCTTAGAGAGTGGAACATGAATACATTTTGCATGAGAGTTATATCTCAACATCTGATGCTTATGAAGTCAAAACTTCCAAGTACCTTTTATCATATAAAATATATTGTCTCATGAAATCTCAACAAAAGAATACTTGAATTCGCATATTACATATCATTCTTAAATTACACTCTACCTCTCAACTTTGAGGAGAATAAACAATTCACATATATCTGTCCAGAGTCATCTCAAGTATCTTTTACTATATAAAACATCTTGTCTCATGAAATCTCAACATAAGAATACTTGAATTCACATATTACATATTATTCTCAAATTACACTCTACCTCTTAACTTTGAGGAGAATAAGTAATTCACATAAATCTATCAGAAATCATCTCAAGTATCTTTTATCATATAAAACATCTTGTCTCATGAAATCTCAACATAAGAATACTTGAATTCACATGTTACCTAAACACTCTTTTGCACAATGTAATTAAAAGGATATGCATGTCATGATGTAATGCATGGACTCTCTAACTTCATTTATTAATTTCTTTGGGCCCCTACCCTAAGAGTAAGTATTCACGGAGCGCTCAATATAAGATTTGATACCCTTCCGGCACAAATCTAGTACCCTTCCGGTACAATTCTGATAAATATAAGATTTGATACCCTTTCGGCACAAATCTAGTATCCTTCCGGTACAATTCTGGATAATATAAGATCTAATACCCTTCCGACACAAATCTAGTACCCTTTCGGTAAAATTCTGGATAATATAAGATCTGATACCCTTCCGGTACAATATAGGAATTATCTCCTTGGGCATCTAGAATCCCAAACTGGTGAATACTTATCATCTTAGAGTTCTATTCTTATTCATGCACATTCTTAGGTATACTTTTGAACCTAACTGCATGCTTAGAGAGTGGAACATGAATACATTTTGCATGAGAGTTATATCTCAACATCTGATGCTTATGAAGTCAAAACTTCCATTTACTTTACTTGATCAACATAAAAGCACATAATTTTGCTCGAGTCTTTGCATGCAAGATAGAATTCTTTGAACTTAATGTTAGGTAAAATTTAGAGAATCAAAGAAAATATATAATCAAACCGAAGGCCCGTATTTACACGGTTTCCTTAAATCGAATTCGCCGCCTCACCGGGGTGCACGAGGTTTAGATCGGTGTTCGATTTCCAGGATACAATCGGTTGTCGGCTAGCGTTGCACTTCGTTAACCGCCTACCAAACTAGCTGTGTATTTATCTCAAGAAAATTTAGCGAAGGAAGAAACTAACAAGGGTGAAGTTTGCTGTAAAAATGAAAGAGAGGAGGAAGCTAAATATTGGTTTTCACTTGTTTGTTGCCTGTGTTTCCACCGAGAAGAGAGGTTAGCTATATATAGGCCACCAACCTTGAATTCCATTTAATCACAGCAATAATTTCCAGCTGAAACTGAAACTGAGGAAACTGATACAATAAACCAAATTGAAACTGATGAAGAGCAACGGCTGATGAAGGGAGTTATAGTTTTCATTCAAAACTGATGAAGAGCAACGGCTGATGAAGGGAGTTATAGTTTTCATTCAATCATTTCCAACAATCCCCCACATGAATGAAAATTTGCGGAAATTGAAGACTTAGGAGTCAAAGAGAGAGTAAACGAATCAATCCTGCATAGGATAGGTAGCATTTAACCTTGAACCTTCCCTTGTGAAACCTATTCGGTATTACTAGCGAACCAGTGGATCTGATGCCTTGAACTGTTTCGCCATTTGTGTAAACCAAGACAATAGATCTCACACAGGACTATTCTAGACACAGCGTAGTTCTCAATGTTGTGTTCGTTTTGGCCATGAACACGTCGCCTGGTTCTGCAAGTGTTTGTTCAAGGATGTAGCCTTCCCAATCCTTATAGAAGCGGCCCCACTTCACACTCACATAGGTGACCTCTTAATTCAGCGTTTCACCACCATGCTTAAGAGTCATTAAAAGCATAGCTTAACCTACATCTTTTAATCACTGTGAGCACCATAGGAATGAGCAGAAGGAGAACCTTCTCAGTGATTTACACAGATCTTTTTTTATGTCTACTGGCTAATTTTCCAGGTTATGTTTACTGTAAAACTGAGTTTCCCATTTCTGGGTTTTAAAGATCATGGATACTGTTTAAATATATTGCAGTAAGGTTGGAAAATGATAAGGGGTAGAAAACCAATTTTTATCAGGAACTTTTTTAAAACCATCAGCTTCTGTTCATATCTGCATAAATTCAACACTTAGGTTGATAATCTGTGAAACTTACTGTAAGGTATACTGGGCAGTGTCTTTGAAGAAAAAAAAATAATTTTGGTTTACAATTTTTTGGTTTCGTTGTTTGGTTTTGTATGTATAAACTTTTACTATCTGCATGAATTTATGCCATAGGTGGTTTACAGGAAGGTTTGCATTGTTTTACATGTATATATCTCTACATTGGTTTCACGTGTCTACATGAGTCTCTCTAAAAGGTGGTTTGCATGAAGTTTTAAATCAATATTCATTTGTAATCAGTGTTGAAATAATATTTATAGTGATTATATTACTGGTTCATGATTGCTTCCATAATTTTCTAATTCATAATAATTGGCTAATGATTTGTCATTATTTTAAATTATTGCAGAACTTTTAATAATTTGACAAAAAAAAAAAAAAAAATTATTCAGTACAGAAATTTTTGTTTCGTTCACAGCCTGCATGAGTTTGTATGTATAAATGGTTTGCATGGGAAAATAAGTGGTATTGCATGTCATTCTCAACTTGAATGGTTTTACAATCATTTGGAATGATTGGTTAAATTATTTGATGGTAATTGTGGTTAAATATTTAAATAATGATTGCCTTATTATTAGAATATAATTGTTAATTTTTTTTTTCATGGTTATTGATATTATTAGTTAAATGATGATTTTTCATTATTTTAAATGATTGCAAAGTTGCTAATTATTTGACAAAATAAATTGTTCTTATAATTTGATCTTGTGATTAATCTGTTTCCAATAAATTATTTAGATCTTGAATCTATTTAATTTTACAACGTTATTATTATTCTAAATTATTTGTTGCTGGTTGTAAGGTTAAATGGCGTCTCAAGGAAATGACGATATTAACAATGGAAGCAACACTATCGGTACCGGTGTACCAAATCCTGCAATGACTGCGGTTAACCCTGTTGAGACCTCGATTGGCGTTTCTCCCGTTGATGGGACATTTGGTGGCGGTATTCCTCATGTTGGAGTGAACCCCACTTTGCCTACGGCTGCGGCCTCGGTAATTCAATTTGGCACAATACCTTTGCCAGTACCTAGGGCTGCGGCCTCGGTACCTTTGCCATCGTTTCCGGCTCCATTTCCTGTGAATCATGCGATTCGACCGGACAAATTTGCAGGGACTGATTTTAAGACATGGCAGAACAAGATGATTTTTTATCTTACAACTTTGGGCCTTGCGCGTTTTCTCACCGAGGATGCCCCTGTTGTGGCTGAAAACGACACTGATTTGCATAGGCGTGCTGCTTGGGATGCATGGAAAAGTGCTGATTTTCTGTGCCGCAACTATGTCCTGGATGGCTTACAGAATTCTCTGTATCACGTGTATGTGGTAAAGAAATCTGCTAAGGAGCTTTGGGAGTCCTTAGAAAAGAAGTACAAAACTGAGGATGCTGGGTCTAAGAAATTCTTAGCCAGTCGGTGTATGGACTTCAAAATGGTGGATTCTCGTTCAGTGGTGAGCCAAGTGCAAGAGTATCAAGTGCTTTTGCAGGAAATGTATGCTGAGGGTTTGACTATGTCAGAATCCCTACAAGTGGCTACTGCTATTCACAAGCTACCTCCTCAGTGGAAGGCTTTCAAAAGCTATTTGCAGCATAAACGAAAAGAGATGTCTTTCGAAGATTTAATTATCAAGCTGCGGATTGAGGAGGATAACAAATTGGCTGAACGTAAATCGGAGAATTCTTACTCTGAAAAGGCTAATGTACTGGAGCACGGCCAGAGTTCTGGTACCAAGAAAGGTCAATCTTTTAAAGCCAAGCAGGGTAATGGGAATCGAAATGATAAAAAGTAGGCCATGAAAGGGTCTCAGTTGAAGCCTACTGGTGGGGTAGGAAAGAAGGCCAAGTTTCAGTTCAATGGAAAGTGCTTCAATTGTGATAAAGTTGGGCACCGATCAGCAGACTGCCGCCAGCCTCGGAGGGATAACAAGCAGCGTCCTCAGGCTAATATGGTTGGAAATGAGAGAGATCATCTCTCAGATGACATGTCTGATCTAAACCTTACAGCTGTGATTAGTGAGGTTAACTTGGTGGGATCTAACCCAAAGAAGTGGTGGCTGGATACTGGGGCCACTTGCCATGTCTGCTCCAACAGGAGCATGTTCACTACTTTTGCACCAGTTACAAATGGTGAAAAATTGTTCATGGGAAACTCCGCAACATCTGAAGTGCTGGGTAAAGGCAAGGTGATCCTGAAGATGACCTCTGGTAGAGAGCTTACTCTGACCAATGTGCTGTATGTGCCAGAGATTCGCAAGAATCTGGTTTCTGGGTCTCTTCTAAGCAAGAATGGTTTCCGCATGGTCATTGAGGCGGACAAGCTGGTGATTACTAAAATAGGAGTTTATGTTGGGAAAGGCTATATGACTGATGGCCTATTTAAATTAAATGTAATTGCTGTAACCCCAACTGTTATGAATAATGAGAAAACTCCTTCTGTTTACTTGCTTGAGTCTCCTAATCTGTGGCATGGTAGATTAGGTCACGTGAATTATAATGTAATTCGTAGACTAAGCAAGCTAAACTACTTGCCTAGGTTTCAAATTGATTCGAATCACAAATGTGAAACCTGTGTTGAGGCAAAGCTTACAAGGTCTTCGTTTCATAGTATTGAAAGAAGTACCGAGCCGTTGGGACTAGTCCACAGTGATGTGTGTGACTTGAAATTTGTCCAAACAAGAGGCGAAAATAAGTATTTTATTACTTTTGTCGACGATAGCACGAGATATTATTATGTGTACTTACTTAAAAGCAAAGACGAAGCTATCGATAAATTCATTCTTTATAAGAATGAAGTTGAAAATCAACTTAGCAAGAAAATAAAGGTGCTGCGAAGTGATCGTGGTGGTGAATATGAATCACCATTTGGTGAATTTTGTGCTAAACATGGAATAATTCACCAAACCACTGCACCTTATTCACCTCAGCAGAACGGAATCGCTGAGCGTAAGAATCGAACGTTAAAAGAAATGATGAATGCTATGTTGATTAGTTCTGGATTACCACAGAACATGTGGGGAGAAGCTATTCTTTCTGCGAATTACATCTTGAATAAAGTGTTAAGAAAGAATATGGATAAGACTCCGTATGAACTTTGGACAGGCCGAACACCTTCGTATAAATACTTACGAATGTGGGGGTGTCTTGCGAAGGTCGCAGTACCTCCTCCCAAGAAGGTCAAGATTGGACCTAAGACAGTTGACTGTGTGTTCATTGGCTATGCACAAAATAGTAGTGCATATAGATTTCTTGTGCATTATTCGAATGTACCTGATATTGATCCAAACACGATCATGGAGTCTAGGAATGCACAATTCTTTGAGAATATATTTCCTTGTAAATCTCCTAAACAGTTAACTCCTATTAAACGGACTATGGAATCTTCTGCTTCTGGTAGCAGTAAAGATCCAGTTGAAGAAGGTGAGGATGAGCCTAGACGGAGTAAAAGGACCAAAACTTCTAAGACTTTTGGCCCTGACTTTCTCACATATTTGATGGAAAATGATCCTCAAAGCTATAAAGAAGCTATATCTTCTCCCGATGGTCATCTGTGGAAAGAAGCCATCAAGAGTGAAATTGATTCTATCCTACAGAATCATACCTGGGAATTAGTAGATCTTCCTCCGGGCTGTAAGCCTTTGGGCTACAAGTGGATCTTCAAGAAGAAGATGAAAGCGGATGGATCCGTTGATAAATATAAAGCTCGACTAGTAATCAAAGGTTATAAGCAAAAAGAAGGCTTAGATTACTTTGATACTTATTCTCCTGTGTTGAGAATAACTTCTATCCGGATGATAATTGCTATTGCAGCCTTGCGAAATCTGGAAATACATCAGATGGATGTAAAAACAGCTTTCCTAAATGGAGATTTGAATGAAGAAATCTACATGGAGCAACCAGAGGGGTTTTCGGCTCCAGGTCAAGAAAGGAAAGTCTGTAAACTGGTTAAATCACTTTATGGGTTAAAGCAAGCGCCGAAACAATGGCATGAGAAGTTTGATAATGCTATGCTTTCTAGTGGCTTTAGAATCAACGAGTGCGACAAGTGTGTATACGTTAAGGACACTAATGATGGATATGTCATATTGTGTCTATATGTCGATGACATGCTCATTGTCGGCAGTTCTAATAAGATTATCAAAGCCACTAAGAATATGTTAAACTCAAAGTTTGACATGAAAGATATGGGTCTCGCGGATGTCATTTTGGGAGTAAAAATTACTCGAACTCCAAATGGACTTGTGTTAGCTCAATCTCATTATATTGATAAGATACTAGACAAGTTCAACAAGTCAGATACCACTGTGGCCAGGACTCCAGTGGATCTGAGTCTCCATTTATCCAAGAATACTGGTGACGGCGTGTCACAGTTAGAATATTCTCGGATAATAGGGAGTTTAATGTATTTAATGACTTGTACGAGACCGGACATAGCATACTCAGTCAGTAGACTGAGTCGCTACACGAGTAACCCAGGTGCTATCCACTGGAAAGCTATTTTCAGGGTGTTACATTATTTGAGATACACTCGTGATTTTGGACTGCATTATTCTAGATACCCTGCAGTAATTGAAGGGTATGCTGATGCAAATTGGATATCAGATATGTCTGACTCCAAGTCTACTAGTGGATATGTATTCACTCTTGGTGGTGCAGCTGTCTCTTGGAAATCGTCCAAACAAACTTGCATCGCAAGATCTACAATGGAATCAGAATTTATTGCGTTGGATAAAGCAGCTGAGGAAGCAGAGTGGCTTCGGCAGTTTGTTGAGGATATTCCAAGATGGTCAAAGCCTGTGCCTGCAATTTGCATTTATTGCGATAATCAATCAGCAATTGGCAGGGCACAGAGCAATATGTATAATGGTAAGTCTCGACATATTCGAAGACGACATAATACCATTCGACAACTACTCTCACAAGGTATTATCACTCTGGACTATGTGAAGTCAAAGGATAATATTGCGGATCCGCTAACCAAAGGGTTAACTCGAGAACTAGTTGTCAAAGCATCGAGGGGAATGGGCTTGCAGCCTATGACATTGAAAGGTGTCATGGTGGAAACCCAACCTAGCTGAATGGAGATCCCATGATCTAGGTTCAAAGGGACAACTAAGCTGCACTATGAAACTGATGAGCAGATGAAATGAACGGATGAAACTGTTGGCTGACTCATGAAACTGATGCATAGAATTTTCATGAAACTGATGCATGATTAATTTCAAAGATTAAGCTTGTTAGGTAAAATTTAGAGAATCAAAGAAAATATATAATCAAACCGAAGGCCCGTATTTACACGGTTTCCTTAAATCGAATTCGCCGCCTCACCGGGGTGCACGAGGTTTAGATCGGTGTTCGATTCCCAGGATACAATCGGTTGTCGGCTAGCGTTGCACTTCGTTAACCGCCTACCAAACTAGCTGTGTATTTATCTCAAGAAAATTTAGCGAAGGAAGAAACTAACAAGGGTGAAGTTTGCTGTAAAAATGAAAGAGAGGAGGAAGCTAAATATTGGTTTTCACTTGTTTGTTGCCTGTGTTTCCACCGAGAAGAGAGGTTAGCTATATATAGGCCACCAACCTTGAATTCCATTTAATCACAGCAATAATTTCCAGCTGAAACTGAAACTGAGGAAACTGATACAATAAACCAAATTGAAACTGATGAAGAGCAACGGCTGATGAAGGGAGTTATAGTTTTCATTCAAAACTGATGAAGAGCAACGGCTGATGAAGGGAGTTATAGTTTTCATTCAATTATTTCCAACACTTAACATATAGGAGCTTTTACTACTAAGTATATCAATTAAGCTCACATGTGTTTCACATAATTTAAGAACAATTACCATTTAATGGAGAAAGCTTGCCACACTTAGAGTGATTAAAAGTAAACTTATATTTAAACAAATTATAAAGATCAAAGGACTTACAAGTTGCTGGAAAAATTTAGAGAATCTGAAAATAAACTTTGACACATCTACTTAAAGATGTAATTGTAACAAAGTGCTTATGAATTCATCCAAAGTCTGAAAATAACTTTAAAATACTCAATTATCTTCATTTAAGAATCTGACTTTAACTTTAAATTCTCCAAATATCATCATTCAAAATCTGAAAATTTCCTTTAAAGTATCAAATCAACATTATTTAAGAATTTGAAAAATTACTTTAAAGTACTTTAAATAAACTGTTTCAAGAATCTGAAAATAACTTTAAAATATGTAAGTAACATTATTCAAGAATTCAAGAATCTGAAATTAACTTTAAAATATATAAATAATCTTAAACAAGAATTCAAGAGTCTGAAAATAACTTTAAACTATAACACTAACATTATTCAAGAATCTGAAAATGCTAGATTAAGGTAAATTAAGTCACTTTTGAAGTTTATAACTTGTTTTACTTCATTTTATACACATGCAATATTGTCTTGTTGATGATAACCCTCGCAGAAATCAAGGATCCAACATGCAATTAAATAAAACACAAAATTATTGCAGTAGCTCTTTAGATCCCAAAAGAAACATAAGCTATTGAACAAAAATTAACTTTAGATTAAGACTAAGTGAAAAAGTTAAGGAGAAGCATGAAATCCAACATTAAGTATTAAATAATCACAATTATATAACTCAAATCAGTCAAGGATCTTACTTTACTGCAGTAACAAAACTTTACATAACAAAAAGTGCAAGAAAACACATAAATGCTTTACTCATATATTTCATCAAACATTTAGAAAGCAATTATGATCTTAACATTAAATCTTGAACCATAGTTCAGCAAATCAACATAATCAATAAAGAACATTTTAAATTCTGTAATTTAAGAGTATACTTCAACACTATGTGAAAAACTTGACACAATATTATACAAATCAGGTTTCACTCACCTCTATTTAACCAAGTGTTAGAGTAACTTCAATATACTAAAATCTTACTTCTTAGTCCAAGTTTTACCTAGAAAATCCATCCAAAAATGAGGATTTCACAGTTTAGAACAATCTGTCCAGAACTGTGAAAGGCTACTAGAAGCCTCTCGTTAAGCCTATGTCCAGGCTTCTGATAGCCTCGTCCAGCAGAAAATTTTCTCTTCTTCCATCTTCTTCCCTATTTTTCGTCCAGCAGCTTCTCTCTCAACTCTCTTGTTTCCATCAAGAAAAGAAGAAGAATTGGGGATAAAGTTCATCTAATTGAGTATATATATAATGCATATGTCAAATAAACCCCCAACTTCTTATCATATGTAATTTGAACCTTATAAACTGAAACTAAGTCCTCAAAGCTTTCTTTTCTATCATCTAAATCCTAAAATTTTTGGTAAATAATTACTTCTCACCAAAATAAATTGATGTGCCAAACATGCCCTTAAAGTAATAATATGGGAATGCCAAGTGTCCATTTTCCCATTATTTTATTAATAAAATTTCTAGATTTTTCCATCTCAAGTTGCCACCTTCGGGTCAATGTTTGAAGATCAAGACGAGCTCCGTTTTGTCCAATCTTTATATCGTTGTAAAGTTCACACTTCAAGCTTTGTAACGATTGCACATACAAAGAAAGCGAATCATTATACCGCCCGTTCTACACGTCCAAAAATGGCTGCTCGACCACCAATTTATACTTGGGAAAATTTTGAGGATTTTCAGCATTCCAACTACTTTTCACATACAACTTTACCTCGACTTTTTAGGCACTTCTCGATCTCAAACGTGATCAAACTTTATATCAATGATTAGATCTCATCATGAACTATAAAATGGTATATCTTGCAATGGCCAAAGATCACTATATAATCCACAAAATGATTCCAAAGTCGTGCTCATCACAATGAGAAAACTGTAATTAATAGGACTTTCTAAAATTTCCAACTTAACCCTCAATTATGAAATTCCATTTGATTGAGTCCAAATATCATATATAACTTTCTTTTATGCCAACTTAGTCTCCAAATTTACAATAAATGTCAATTTATCTACTTTTCTTATAATTTCTATACTAACTCATCAGAAGTTGGCTATTTACTAAGAAAATACTTGATTCCGACTCCCTCAATAAATGAACTAAGGTACGAAATTTTCGGATTGTTACAATTCTATTTCAAGCACCGGCCTAACAGACGGACCGAAAACAAAAGCAAAATAAAAAACAAACGAGAAATGCTACATAAACAATCATTTTTGAACAATTTGGTGGACAACCACTCACATGGGTGGTGAGTCCCATATAAAATGATGTGTGAGCCCACCACCTCATGTGAGTGATTGTTCACTAAGTTTTTTAAAATAGTTGTTTATTTAGAATTTTTCAAAACAAAATGGGAATATGTTTCTTGCATTAATTTTCAAGTGATTCTTTGAAGAAGCACGTCCTCTGACTCTTCGCCTAATTTTATACCCATAGCAACAAAACAATCATACGAAACCGTGAGCTATGCCGAGTCTGAATAGGTTTCTTAGAGTAAATAAACGTGAGAGGGACAAAGGTTAGGGTTTGAGTTTCGGGAAAAAATTGGCTTCATATGGCTTTGTCTTCACACCAGAAGAAGTCTAAATGTCTAATTCTTGAGCTCTGACAATCAGATGATTCAATCCCATTTAAGGTAACCCATCTCAGGTTCAATTAAAAAAAGATCCCTCTTTTTGTGTTTGTCTTCTGGTGATTCTGCATCAAATATTCAATCTTGTTATTCCAATCGTTCTGTTTTTGTAGTTAAATAATTAGACTTGGATCTGGGAGATCAAATATTGAATCTTGGAGTCTGAACTTTTAATCTTAAGCTGCTATTGATTTTTTAAGTTTACAGAATCTGCAGTTGAACTGGTTTATTTACATGAATTGGGATTTCGGTTTGGTCGTCGAATTAGCATTTTAGTATTGGGTTATCCGATTCTTGGGTATTCAAGCTTAGGTTAATACGGGGCTTTTATTTGAAACCGAGTTTAAGAATTCTTACATCTTTGGCATTTCAGGCTTGTTATGAATATGCTTAGGGTTTCCTTCAGGTTTTTGATGGAGTTGTGATATTGGGTTAGTGACAATTGGCATCGTTACCATGGTTGAAAAGGGGGAATCTTCTGTGCCAGATCTCGGATTGGTAAGGAGTGGTTCGTTCCGGGAAGAGGAAACTTTTCATAGGCAGGCCACTAGTTTTGGGGCCAGTGGGTCAAGGAATACTAGCCCTCTTGGTCGGATGGGGTCAAGGAATACAAGCCCTTCTAGGCAGAAGGGGATTAAGACTAAACCACGGGGTTTAGATGAAGAGACAGTGACCACATTTAGTAAAGCCATACAGCCTGATATCCAGATGGAAGATAACATATGGGCCATGCTGCCAGAAGATTTGTTGAATGAAATCTTAGCTAGGATTCCTCCTTTTATGATTTTCCGGCTGCGCTCTGTTTGTAAAAGGTGGAACTCGATTTTGCAAGACAATAGTTTTTTAAAGTATCATTCTCAAGTGCCCTCTCATGGGCCTTGCCTTTTGACATTTTGGAGAAACTCACAGACCCCCCTGTGTTCAGTCTTTAGCATGCCTTTAAAACAATGGTTCAGGATACCCTTTACGTTTTTACCACAGTGGGCATTCTGGTTGGTTGGTTCTTCAGGGGGTCTCGTATGTTTCTCAGGGCTGGATGGGCTGACATTCAGAACTTTAGTTTGCAATCCCCTAACACAAACTTGGAGGACTTTGCCAAGTATGCATTATAATCATCATCAAAGACAGTTAATTATGGTTGTTGATCGGAAGGAAAGGTCTTTTAAAGTTATAGCCACCAGTGATATTTATGGTGATAAATCTTTGCCCACAGAAGTATATGATTCAAAGCTTGATAAGTGGTCACTTCACCAATCTATGCCTGCTGTAAATCTCTGCTCCTCAAAGATGGCATATTGTGACTCAAGGTTGTATCTGGAAACTCTTTCCCCACTTGGTTTGATGATGTATCGGCTGGATACAGGGCAATGGGAACACATACCAGCAAAATTCCCACGGTCTTTATTGGACGGGTATCTAGTAGCTGGTACTCAGAAACGTTTGTTTCTAGTTGGAAGAATTGGCCTTTATAGTACGCTTCAAAGTATGAGGATATGGGAATTAGATCATAAAAAATTTGTCTGGGTTGAGTTAAGTAGGATGCCTCCACGGTATTTTCGAGCTCTTCTTAGATTATCTGCAGAAAGATTCGAATGCTTTGGACAGGATAATCTAATATGCTTCACATCTTGGAACCAGGGGAAAGGTCTTCTCTATGATGTTGATAAAAAACTCTGGTCTTGGATTGCTGGCTGTGCTATTCAATCATACAACAGCCATGTTTGTTTCTATGAGCCAAGATTTGATGCCATGATTTATTAATTTATTTCTCGGTTTCTCGTTCAAGATATTAGTAACCGAGAGATTTTGGGTGGACATGATATTTTGTGTATACTTCCTCTCTCAATACCATTCTACCCTTTCTTCTGGTATGCATCCTCGATAAAGATTATTTAAGTTGCCTTACTCATGCTATAACTTCACCTACTTGGTTGACATTCGGCCTTGTAGGTTTACCAGCTGAAATCAAAATCATGAAATTGCCATTGAAGCAGGGCTTCGATAGTATCTTCTTCGATTCAGTTCTCAATTCCCGTTGTCTGTGGCTTTGATCGGTATGAGCAGTTATTGTGTACTGGATTACTTATGAGAGGTGGCTGCATTATGGGTACGTGCCCCGTGATAACATCTCAAGCACAAGTAGAAGAAACTAATGATTGCCATTTTCTGATCTGTAACAACTGATCCTCTTTCCTTTAACTGCCATAATAAGCCATTGATACAGTTATGTAGTATCTCTTCAAAAAATACTGAGATTATGTTGCTCGAATGTTTTTCTGTGCATAATCCTTCTGCTGATATGTTTTCTCTTTGTAGTGTTGAACCATATCGTTTCTTTTGTCATTGAATGGTGGTTGGGGCATATGTGAAGTTGCTTGTACCAATTCGACTGCAAAACTTTTATTACGTTGCCGTGATGTTATTTTCTTCATGCTCGAGTTGTGACTTCGTTATGCTAGCCATTTGGTAAAAAGTTGTTTATAAATTTTGTTTATAAACCAGTAACGTGACAACGTTTAATTGGACTATTTTTTTGAAAAGTCAACAATTTTGACTATTCAAATATTTTCGCTCACTACTTTGACTTTTTTAAAAAAAATGGACTAAAGAAATATTAACACGTGACTGTTTATATACAAAATTTAGCCTCTGTTTGACAAACTTTGAAAAAACATGTTTTAAATAACAAAATTCTTCAAATTACTTTCAAATTACACATTTTTCTTTCTCTACTTTTTAACCATACATTTTACCTAGAAAATATAAAAAAAAAAACATGTTTTTTAACATAAAACATTAAACAAATGAAGATGCTGCCACTGTTTGGTCCAAGGAAATTTAGGCAATTTTTTTTCCTTCTAACTCATTTTCAAATTCACATTTTCACAAAACTTGCCACTTCCACAAATTTCAACCTCTTTTCGGTCAAGCATTCTTCAAAAAATTTAATTTTTTTTCCCCCAAAACATCCTACATCAAGGGCACTTAAAAACAACATTTTGCCAAACAGCGGTTTGGGATTTAGGAGGGTATTTTGTAGCCTTAGCTTCTTAATTACAAGGTTTAGCTCCCTCCTTATAGTGATTATGGTTATGCTGCATCCTTGTGGTTTGACACTCACTAATGTATATATTTTTTCTGCCCATTCTCTCTTAATTCCTTTAGAGGTGGTTAATTCTTTAATATCTTTAATTTATAAAATGCAATTTAGTTTAGATGCACTTGTTTATTTTAGAAATAAATGTAATGTATTTTGAATTTCAGTTTGGTGCTCCATGTCGACGCGTTACGAAATGCCATTTGGAAGGCATGAAATGTTTAAATAAACACTGCCTACCTGCCTATTTTTTCTATGATCTCTACAATATTAACTATTAAGCACACGGTTTGTTTTTAGCTAAATCTTAGATTTTTAGTAAATTTTAATAAAAGTTTATGAAATGTGTCGAAGGAATAACCTCTGCTTGGTAAAAGTTCATTGTTTATAAATAAAAAATTTTTGTTTTCAAGGTAAATAAATGTGGTTGAAAATTGATTTAAAAAATTGTGTGATTAAAAAGTAATTTGAAATTACTGGCAAGTACTTCCACTAGATGTTGAAAACGGGCTGGCCGGGCTCCTAGATCGAGTGAATATGACTTGAGAGCTGAGAGGAGCCATTTGGCTCCGGACAATCTTACAGGTTTTTTTGGTAAAGGCATGCTTGCACCAGCCTTTACCGGGTGATGTAGAGGATTGTTTGTACTATGTTCCAACTTCCAACGTCATAATCCATGACATTAATGCAATTCACCATGTACATTTAAAATCAGTTCGAGAATCCATTTCAAGATTAGTCGATTACAAGCATATTCTTGCATTTTTTTAGGTAACGCCCTATCAAGAAAGGAGTAATACTATTTATTTCAAGGTTGAGATCAATCTCAACTCAATTGACACACATTCATTGAAGAATGAATAGGAATTCATGTGCAAATGCACAAAGCACTTCTTCAATTTCTAATGACAGAATATCAACTAGGTTGATATTTATCTCAACATTAAGATACATAACATTATTCATCAAGAGAGCTCCACAATCCTTATCCTGGCCCCTCGTATTCTTGCATTATTGTATCTGTGTTACGTCTTTCCATGTTTGCATAAACAGGAAAACTAAATATGAATGTTATCAAAAGTTTCAAAACAGGAATCTTGTCTTGATTTTGCCAAATCGTACGATGTGGCGGCATATTTCTGTCTCTTGGATCAAATTAATTACATGATGTTTGGTAAAAAAAACTAGTTGGCTACCGTGAATATATAATTTTTAAATCATAACTCTGAAAATATCTTGATTCAATTATATCAAATAAAAAACATAATTTCAATAAAATTTCAATATAAAATGTTATTGAATTTGAAACTTTAAAAAAGATAAAACTATTCAAAATAAAATATTCTACATGTACATTAAGTATACTGCGCACCTCAAAATTTGGCATTCATTTAAATTTTTTATATAAATTTTTTTTTTTTTACTTTTATTTACGTTTTTCTATGAAGATTTGCCCACCTCATCACTTATTTCCCTTTTAATATGTTATAATTTTTTATTAATTATATTTTTAATGTTTTGCTTACATATATTTTATTTTTCCTTATTTTTTAAACATGTAATTTTTTGTCAAAATGATAAAATGATTAAGCCTCCGTTTGATAATAATGTTTGGTTTATAAATTTGTTTATTTATGATTTTGAGGTAAAAAGTAGTGACTGAAAATTGGAGAGAGAAAATATGTGTGGTTAAAAAGTTGATAGAAAATAATTAATTATTTTTCTAACATACGTATTGAAGAGCCTACTCATTTATTGACATATTAGGAAATAAAGTTTCAATAATTCTATTTATTTATTTTCAAGATATATTAATTCAATTTTTGCTTTCCTAACTTAACAAATTTATATAGCATATATTTATTTATTTTAAAATATATTAATCCAAATTTTTCATTTTCAATGTAACACATTTACATAAATATGATATGTTACATGTACATTTAGTATACCGCCCCATTCAAAATTTGACATTCATTTAAAATTTTTATATAATTTTTTTTTAAACTTTTATTTACATTTTTCTCTAAAAATTTGCCCACTTCATCATCTATTTCCCTTTTAATAAGTTATAATTTATTTATTTATTTTCAAAATATATTGATTCAAAATCTTCACTTTTAACTTAACAAATTTATATTGCATGGATTTTTTATTTTCAAATATATTAATCCGAAATTTTCAATTTCAATTTAACATATTTACATAGATATGACATTTATTTATGTTCAAATATATTAATACAATTTTTTGATTTCATAAATAAAATAACATATTTACATAGATATTATATTTATTTATGTTAAAATATATTAACTCAGTTTTTTCATTTCCTACATAACACATTTACATAAATATCACATTAATTATGTTCAAATACATTAATCTAGTTGTCTACCCGTGCGATGCACGGAATATATAATTTTTATATCATAATTTTGAAAATATCTTGATTATATAATCATATCAAATAAAAAAAAACATAAATCAAATAAAATTTCAATACAAAATATTGTTGAATTTGAAACTTTAAAAAAGACAAAACTAATCAAAATAAAAAAATGTTACATGTATACTAAGTATACCGCACCACTCAAAATTCGGCACTTATAAATTTTTTATATAAATTTTTTTTGATTTTTAATTACATTTTTCTCTTAAAATTTTTCCACCTCATCACCTATTTCCTTTTTAATATGTTATAATTTTTTATTAACTATATTTTTTAATGTGTTACTCACATATATTTTATTTGAAATCCAATATATTAATTAATATATTTTATTTTTCCTTATTTTTTAAACATGTCAATTTTTCTCAAAATGATGTAAAGATTAAGCCTCCGTTTGGTAATATTGTTTGATTTATAAACCTGTATAAATGATTTTGAGGTAAAAAATAATGGCTGAAAATTGGAGAGAAAAATATGTGTGGTTAAAAAGTTGATAGAAAATAATTAATTATTTTTGTAACATGCGTATTGAAGATCCTACTCATTTATTGACATATTAGGAAGTAAAATTTCAATGATTTTATTTATTTATTTTCAAAATATATTAATTCAATTTTTAAATTTCTAACTTAACAAATTTATATAGCATATATTTATTTATTTTAAAATACATACATTTAATTTTTTCATTTCCTCCATAACACATGTCATTGAGTTTAAAATTTAAAAAAAACAAAACAAAACTAATCAAAATAAAAAATGGTGCACACACAGTGTACTGCACCATTCAAAGTTTGACATTTAATTAAATTTTTT
Organism: Ligustrum vulgare; assembly: GCA_963555705.1. Classification (NCBI taxonomy): domain Eukaryota; kingdom Viridiplantae; phylum Streptophyta; class Magnoliopsida; order Lamiales; family Oleaceae; genus Ligustrum; species Ligustrum vulgare. Next base: position 60,036,767 of record OY743173.1, read on the forward strand.
ATATTAAATTTCTTTTGACTTTTATTTACGTTTTTCTCTGAAAATTTGCCCACCTTATCACTTATTTTTCTTTTAATATGTTATAATTTTTAATTAACTTTATTTTTTAATATGTTGCTTACATATATTTTATTTTTCCTTATTTTTTAAACATACCAATTTTTGTCAAAACGATGAAAGGATTAAATTTTCTACCAACTTATCATTGGCTGTAAAAGGTTGATAGCAAATAATTAATTATTTTTGTAATATGCTTATTGAAGAACCTACTCGTTTATTGACATATTAGGAAGTAAAATTTCAATGATTTTATTTATTTATTTTCAAAATATATTAATTCAAATTTTCATTTTTAACTTAACAAATTTATATAGCACGTATTTATTTATTTATTTTCAAATATATTAATCCAAAATTTTCATTTTCAATATAACACATTTACATAGATATGACATTTATTTATATTCAAATATATTAATACAATTTTTTCATTTTCTATATAACACATTTAAATAGATATCACATTTATTTATGTTCATTTCCTACATAACACATTTACATAGATATCACATTATTTATATTTAAATATATTAATCTAATATTTTTCATTTCCAATGTAACACATTTACAAATATTACATTTACTACAACTCTTACTAAATATGTAATAAATAATAAATTTTCCAACAAAATCTTTATCTTTTCTATATTTATTTTATTCATTTATTTTCAAAATATATTAATTCAAAATTTTAATTTCTATGTTAGCAAATTTATATAGCATGTATTTATTTATTTTCAAATATATTAATCCAAAATTTTCATTTTCAATATAACACATTTATATAGATATGACATTTATTTATGTTCAAATATATTAATACAATTTTTTCATTTCCTACATAACACAATTAAATAAATATCACATTTATTTATATTCAAATATATTAATCTAATTTTTTCATTTCCAATGTAATACATTTATACATAATATATTTATTATAACTCTTATTAAATATGTAATAAATAATAAATTTTCCTACAAAAGTCTTTATCTTTTATTTATTTATTTATATATATATAAGTAGAATTGAGGAGAGAGAATCATTAAATGCTAATTTTCCTCCAAAATGACCCTCTCTCCTCACTTCTACTTTTATATATATATATAAAGATAAATATTGTTTATAAAAATAAATAAATAAAAAAAAGGAATTTTCTGTTTTCAAAATAAAATACTTCATCCGTCTCGTGAAGATATACTTGATTAAGAAACATAATTAATGTAGTTGAAAATATAAGGTAACGTTCTGTTTGTATTTTATTTTGTATTTCTATTTTCGAAAATATTTTGTATTTCCTGTTTTTATTTTTATTTTCAAATTTGCTGAAAATGCGTTTGGTTTGTTATTTCTGAAAACTGTTTTTGAAAATGAAAAACTGAAAAACACGTTCTATTTGAAATTTTGCAGAATATTACTTAAACTATTTTTAATTAATTTGGTTACTGAATACTACTGGCTCAAACTTAAATTTTCTTTCACAATACATTGAAAACATGGTTACATGCAACACATTAATGTGAGCATTAAGAGTGTATATTAACACAACTTGGTCAGGTTCGGGATTTGAAGAAACTTTGGTTCTATTAAAATTCAGAAAATGTAAGTTCTTTCAAAACCACCAGAGTCCATTTATCAAGGCATTTTTTGAAATATAACAACACGAATTCTCACTTAATGTTTATTTTAATTTTTTTTATTTTTTTGTAATGTTGATATTGAATTCAATAAAACTTTATTTTTGCCTAATTCCAAGTTAGGAAAAATTCTTTAAAAAGAAAAAGTATTTAAGTTTAATTCCAAGTTAGGATAATTCTAAAAAAAAAAAAAAACTTTATTTTAAACTTAGTTTCAAGTTAGTATAATTCTTTAAAAAAAAAAAAAAAAAACTCAAAACGCGTTTTCTGCGTTTTGAACATTTTTAGTTGAAATACTCACAAAATGCCCAAAACGAGGTTTTGTGTACAAATTTTTTTTTGTTTTCCAAAATGCGTTTTCGAAAATGGTAAAGATAACGCGTTTTTAGTATTTTCGAAAATAAAAATAGAAAACGACCTCAAAACAGTAAAGAGAACAGAGCTTAAATTTTTCTTTCATTTTTCTAATATACACCTGCATTAAATAATGGTATATTAAAAAACTTAAAAAGATTTATAATTTCAATGAGGAAAGTAGCAAATAATTTGGGACGGATAAAAAAGGAATACAAACTTATCTTTACGGGACGGAGGGAGTATATAGTTAAAAAATGGTTTGAGAAAATATATTATTTATAGTTTATAAATTAGGATTTGTTCGGTAACAATTTAAAACTCAAATTATAATGAGCACAATTTTTCATAATAGATTTTAATCACACACATTTTCTTTCTAATTTTTAACAACATTTTACATAAAAAACTCAAATAATAAATATTATAAATTAATTTTCATTTATTTCAGTCGTCAAATGAATTCTTAGTTACCAAACATAGACATGTATCATGTATGGGATACATGGCATTGGCACTTGGAGCAGTAATTTTTCATCCATGTGTCTCACCTCCCATTTCTCGAGCTTTGCATAAACAACCGACCAAACGAGGAGGAGAAACATTAATTCATGCTAAATAGAAAGGGATGCGTTTTACATATGGCATGAAAGTGTGTGGACAGCTCCTCTGCATTATTTTTATTTTTATAAAAAGAAGCAATTTTTTAAAAACTACTTTCTATATAAATACGTCACAGACTTAATCTCCAAGTCCTCGTTTCTCAATATAGTATATACCATACCTACACTTCTTAATGTAGCTTCCATAGAAAACTCTTTCACATGAAACGAAAGCAACACTAGAACTCCCGCCAAACACGCCCTATAAAGAGTGCTTGATACGAGGTAGTTGTCTTATAAATTGGTTGTGCTGTCAATCCAAATCATCCAAGATCGACTTTCTTGTATTGCGGAGATAAAAAATTTGAGAGCAAAGTAGCATAACCGTTCCGCGGCACCCTTTAATTTGGCTAGAAGACAGAAGACAAAAAAAAAAATATTAATTTACACAATTTTCCATACCACTCTTTAACCATCCACATTTTTTCTCTCTAATTTTTAATCACACATCTTACCTAAAAAATACAAATAAATCAACAAAATAATTTACATTCATGGAGCCGAACAGAGCTTAAATTATACGAAACATGTTACTACACGTATCAAATGTGTGACAGACGGAACTGCAAGCCTCGTATCTCAACCTATTACACTAAATGTTTTTTTTGGCTGTAAAAAGAGCAAGTGGTAATTATTCTATGCAAAAATAAGTTACCCACCCACGTTACATTAGCTCTTTATTTGATGCTGCTAATGCTTCTACCTTGTAATCTGCAAATTCAAACTCACACCAGAAATATTTTAGGACCCTGTCCCTGCTGTGCTGTCATTTGAATTCAAACTTAGACAAAGCTGCATTTTCACATAAATTTAACAACCAAACACAGAAATAATAAATTATTTTTCACTGGAAAAATACAATATTCTAGTTCAGTTTGAGTTAAAAAGATGTTTAGAATACTGCTGATTCACAGTGTTTTCTAGATTATATATGTTTTTTTTTACTGGTATGATTTTCTCTCTTAGCTCCGTTCTTTAAAACAATGATTACAATTTATAAACACACAATTTTCCCAAACCACTTTTTAATTTGATATTGTTTTGAAACTACTTTTTAAGACCACACATTTTACCTAAAAAAAAAAATCTGTCAGAATTTTGCGGAACAGAGCATTATTCATCTGAATATCAGAATATGATCCAAGGTTTCAGCACATATAGCTGAGTTGACACATATAACTGGTATAGTAGATCTCATTAGTTTTATTCCCAATAAATTTGAGGTCGACCAAGGGCGGATCCAGGAAGTCAATCCAGCACGAATAGACGTTACAAGGTAAGGCGAAAAAATTCCGGACAACAAAATTATAAGGTTTAAAAAAATAATAATAAAATAAATAACTAAAAAAAATTGGCTGATCCAGCGCAAGGCCGAAGCCGAACGTCCTCGCCAAGAGCCGGATCCGCCCTGAGATCGACTCAATAAATCCTTCTCTGGACGCAGTATGGACTTTATTTCTTTAATACAATGTGCTGGTTTTTGTCTTAATATATAAAGAAAAAGCAGTAATTGGGACTCTAGCTTTGACTCTGGTCTGAACTCTGAACTCTATAAAAACCCACAATGTGCACTCTGTGATTCTCCCTTTCAGTTGGTGACCAAAAAAGAATTTTAAAGAACAACAAATTTCTTACAAATGGCGTCTGTAAATTGTTCAGGATTAATACTGTGTTGTATCTTCATTTTGCTTGCACTACACGGCCCTGCTGCAAATGGAAATGAAGGAACAGGAGAATATTTCTCTCTTCACTATGTAAGTTTCTTTTATTCCTTATTTAATTTTTCTACTTAAAATGGTAATACTTAGTGTTGAAAATAATTAATGCAGGATGTTCATGAGGATATTTATACTGCTTATCTCGAAGTTAATGGAAGAAAAGGCATAGGAGGAAGAAAATTTCTGTTAAAAGAATCGTCTGTGCTGGAGGTCGAGAAAGAGCAAGGACATGAAAAATCATCGAGTATTTCAGGTATAGATATCGCGCCTCTTTATTCTGAGTTCGTTAATTCAAAATGAATCAAATCTGCCGACTGGAATTTAATCCAGGACGATCAGTTAAATTCACTAAATGTTTTCTGTATTCTACTAAAGGGAAATATAGACCTGCTTACCAGAAGAAGACTGATGAAATATTCAAGCAAAAGAGACAGATATCTGAAGGCATAGAGGCTCCTAGTGATCCCAACGCTGGAAATGAAAACGTGTCTCACAAAAGCAATCACAAGACTCGTGAAAGAGATGATTCGCGTGCATTTCTTGAGGTTGTGAACTTGATGGGCAAGGACTATAAGGGAGCAAACAGGCCTCGCCGGAAGCCACCAATTCATAATCACGAACCAACAGATTAAAAACAGATTACGACCAAGTATAGGTTTAGACTTCACAATTTTCCCCCCACAAGTGAAGTCGCCTGACAGAAACTGTGTTATAGGATTATCGACTAGGAACTTGTTAACTTTGTACAATGTACACTATACATTTACTCTCTCACTTTTCTTGATTATTAAACATCTCAAGTACGAACACTTCCTTTATGTTTCTATATTGTTGACTGTAGTATGTGACTTCCAGCAACGCACGAATGGTGCTTAAAGAATGAATTTTTGTCTCAGACTTGGCTTGACGCAGCCCAAAAATTTGAACCCTCAACTTTAATAGGTTTGTTCGGTAATCCCTGGTAGGGAATGTTCTTGTAGCATTGGGAATCACCCAACAAACCTTATAAGGTAAGTGTTCAACTCCCTGCAATGCCTGGGACAAAACCCTTATCATGGACAATTCCATGTGTTATGGAACGCCATAAGCTCTCTTCAACAAATGTCATTTGAAATCCCGTCTCTGCAATTGGTTTAATATAGTCGAGGTAGTCATTGCTGCTGACAGTAATAACAAACACTGATTTTGACAAATAATTTGAAATTTCGGACGAGGTTTTGTAGTTCTTAAGCAATTCAATTTCAACTGTATGGTTACACAAGTCAATTTGCTCAGCGAAATTCAAGCATCTACCCTGCAACAATTGAAAAAAAAAAAATAGATCATATGATAATTAAGCATTTGTTTGGTAAACTTTTCATTAATAGATGTTTATAAATAACGACATAACAAAATTTCATTAGTCCATTTTTTTTGGAAATTGAAATTGTTGGTTTTTTCAAAAAAAAAAAATTATTCAATGAAACAAACAAAATTTATAAACAACTTTTACTATAGGGGAAAAAAAAAAAAAAGCAATTTCCTAAAATGGATTTTCCAGTCCCAGGAAGAATTCCAGAGGATCCTGATGCAAAATTCAACCCTGTCAACGCTGTTGATCCTCTTAAACTTAAGCATGGAGCCTGGAGGTGAATATGGCCAATTTTGGGTGTCCTATGTGACAATTTGAAATGATGATTTATGAAAAAAATTGTGTCCTATAATCATTTTTTTTCCTTTTAAGTGTCCTATAATTAAAAAAAAGAAAAAAAATTTGGTGTCCCTATACACTAAAATTAAAAAGACTACTGTCAACTCAATAGGATAATGATTATTTGCAATTTTATAGCAATAACAAGCAGTACTTCACCCACAATGTTATATTTGCCGTTCATTTATAATTAATTAGAGATAAATTTAACACCGTGTTACATTCCATCACCTATCGTTCCTCAAATTGACTGGTTTGCTTGATTGACACCAACACCGTAATTCAGCCAATTAAATAATTTCCATTAGTTTGAGCGATTTTTATTTTTTATTTTTTTAATCTTAATCTAAAGAGTTCCTTTCCGTTAAGCGCATCGGGCTAGGAGTGGACAATGGACGTTATTATCATGTGCATACAATCCTGATTCTCTTTCATCATTAGCTAAAGTCGAATAGCATGATTGAATTTCCGTTCGACTCAGGTGGCACCATGCAAAGGTTACTATAGGCGTGTCCCTTGCTCCTTAGGCCATCTTCAACTAGGAACTCTAAAATGCAGTCAGTTTTACACTAAAATGCAGTTTCTCTTACTCTATCCTTATAACTCATCTCCAACCAAAAACTTCAAATTTCACATCAAATAAACATAATATTTTTATTTTCCTTTTTGAACATACTTTTTATTATAATTTTATTTGAAATATTTATTTGATCATTAAAATAAAACGAAAAATACGCCAAATATATTTATATGAGATTAAATTAATTTATTATATTAATAAAAATAATAAAAAATATTAAAGAATATAAATAAATCTTAATCAAACAAAATAATAAAAAAAAATGGGCAATGGACATAGAAGGAAAAAACAAATTTGGTGTATAAAATAAAGGGCAAAACTGGAAAAAAAGAAGAAGAAGAGGTTTACGCTATATCTGTTCACCACTTCAAAATGCAGTCGTGGATGCAGTCCGGTTGGAGCATGTTGGAACCTTCATTTTGCCGTGAAACTTCATTTTGAAGTTGGGTTGGAGATGCCCTTAGCCCTTTTAGACGAAAACTGACGGGATAGTAAAATTTGAAACCAAATTGAAGTTTAGCTATCCAGTTGAAACTAGATAGAAGTTTAGCGACCAAATTGATACAAATAACAATTTAGTAATTCTATTGAAATTTTGCTCAAAGTTGAATGACCACATGGCCCAATTTTAAGATCTTATACTAATCTTTTTTTGAGGGATGATTGCACAACATACTACATTTTTATCTTTTATTGAAATTTTACTTACATTAGTATTTTAATTAATTTTTACTTTTCTTTTTCCTCTTCAAAAACTTATAATATTCTCATCAACACCGAGTCACCACCGCCGTGTCACCTCCCTTTTCTTCGATGAGGGTCGGTGTGTTGTTTGAAAGACGTCACCTTTGAGTTTTCACAAATTCTACGTGTTTGATGAAATGTCTGACCTAATATAATTAAAGTATCATAAAAAATTTGAAAGTTTCAATGTGTGATACTAAAGTTTCATCCTAAGTACATCAAAATTTGATAGTATCTTTAAAAGTATTATAAGTTTCATAATATAATACTTGTGATAAAGAACGTATTTTCAGTATAAAAAAAACTAAAGTATTTTTCAGTGATTTTTTAAAATGACGTAAATTTTAATTATGATACTAAAAGTTGGGTATATATGCAAACACCTTTTTTTTTGGGGGTAAATAAGGTTTAATCATGTGTTTATTTTTTAAATTACAATAAATCAGATATATTGGAAATAATTATGCAAATCAGGTGTGAAATTTTTCGTGTCTTTATATTTAATAAAATATAACCAATTTTGTCGCTGACATCATTCATCTTCATCTCTGTGAAATTTTCCATGCCTTTATATTTAACAAAATATAACCCATTTTGTCGCCGACATCATTCACCTCTCTAAATTCTTTGTTCAACATCAATGCTTCAAGAAATGGAAATATCATTGTTGAATCAACACAGAGAAAAACATTTTACTAGTGGAGAAATTGTTCGTGATATAATCATTGGTGTTCTGGCGGACTTAGCATGCCAATTCATCGTCAAAGATTATTAGATTTATAAAGAAAGCCAGAGCGAAGGAAGTCCATATGAGAATCGCAAGCCCTCCAATCATATGTTCTTGTTACTATGGCGATGATAGTTGATACACCTAGTGCCGACGAATTAATTTCGAATAGGATAGTGTGGAAGAGATCAGAGAGTCCATTGGGTCAGATTCGCTTGCTTTTCTGCGATTGTATTAGCTTGAAGAATCTATTAGGCGATGATTCGCCCAACTTTTGTTATGCTTGCTTTTTCGGGAAGTGTCCAGTCTTTCTTGATGGATTGAGTGGGAGTTTGGAGTCTATAGATGGAGGATGGCTTCAAGAAATTAGTAACCAAAAAGGGTAGTGGGAATTGGGAATCAGGAACTAGAGGATGGCTACAGTATATTGAAATCTTTTCTGAACTACCAGTTTATGCATATTTTATTGTCTCTTTGGTTTTTTGAAATGATAAAATGCCTACTTATTCAATGTTTACTGACTTCAAATTGTAGCTCGTGTTTGGTATGTGGTACGGTATAAAACTACATTTTTAGTAACACAAGATAGGAAGTGCCCTTCCTTCATGTAATTGTACTTCATACGTGCTAAAACAAGATTGGTATGGACTAAGTAATTTCTGTCATTTTGGGAATGATAGGTGACTCAGAATGTTAAAGAGTGATGTTCATTAATCCAATCGGAATAAAATAGAGTTTAATGACCAACTAGAAATTTCGTTTTCTGCCCTGGCGTCTTTTATAAAAAGAAAGAAAGATGATCACCCACCTATGTGACAGTAAGGCAGGATTGGTAATGAGATTTTGACTGCCCTGTGTGACAATTTGAAATAATGATTTATAAAAAAAATTGTGTCCTATATTCAAATTTTTCTTTGTATCCTATAATATATTTTTTTGGTGTCCCTATAACTAGAGGTGGCAATGGGCCGAACCGAGCTGGCTCGGCCCATGGCTCGTGAAGCTTGGCTCGTCAAACAGACGAGCCGAGCAGCGAGCTCGGGTCAAACGAGCCGAGTCGGGGGCTCGGCTCGGCTCGGCTCGTTAAGCTCGTTTTTTTTTTTTCTTCTTCTTCTTCTTCAAGAGTTTTTTTTTTTTTTGGTAATATATTATATATTAATATTGTATTGTTTTTTTTTTTTTGAACGGTAAAACTTAAATGTAAAAACACGATTTTTTTTTTTTTTTAATATACACGAGCCGGCGAGCCGCTCGGCTCGCCGGCTCGTTGAGCTCGTCGGCACGAGCTCGTGGCTCGTGCCGACGAGCTGCTCGTTGAATCACGAGCCGGAGTGATTGGCTCGTCCACGAGCCCGGTTTTTTGACAAGCCGAGCCGCCCTCGGCTCATGTTTTCGCGAGCCGACGAGCGACTCGGCCCGTTTGCCACCTCTACCTATAACATTGAGACCATGTGCAGTTGCACTTCTCGCACATATTCATGATTGCCTCTGCAATAAGGTCACTACCATATAAACTGATCATCATCTCCGTTAGAGATGAATAGTATTACTCCAATAGTCGAATTTAAATCAAGTTTTACTTAGTTCTGCAAAAAGTCACATGTAAGTTTGCTTGGACTTCTTGACTATGAGAATTCTTAATTGCGTTTTAAATATGTGTTTTTTCCTCTTTTGTAGTTCTGTAGTTTCTGATTTAAATCTGTGCAAGTAGCATACATGAGTTATGTATGATCAAAAGAACAATGTAAGAATCACCAACTTCTCAATGCTTCATCCATTGACTGCAAACATTCTTGTGGGTTGGAGTAAAAGTAATCTTCTACCTTTGGTTTATCTGAAATCACAACTCGGCTCTTCGGACACCCTGTAAGGTTTGCATGAACTTCCTTTATTGTCAATGAAAACTCGTCCCAGCTCAACGATCCATTTTCGTATTGGTTGATCAAATCGACTAAAAGTTTTCTGTCTAGTAGAATAGTCTTCTTGAAACCTAAATACCTGAAAGATTTTAAATTACGTCAATCTTACAACTTCAGTCATAATGATATAAAAAATGATAGATTCTATATGAATAAAGAGCATTACAGAACTGGCGTGACAGTTCTGCAATCATGGATCTGTCCAACATTATGGACAAATGTACAGATAAATTTGTACAAATAGAATAATCCGAGTAAAGAGTACCTGCGATGTCCTTCAACAACTTTAGCCATATTCCCATCATATGTGGGAACAAAGACATCACTTTCCAACGAGACGAGATAATCGAGAGCTGCCATTTGAGACGAGTGGTTTAGGAAGAACCGCAACTCCGAAGGCTCTAGCAATTTCTCCTTTGTAACCTGTTGTACAAAATTCAAGCTTCATGTTAAAGAGTACTTACTCTCCATAATACAAGAAAAGTATTCGTGAATATCAATGCAAGGAGGCGAAAAGCCGGCCGATGTTACTAACTAGATTCTGAAATGCTCCTTCCAAAGGTCTCAATCTTCTCTCGCGGCCGTAAATTTCACCGGCAGCTATGTATATTTGAACGTTAGGATCAAAGCCGAGCGCGGTTAGTACTAAAGCGGCTTCTTCAGGTGTCAAAGGGCATAAACCTTCTCTTCTTTTGAGTTCAGAATCCATGGCTTTATCTTTCCACCAAGGATTAGCATATCTAATTGTCATTGGTTTTCCACAGGTCAACAAGAGATCACAATTTGAACACTTTTTACGTGAAAAGAAGAACGATTTTTACGGTTTTACCTCATTCTCGTCAGTTCATCGACCTCCTCGTCGCTGCATCCTCGAGTGCAACCAGAAAATGACAGCATGTCCATTTCATATCTAAGATGGAGGACCAAAAAAGGACCATTTTGCCTCAGAATCCTCACAAGTTTTCGACCCAAGTCCTCTATACGGGCAGCGAATCTCAGAGAATGAAAATTAACTCTGCATCGCAGCTTCTGAATCTCGAATGGTAAACCGTTATTAGCGAGCCGAGCATCGGTTCTATTCAGATGTACTACTTTATGCCTTTTAAAAAGGGGAAGAATCTGTCAATAAACATCAAGAACTTCAATTTTAGTACAATATTTAATCCTTGAAGCAAGATGAAACTATTTTTGCTTGGATCTTAAAAACAGTAAACTAACTTGTTGATGGTAATAAGAAATATTGGACCAACTGATAGGAGATAACTCATAGAACATTCCAAGTTCAGCCTTCCGTTTAAATCTCGGCGGAAGCTGTTTCAATATCCGGACCTCATCCCTCAGAGATGAAACAAAATGATCGACATCAAACAAGTCTTGGAAATCGCTGCCATTTGGGAAGAAATTCTTAGCGAACACAACGAATAGCAAATCAAGAACCAGGCGATTCGAGTAAAGGGTATTTCCATATTACCTAGGATCAGCCCAAAATGAAGTTTTATCCAACTCCGGGACAATAAGAGTAACGTTAAGACGTCTGGCGATAGCAACCATGTCACATATCTTCACAGCAAAAGGGAAAGGCGAACTCGGCATTAGCAAGAACAAACTCATATAACATAATACAATAAAAACAGTTTTTGTCCATAGTAACAAAGTGAAGGGAACTCACGGCTGCTCTCATTTGATTGAGTCCACCATTGCAAGAAACAAGTAGATAACCATTGTTCTTATAGACCCCTGCAAGAAACGCGAACCACGCTCAAGAATGACTCCAAAATCGCGCATTTCTTATAGTGAAGTAAAATACAGGGGATCAAATTTGAAGAACACAACACATTGCACAGAGATCAGTAACGAATTATCCAAATTTTCGGTATCAGATAACTTAAAAGAGCATATAAAAGTTCGAGCATAAAATTCAATGTCAAGTACAGTAAGCCTAAAGTAAGCATAACAGTGGAAAGTGAAAAGTTGAAGTCCAATGGCTCACTCTTTGGAGGAAGCTGCACTTTTCGACGCGGAAAAGACACATTAGTCTCTCTTTGTGCACCAGGAGGATTGGAACAAGAAGGCCAAGTCTTCAATAAGTTGGGTGCCCAGAACTCCCCTAATGCCACCAATTGAATAATGCAAGTCCATAGCAATAAAGTAGTGATTGCCCTCAAAATCCATAGCTTCAATTTAGCATGAGAAGCTGTAAAAAACTTGGTATTTTCTACTCCCACTTCGCCTGAGAACTTCATCCTCGTGAAACCCAATTCCCCTTCTTCACTTTAGCCTTTTCATTGCTATCTTTCAGTTTACACGTTAAAAAAACTCACTTTCAAGAAGAAGGGCAGTGAAAAAGGGGACAAAAGGAAATGAAACCAAGACTATGGATTGGTGATGTTAAGAAGAATATATAGCGGGAAAAGGTGAACTCTAGGGACGGATTATGGTGCTATCTTTACGCCAAAAATGACGAATCTAAGGCGTTAATTATCATTAAATACTTGACCTCGAAAACCCAAAAAAGGAAAAACTAATGACTTTGATAATTATGAGTTATGACTACAATTAAGATTCCTGACTATGAGAATGCTTAAAGTTTTTCTGAGTCACATTCATGCACAAAGAGAAACTTCTAAGCTCCATCAGTAAGTAATAAAAAGTTAAAAACATATTGCCTTTCTTTGTGGTGAAAAATTGAATTTATTGCATGTTTGGTCCCATGTCTAGTTTTTTTAATTTTTTTTTTTTCAAATTCATTTTCAACCACATATTTCTACGAGCCCACCAATTTTCATACTTTTCAATTACTTTTTATCTACAAATTATCCCAAAAACCCAAAATTCATCGAAAACTTGAGAAAAATGGTTGGGACCAAACGGGCATATAATGCAAACCACATTTTCTAATTCCAGCTTCTAAGTCACTTTTATTGTTTGTTTTTGCTTTCATTCACATCCTAATCATGAAGTGTGGAGTACCCATCTACTCCACTTGATTGAAAAACTTCATAATTCTTTACAAGCCAAGCCACTCTCTATGTTTTTGATGGAGACATAAAGATAGTTTCTTACTTTCTCTTTATAGAATTATTACTATTAAGTTCGAAAAGATTTGATATAAGGCTGTGTTTGATACAGCCTTATTTTTCAGGAAAATGTCAAAAAATGGAAAATATTTTTCACCTTTTGCATTTGTTGGGTGTTTGGTTGGAAAAATTTGCCTTGAAAAATATTTTCTTAGGTACAACCATTTAAAGCACAACTACCTCATTTGTCTTGAAAATATTTTTTTACCTATTTGTTGAGAAAATATTTTCCAGCTAAGGTGGAAAATTCTTTTGCGTCACGTTTGATCATTTTTATTATTGTTAACTGACTTATTTTTTTTCTTCCAGAAATTAACATTATTATTATCAAGTACAAATGAGTGAAAACATTTTTATTAAATTTGTTAAATTTTGATTATTTGTCATGGAAAATAATATCAATCAAACAACAAAATTTGGAAAATCTCCCACTTTTTCACCTGGAAAATTAATCTAATCAAACACTTCTAATTAACATTTTCCGGGAAAATAATTTCCAGCCAAATCAATTCCTAGAAAATATTTTCCTACCATGTATTTTCCATCTTTTCTATCAAACACAGCCTAATTGTAACTGAAATATAGAGAGCGGTAAAAGAAAATCCAGACACGAAATATCGTGTGGAATTACAGATATAAATTGTATCCTCTTTTTTTTTTTTAATCGATGTATCTTGAAAAAATGAGCATGAATTAATTCAGGAAAAATTGATAATATTTTGCACCAGAGTGATTTAGACTTGTGAATCCGGACAATAAACAATTGTTTGGACTCTACATTGGTGACAAATTGCTCGTGACGTATTTTTCATTTATGGCAAAACATGTTACACAAGTACGGTATTTGGCTTTGAGCATGGTGTGAAATTCTTCACCGTGTTTTGGATAAGCAAGGTAAGTTTTTCTATTTCTATTTACTATATGATTGTTGTAAAAAAAAAAATTAACTTCGAATAATTATTTCTTGAACCATGATCAAAACCTAAAGGGGATATAAGTGATGTATACTGTATGAAGGTTGCCGGCTCGTGCCGTGAAGTAAAGTGTTGAGTTAAATCTAGCAACGAGTGTATTTCACATGTTTACTTATCGTCGTTGCGTTTGGAGCCCTGAATAAACTAGTGATGATGAGTCGGAGGAAGTTGACTCTATATGCCGTGATATATCTAATTTACTAATTGTAGGCATTTTAAAATGATACATTATATCTGATTTACTGATTGTAAGCACCATAAAATGTTACATCACAATTACATTGAAAACACAATTATCATTTTAAAAACCTTAATAACATAGCATTATGTATGATTTGATTTGGACATATATATCTACAAACATATGATTGTGTCCTTGTATTCCACACCATTCGATACGTTAGTCATATCATTTCATGACTATCATAAAACCGAATCAAATAGAAAAATTAAGCAATTTCTCTCTATTTCTTTCTTTCATTATGCACCAATATTATAATTAATATTTAGTGTAGAAAAGAGATTGGGAGAAGAGTGGAAGGGATTTAAATGCCCCATAAAAGGTGATAGTGAACTTAATGGAAACAAACTTTGGTAAAGTTAAGTGAATTACTTTGTTTCCATGAAGGCATGAGTTGAAACCTGAATTTGATAACACAAGTTGATTATAATTGATAGCGGTCACCCCCCACTTAATTTTGTGGTTGGAACTTTAGTCAGATTGCCTTATTGGGATGGACAATTTCAATTTGTGGTAGCTAATAATGTTCTTTCATTTTGGAATGGACAATGAGAGAGAGAGAGAGAGAGAGAGAGAGAGAGAGAGAGAGAGAGAGAGAGAGAGAGAGAGAGAGAGAGAGAGAAATGGAGGTGAAAAGCACATAAAAGTGGAAGGGGTTGGTGTACAAAAATAACAAATAAATGAATCACAGATTACTGTCCATTCTTTGTGCCTTTTTAAAGATTGAACAGACTCGTTTAGTTCACATGGGCTTACCGATTGAGCGGTTCTCAAGTGGCAGGGTTCAGATCTTTCACATGGAATTGAATGCAATCAGCAATTGTATAATCACGCCTACCTAGGCTAGTTTGAAAGGTGAAAACCGAGTTGAGATCCAAAGGAAAGGACAAATGTCACAGATATATAAAATTTACATGTACCGTGGGGGTTATCGAAGGTTTTAAACCCTCACATAGGGGTGGAGCAGCTCATTAAATGGGAACAACCCCACGCCTCATGTGATGGGGGTGTAACCGCAAGTGTCTGCAATACAAGTAGTATAATTCATTATTAACATATTGCAACCCTTCTCTTATATTTGAACTCGAAATCAACTACCTATACACATACAAGTAATTACTAATAAAAATTACGTGATTTTAATGTTCAAGAACAACAGTTCATTCAAGTTAATATGGAATCAAAACCCTTACAAGAAGAAAATGGCGATCTTTAAAATTGTTGCTCAAGCAAGCTGAGATTTTGAGAGATGCAATTTTACAAGCAGACGTTATAGTCTAAGTCGTACATATCATTTACACATTTGATTTTCATAGAGAATTTTCACCTTCAGCTTTTCCCACCATTAATAGCAGCGTAAACAAAATCTTCACATCGAGTGTAGCCACCACTTAATACATCGGATAAAGCACCGATAATGTCAAATGCCTCCTGGAAATCTGTGGCAGAAGTCATATCATCGAGCCACGTCAGCAAGTCATTTGAGAAAACCACCATTTCTTTGACATTTAATAGTTTATCTTTCATCGTCAACTCCCAACTTTCCAATTGTCTGCTTTCGTCCTCCCCTTCTGAGGGCGTCCCTTGTGTTTGGGCATTGTCTATACCAGAAGATTTTCTGACTTTGAAGAAACGCTGCAGCTGCTCAATCAAGCCAGTATAAACAAGCATCGGTTGAATGGTGGAAAATAACTCTTTAGATCCGCCACTTTCTGCTGAGAGGCTGCTTGTGCTCGTATCTGATTTCAGTGAGCGATGCATTGAGCGTCCATGACGCTGCACATATCCATGGTATATTCCACACTGCAGGAAAGCACACCGATGTTGCAACCAAGACTCGTAAGATTCTGATAGTAGTGAGCTCACCATCATGAATTGAACAGTTTCCTCTGTCCCACTGGATGGCTGGGTACCAGAAGATATTTTGGATTCTGATGTAGGCGAAGACAAATAGGTGTTGATAGATTTGGCCATGTTTTGTCGCTGGGAAGAGTCGGGTTCCAAAAGGTGCCATGCCATCTGTATCATGAAAGGTAAGAATTTGGAGTTGCTTTCCTTACCGCCACCTCTACTATCCGCACTGAATGATGCGCCAGTGGCAAAACGAGCTAGCATCTGCCATATTTCAATATATGCAATTAGACAAGTGCAAAAGTACAGAATAAGGAACATTTGGAAGAAAAAAAAAGGTAGGATTAAGTAAACTCAAAGAACAAATGAAAGATGGCAGCTTTACCATAACAATGTCATTCGTCAACAACCGGAGTCTGCCTCCATCAGCACGTCCAAGAGCATTAAGATAATCCCAATATTGGTCAACATATCGTATGTATTGTCCGACGGGAACAGACGAAACTCTCAATGGAAATAAATTATTGCATAGTGTCTCATTGTTTCTGAGGGCTGCTCCATCCCATTCCTTCTTTGGATTCTTAAGGGCAGCATCTGCCCTTTTAGCCTCTTGATGGCACTGGAAATGTATGATGTTGAAATGACTCACGGTTGTGTAAACAAAATCTCCACGAGTATTTCCTGAAGTTCCACTGCCCAGGTTCACACGCTTACTGTAAGTGTATACACCCAATAAATCAGTAGGTCGCAACCGGTAGCCCTCTCTGCAAACCATGCATGCTAGACCATCTTCCTCCTCAACATCTTCGAAACCTTCAAGGACAGGATGAGCAACTACGATTCGTTCACCACCACCTGAATCCAGTTCTTGACGGAAACCAAGTCCCTGGCAAAAATAGAGGTGGATCAGAACGTATTACCACTAATTGGAGTACACCATCACTACACTCTTATATTAACGTGAAATAATCCCTGAATTCATGTCTGGCTCATAACATAATATATCACAGAAAAATCTTTAAGTTGCATTCTTTCATGACAACATGAATAATTATCTAGAAATTGTTTACAGTCTTAAGATAATGTAAAAGACATTAATGCATCTTCATGAGGATGTAGAAAGCTTCAAATGGCAAGAAAACTCAAGTAAAGCTTTTGAATTACTATATGTTCAACTCTCTTTTTTTCATCAAAACCTTGATCATATAATACATGGTTCAAAAAAGATTGGACGAAAAACTCCATTCCTAAATGAATATTACGGGAGATCACTACAGTACCATTAGGTAGCAAACAAGATGAATGCAGTTCGCAGAGAAATAAACCATTGTAAGAGAGGCAACTGCAAATGAGTTCGAGAAGAAATACCTGAAGCAACTCCTCTCGTCTCCTTAGAGCTAGACGCCTCATCTCATCACGAGTAGCATGTCGTAACTGGCGCACTTTCTCTGCCAGGAAACCATCACCATTTCCATCCTTGTCACTAAGAGTGTCCAACAAACTTTCAGCCCTTGCCCCAATCTCATTTTCACCTGAAACGCTCTCCAAAGCGTGGAGCAAAGGTAAAATTCCTTCTTCATCAATACACCTTTGAGTGGCCAAGTGACCCATGGACAGCCCCCTAAGCATTGAAAGTATAAGTGGAACAGAAGGCATTTTCAACCCAGATGTCCATTCTGCACTAGATCTAAAGCCTGCCTGCCCAGTGAATACAAAACTTTCCTTCAAATGTTGCATAGCAACACAAGTTATCCCCTTCTCCAGTATAATATCCTTCAACCTCTCTCCACAGGAACTAGTCTTCAGTGATTCTGAGACTCTGACGAAATTCTCCAGGGCAAACTTCTGTTTGGCTGCTAGCTGAGCAATTTTTTCATCCTTGGGATTATCTTCGTACTGCTTTTGCAACCTGTCAAATTCCCGCCAGTCCTGCAAGTATGGCTCAAAATGCTGGACGAGAGCATCCATGGCCGCAGGCTCTCCATAAGTCAAGTATGGTAAAATTCTGGCAACCATTTCCGTGTTCCTCTGCTGTTTACTTGACTTCTTAAGTCCTGAAGGATGAGATAATCGTTCCAGGAACATGAGAACTATTTTCTTAGCCTGTTCACTGCTACCTGTATCTTCAGTAGCAACTGTTACCCCTGGTGTGATGTTAATATTATCGCTCTCATTTGCTTCCAGTGTTAAGGACTCCACAATCAAAAGTATACCCTCAGCTGGTTCCATTGCATCGACAGAGAAGGCACGCCTTGCAGTTTCAAGAAGTAGACCTAAGGCTCCCAATCTTAACAATGCTCTTCTGTTTCCCCTTATTTTGCAACAAAGCATTAACAGGTTAAGCACGGAGATCAAGTGCTCTTGGTTGGACTTCAAATCATCTCGCAGGCGCTGTTTAATCAAAATGCATTATTAGAACACAGCTGAAGCATGTTTGAAACTAGAAGCCAGAAGTTTGACGAGAAAATTAGAATGGTATGTTAAAACAAACAAGGAAGGTATATCAAAGTAACTTGCATACCTGTACCATGCTTAACAGAATTTCAAGTCCACCACATTCTTGGACAGCACCTGCTATTGCAAACTCAACCTCAGGGTCTTGAGTTTCCTCTCTATCCTCATCCAATTCTTTGATCATCGGCTCTGTAGCTTCACCATCCAATCCCTAAAATTCAAAGAACTTATCATTTGAATGCAAGAAAAGAAAAAATATCACGTCTTTCCAACATCAGAGTAGACACAGTAGATACTTTGAACCACCATAATGTTTCCACAAAAGACAATCATAGGAAGGAAACACCCACATATGAGCGTAACCTATTATAGTACAACTGTAGAAGCAAACCTGAAGGCGGTAAGTCACTGTCATTGGAGGGCACTCTCTGGTAGATGTAGCAGTATTAGTGGATGGGAATGATGTTCCAGCGGATGTATTTGAAGATTGGCCATTTGATTTCTTCCAAACTTGCTCATAAACTTGAGCAATACTCAAATCGAGGGAGATGATATTTCCAGCAACTAGCAGTTCCATGCCATAGTCGTCTTCAAGGAGACCCAACATATCCAACTGATGGCAAATTTTATTTTTCACATCACGCATGAGTGGACCGATCTCAGCACTTGAGTATGGATTCTTGGTCATAGATCCCCTGATAAATTCCTCCTGTGTGTGTGCCTTGTTCAATATCAAAAGATATACAGGCTCTGGTTTTGATGGGCAAATCAAATTGCAGAGCTGCTCCAAGATAAACTGCACAAAGCATAGAGAGCCAGTTCATTTAGTACAACCAAACACATGGTCAGATCATCACTTACCGAACTTCTATTTCACGCCATTTGATGTAAAAAGGAATAAAAAAAAAAAAAAGGGTTCCTTCAAATAGAGTCATCACAAGTAATTTGGTAGTAACCTTTTTTTATTTTTTTCAGGCCCAATGTGTTGTCAAACATCGAATTGTAATCATTTTTTACTGTGCACCTCAGATTAGCCCTATCATTTTGCGCTAACTAGGACATTATGGCTAAATCCCAAAGTCAAGAGGCAGAAAGGATAACTTCGCTACATACCAAAGAATTACGTCCTTTTCTCTCCTCTCCATGAATTTGTAAGCCACCAATACATGCCTGGATGAACTCCCTTTTATTTTTATTGCTCTCGAGCAGAAGACTGTCAAGAAGTTCTTTCAGAAGTCGATTACAATCACTTATGAGCTTCGTCTTCTGCACGATCAAGCCCCGGATCACCATAAGGGCCTCAAGAACCTCAGATAGCAATTGTTCTCTCATCAGTCTGCCACAAGAAAAAAATTATGTGACTTAAAAAAATTGACAAAAAAGTTCCACTATTTATAAACAGTGCCAAGCACTAACCTTGATCTGATATTAGGAACCTCCAAAAATTTACCAAGGAGCTCTATAAGTTTGTGAAGAATAAAACCTTGTGAGATATCAATACGGAGGCTCCTTTCTAAGGATTCAATATTATTCACTTCCTGGGTAATTAGCTTACATATAGTGCTCAAACATCCTCTTACAGTCAAGAAAAGACGGGCATCATCTGAATCTATCATTTTAAAGAGCAATTCAAAATATTCTGCTGCATTTTCACCTGAGGAAAGAGTGGCTGGTAACAAAGACATTAGCAAGTTTAGCAACTGAAAACGTCTCAATGAACTTTGGCCACAAAGCAGACTCACTAGCATGCACATCTCAGATCTTATAGACTGTGAACAAGCACTCAATATGAGATCTGTAACCCATGATCCCAGTTCAAATGATCTTATCTCACTTTGAGCCATCTTACAAGCACGGCGCTTCCATCTGAGAGCATATTTCACGGCCAGGTAATCATTCCTCTGTGTCCGAGACTTTTGGCCACTTCTTACTGCAGGTGAAACTTTGCATTGTCGCCTAACAAAATCAAGATATGTAGCTCCTTTTTCCCATTCAGAATAGTTTACTAACTGAATATCTTGAGTCTTTGGATGACCAGCCCAACTCTTCTCTAATTGCTCTGACGACTTACTTGCATTGCTTACCCCACTAGATCCAGAGATATTAGAGTTGATTTCATCTTTTACATGTGAAATTGGAGCAGGCTTTCCAGTCACTGGCTCTTCGTCCACTGTATCAGGTTTTGGGGGAGTACATGCCTGAGATATAATCTTCAGACAAGGAAGGATGACGTGCTCAGACACAGCGGGATGTTTACCACCCAGTTTAATGGATTTAAATAACAACTGGAAGACAATTCTCAGCCTAGACTCCCAAAACTCATCTGTTAAAGAACACACATCTGAAAGCACCATCAACTCTTCACGTGCTGCCAAAGCAATGTCCACGGACCTGTGATGTTCAAGACAGTAGATTACCTTCTTTTGCAGTAAGCTATTCAATTCTGCCACAGCATTCCCATCTGCCTCAGAAAAAGCGCATAATGCTGCCCTGGCTTGGATACGGGCCGTTTTTGGGCCCTGATGTATATTGTTTTCAAACAACTCACGTAAAATGCCCGAAGCAACAAGTTGTCTCTTGGAGCTTGGATGTTTCGATAGCACTTGTAATAACTCGAGACATTGTGTAACGAATGTAATAGCACACCCATAGCAACTATTTGGAGATCTTGACACAACAAATCTGGAGTTAGTAACTGCATTATTGGATTGCTTCTGATGCAAATAGTTCATCAAAACCCGTCTGAGACCTTGAAGAGTTTGAACACTTTTGCTCACAGAATCAAAAGCTGCCTTGCATTTCTCACCATAAAGGACACCGAGAAGAGCAATTTTACGATTAATCTTGCAGGAAGGGCCAGGCAGAGAGACCATCATTTGTTGAACAGAATCCTTCTGCTGAGAGTCCATCTCATTCTCACCAATGCTTGACACAATCTTCAGCAAAGGTTTCTTAAATCCCAAAAGCTGTTGGTATCGCCGATGAGCATTTTCTGATTCGGATTCTATTGCAGCCAATCCTCTTTTCATATCGTCGTCATTTTCCATGCTATCGAAAGTAAAACTTGGCTTAGCCATAAAATTAAATTCAAAGCGACCATATTTACTGTACCCGCACTCATTGCACAAAAAGGAATCAAGATTTTCATAATTGATATTACGACATTGCCGGCACTGATAAGCATTTTCATGACAGTTGCCACAAATCCCATGCTTGTCAGTGACAGGTCGACTGCAACGTGGACACTGCAATGGTTCAAGAGATAATGCTTGAAGATTTTCATAGAAAGAATCCAACTCAATCATAAAGTTACATGCCGTTATTGGAATTGGGAAGTCCACTTTTAACTCCGTCTGATTGAAAGCAAGATGGCAAACCTTTGCCCGCTTCCAAAGTGACCAATTGTTTTTCAACTCTGACAAGTCTGAGACTGGCCTGTTGTTATAGTACAGATTCAGAACTTTTACCGATTTGGACTTGCGAGCATCATGAACATTCATTGTCACACTCTGAATGGTGTAGCTACCAGTGCACTTAACAATGATACGATTATCAGTGAACTTTGTTTCCGACTTCAGACTTTCTAGCTTCATCCTACTATATGGGACCTCAGGAGTGCTGCAGGCAACACAAGGCTCGCTCTCAAGATAGTAACCATCAAACTCAACCAAACCACTCAGGGTGTTGTATATGCGTGAATTGGGATGATTGGCCAAAAGCTCATTTTGTAAGTGTAGCGTCTCAAAAATGCATTTAATCACATCAGGGGTCAAGCATTTGTCAACAATTTCATTTTCCTGTTGTTTCGAATTGTTATCTGGTATCTTCCCGAGTAAGGAGGTGATGAGTTCCATATATTCGATAATATTTTGACCATATAGTGGCAAGCATTTCACTTTCTGCAAGAGGACAGTCAACATATCATCCTTGAATCCATGTTTCCCATGATGCCAGGCCCCAAGCAAAACAGACTTGGCTTCTCCACGCACAGAGCTAGAATTCCATTCTAACAAAAATGTGTCAATAAACTGCCTCAAGCAATCACCGCTCCTGTCAGTAAAAACATTTAATACCGGTTCCATATCCATATAGGACTTCTCCACGACAGTTTCACTTCCATCTTCTCCTTTCTTCTTTTTCTTAGAGTCCGATTGTAAGCCCAATTTAGTTGAGCTGACACCTGCATCTCCTCCTTCAACTTTCTGTAACGAGTGACTCGTTTCCTTTCCAGTATAAAAGGCCAAATTCAAAAGTTTCAGAGCCTGAATCACGCACTCTTCTCCAAAAGAGAAAACTCCGCTCATAAGAAAAGGCAAGAGATCGCCATTCTTCAGGCAATATTTCTGCCAGTTCCGAGGTCGTGCTGCAGCTACTTCGGCTACAGTGGAGAGGCATTTCACTATCTTGACACTTCTCTCATATGAGATGGTATTTTGAAATCCACCAGATTTGTTTATGTTCTTGTAGAGCTTCTTAATTTCACTTGAGAACTGCCAACTATCTCGAACACTGTAATAGTGTGTCTTACTACCACATAGATGCAGAAACAGCCTCCTAGCATATCTCCTCACGAATGTTGTATAAGGGTTGTTGATATAACTGCAGAGAGCATCCTGGTACCCATCAAGCTTCAAGTCTTTGCCAGAAGAAATCCTGTATGACTTGTCTTTATCTCCACCCTTGTCATGTTTTTCTGGTCGAATTAAACAATAAACCAGTCGAAAAGTGTTCTCCAGCAACAGTCTATGATAGTCTGCAAATAAATCTGCACGATGAGATTTGGCATATGAATCAGAAAAGAATGGTGAGAAATTGCCAGCTGGTAGCTCTCTCCGGACTGTTAATAGTGCACCACAGCCACATCCAGGGTTCAACCCATAAGAAGTGTCAGTACTGTCAGAAGGGGACTTAAAAAATTGAACCAACTGCTCCAAAATGTCCATGAGATAATTAATGAAAGCCTGCTGTCTGAGAGATCCACAAGCCCTATGTAGATAAGAAAAAAAGTCATTTCTCTCATGACTGTCCAGTGTAGAAGAGGCAGACATGTGGATGGTAGTTCTGTCCTGCGTGTCTGCGGACCCACTAGGTTTTAACCCAGTAACATCACCACCAGTCTGGTTCCAGTTTCGCAGCATAAGTGTAAAGAACATGAAGACAAGGATAGCCACTTCCCCGAAAGATGAACGACTTTGGGATACAAAAGGTTTGCTCAAGTTTATCTCATCCAGAAACCATTTTATTAACTTCTCCAAATTTGTGTTCTCAGCCTCTGCGTCATCAACAAAAGGTCCACCAATAGCAGAGGACAATCTGTAGAAGAGCTGCATAACTGGGATTGCCCGAATGCCAGAGGTGGTCTGCATCCATCCTTTCAACTGTTCAAGGAGCTCAGAGAGGAGCAATGAATTGACAGCCCTTTTGGATGCAGAAATGGTAACAGGGTCAATAACTGAAGATGACAACTCCCCAGACTCACTAGGCTCTAACTCGTGGATTGATGGAGTGGAATCCTGCATGCTGATGTCAGCAGCAACTGGCAACAAACTCGAGGGACTTAAATCATCAGTGGAGAAGTGAATCTCATTCCCATCCCCACCCAGCGTCTCTACTTCAATTGGAATTGCTGTCACAGGATGATCCCTAGAATGTGGGGGAGGAAGCCTATCTGCATCTAACACTTCATAACATGTCTCGCATAAATCAAAATCGGGGCAAATAGTACAGTGCCACCTACGCCTCAGTATGGGAACAGTTGAGCAGCCATCACAACAGTATTGAATGGATGAAGTAACAGAGTCATCTTCAACCATAATTTGATTATTTCCACTAGCTGTACTTGTACGATCAGCACGAATAGGAACAGAAGTTGCACCCTCTGTCACATCATCTGCACCTAACATAGTCTGCTTTGGAAAGGGAACCTGCAGCAATCTTGAAGATATGGCCAAGCTGGAAATAGAAATGGAAGATATTAGGTGCACGTGTAATATGAGTAAAAGAAGTTCAAATTCTCAGTTTAATCTTTACATTTACCTGCTGGAAGTTTGAACAGCCTCATTGGTAGAAAAAAGAAGCTTTTTAAATAATAAAACAGCAGGAATAACAGTGTGTTTTCCTGCATCGTTTCCATTCAGAGCCAAACACTCCGCGTAACAATAGATGAGTTCCACAGATGATATGACAATATTGTTCATCGTTTGTGCCTCCGGCTGCTCTACTTCCAAAATTCCCCAAAGTACTTGCATAAGTCCATCAACTACTTCAGAACCTACATCAGTATGTCAAAATAACATCACAGAAAAATATATATATATTCAATAACAATTCCTCAAGTAATGCATAACCACTCATCTATAAACCATTGATCTAAAAACATTATTCATCCCTCAGAACAGGAAGCACAGAAATATGCAAGAAAAAATCAGTTCAGGAAACAACCAAAAAAGCCATGAAGATCAATCAAATGACAGCCAGTTGACATAATATCACACAAGGAAAATAATAGTACGCATACTGCCCCTGAGAATTTCAAAGATAATGATGCTCCCCAGAAGGCAAACAAACAAAATGTGCAGCGAATAAGAAAGCCAACATGACAGGTTAAAATGTCATTACATGCTTAGCTTTTCTTCCTTTCTCGTGTCTTTTTGGGTTGGAGGACCAACCATATAGCAGTAAAGAGTTTTGTGACCCAAGAAACACAGCGAAAAGGCCAGACTTGGTAAAAACTTGAACCATAATTATAGCAAAATGGCAACCCTAAGGTTCAAGCCACAGCCTTACAATGTCAACTCTGGGCATATATCTCTGCAACATGCAAGAGTTTCCGACATGAAACCTAATTAATTCATCCCTTGAGTTACCAAGATATTTTATTTTGAAATGTGTGAGGGCAAAAGCAGCTTTACTCAATGAGCAAATCATAATTTCAAATAATTAAAAACTCAATTAATTTCTAATATGGTGTTAAGAAACAATCTTCTGTAGACCTCGTAAGCTCAGGCTTGGGGAATTAATCCTACTACATGCTCAGTCTATCAACAGAAAGTCCTGGCAGATATAACTGTTTCTGACCTCACCTTAGCACAATGGGCAGGAAATACCTCAGAATATGTAGCATTGTCGCATATTCTACATTATTCCTCCTTTCACTAACAATAAAAATGGCATGCAAAGCACTAACATGTTGACCAAGCCTACAAACAAAATACCTCAACAGATAGAAGTCCTGGCAGATATAACTAGTTCTGACCCACCTTGGCACAATGGGCAGCAAAATACCTCAGAATGTGTAGCATTGTTGCATATTCTACATTATACCTCCTTTCACTATCAATAAAAATCACATGCAAAGCCCAAGTAAACTGCCCTAATTTTCCTAGATGAGGAAGAACAACTAAGGCACCATGAGTACATAACATGAAACACAAAAACATTTGTTAACTACCACGATTTATTCAGAACTTGAAAAGTTCAATACAGAGATGTCATAATGCCGAGAGAAATGTCCAATGCTCATACCAAGTAATGTTAATAATAACAACACAAGAACTTGACACTGATAATTGCAAACTCAAACATCAGATTGTGATTTTAAGCAGTACCATTATTCTCAAGGAAAGTAGCCAAGTTTGAGCGACGATGCAGCGCAATCTTAGAAACTGCACGCATCTGTGCTGTGAACTCTTCAATAATCCACCCTGCAGTAGTCTCTCCCGTTCCCAATATTGAAGAAAGTAAGGCCGTGGCTTTCACCACTCCAGCAAGGCGCATGGTGTCCTTAACCTAAACAATTAGTAGTAAACATAATTTGGACAAGTTTCCAAGCATGACATCTACACTGATTCATAAACAATCACGTGAATGAAAAAACTCAATAGAAAACCAAAGTGACGAAGTAGAAATCTAGGATTACTTGGTAATAAATCTCTCTTTTGGGAAATACAGCTTGCAGGACACGGCTAGCAGCAGCCTGTAACAAAGGCTCCCTATCACTTTCAAATATTGTTTCCAGAACTTGCTTGCATTTGAGTCTACTCAGCTCCGCTTTAACTTCTTTGACTTTTGAGCACCCTTGTGGCTTACACAATAAATAAATCTGGGACATGAGCTTGAGGCCATCAGCCACCACTTGCTCCTGTAAGGAAACAGATTGCACAGTGGGACACTTGCTCCCAGATCCTGCACCCCATGAATTACAACCAAGCACACGAGCTTCCATGTCTAGAATTGCATCCATCTTTTCTTTCCAACCAAATTCATCCTTTGCTCGTCCATAAACTTCTAATGAGTCTATTCTGGGCGGCACAGATCCGCTGAAAGTTCGACCAACACAAATTGTGAATTCTTCATCTGCTAGAAGTGATTCGGCCACTGTGAAAGGAACATCATACCAAGACCGCATTCCCTCATCTAATTTTATCACTCTCTGGAAAATAGTAATTTCAGACGGAATATGACTGGCCGATGTATTGCCAACATGAACACGAAAACCAACCATAACAATATCCGGATTTGAATTGGAGACTGTTATCTGAAGAAAAAGACCAAATAAGGAATTACTGAAGTTCAAGAGGTTTCAAAAAGACGAAAGTTCAATATATTTACAAAACAGCAAACTTAAGGGGTAAGAATTACATATAAATATTATACTGGAGAGCAGAAACTGAATATATATATATATATATATATATATATATATATATATATATATATATATATATATATATACGGCATATATTAGTTTGCAGAATATTTGCAAGATAGAAATGAATGCCTCTGTACTGGTTCAAACAATTCTTGAAGGATCAATTACTATCCATCAACAATTCAAATTCTACTGTGAGAAATATCTCAATACCTACATGTAAGATTAGTTTAAGTGAGTTGAGCATATAAAAAGTGTATCTCACACAATAGTCAAGTCATGCATGCATAAGGTGCTTTGTGGTCACCCTACAGCACACCCTACAGCACGTGCTATGATAGTATGATGAAAGCAAGTTTGAATTATCATTGATAAAGCAATCTTCAACAAACAAAAAGCTCAAGGCAAGGAATCTTGATTATCTTTAAATATACTTCACTTATGTTAAGCTTCATGATATTGTTGAATAAATAAATTCACACCCAGTTTGGATACAGTTTATAAATTCAGTCAAAATAAAACAGTAATTCCAATCACATTCATAACTACCACACATTTTGTGAGAACAACTAGCATTCCTATCACTATTCCTAACCATTTATAAGTTACCTAATGGGTACTTGTTAAACCTCTGTTCTTTAAAGCAATCATTACAATTCAAAAACCAATTTATAAACAACATAATTTCTCAATGCACTTTTTAACTACACACATTTTTCTCTCTTCTTTTCAACCACGCATTTTACCTCAAAAACATAAGGATGTGCTTGATTTTGTTTAAAAAGAGTTTGCGATTTTGAATAGTGATTTTTAGGAGAATGTTTGGTTAAAAAGTAGAGAATCTTTTTGAATTTTTGTTTAATATTATTTTATTGATAAATGTATAGTTGAAAAGAAGAGGAAAAAAATCATGATTTTTGAATAATGAAAATCAAACAGGGGCTAAATAAACAAATTTATAATTGTTACAATGTTACCGAACAGAGCCTAAATTATTTGGCTTCCGTTTGGAAAATTCATAAATAGTTATAAACAAGAATAAAAAGAGGAATAGTAATGGATCCAGGAAAAATGTGAGGATAATAATGAGTGATAATTTATTAATGGGGGGTTGAAATTAATGTTTGACTTTGATTAAATTTACAAAACGAATTATAAATTGTACCCAAGGTCCCAAACGGTGTCTTGATCTATGTTTCTGTCATATATGAAGAGGCCTCTATAGTGAAAGATCATATAAATGACAAATTGATAATACTATCTTAGAGTATACAGAGATACTTTCTCAAACAGATATTTCCTCTTCAATGCCTGTTTATACGGTTCTTGTACATGATAAAATAACTACCATACACATGGATTTCATTAAGCCTATGTTCTTTAACGCGATCATTACAATTTATAAACACCACAATTTCCCAAACCGTTTTTTAACCACACATTTTCAACCAAACATTTTACCTCAAAAACATAAATATCAATTTACAAATGCTACATTGTTATAGACAGAGCCTAAAGCATAACAGCACTATAATGAGCCCAAGAAAAGTTCCAGGATGTGATTATATAAAACCAAAAAATCATTTGCAGAACAGACAAAGGTCACTAAAATTTCTCATACCTATGGTTTTATGATGATGCAACACGGACTAAATCACATCTCAACAATAGTTGTAAATGTCCCAAAAGATACAGCATATAAGTTAAATCACATATCAACAATACCTTGAATCCAGCAGAGGTAGGCCCCTCTAAGAACCCATCTTCAGATGCCAAAGTTTGCTTAGCTCCTTCAGAATCATTATTTCTGATGGCATCCCCGCTAAGTTTAACATCTGACGTTATACAGACAGTTTTCTCAAAAAAGTCAAGTGGGAATTCTGGTTTTAAACCTCCATAAGCTTTATTTTTAAGAATACCAGAACGCAATTTCTTAACCTTATCTGACATCACGCTTGTTCCAGTGCCATTTCCAGTGGGGATGTGGGAGTGAATCTGAAGGCTTCCATCATCATGCAAAACAAGGCAGTGGATTTTGTCTTTTGACAAAGGCTTGTAAGCAGATACCCCAACCAATGGCGAGGTTGAACCTACAGCATGCCGCAAATTTTGTGCAAGTATTTCGTGTTCCCCAACAGAAATAGCCAGTACACCATTTGATTTCACACTAGAATAGCAAACAAATAAGCCACTGCCGGCCAGCAACTCTTTCCATCTGTTCAACCCAGCTGGACGAAGATTTCCGTCGGGGTCATCATCAAATACAGCAGCCATTTCCACTATAGATGTTGCGTCTGGATTAAGCCGGCAGACCAAAGTAGTCCCATCTTGATAGGACAGAAATAGCAACTTGTGAGTAGATGAAAAATATAGTGAGGAGCCCTTAGCATGCTTGTTTCCACCATCAATTTGAATACTTTCCTTCAAAGGTTGTGCACCAACATTTCCCTTTGTAGACAGCTCTAACCTGTATAAGCAGCCTAACTCTGAGAGAACTATGACAAACACCCTACCCTTGGAACCCACAAAAAGTGTTGTATCCACAATTGTATCATCAGGCAATGTGAAATAGTGCATAGGACTGATATTGTCCTGAGATAGATCATATATTTTGACAAATCTATTTGTGGCCACCATTAGCTGAACCTGAGAACCTGGAACCCAGTCCACACATCTGATATATGCACCTTGTAGAGCAAGTTCAACGGCCAAGCGATCAATCACCTCACCTCGATTATTCAGTGTAAGAACTTGGCAATCTTCATAGCCAGCTACAACAAGATAACTCTCCACAAGCGAATTAAAAAGGAGATGTACAATCTCAAAACGAACTATATTCTTAGAAAGAGGCTTCACATTAGCCTTATCAGCCGTCACAGGAGCAATAGTGGCTTGTCCAATTAACTGACCTACATCAAATATGGCAACTTTATCACCTTCTCCAACTGCCAGTCGACCTCGGGAACTGACACTAAGTAAGGATTTAACAAGAGATCCACTTGTCAAATGAGATTTCAGTTCCTTTGCATTTGGATAATCTGCTTTTATCTTAAGATCTAACGATCCACTTTTGTAGGCCTTCTTCAATTGTAACAGGTCATTGTTGTAACGAAGCACTCTGTCTTCAGTCAAAGAAACTTTCTTATCTTCAGAAAGGTTGGAGCCTCTTCTACCAGTAATACAAGGCAACAATGATGAGCAAACTCCCAAAACACAATCTTCAAGATCAAGTTCCCTGAACAACAGTGGCATCCTGTCTTGAACCTCCTTCGGGATAGATAATCTGGTAGCGTTATCCAGGTCCATCGATGCATCCTCATCAAAATCCGTATCACTTTCAGGCAACTGATCACCATTATCTGCTAGGGGCAGAAAATTCTGGAAGTTACCAGTACCTCGATTGGGTGCACTACTAGTTCCAGTGAATTTTCGAGGTTTCAAGCATTGACAACTGCTGCCTCGAACCCCGCCAGCCCCACAGTCACAGAAAAAACGACTAGAGCGCGAGTAAACAACACGGTGACCACGATGGCAAACTTTAGCGCACACAGAGCAACAGCCTTTGGAGACAGTCAGGTCACATGTATAACAGAAGTACCAATGCTGTTCCATAAAATTACTGCCACTGGATGTGAATGTGCAAACTTTAGACGCCAGGGCCCTCTCACTGTTGCTATCCTCCTCGTCATCCTTGTCCATGCTACCTACCTCACCATCAGATGTCCCATCATCATCGTCGTCGTCAACAGAAGTTGCATCGCAATCAAGTGACACAGACCCTCCTTGATTAGAGGACGGAACTATGGCATCAGGATTTTTCCTAGAACCAAGGGACCTAGAAGTCAAAGACCCCAAAGCAGAACGACTGCTTGAACCTAGCTTTCTAGAAGACATTTCAACTGGGTTCGGGGCTGACCCACAATCTTTCAAAGTTGTTGAAAGAAATCCATATAGATACTTCAGTCCTTGAAGCAAACGTTCATCCCCAGCCAGTTTCACTATCAACATCTCAGTTCGCTTTAGGAGCGACTTAATTAAGGCTTCACCCTTGGAGAGTTGGACAACGAAATTGTAATAGTCTTTTGCAGCACTAAAATCAAATAATGTAAATGCATTGTCAAGTGAAAGGAGCATTGCTTCAAATATACGGCTGTGTAGTTCCTGCAATGGGAATTCAGAATTGGGTGACAAAAGGCACATAATAAAATTCATTGTCGAGTCTCTTAAAGAGACTGAAGTTCCTTTTGCACATTGAACGCCGGTAGGTGCTTCCGTTACAGATCCCAGTAACCTCATTTCTAGCCATTTTGACAGGGAAGGAAGAGCCATGTCAAGGAATTTCTTTTGTAAATTGATTTTGACAACAGGATACAAGTCCCCAGATAAAATATCCACAAAAAAATCAAGAACTTTCATATTAACAAATTCGGAATGGCAGTAACTTAGGGAATCAATCAAAACCAATATGTCACCTCGTTGAGAATCATAAAGATTCTTAATTTTCTCAGATATATCCTCCATGGAGAGGAAAAATTTGAAAACGTCAGTTCTTGATTGATCTCTTCTCAGACTGTTAACAACATCAATCATCTTTGTAACCATACATTCATGGATACTGCTATCAACATCTTTTCCTTTATAGATACTTTGAAAATATTCTTCCATGCGCTTCATAATAAACAAGCTGCTATAGTCAACCCCTATGAAGATCTCACTCAAGTTTTGGTAAATAGCTTCACATTTCCCGCTGAGGCTTTCAAAGACCTTGTCACACTTAATTGTCGAGATTGATTCAAGAATTGATCTGATAACATCCATTTCCTCCAAAATGACTCCTCTAGATTCCTTCATGTTCAGCAGTCCATCCAGAACACTAAGTATTCCACTGATATTTAGAATGCATGAAGATAAAACTTCACTGGGAACTCGAAGTTGAAACGGAAACCCATGCAACACAAATTCCCAAAATACTTTAGACCGAATTCCTACAGCCATTTTGTCAACAGTTCTGCCGGACTTAGACAGAAGCTCATATAAAGACTCCAACTGGCATGGATTGATCCCGATTTTCTCAAGGAATTCGTCCTGCATACTTTTGTCAAAACCAGCATATTTGAGAAGCAAAAGAGGAGAAAGTGTATCAGCAGAGTGATGGCCATTCTCAAATATTGAAGTGAAAGCTCCTTGGTAGAATCCCAAGTATTTCTTCAACAAAGATGACAATATATGAACTACTACTGCAAGTTGATTTACAGTGAAGGCATTGGAAATGAGGCTTTTACTGAATTCAAAAAACTCAGCATCACCAGATATGTACACAGGCCAGTTAGAACTCACCATGTGCATAGAATCCATCTTGTGGTGCTCCCAGAAGCCAGTACCAAGTAAGGCAAGTATGAAAGAGAGCCACGACCCACGCCTCAGAAAATCCCAACCTAGTTCCCTGACATCTTCAGACATGAGCAAAGCATTCAAGTGCTGAAGCAAACCCAATATCACATCTGGAATATCAGAATACTTGCCAATAGTAGCAGGGTGGCCCAAGACTGAATGACTAAAATAATGAAAATGTTCCATATTTAAAATATCTGAAACATCAGGGTCACTTAAGCTAGCTCGACACTGTTCTAGAGAAGGTTGAAGAATTGGGATGTCCCAGCAAAGCACAAAAAGATACCGTTCAGTAATGAGGTCCTCTGCCTTTACAGCTTTTTTACCGTTCCAAAATCCAAGAATCCATGAAAAGGTGGCAGATATCTCCCCCCAAATTAAACCCAAGCAATCAACTCCAGGATGATCTCTACATACTGATGCAGGAAGTGGTGCAATATCAATCAATTGATTAAGCAAAACGTTGCCAGGTGTTTCTTTTACCGACACACTAGTCACATCCTCGAACATAGCAGCTGCCCAAGACGACAGATAACTTATGTTATTAGACATGTTTAACTCCCGGGTCTCCCTTAATTTGCCTCTGAAGTTCAAAAGCAATGATGGCGGACAAGCGCGTGGATGATAAATCATATGACGAAGCACTAAAACCAATCTTGAAATTAGTAAAGCCCAGCACGACAACTGCATGCTGTCAAAACCTGCAGAAGGAACCTCAATTTCTCTAAGTGAAGAAAATATTATCTTTGCCAACGCAGCTTTTTCTTCTTCGGATGAAAAATGAAATGCCACTAGAAGTATCTCAATGTGAAATGGAGATGGAAGACCTTCAAGAAGCTCCTTAAGGCCAGGACAGCCTGAACAAACTGTTTTTGCTTTACCATGTATAAAATTTACAAATATTTTGTAAATTTTGGCCCTTAAGTGAGTACCAGCTGAACCCGAGCGGCATAAAAGGACATGAGCAAGCAAAGCAAGTGTCTGATCATTGTACATATGGGCACCATTCTCAACAATCAATATCTTCTCAACAATAGACTCTTCAAGTGACTCAGATAAAGCTCGGCGTGAAAGGAGGTTGTGCAACAGTTCAAAGCACAGTTCATGGACATGTCCAAATTTCCTCTGTTCAGGTTCAGGCGGAGTTAGCCCATTATCACAAGATTTATCTTCAGAATAACAGCCCTGACAATTAAGTATTGAAAGCAACGTATCAACATGATTCTCATCGAGCTTTTTGCTTGCGTCTGCGTACAGTGGAGGATGCCATTCAGGAGAAAAAACACAACTTTTGAGAAAGTCAAGTAATTCTGTCGCAGCTTGAACTGGAATGTTGTTGAAACTGGAACTAGGACTAGCTGCAGAATTAGATTGTTCAAGCCCATCTGCAGATCCAACAGAGCGGCCACCCTCAGAAAAAAGATCACCAAAAAGGGCTTCATCTTCATGACAAACAGCATTTTCTGCTTCATACATGACAGATGTTTTTGTACCACTGGAACATGATCTTTCCAAAAGTGGCCTTAATTTAACACCCTCATAATGAAAGAAGACAACAAGATGCATCAGATTATCTAGCCACTGAATCGATGAAGAGAATATTGTCCTTAATAACTCCTCGGTAGAGTACTTTTTCAACAAAAAAAGTTCCTCAGATAGAACTTGGCATGAAGGAGAATTGATACCAGCACAATTGTCAGTTTGACCTATCTTCAGCTCATCCAAATTGAAAATATGATACGGTTGGTTCTTCAAATCCACAATGAGTTTAAGAATACAAACCACCACCCGAGGAAAGTAAGCCAAAGGGGGTTTAGGATTAACAACAGATTTACTGTACCTCCAGACGTTAGAATCCATTGCATTCAAGATAGAAGCTGTCACGCATGCCTGGATGTTCTGAAATACGTTATTCTTGCAGAAAATTACCCGTGTGACTTGAAGAAACTCTTCCAACAATAGCACTGCCAAACTTTCAGTGCTACTTTCAGCAACAGCATTGTTGTTTGCAAACTCAATATTAATCCTGAACAAACTAGGCAATACTTCAATAAAGGAAGCAGCAGCTCGCAACAATGAGCCATCAGTGTCAACACATGGATTATCTTTCAAAAGATTTCCTAGTAACTTGAATATTCTGACACAAAAGGACAGTCTCTTCCGCAAATTGAGAGTTTCTGTTTTCTCATCAAATGAATTGGGGAGTTCTAAAAGCTGTCTACAGATTGAAATAAGATGTTGGATGCATCTCAAATGAATTGTAGCCCAATGCTGAGAGAGTGTAATGATCTTATTAAGACTGCCATTAAAAGACTGTCCACTATTTGGATTTGTATTGATGGCTTGCATGTGCTCAGAAACCAATGTCATTACAAGGCAGTCATCTGCTCCCAATTCCTTTGAGCATTTATCCCCTTTTTAGACGAAAATCAAAATACGAAATTAGAAAATATCAAGATTCCAGGCAAGGCAAAGAAAGAAGGAAAGGCATGCTATTTCTGAGGAGTACCTTGAAGCAAGCACTTCACATTGTCATGCCACTCAACTGTATCTCCTTGATCGACAATGTTAGGCAACAAGTCCACAAGAATTTTTGTAGAGCAAGACTGTGACATATCCAACTCCTTATCCATAGAATCTACTAATAGTACCTCCAACAGCTGAACCATAATGTTCTGATAGAGAAATAAATGTCAGTTAGATGCAAAAGCAGTATACCAGAGAGATCCACAGAAAACACATCTAAAATGCATTGGGATTTAATGCAAAGTCCAAACTCGAAAGGGTAAAGAATTGCTGCAAACGTGGTGAAGCTAACTGCGTGAACAAGGTTAAGATGTTTTCAAGTACAACTGCACATCTTCGAAACTGAAGGCAAAAAAATTATGCAAAATAGATAAAAGAGTGGGCCTTTTCAAAGACACTAAGGTACAGACAGCAGATTCCTTTGCGTGACAATGTTAGGAACCCCTTAGGATTAGGAATTTCAAATCCCACCACCGAATATTATAGGAACACTCGGTTTTTGACTCATGTCTCAGAAACAATCATAATTCACAGTATTGGGTGTATCTCTATGACAGAAAACAATCATAATTCCAGAGATTACCAAGTATTTAAGTTGGTAACTTCGAAATATGATTGTAACTCACAACAGATAAAAAAAATAATAGAATCTGCCAACCAAGGTTGGGCAACAGTCAGTCATGAGTCAAAATAACAAGTTAAACGAAGCAAGCAACAATGAAGTCAAGCAGGAAACACTGAGCTCAAAGATACTTCATGCAAGAAAATACTAACCTGAAGGCTCGAATCATCACTTTTGAGGATGGATTTCTCCAAATAACACAGCGCAAACTCAATCGATTGTTGAAGCACCGCTACCACTACTGGCTCCACTTGCTCAACTGTCATTTTTAATAAATAAAATTATATACAATCAATTCCAAACATGATAACATTGTTAAATCGATCGTTTTAAAATAAAAAATAATAATAATAAAAAAAAGAGCAACATACTTGGTAACAATCTCGCAGCATTAACAACGGCAAGCGAGACAGAAGCCAAGGCGTGAATCTGAGCTTGATCCAAAACTTCTAGCCCTAGTTTACCGTCTCCTGTACTGTTCTCATTATCGATCGGTTTGACCGATTGTTTCAGAATCGAGAAGAGTTTTTTAAACCCTAGATTGAGCAAAGACGCCGACTCAACGGAGCGGAGCTTGATAGATAGATCATCAGACGATAGAGCATTAACGAGTGCTGCGATCTCCTCAGCCATTTTCAATCAATAATAATAATTGTTCATTAGATTTTGATAATTCGATCGAGAGAGCGAAGGAAGCTCTCGCGAGAAATGAGATATTTGGTTTTTAGATGAGAATTGTGAAATCCGACGGGTAAAAAGGGTGAATTTTCAGTATCAGTGGGGGTTTAGTGCTGGGTGGAAAGTATTATATGCAGCGAGGCAATGACGGTGAAATGCGTGGGATGAATTCTATTTAGATTACTCATCAAGCTATCCTTTTGATTTTTTGTTACCTTTTTTAGGTGTCTTTTGATAAACCAATAGCAAATTGGTAATAAAAAAATACGTACGAAAATGAAAAATAATTGGTGGACCGACTTTGAATTTTTTCTTTTCTTTAGTATCAAAAAATTATGTCCATGTTTTATTGTGAATTAAAATTTGAATTTTAATCTATGTTGAGATTAACAATTAATTTTATTTTAATCACATACTATATGTCCCACAATTTTTAACCATATATTTCGTCATTTTTATCAAAAATTACTAAAACTATCATTTTAATTTCCACCAAATGTGACGATAAAGGTTGTATATAAGAAGATTTTCCAAAACTTACTCTTGATAATAGACTAGTATTTTCACAAATGCGATGTACTGAATATGTTTGTGACAGTGATTTCTGTTGCGGTTTTTTATTTTCGCAAGTGTACGGGTCGCACAAATAATAAATTGGACTTAAAGTACAGATATTGATCTCACGAGGATTGAGTAAATTGTATTATAGATTACTACCCTTAACAAGAACAAAAGATTTGATGCAAATTTAGGATTTGAAATAAAATAAACTATCAAACTAAAATAAATGAAGATTCAAATTATGATTTTCTTAAGTGATATTTGAAGATATTGAGACACTTGATTTCACATAAGTCAATACTATTAATTTCAATCATCAAGTTTTACACCTATCTATGTGCTTGACCGAACTCACTTATGCATATGAAATTCCCCTCTCGGGTTTAAATCAACTCTATCTAATTATGTCTATAGGTCTGTAAATAGTCTTTGGGTCATTAAACTTATGCATTATCAGTCGTCCTATAAACCATGAAAGCGCTTGTCTGTGATCATTTCGACGAGTGCCTACTTGACAAGTATGTTTTCTTGCATATTTGCGCACTACGAAGAATTGATTTGTATCCATCCTCTTTGCTCGCAGACACCAACTACAATTATCATCTACACAGACAATTGTGTAGGTACTCCTGTCTGACTTCTTCACTTTAAACTCGAAATTGTACTTAAGTGCAATATTGTGCACCGCTTCTTGGAGATCTTGCTTAGTATTAAATAATTGCTGGACTTCCAAATCTTCATCATCTGGAACCACACGTGAACAATTAGTTGATCGTGAACTTGACCCAGCCTGTGAGTTCTCAAAGTGCTCATATCGACGTCTAGATAAATCAATCAGATCATTGTTTGTAAATGGAATGTCCTCCTCATTGTCTCAGACTACATCATGACCTCTAGGGGTGACAAGAGGATCATGGCGTATAGCAACTGTATCAGGAATAGCATCGTCATCCTCACGAACTATTTCTAATGTGTCCCAAATATCATTCCCATTCTAATCCCCACCATCGAATTCTTCTGATTATCGGGGGTATCATTTCGTACTAAAGTTACACAAAGAGGAATAGTTTCCTTTTTATTC
The DNA here is from genome assembly GCA_963555705.1 of Ligustrum vulgare. NCBI lineage: Eukaryota > Viridiplantae > Streptophyta > Magnoliopsida > Lamiales > Oleaceae > Ligustrum > Ligustrum vulgare. The sequence goes on from OY743173.1 coordinate 60,074,965, forward strand.
GCCTCAATTAATCATATAATTTGCACATCAGAAGTAACAAATAAGGGTGACAATGCAACCGTAGAATTCGAGTTATATAGAAATCCAAATTTCATATCATATTCAGATGGATCAACTTCGAGTTGATCTTTTAGTTTGCTGTACAAGTCTGTAAATGACATACCTAGTGTTAACAAAATTACAGAAATGTTTTGATCAATTGCATATTTCCATGACCATCGCAGATTTTCGTCAACTACGAATTTACCAAAATAAGAAATTGGGATGAAAGCCATATCTGCATTAATTAAAAATAATAAATTTTTAAAACAATAAGTTAGGAAAAATCAGAGTAATTGTGATAAAAAATAATTTTAAAAAAATAGTCTGTACGGACGGACTGCGGTCGATCTGGAAGGACTTCATATGCTCCGGCACCTTTTGGTCCGATCGAACGTTCAATTCTTCCTTCCGATTTTGTTACTAAACTGGAAAAAAAAAATCACACTTCGCCATATTAATTTTTCATTTTTTAGTCTACATAATTATAGAACTATCGAACAATCTATAATTATTAACTAAAAAATTAGCAATTGATGAATTTTTCGATAATTTTTGGTAACTGAAATTATAAATCTGTTGAATAAGTTTAACACAACGAGAACGAAATTAAGTACAGTATAATAAATATTGCTAAATGACCTGATCGATAAGAAGTAGGGAATGAAATCTTTCAGTTGAGCTTTGTATTTTTTTTTTACGGATTTTTTTGAGCACAAGCAAATGAAAAATGAGAGAATAATTTATCTGTGTATTGAGTACAAGCACATAAAAAAAGAGAGAATAATGAAATGTGAGAATTTTTTGGTTTTTGTTTTAATATTAATATGAAATAAAGGAAGGGTATAACAGAAATATAGTTATTAAGGGCATACAAATCTTTTTATATGAAAAAGTGTATTGTGGTTAGTTTTTAAAAAGTTGGGATATTTTGACTTAGCCCTTGTTTGACTTGGACATTTAGAAAAGAGACCCAGCGAGGCAATGACGGTGAAATGCTTGGGATGAATTCTATTAGCTTACTCATCAAGCTTTCTTTTTGATTTTTTGTTACCTTTTTTAGGTGTCTTTTGATAGACCAATAGAAAATTGGTAATAAAGAAATATGAAAATGAAAAATAATTGGTGGACCGACTTTGAATTTTTTCTTTTCTTTAGCGCCTATTTGGTAATGTGAAAAGTTTTGATTTTATGATTTTTTTTTTTTTATGGATGTGTGGTTTTAAAAAGTTTGAAAAGTCAACAATAGTGGACTTGACTAAGAATTGATGGTTGAGATTGAGTTTAAAAAGTTAATATAAAATTTTTACCATTAGCAAACATGCTCTTAGTATCAAAAAATTATGTCCATGTTTTATTGTGAATTAAAATTTGAATTTTAATCTATTTTGAGATTAACAATTAATTTTATTTTAATCACATATTATATGTCCCACAGTTTTTAACCCTATATTTCTTCATTTTTATCAAAAATTACTAAAACTATTATTTTAATTTCCACCAAATGTGACGATAAATGTTGTATATAAGAAGATTTTCCAAAACTTACTCTTGATAATAGACTAGTATTTTCACAGATGAAATGTACTGAATATGTTTGTGACGGTGATTTCTATTGCTATTTTTTATTTCCGCAAGTGTACGGGTCGCACAAATAATAAAGTGGATAGAGATGGCAAGAAAATCCAATCCGTTCGACTGATCCATCGACCTGATCCGATCCGATTCGAAAAAATGTCGATCCGCGGATCAGCGGAGTGGATCGGGGCGGGTCAACGGATCGGTACCGATCCGCCCTGATTAATTAAAAAAATAAAAATTAATAAAAAAAAATATTTTTTTTTAATTTTTTAAAAAAGATTTAGTTTAAATTATATATAAAAAAAAGTTGCCGCGGATCGGGAGGCCGACCCGACCCGAAAAATGGCGGATCGCGGGGCGAATCTGGATCTGCTGAAATAATTTCGGGCGGGGCGGATCGAGGCCCGATTCGCCCCGTTGCCAACACTAAAAATGGACTTAGAGTTCGGATATTGATCTCACGAAGATTGAGTAAATTGTATTATAAATTACTATCCTTAACATGAACAAAAGATTTGATGTAAATTTAGGATTTGAAATAAAATAAACTATCAAACTAAAATAAATGAAGATTCAAATTATTATTTTCTTAAGTGATATTTGAAGATGTTGAGACACTTGATTTCACATAAGTCAATATTATTAATTTCAATCATCAAGTTTTACTCCTATCTATGTGCTTGACTGATCTCACTTATGCATATGAAATTCTCCTCTCGGGTTTATATCAGCTCTACCTAATTAGTCGACCGTATTAACGAATAGCGGGTCGTAATGACTAGGTGCATAGGACGCAAGAATTCATTTAGTGGTCGCAATACAAATAAACGTATATCTCTATCGTTTATACAAGTACCGAAATTTATCCCTAAATCTAAGTGTTAGCTCACCTCTCGAATGATAAAAACACTCATGATATCGTGAATAAGTGATCAATTTATTCACCCATTAAACATGAAGATAAAATCAACTCATGAAAATTATGTGTAAAACTCAATTCATCTATATACATACATAATAATAGGATAACCGTCACTATTTTATGCACATAGTTTCCCGTTCATTTTCACTTGCCATTTTAGGAATTTTTTTAATTTTATCGATTTATTTTAATACATAAATTAGGAGAGTTCAATTAATGAATGTAGTAAATGATTTATGGATCTTTATCTTTATAATAATAATAATAATAATAATAATAATAATAATAATAATAATAATAATAATATATAAAGGTTGGGCAGTTTCTAAAAACAATTTCCCGGTCATTTTTTGTTTCTATAAATAGGAAATTCCCATAAAATTAAACAGTGTGAATGCAAAGTAAATTAGTGTGAATGCAAAATCTGGATAAATGTGAATGCATTTATTGCCTCATATATACTGCAAACAAAAAATCAACACAAACAATATAATATTTCATGGTTATTTTGAACAAGAATGGCTCTGATACCATGTAAGCTCAGGTGATAGGTAGAGAAGGAATAAAGATAATAATTTGAATAATAATAATAAAAAATGTAAAGAAATTAAACAGTTGAAATTGAAACAATTGAATTGAACTTTGAATTAATTGGAAGATTGATTACAAGGAAATTTGAACGTGTGGAGATTTTATCACTTGGATAAATTCTGCCTTACAATGAAATGAAACTTGAAATTTATAATGAAAAATTACATTGAAAGGAATCCTGAAAAGTAAATTGAAGCTGGAAAGTCGTTGATTGAACAGTGTCTTGTCGACACCTTTTCCAAAAGTTGGAATCTTGAATAGTAGCTTGTCTTAAATCTTGCACCGAAAGTTTGAAAAGGAAATCTTTACTTTAATAAAGAGAATAATTAAAGCAAGATTTGACAAATATTGACATTTCTTTTTAGCTGGCAAATATTGAGTAGAATTTCTTTTGATCGTTGACCACAGTATTCTCTGAAATCATCAAAGAAACTGTGTTCATATAGTCATTTTGTCTTTTGAAAATCTTCTTGAAGGGATTCATCCAGATCAATCTCGTAGTAGTCCTCTTCATTTTGATAGAAGTCATCGTCAAAATCTGCTTCTGAGCTGGCTTTTGAGGAATCTTGAACTGAAGAAGCGTTTTCCGCAAGGGTTGCAATTTTCGCAGCTAAAATCGTCATTTCTTCAGGGTTAGTACATTTTCCAAGGAGGGCTAATAACCTACTCTTTTCAACAAGGAAATCAACATGGGCATCTTGAAGTTTCTTTGATGGTTGTCCTTCATTATTTTTTAAATTGATCCAAGATTGAATTGCCTTGGGACATCAATTTGTTTCATGGAACTTAGACCACCATTTTACTTTGAATCTCCTCATAATCTTTTTAGGACTATAAAGATTATTTGTTTCTTGAGAAATAAAAAAGTCCCAACAGAGAATCCATGAGACCTTGAAATTATAAGCAAATTGAAAGAGAATATTTTCTTGAGGCTTCAGCAATATTTTTGCCTCGTTTGTGAAGTGGTTGAGTCCTTGAAGAGAAAGATTGGGTAAAATGATCTCTTCGAGTCCAAAATACTCAAACCAATTTTGAAACCATTTTGGAAATTCATTTTGACAATTTTGATGAAAAACGATACACCAAGAGTGGTTTACTGGTTTAAAGTAAAATATATTAAACCAAGCATCTTGATAATCCAAGTAGTTGAAATGAAAAGAGAAATTTTCTCCTTTTGCAAGTTTCATCTTTTTCTCAATCCAAGGCTATTGTCCTCTGTCATCAAAAGACAACACTTTGCAGATCGAACATTTTGAGAAGTCAGTATGTTGAGGATTTTGTTTATTTGGAGTGTGAGTAATAATTGTTGATCTTGTTTTGAGAATGATCTTTTCATAAAACTCACGAAGTTTTTGAATAGTGGAAGGAAAAAATTGGAAATTTGAAGGAAAATTATCCGTAAAACATTTGTTAAGATCAGAATATTTTTCAACCCAAGAAGGTTCCATTATAAACCCAATTGGAGAGAAGTGATTTTTGATGAAATATTGAAAGGGGTTTTTGTTGATCTCTGGAAGTTTTTCAAAACCAGTTTGAACTGCTTTTTTGAAGTTTGAAGGTCTTGGCTTTTCTGGAGTTTGAGGAATTTTGCCAAAAACAGAGAAGTTGTTTGCAGTAGAAAGGGAGGGAGTTTTTGAAGAGGAGGTATTTTTACTGGAATTTTGAACAAAAGTTTCAATTGAAGATAGGACAGTTTTCTGGCCCTTATTTTTATTTTTTGAAGAGGTAGCCATATATCTTCAAGAACTTTGTTGTACCAATCTATGTACACTCTTCTTTTGAACTCTCTTTTGGGATGGCTTTACTTTCGCTCGAAATTTCTCTCCTTTTTGTAAGAAATTCTATTGTGAGGAAGTCTGCCAAAACGTTATTTTTTCCTTGTATATAAAGGATTTCGAAATCAAAACACGACAAAATAGCTTGCCATCTTGCAAAAATATGTTTTGATACAAGATTTTTGACGTTCTTTTGTAAAATGTCCTTAGATGTTTTACAATCGGTTTTTAAAATAAATGATTTATTAATTAAATCATCTTGGAATTTTGAAACACACAAAACAATTGAAAGAATTTCTTTTTTGACTATATAATAATTAATTTGAGGACCAGTCCAAACACTAGAATAGCAATGGACCAGCTGTTCTTGATTTGACCCTTTTGAAATCTGCTTTAAGACTCCACCGAACCCTATATCTGACGCATCTGCTTCGACAATAAGATTGGATTTTGGGTCAATAATGGATAGACATTGGATACTTTTGACAGCACTTTTGACCTTTTGGACGGCTAAGGTGCACAGTGCACTGGGGACCCCGTGGTTTTGGATTATTTTGAAGCCTTTTAAAAGGGGGAACAAAGGATCATGATATTTTGAATAAAATCAGATACGTAATTAACATATCCAAGAAATCTTTGAAGACTTGTTTTGTCAATAATTTGATCTGAAAATTTGTCAATAAAATCCAAACTTCTTTGAATTGGTGAAATAGTTCCTTGAAAAATCGTATGTCCAAGAAAACGAATACTTGTTTGACATAAAACGATTTTCTTTGCAGAAACTGCTAAACCATTAATTTTGACAATGTTGTCCTAAACTTTTCAGAATAGAGAAGAACATCATTAATGTAAACAATGATAAAATTTTGATAAGGATTGAAAATATCATTCATGATTTTTTGAAATTCAGAAGGGCATTTTTTAGACCAAAAGGCATGACATTCCATTCATATTGTCCAAATGGAACATTAAATGCAGTTTTGTATCTATCTTCTTCTTTAATTTGAATCTGTCAAATTCTAGATTTCATATCAAATTTGGAGAAGATAACTGCTTTGAGAAGTCGATTGACGAGATCTTTCTTTTGAGGAAGTGGATATCTTATCCACTGAAGTGCAAAATTGAGATGCTTGTAGTTGATAACAAGTTTCGGAGCACCACGCTTAATTTCTGCTTGATTGAGAACATAGAACGCCGAACAACTCCAGGGAGATTTTGAAGGTCAAATAAGACCTTTGGAAAGTAGATCCTGGATTTCCATGGTACAGTAATCAAGGAGTTCTTTATTCATTTGAATATGTGTTGATTTAGTTGGAATCATTGATTCGTGAAAATCAGAATTATATGGAAGAGAAACAATATGTTTCTTTCTATTCTAGAATGCATTTGGAATAGTAGAATATACTTCGGTTTCAAATTTTTGAAAGAATTGAGAAACTTTTTCTTTATTTGAAGAAATTTGAAGTTGGTCAGAAATTCTTTGAAATTTGATTTCTTCTTTAAGATTATGAACATGTTGTTTTTTGAGATTAATATTGTTAATAATTTGACAAATTGATACTTACTTACGAGCATTAACATTTTTGAAGGAATGCGGATTTGTAAATTTGAAAAACAAATATTGGCAAAAAAACATTTATTTTAAGACCTTTTTCATTAGCTTGAAAAGGGTAAATTTGAACAATGAAAGAAGTATCAAGAATAACTTCTTGATCAAGATCCTTAACCAAATAAGAAATATTTTTGAAACATATATTTGAATTGCAAACATGAGCTTTTGAAAGTTTATATTGAATGTTTAATTTTTTGCACTTGCGTCATAAAGACGTTCAGTAGTTTTTTCAAAATATTTGTAGGTATTAATCCTTCACAGATACAATCTTGATCAGCTTCAGAATCAATTAAGAGTCTAGTTGTTAATTTAAATTTTTTATCAACAATAATTGTCATCTGACAATACCACTTTTGAAGTTGAATACGATTAATAACATTGATTTTTTCTTCATCAGTTTGAGGAAAATCAGAGTCATTAAATCGTTCAGGATGATCATATTTCTCAATATATTTTCAATCTTTAACAGAGCTCGAATCAGATTCTTCTGAAGAAGAAGAGGAGGAAGAGGATTCATTTTGATTTTTTGTAGAGCAATTCTTTAAAAGGGTAACTTCAAGTTTAATATTTTTAACTTGACGTTCAAGATGAGAAATTTGAGTTTTCTTTTCTTTGACTTCTGATTTTAAATCAGAACTAGAAGATTTTGATGCTGCTTCTTGCATTTTAATATATTTATTTTAATTTCAAATTTGGAAACCATGTAGGATTAGTAATCTCCATTCACCATATCACAATACAGATGATAATATGGTATGCAAAGTTGTAGTTGAATTCATCACGATTTGATATGTTGATTTTAAACGACTTATTCTTCAAAATCCAGTAAGTACATACATACATATATAAACTATACTATAGCAAATCATATAAAAACGAATATTAGCCATAAAGAATAGAAGGTAAAAATATTTTGAAAATATAGGAAATCACGTGTATTTGTTATTAAAAAGGCAATTGAAAAGAAGAGACTTGGATGTGGGTTGTATTTTGAATTTTTCATTGGTTTTCAATTGAGTGAATGATGAGGAATTGTAATTAATTTTGGGAAAATTAGTGGCTATTATTGAGCTTCAATTACAAAAAAAGTGTAATTTATGAAGTTGGTAATTTTGGTCTACTTTTACCTAACGTTCAGTATATCCCTACTATATATAAAATCAAGTTCCAAAATTACTATTCATAGGACCAAAAACAGCACTTTTAGTTGAAATGAAAACACGACTCTATTTCACTTCCAGATAATAGCGAGTTTTCGTCTCTCTTGTTCCAGAATCTTCGTCCCTTTTTCATTTCCTCTCTCTCATTCTCTTCCTCTTTCAGCTTTCCGTTTTTGTTTCCTGTGTCTGAGCCATCGTCTGAGAGAAGTCGTGTGCGTGGATGTGGCGTGTCCGCTTAAATGGAAACGATATGCATTAAATTTTACGGTAATCGTTTCTTGCTTCTGTTTCTTTTCAAATAATCTTCATTTGTTATTCCGATATATGGTTGCTCTGGAAAATTGTTTCAAAAAGTGAGCATTTCTGTTTGGACAAAAATCCATCTAAAGATCTACAGGGTTCTTCGAAGCTATAGCTTTTGTTTGTATTGGGTAAGTTTTTGTTTATTCTCTTAGATTCATGGCTTATTTTAGCTGATCTTGGTTTCACTTCAACCTGACTTAGTTAATGAGGTTCATGATTTTAATTAGTCTTGGTTTTGCTTCAACTTTCCTTGGTTAAAGAGGTATTGTTACCTCCGGTTTCAATAATTGTACGGTTGAGATCTATGTTGGGATTTTCAAATTTATCATATAATTGGGTAAAACCTGTAATTATCTTATATTTTTAAAAAAAATTCTACTAAGGAAGCCCCATTTGTTTTTAAAACTCCCTCTTTGATTGCAAAACAAATGCTTATTGCCTTTCCATGACAATGTAGTTTCACCTCTCAAATTTAATATTTCATCTTAGAGATGTTGAGGTTGATCCTCTCGTTTGTTGTCTTTGCAGTATAAACTTAGAAGTTTGTAAGTGATAGAAGGTTAACTATTTAAACTATTAAAGAAAAAAAAAAGAAAAAAAGAGGACATTATGTTTGTGCGTAAAAATCACATTAATTAGTTTGTTTAAAATGATTGTGGTGGCTCAACATTATCCAATTATCATCTAATCACATTAATTAGTTGTTCTCAAAATGGCTGTGGCAGTGCAACATTATCTGATTATCATCCATACTCCTCCACCCTCTGAAATCTAATCCATATTTGAACTCTAGCTTTAGAAATTGTTCCATGCATATTGATGATTTTGATATTCCTTTGCTTGTATATTTTTATGCAGTCTTACATTGTCTTGCCATGTAATGAGATTATATTTCTTCCTTTTAATATTACCGAATTTGTTTGGCAGAGTAATTTAAGGAATTGGAGCGAAAAGTATAGAGCCTTTGTCCATATTGTAGGTGTCTTTCTATCTTATCTATTCTTCATTGCTTGATTGCATGTCCATATGTCCGTCTTTCATCAGTTTCATGAAACCACGTGAAATATTTTACTGCATTCTATTTCAGATAATCGTCTTCCGCTACCCTTTCTTTGTAATTGCTGTGACCACGAGATTTTTGCATTATGTCTCATCCCAAAGCCAAGTAATATGTACTTATTTTGACTTTAAATTTAGACAATTTTAGGTGTTTTAGGATATTATATTGCTAATTATATGTTTATTTTAGGAAAAACTCAAATTTGGATGCGTTTGGAGGCGAAACGAAGAAAATGGACTTAATTTCCAGAAATGCATTTTTGAAGTATGTAAAATTTAGGTTAATGCATTTGTTGATGATTTAAAATTATGGTTTTCTTTGTATTTTAGATTTAAAAAAAAAAAAAAATCTCTACTTAATTAGGTAGGGTTATTTAGCATCTTCTATTATCATAATATTTTGACTGCTTCTCAAATTTTTTCTCTCTTTTTTGAAATAAGTTCATCAATCATGTCGATCTATCATCGTGCTACAAACAAATTCTTCAAAGTTATAATGGAAGAATTCGGGAATCGCACTCGATTGGTACCTGTTGTTATGTTGAATTAGTGTTGATGTAATATATATTATTTTTTCCCATCGTTTTGTTACATGTGATAAATATATATATGTTTTTTTGTCTATTTTATTTACTATTAATATAATTTGAGGGCTTTGTGTCTATGGTTGATGTACATCCGAGGTTTCCCCCTTTCCGATTTGCTTGTTTTCTTGATTTTTATGTTCTTAAGCTCTTTGATTTTTAGTTCATTTTCATGTGGATGTCTAGATTAGTGTTTATTATTTATTTTCTGCATTTTTTCTTCTTAAATGGATGTCAATGTTGTTAGTTTCTCTTTGAGATTGTATTAAGTTGTGTTTAGCATTAAAGAATTCCTTTTTTCTATATGGTTTTATGGATTGCTTCTCATTTTTGAAAGGTAGTTTTTTGTGATTAATAAATGAAAAAAAAAGTATTAAATTTTGTATAGTCCAATCGGTTTCTTCCATTTATCTTTTGAACGTGTAGACATGCTTGCTACATGTGAGTTTCATTCATTTGTTTTATTTTGTCTACTTAAAATTAATCCATTTTGTTATTCATGTGTGCATTTTGTGTTTAAGGTATATTGCTCTTGTTGGATTTAGCATATCAATTACTGTCCAACATTTCTAACCTGTTAGGTCTTTTTTTTCCTCTACAGTTTGTACATGTTGTTCCTGGTTCCTTTCTTCGTAGGTTAAAAACCCTTGGCAATGTAGATTCCCACAGTAGAGTGTTGCTCAACCATTACAAATTAAATGAGGAAAGGTATGAATTCTGTTCTTGACTACATCTTATTGGTGTGGCTCATTTTTAAAATGTTAGATATTATTTCTCATTTCTATATTAGTTGTCATTGTTTATCGTAAGGTATCAATAATTAAATAAAATGTATTGTGATTTTTATTTGATTTGTAACATGTCCACTCTCTCACTACATCGGACTGCACAGCTTCTTTTGTTTAAAGGTAAACTCTTCATCCCTTCTAATCCATTTTTTTCCATCAGTTTTTTAAAGTGTCTTGTTTTTTATTTACTTATCTACTGATTTTTGCTTTTCTTAGTTAACGAGTGTAGAAGTTGTAGGAATGACACCATGTCCATTCTGAGTACTTTTTCGTGTTTTTTTCTAATCGATTCGTTATTGATTTACAAGCAAGGAATTTTTTCATTAGTTGTTTCAAGGTTTGGCCTTTTGCTAATTTTGAATCTTGCCGTTTCATAGTTTTGTTATGTTGGCGAACTTTCAATAGACTTATGTACAGTTGTCATATGTCGTAATTTATGTTGTGTGAAGCTTGAAGAACTTAATGTGGCCTATGTTATATTCTGCAGGGCATTAGATTTCTTCTTAAGGCTCATTTTCATTACAAATGAGTAAGCCTGGTTGGTCTTACAAATGTTTACAATGTTTTGTAGGTCAACTATTCTCAAGGACAAGGTATAATATTTTATTTACCTTATTAATACGAGTTAATTCTAAAGGAAAAGCATTTATTTCTTTCCTTAAGTTTATCGAATAGTTTCTACTTTATGGAGTTAGAAATTTTATGGCAGTGCTCTGATTTTTATTTCTTAAGCTTATTTAGGTTTTATTAATTAGAAGATTTGCAGCCTTCTACCCTCCCTATAATTTTTATGATTCCCCTTGTTATAACAAGCAAGAAATATTTATTAGTTATTAGACTAAATTTTAGAAGAAAAAAGTCTTTCTAGGAGAGAACAATTATATTTTTGATTGATATTGAAGGTTTTTCTTCACACAAACCCAGACTTTGCTTTGCCACGATGGTGTATATGATGAGCTTATGCAGATATGTTTAATGGCATGAATCCCTTTATTTCAGCATTCTTTTTATTGATCTTACTTAATAAATGTGCAGATGTTAGTTTATGTTTGAATTGTTGTTTATACTAATCCTGTTGTGATTCCCTTAATGAAGGAAGATGCTTAGCTGTTCAGCATAATTACTACTACATTAAAAAGCGAAAACAATCTATTAATGTCCGAATTTGCATTTATGCATGCATGAATCCACCAGGATGCGTCAAGAGGTTAATTCAATGTTACAAGGGTTGTCGTGGAGATCAACTTGCCAGGAAAACCAAGATCACAATTTTCCTGAAGGATGATCAGGTAAATAACTTTTCTAATTATTCGATTTTATATTTGATTTACCTCAATGTGTTGATGTTGGAGTGAATACAAGTTACAACTGGAAGATTTGTGGCGTTTTAAGTAGAAATATGTGTTTGATAAGCATCACAAAATTGAGTTGTTAACGGATTTATGCTAAAAATGAAAATTTCAAACAAATGACCTTTGGCAGGTAAAATTGATTAATTATATCAGAAATTTAAATATGAATTGACCTGTTGCGAATGTGTGATCAATGAAAATTTTATGTCCAAACTTTTGGCATTTGATCGAGTCAATAAATTTTGGAGCATTAACAATAATTCTTACTATTTCCCTGCATTAATTTGGAATCATGATCTAACAATAGTCTTTTTGCCTTTGCTTGTTGATATTTTTTAGAACTGTTGTTGGCGTTTTGGTTGAACATCGAAAGAGTTTTTTTCGAAAACTCAGATTTTTCGATGTGCTTTATTGTTTTTTATCAGATTCCACAGCACTGCTTCTATCACTCTTATACTATTGATTTTTGGATATTGTAGGAAAAAGATATGGTTAAGGAGCAGTAAAAATTTCTGCTTCTATCACTCTAATAATGAATTTTGCAATGTTTTTGTTGCTTTTTGATTTTGGGTTTTTCTAACAAGAATTATTGGTGCAGCATTTGACATGATTGGCTAATATGAAATTGCTCTCAAATGTATTGACGAGGCTATAAAACACACTCAAAACTACCATTGAGGTACATATTTTATTTGTGAATGATGCATTTGACTTCGTTTTGCTTCATTTTTGGTCATAGAAGACAGAGTCATTCTACATTCATCCACGTTGCTTCTTCCCTTTTTCATTACATTTCACAACTTGAATTAGAATAATAAAAATTAAGTGCATCCCAGAAGCTTATGATGATGAAGAAACTAAAAATGCATCAAAATTTGCACTTGCATTACCCGACCATGTGAAAACTATCACAAGTACATCAAACCCATTTGTGAAACATTGGCTAAAACTTTAGCAGAGCTCCTCTTATAGTTACGCTCGTGGCTAGATTCTTGTTGCTGGTACTATTTTTGTAAGCTTTGTTTCATCTTTCTTATTTACTTTGGTATTTTTAAGTTTTTGCTCTGAAATTATTCATGTGGTAAGAACCTTCCATTTTTATGTCTTTAGGGAGTAATAATAAGTCCTATTGACTTTCCTTTTTAAAAGTTTATGAACAAATTAAAGGGCATATGATTCATTGGCATTGATTTTCGCTATTCAGTTTCGTGATGTTATGGATTGTGAAAGGAGATTATAGAATTAATAGTGTGTTTGCCATGTGTTTGTAGGAATTATATTGAGAAGCAATTAATATCATTTATTCAGGGTGAGAGGGGCAGATAGAACACATGTTGGGGACACAAGCAATTTGTTGGAAATATAAAACAATTGATTTTGACTGTTTAATATTGTTTTTGTTATAATCTCCTTTGTCTTTGATTTCAACTATCAGAATAGGTTGTAATGCAATCCTAACCATTGATTTGTACTTTGATTGATTTTTTTCAAATGTATATACAAATAATATTTTTTATGTTCTTTAAATGAATCACATCGAATTGATACCATAAATTATTCCCTAATTTTAACACGTCAAATTGAAACAATAAATTATATTCCAATCTTAATGTGTACAAACAAATAACTATCTTTTTCATTACTAATTTCACGCGAATAAATACAAATATAAATCGCTTCGTGCAACGCACGTAAATCTTACTAGTATAGTTAATAAATATTAATGCTTAGTATTTACCGAACTATATTTATTTACTTGGTTATATGTAAATTTTCCCCATATTTATTTATTCCCTCTTTGATATAGATTAAAATCAGATTTTTAGTAAAAAAAATTTGATAAAAATTAATGTAGTGTGTTGTATAAAATTTGTGGATCTCATGAATATGTAATTAAAAATAATTATTGACTTTAACTTATATTAAAATTGGTTCTTAAACATGCTCCAAGACTATTTCTTGATTGTTCGACTAAAGATAGTTAAAATTAATGAACACTCACTAAACTTTCAATATGAAACTACTTATTCACCCAACTTTAACACGTACATTTTTTTCTCCAATTTTCAACCATACGTCTACCTAGAAACTAACAAAATAAACAAAACAAAAAAAAGGCTGCATTAGCAGCCGAACACTTTGTTATTCACCACATCAGCGAAAATGCACTGCACCAAACTCCCCTCCCCTTTTTTCCTTAATGACTAGTGGTTGCACGTGCTCGTATTTTTGTATAGATTGGCGTGAACTTTTTGTGTAAATATTTTAAACTTTCTGGAACATCAAACGTACTTGAATTAAGATGTATACATTGGCTACTAAAAAATAAGGATTAATTACCATCAAACTAATTATTATAAGAATTCATTTAACAAGAATACGAGTCAGGTAAAGAAATCTTGCCCATAAAGACATTAAGCAATGAGAAAGGAGAGTTAAGTACTTACATGCGAGACTAAGTATCTTAGGAAAAGACATACAAAGTTGATTAGAAATTTACACTCTTCTCCATGATCATGCTGCTCCATAAGCTAGAGTGCGCCAAAAAAAGTTACAAAGGACTCCACATCCATAAACCAAAAATAAAATAAAATAAAATAAAATATAAATGTAAAGAAAATAAGAGAATACTACATTATCAATTCACTTGAAATTAGGTGTTTAATTTCACAAGTGACATCACATTTTAAATATGGTGTCTATAAGTTCCACGAACATGTCCAAAACATTTACTTCATGAAACAACCAGATCACATGATTGTATCGGTTAAAATACATTGTATCGTGGTTTCATTGGTACATTAGATTTCAATATATTAAAAAAAGAAAGTTATTGGGCATGTCAAGATAAGATTCAAATAGATATATGTGACATTTTCTAGTAGTTTTAGCTTTTAGATTAGACGATTAAGAATATGTAGCTTAAAAGTATCAATTTTCATATATTGCTCATTTATCTAGACAGTTAGACCTTTCATGTCTGTTATTAGCAGTCATTTGTGTGTTATATGGCATTGAAGCTTGCATGGCATCCTCAGGCTACAATTTTGGTCATAATTTCAACTTGATCTAGTGGATTTATTTTAGCAAAAAGATGACAAATAATTCTTGCAAATTGAAATCCTTACATGTTATCTACTTCTGACATACCAGAAAGTGTCAAAGTGTCAAGAATTACCACCTCATCATTTCCTTCTCCAATTGCTTTTGACTGGGAACCAGATTGTGGATGTGAAAACCTGCAAATAAGGTTGGACGCTCATTAGGCTCAGTTAGAAGTCACTTGTGTGCATATTGTTGGGCTTAAATATAAGTTTCAGTCCATTTTAATTGTGAATTGAAAGGTGAAGGACTTTAGTGCAATTTCTAAAAAGTTAACCTACCTAACCTAATTAAATACACAAAAAGGAAAAAGAGAGAGTGGCTAGTTGTCTCCTTCTTTTTCAAAAACACGGACAGAGGTAGAGAAAATCTCTTACGCAGACAGAGGCTGAATACGCGCAGAGGAAGGAGGAAGAAGAAATTCTTTGGCCATTTTTCTACACATATTTACACAACAACAATGGAATAAAAGGTGCTATTTTTCTTGTTATATTTTGGAGAAGAAAGTGTTGATTATTGTGTATTCTTCTTCTTCAAGATTTGGGTTTCTCTAAGTATTATCTTAGAATGGTTTAGGTGTCATTTAATCTCCATTATTGTTGTTGTTGTTGGGGTTCCATCTATTGTATTAGATGATGTATGTTTTGGGTGCCAAGATTAATTCTTGAAGGCGTGTATTGGTTACTTCTAGATTTAGGGCAAAAATCTAGGAAAGAAATATTGTATTCCTATTATTTGGTAATAGTGGAATTGTCGGTTTGCCCCGTCGATTTTCCCTTCTCATTGGAGGGTTTTACGACGTTAAATAATTATTGGTGTTATCGCTTTGGTATTTATAATTTCGATATTCTATTGTTTGGATTGGCTGGATTGAGTTGTTGATTTCCAATTTTAATCACACGAAGTTTGAGGGGAAAATATTTGGCGTTTGCTACTTGTGTTGGCAATTCCGTTTGTGGTCCGAATTTTTCCCCAACAGTGGTATCAGAGCTTGTGTTAGATTGTGTGGATTAAAATGGATGATCCAGTTGGTTGTGCTATGATTAGACTCACTAATCATAATTGGGTAACTTGGAAGCCTAGGATGGAGGATATCCTTTATTGCAAGGATTTGCATGACCCCGTTGAGGGTGACACGGCTAAACCGATGGATATGTCAGAGAGTGATTGGACCAAACAGAATAGAAAGACTATCGGAACTATAAGACAGTGGGTGGATAACAGTGTGTTTCATCATGTTGCACAGGAAACTGACGCACATAAATTGTGGTCGAAATTGGAGTCTATGTTTGAGAAAAAGACTGCATCTAGGAAGTCTTTTCTGATTAGAGACTTGGTCAACATGAAATACAAAGATGGCATGGGTGTGACAGAACACTTGAACAATTTTCAGAATATTGTAAATCAGTTGACTACTATGGGTATGAAATTAGAAGATGAATTGCAGGCTTTGTTACTTTTGAGTTCTTTGCCAGACAGTTGGAGACATTTGTTGTGACTATCAGTAATTCTGCTCCCGATGGTGTTTTGACTATGGAGTCTGTTAAAGACAGTATGCAGAATGAGGAATCAAGAAGAAAGTCCTCAGGTGTACATGCAGGGTCAAATCATGCACATGCTCTTATTGTAGAGGACAGGGGGAGAAATAGAAATAGATGGCAGAAAGGTCGCAGCAAGTCAAGAGGTCGGTCGAAATCAAAAGATAAAAAGTCAGCTTGCTATCATTGTGGTAATGTGGGCCACATTAAAAGAAATTGTCGGATTTGGTTGAGAGAGCAAAGGGAAGGTAGCAATCAGAAGAAGGAAGATGAAAAGAACACTACAGCTATTGTTTCTACCAGTGATGAAGTACTTTCTTGTGTAGATGGTCATTGTCTACACGTGGGTGATCCTAGTACTGAGTGGATTGTTGATAGTGGTGCTTCTTACCATGTTTGTTCGAACATGGACTTGTTTGCAAATTACACAGCTGGTGATTTTGGTATTTCAAAGATGGGAAATACTAGCCAATCTAAAATTATTGGGATTGGTGATATTTACTTGCAAACAGAACTTGGCTACTCCTTGATACTGAATGATGTGAGGCATATTGTTGATATGCGCCTCAATCTAATTTCAGTTATGGCTCTTGACAGACAGGGTTATTATAGCAGATTCGGTGATTTGAATTGGAAATTGTCAAAGGGCACTTTGATTGTTGCCAAAGGAAAAGCTTGTTGCACGCTTTACAAGACTTATGCAAAAGCTTGTAAAAATGAGGTGAATGTTGTTGAAGATACTTCTCCTGATTTATGGCACAAGAGGCTTGGTCACATGAGTGAAAAAGGTTTGCAGGTTCTGGCTAAGAAGACATCTATTCCCTTAGTCAAAGGTATGTCGCTAAACAAATGTGATCATTGTTTATATGGTAAACAGCACAGAGTTTCTTTTAGTGGTTCATTTAAAAGAAAACATGATATTTTAGAACTTGTGCATTCTGATGTGTGCTCTCCTAGCGATGTAGCTTCTTTGGGTGGAAATAAGTATTTCCTCACATTTGTTGATGATGCTTCTAGGAAGCTTTGGGTTTATATGTTGAAATCTAAAGATCAGGTATTTAAGAGTTTTCAACAGTTTCATGCCATGGTAGAACGAGAAACAGGTAAGCCCTTGAAATGTCTCAGAACAGATAATGGTGGAGAATACACTTCACATGAGTTCAGGGATTATTGCTCAAAATTTGGGATTCGACATGAGTTTACAGAAGCAGGTACTCCTCAACATAATGGTGTGGCAGAAAGAATTAACCGTACCATTCTTGACAGAGTCAGATGCATGTTGAAGACAGCCAAGCTACCAAAAATTTTTTGGGGTGAAGCAGTTCAGACTGCTTGCTATTTGATCAATAGATCTCCATCTGTTCCTTTGGACTTTGATATTCCAGAAAGAGTTTGGACAGGCAAAGATGTTTCCTACTCTCATCTGAAGGTGTTTGGGTGCAAAGCTTTTGTGCACGTGCCTAAGGAACAAAGATCGAAGCTTGATGATAGAGCTATTCCTTGTATATTTCTCAGCTATGGCGATGAACAGTTTGGGTACAAATTTTGGGATCCAGAGAAAAAGAAGATTGTGAGAAGCAGAGATGTGGTCTTTCATGAAGACCAAACCATTGAAGATTTGGATAAATTGGAGCAGCTTATAGTGACTGCAGTTGTTCCTGATCTCGCATCTACTAGCACTTCAACATCACAGCCTATTGTTGAAGAGAACTTAGCTCCTATTGATGAGAATGTTGATGACATTGCTCATGATGATATAGCTGATGAGAATGCTAATGAGGGGGAGCAAATACCTGAGACAGAAGAAGATGAAGAAGCACATGTCAGAAGATCTACCAGAGATCACAGGCCATCTACTAGGTATCCTACTTCTGACTATATTTTACTTACTACTGATGGAGAGCCAGAAAGTTTTTCTGAGGCACAGGCTAACAGAGATAAAGTTCACTGGATGAAAGCAATGGCAGAAGAGATGAATTCTTTGAGGAAGAATGATACTTATGACTTGGTGAATCTTCCTAAGGGCAGGAAAGCATTGAGAAATAAATGGGTATATAAAATCAAACGGGAAGGCAATGGTGATTTGATGAAGTACAAAGCTCGTTTGGTTGTTAAAGGCTTTGGGCAGAAATATGGTGTTGATTTTGATGAGATTTTTTCTCCTGTTGTGAAAATGACATCCATCAGAGTTGTTTTGGGGTTAGCAGCCAGTCTAGACCTAGAAATGGAGCAACTTGATGTGAAGACTGCCTTCCTACATGGTGACTTGGAGGAAGAGATTTATATGTTTCAACCAGAGGGTTTTGAACAAAAGGGGAAAGAACACCTTGTATGCAAATTGAAGAAAAGTTTGTATGGACTCAAGCAAGCACCAAGACAGTGGTATAAAAAGTTTGATGCTTTTATGGCCAGCCAGGAATACACAAGGACGACTGCAGATTCTTGTGTTTATATAAGATCTTTTCCAGGTGACAAATTTATTATTTTACTGCTTTATGTTGATGATATGCTTATAGTTGGCAGGATGTGGGGTTGATCAAGAAATTGAAAGAAGCCTTACATAAGTCATTTGATATGAAAGATTTGGGGCCGGCTAAACAGATATTGGGCATGGAGATAATTCGAGACAGAAAATCTAAGAGGTTGTGGTTATCACAAGAAAAATATATTGAACGAGTTCTTGAAAGGTTCAGTATGAAAGGAGCTAAATCAGTTAGCTCACCTCTTGGGGGTCATCTCAAACTTACCAAAAGATCTTGTCCTTCAACGAGTGAAGAGAAGAAGAAGATGGAAGTAGTACCCTATTCTTCAGCAGTTGGTAGTTTGATATATGCTATGGTATGTACTCGTCCAGATATTGCACATGCAGTTGGTGTGGTAAGCAGATTTCTGTCTAATCCGGGCAAAGATCATTGGGAAGCAGTAAAATGGATTATGCGGTATCTCAGGGGAACTTCTACTTTGTGTTTGAGCTTTGGGGGAGCTCAGCCAGTTTTGACAGTGTATACAGATGCAGATATGGCAGGAGATCTTGACAACAGAAAGTCTACATCTGGGTACTTGTTTACTTTTGCAGGGGGAGCTGTTTCTTGGCAGTCAAGATTGCAAAAATGTGTGGCTTTGTCAACAACTGAGGCTGAATATATTGCAGTTACCGAAGCAGGTAAAGAGATGCTATGGATGAGAAAGTTTCTTGAGGAGCTCAACGTGAAGTAAGGTGAGTACGTCATTTATTGTGATAGTCAGAGTGCTCTTGAGCTAAGTAAGAATTCTACTTTCCATTCTCGTACTAAACACATTGATGTGAGGTATCATTGGATACGTGGAGCAGTTGATGAGAAATTAATGCAGTTGGAAAAGATTCATACCGATAAGAATATTGCTGATATGTTGACCAAGATTGTTACCAAGCAGAAGCTTGAGTTTTGTGCTGAGCAGGCCGGGATGGATTCCAAGTGACTGGAGTCTTGTGGTGTACCTCCCTCATGGGCTGGAGGGGGAGATTGTTGGGCTTAAATATAAGTTCCAGCCCATTTTAATTGTGAATTGAAAGGTGGAGGACTTTAGTGCAATTTCTAAAAAGTTAACCTACCTAACCTAATTAAATACACAAAAAGGAAAAAGAGAGAGTGGCTAGTTGTCTCCTTCTTTTTCAAAAAACACGGACAGAGGTAGAGAAAATCCCTTACGCAGACAGAGGCTGAATACGCGCAGAGGAAGGAGGAAGAAGAAATTCTTTGGCCATTTTTCTACACATATTTACACAACAACAATGGAATAAAAGGTGCTATTTTTCTTGTTATATTTTGGAGAAGAAAGTGTTGATTATTGTGTATTCTTCTTCTTCAAGATTTGGGTTTTTCTAAGTATTATCTTAGAATGGTTTAGGTGCCATTTAATCTCCATTATTGTTGTTGTTGTTGGGGTTCCATCTATTGTATTAGATGATGTATGTTTTGGGTGCCAAGATTAATTCTTGAAGGCGTGTATTGGTTACTTCTAGATTTAGGGCAAAAATCTAGGAAAGAAATATTGTATTCCTATTATTTGGTAATAGTGGAATTGTCGGTTTGCCCCGTCGATTTTCCCTTCTCATTGGAGGGTTTTACGAAGTTAAATAATTATTGGTGTTATCGCTTTGGTATTTATAATTTCGATATTCTATTGTTTGGATTGGCTGGATTGAGTTGTTGATTTCCAATTTTAATCACACGAAGTTTGAGGGGAAAATATTTGACGTTTGCTACTTGTGTTGGCAATTCCGTTTGTGGTCCGAATTTTTCCCCAACACATATATCAGTTTGGTAAACAAAATAAATTGATTTATAAATCAGTTTATACAATATAAAATTTCCCAAATCACTTTTAATTACACATTCTCTTCAATTTTCAACATTTACTTTTTATCTCAAAATCATAAATAAACCAGTTTATAAGTCAAACAATGTTATAAAACAAAAGGCATAGTTTTCAATTTTTATTATATAATAGATAAATAAGTTGAAGAAAAATCACTTGGATGTAGTATTTGTTCCATATAAGAACACACTATGATCTGACATTTTTTTTTACATCAAAAACTTGAATTTGATTAAGATTGTGTTTGTTTGACATTCTATAAAGAACTTTCATCTAAATTTTAATTAACTACTGGTTCGAAAAATTTAGTACTTGCAACAATTTTTCAGTAACAGAAAATAAAAATTCTACAAAATAATTCCAAACGCACTAAATAAAAGTTGCCTCGCAAATCTACTTAATTGCAATATAAAAATTCCACAAACTAATAGTTGCACAATCTACTATATTATATTAGACCCCTGTCAAAATAAAAGGAAGAAGATGATAAATATGTGGCAACAACCTTATTTCTTTGCTTTCTTATTCTCTTCCTCTGCAGTCTTGGCAACATATCCAATTCTAGCATCTCTAGCCTTCTTCTTTCCTTCCTCGTCAGCAGATACAGATTGTGCAATCCCAAACCTGAAGAAGAACATTAAAATGTCAAATAAACACATCTACTTAAAATCACAAGTTAGTGTCAGATGCGCAAATGCAACAACCTCTCTACTATAGCTTTCCTTTTTTATATCCTCCAATTGCTTTGAAAATTTGATCCATATTCACACTATAGGACCAAAACAAACAGTGAGCACATATCTACCTAATAGAGGAAAAGGACTCAAGAACAGGGAGGAAGACGAACTCATATCGATTCAAGAAGAACGAGAAAGACGAATGATAAGTGTATTTTATACAATTATTTATCTGTCGAAATTAGGATATTATAATGTTTTTCTCGAATAAATTCTACTTAGTTTGTGTTTATTCTCATTATTTCAGATTTTTATCTCAAAATCAAGAAAAACAAGGAATTGAAGCAATTACACAACAATTGGATGATAATTGGTGCAAAATCATACAATTTAAAAGTTTGTGAAATTATTCAAGAATCAAAGTGGAGCTCAATAGAAGACATGCTAAAATACAAGGGACCAACTTATATTTTTTTGAAAGTATTGAGGTTTAAGAATAAAACTGACACTACTTATAATTGGGCTTTTATTTATGGGATTAAAATTACAGCCCAAATGTAGGCCACCTCTGAGTGGATTTGAGATACATATATATATATATATATATACTTCTTTGTGCATAAGAAGAGGGGGGCAGCCGTGAGATTAAGAGCAGCTAGGGATTTTGAGGGCTGCTGGGTATAGCCGAGAGAGAAAAGAAAAAAGAAGGCAGCCGTGAGTTGAACGAAGGGACGTGAGGCTGGAATAAAAAAAAGATATAGTTCATTGGTGAGGGATAAAAGATATACACACGGCTGGTTTATCAAATTAATTGGAGTTGCTGGGAACATTGAATTAAGTGCTTTAGGAAACAAACGAAAAAGGTTGGCTGTGCACACAAATTGTAGTGATTAAAGGGTGACACAGGTGTGGAATTAATTGGGTGAAGAAATTGGTGGAGACTGGTGATTGCTTCAAATTAAAAGGGGAGAGAGATCAATAAAGATACAGGAGTGAGAGGGAGATTGAGTTGACTGGAATTAAAGTGGTTGGCAGCAGGCTTAGAATTGAGGTGGCTGGTGATTAAAGAAGACATACATAATAAATTGGAGTGCAGGCTGGAATTTTTTTGGTTGGGTATAGGAGAGAAGCCAGCTGAAGTTAATTGGCAGGATTCATTGGTGGAGCTTGCTTGGAATCAAAAGGAGGTTGCTTTGAAAGAAAACAAGTCTGCTGGGCATATACGAGTATTCTGGAATTGGAATTAATTGACACGACTTTGGCAGAACTCGGCTGTGTATTGTGGTGACGTTAATTCTTCAATTATTCAAACTCCAAATTTTATTTTTATTATTTATTGTTTTCTATTCCACAAACATGAATAGCTAAATTTTAAATCGGGATTGACGATATAGATTTAATGTTTTAGTTTGATTTTAATTCTCAAGTTGGTGCTTTAATTTCATGTATTGATTTTATTATTGCGTTTAATGCTTGAGTTGCTTGATCACCAATTCATGAATTAATGGTTGTTTCCATAATCCGAGAGGTGAGTTAACAATTAGATCACGTAATAAAATCCGGCAATTTCAACAAAAAGATAGAGATATGAATTTGTGGTTGCATGTGGTCACTTAGGAATTCCTAGAAAATTTAATGCATTTAGCTAAGGAGAACTCTGACCCGCTGTAGAGATACATGGTTGACTTAGTTAAATAGGTCTAATTTGAACTCGAGAGAGGTAAATTAGATATATACGTGAATTCGATCAAATACAATTTTAGAAAACAACTTGAGATGAAAAATTAAGTTAGAACGTTATTTCGAAATCGTTAGTCCTAATATTCATTCAATTGTTTAAAATCCACCACGTTTGTTTCTTGCTTTCTTTAATTATTTTTATTTTAATTGATTTGTTATTTTCATTTTAATTGATTTGTTTATTTCACTGACTTCCAATTATTTGTCGTTTTTTTTTTTTTTTTGTTTTTATTCTGCAATTTATTTTCTTAGTTAGTTTTGGTTTTCGTCTAGGAATTCTATATTCGAAGTAAATTTATAGCGAATTAAATAGTCCTCGTGGGATCGACAACTCGAACTCAAAAAGTCCACCTTTACTACTTGTTAGCGATATCGTACACTTGCGATATTATTTTTACCAACAACGAACCCCGAAGAAATGTCGAAGACGGTCGAAAGTTGAAACTCAATAGCCAGCACTAATATATAAATCCGCTGCTACGACGTCGACGTTGTATTGGACCAATGAATTCGATAAAGTAAAAATCTGTCAGCTTGACTAAACGAAAACAAAAATGACCTGAGCTCCATTAATTTGAGAACATTATAGAATAAAACTGAACATATTTCAGGAAAGCCAACATGTTCTATACACAATTGCAAAACAACACACTTATTAACAGCAGCCAGAACTGATGGTATGAATTCCATAATGATGATATGAATTCAAAGACTGAAAACACTGCTATGAATTCTCAAGTTCCTTTGCTGTAAAAATCATATGTTCTGAAATCACTATATGGATCTCTTAAATGCTTTACCGCTGCAAAACATTTAACCCTTTTTTGAAATGGCATTAATCCTGATTCATAAATCTTCCTCGAAGCTCATCTCAACCGAGCACTGGGTGCCATAAATTCACTGCCGATGGTGTGTATTTCATCGATTTCTTCTCCTTCTTTGTTGCTACTAAACAATCTATCGCTATTGGAGGAGATGAGATCCCGGCTCGGGATCTGATTTTTCTTGCTATTTGGGGGATAGGATTTGGGGTAAAAAATCAGAAATGGGCAACGCTAAGGAATAAGGGGAGGGCGTGGTTGGTATATTGCGTTTTTGCTGATGTGGTGAATAACTGTTTTTCCGCTGCCACGTGAAATTTTCTGTTAGGTTACATAGACAGAGATGCGAGTAGCGGTGGACGGTTGAAACGAATTGACGTTCAATGAGTAATCATGTACATATGGATGAGTAAGTAGTTCCATTTTTAAAAAGTTTCATTAAGTTTATCCACTAAAGGACTCAGCGGATATTTAAGGAAATCTTTAATGATTTATGAATATTTTGATATATGTGATACTTAAGTAAATAATTATCTCACTTGATAAAATAGATAGCGAGACATTACCTATAATTTTTCCTATGTGCAATATATTTTTTTTCCAATTGATATATAATTAGACATGCTACAAGTGAATTGAATTTTATAATCTCTGTAATCTGATGGAAGAACTGTTGGTTGGAAATTTATTCATTATTTCTTCATCAACAATTAATTTACATACTACTATGTAATCGAGAGAACTAAAGGTTAATCTAAACAGGAATGATCACCAATCATATTATCAAAAAAAAAAAAGTCAAAAGATGAGAAATAACTGAGTTTACACTGTGGGTCTCATTATTGATTTATACATATATGATTTTGTTTCAGAACAGTCAAGGAGAGTTTGTCTTCGATGGAGAGTGAACGTCAGCCGGTGGCACTCCAGGTCCGGGGAAGGGAAGTGGAGGGAGAGGAACAAATGGAAACGTCGGTGAGGGTGGTGGTGGAGATGGAGTTAAACCTGGTATTAATGGTGGGAGCTTGAAAGCCGGCGGCGAAGGTGTTGGGAGAATTGGAGGAAATATTGAAGGGGGCGGTGATGGGAATATTGGAGGAAGTATGGAAGGTGGAGGCTGTAATGGATTCGGAGGAAGTATGGAAGGCGGTGGCAGTAAGGGGTTGGGAGGAAGTACAGATGGCGGTGGCAGCAAGGGGATAGGAGGCAGAGGTACTAATGGTGGGAATAAAAAGAGATCAGTAACTTTTTTGTCTGACAATTCAGATGATTTTGTGGGTGTTGTTTGCTTTTTGGGCACTGCTGGTGGCAAATTTGGCACTCCCGGAAGTGGCGGCACTCCTGGAACTGGAAGTGGCGGCACTCCTGGAACTGGAAGTGGCGGCAGGTCTGGAAGCGGAGGCAGAGGCAGAGGTGGAAGCGGAAGTGGTGGCAAGACTTGGTCCAACGCTGGCGGATCAGATGTGGGATCTTGAATTGGTGGTGCAAATGTGGGATCATTAGGATTTGAAATCAATGACTTTTCAGAATTCTTGTTTACTGGTTTTTGATCACATAGTTCTGGCTGTTTCAAGGGCTTGAATGTGAAGAACCCTGCTGAGTATATATGTGTCCCTTCCTTTCTTGATTTGAGATGGAAAGAAGAAGAAGTTGCGGTGGCAGCCACCGCGCAAAACGGCTCGCCACTGCTGATTAACTTCACAGAGCATCCCCTGATCTTCTTCACGTGTTTGCTCACTGAGAACGGTAAATTAACCTTGAATTCTCCATGCTCATTTGTTTTCACTTCCTGTCGAAAACCCGGCCTTGAACCTGTGTCCTCACATTCTACTGCAACAGATGCACCTGAAAAGGAGAAATTCTTTATCAGACATTATCCCTATTAGTACATATACTCATTGGCACTCGACTCGACGAGTGCACGGACCGGCATAGAAACGAAGAAGAAGAAGAAGAAGAAGAAGAAGGAGGAGACGAACCTGAGATGAAGTGACTGGCCTTGGAGAAATCTTGGTGGAAGCATGTTTCACAGTAGACCGTGCCGACAACAACAGCAGAATGAAGCTTGTTTTGCTGTTTACCTTCTGAGATGTTAAGGACTATGAAACTCAGAAATATTATTATAGTCCAAAGACAAGACATTATTAAACCTGCAACCACTCTGGTCTGTATGTAAACTTCTACTCTGTTCCAAGTATGTAAATTAAAGCAGAATGATTGTCCTTATATAAGAATGCTGGAACTTACGAAGATTGTGAATGAGTTGAATTATTTTATAAATTCTTGTATTATTCTAGTTGTCTAATTGCAAAACCAGTCCTTATTGGTGAAACTGTACAAATCTCCTTTTTACTCAGTCGCGTGACTTTACATGTTCAACTTTTATTTCTTTAACTCGAGCTATCGCCTAGAAATTTGAAGCGATGTATGTTTCCATGTGAGTCATGCAAATACATCCATGTGAGTCATGCAAAGATTTCCGTGGTATTCATCATTGGGACTAGCCATAATCATATGTTGAAAACTAGGGCTATATTCTGTAATATCGTAACAATTATAAATTAATTTTATTTATATTTTTGAGGTAAAATGTGTGGTTAAAACCTAAAAACTCATCTAAGACGTGTGGATATCTTTACTAAAAAGTTGTTTGAGAAATTGTGTTCCTTATAAATCGATTTATAAATTGTATTATAATAATTGTGTTAAAGAACCGATTGCTCTTTTAGAGTTTGTTTGGTAATGTGAAAATTTTGATTTTTGTGATTTTTTTGATTTTTTTATGGATGTGTGGTTTAAAAAAGTTTGAAAAGTTAAAATTATAGGCTTGACTAAGAATGAACGGTTGATATTGAATTTGAAAAGTTGATGTGAAAATTTTTCGGTTACCAAACGGGCTCTTAAACTCGTAGATCAATTTGACTACTCGAACAATAATTTAGGGACCAACTGCAATTCCAAATCCCATAATGTCATTCATGCAGAAGCAAGTGAAATGCAGAGAGGAAATTACCTTCCCTTATCTTCATTTGCTTGGCTGTTTTTGGTTTTATTAATTTTCTTGAATTATTGGAAAATAGTTGGACGGACAGTTTGTGGGCCCCAGTTGGTTCACGAGAACCTTATAGCAGCCACAGAACTCATGAGTGAATGACCGAGTCCCAATGTGATAACTGAAAATTTAAAGTGAAAATTCCATATGGATTGTTTCACATTCTATCCCATGATTCCCATACCACATTTCTTGCCTATGGATTACCACATGATACTTGTACTTCTCTTTTAACTGCTAAAACGAATTCATGAAAGCCTGATTCTGATTTCCTAAGTGCTTTTAGGCCTGTAGATTGAGAATGTGTAGCTCCATCTCTATCGAAATAAAACCCGACTCATCTTATTTGACTTAAAAATCGAGAACCGATACAAAAATGGTGCTCATACGTCATGCCAAGCTCAAGTGAAAAAATCATACTCTTTTCAGGTCTCAGTATGATAAAAAATAAAGACTTTGATATGAACGATTGTGTTGTAGGATTTTGTACACCTAGTTCGACTTTGAGTCGGTCTCCTTTAAATTTTTTAATTCGAGTCGGTACTCTTTCGAAGTTTAAAACGTTCACGTGTCATGGCAACAAAAATTTTAGTGACAAGGATTTGCACAAATTCTTTTGTAGATTATAGAACAAGCCAACCTTTATAGTTTTCTCATGTGGGTCCTCTTTCTTCACGGGTTCAGTCACGGGATTTTAAATTGTAGAGAAGTCTCAAATCATAAGGGGAAAAAATTTATGTTTCGCGTCCGCTCGTTGAAATTTATGAATTCATTTTTGTTTGCTTGTCATTGTAAGCAATCCAATCCTGAGTTTAGAGCTGAAAAAAGTAATTTTTGTTAATTCTTATTCTATTTTAATTAATTATTCGTTGATAAAGTACTTTTTAATTGCAACAATTATTCTTTAATTTTCTCAAATTAAAAATCAAGATTCTCAATCCCTCCTTGACCACTTCTCTTGCCTTTGGCTTCACTTGAGCAATGAAAATTTCGAGCTTCACTTCAAACTTGTTGAATCCTCTCGTTTTCGTTATTTTTCATCAATGTTGTTCAAGTTCGGGCTTCGTACTAAAATAACAAAAGTGAAGCAAAAATAAATAAAAAACTAATTCATTATACATATATTAATAAAAGCTTTGCTTAATGGTTTAATGTTCGATATAAGTATATTGTTATACTCATTTTTTTTTCTTGTATTATTATTATTATTATTATTATTATTATTATTATTATTATTATTTTCTCAATCAGTACGATGCTACTCTCTTGGGTGACTGGATAGATTGGTTTGGTTGAACTTGCTTTTCGTTATATCTATCATTTCTTTGAGCGATTTCCTTTCAAGCAATAAGATTTTTGTTTGAAACAACTTTGTCACTTTTTCTCCTTGTTAACAAAGAGAGATGGAAGCTCGAAACTAGTGGCTAGAAAACCTTCAAAAGCCAGATTCGAACATCTTACTCGTTTTAACTTTGGTATCATAATTAGTTGCAAAAAAAATTGAAGTGTATATATTGCTGTGAAAATGAAATGTGTACAAGAATATACAATATGATCGATTATTTAAACCATGATACTCTGAAAATCAAAGTAATAAGAGAGAAAGAAAGGGACCTCGAATGTTGAGATGTCATGATCTAAATGGACGGTCCTACCAAGTGTACATATCAGACCGTCCTTTCGAAATATTTATTCTATGTGTAGGCCTTTTCACAAGTCCATGTGGCAATCATCATGCAAGTTAAAGGGGACAAGTGTCCTTGTCCTTGAAATTAAATCGAGTGGAAGTGTATCTATTTTATGGTTATAAGCGCCTAACAACAACTATGTGAACATATCAGGTGCTTACAAGGATTATGTGTGCACTTGATCGACGGAGCATGCCCACATCGTCATATAGATGGATCATCCCTTCTTGACTCCGAGTGTTTCGTCGTTTGAGTGCATTTTGTGGATGAAGTTGGGTGGTCTTTGCACATGTCCAGACTCCATGTGGGTCAGTCGACCCATCTCTACAATGGTAAAGATGCTATTCCATTAGAGTCCTAGTTAGTCATGGAAGGTCTTGTTAGTAAATTTTATTACAGATAATAATTTATCTATAATCTGAATAATCATCATGTTGGAATTATCAAGAATTAAATAACTGAAGCGGAAGCGTACTTTAATCAAACGTGATTCACGATAAACGATTCGGCGGTGTTTTGGATCATCTAAATCGATACGTAGTCCTTATTTTCTCTCTGATGATGGGATGTCAGACAAGATGAACAGTACGTAGGATTCAGGGACCATAACCGATTTTATAAACTGAATTGCCAATTAACCTAATCCGACCCATCATGAATTAGGTAATGGCCTGGTATCTACACATAAAAGCCCATACATTATTTTAGATGCATTTAAGCCCGATATATATTAAATCCTTATTAGATCACTTTAAATGGGCTTAACCAAAATCGATAGCCTTTTATTCAATACACAATAATTCACATATAAGCTCACACGATTGATTAAAATCCTTACAATCTCCCACTTGGGCTATATGTGTAACCTTACAATTGTGTATCAATCATAACCTTATGAGTACTCAGTATTTTGCTATCATTACTGAATGCATCCCCAAACAATTCGGTCCATCAATTATATCAACACAGGATCAAAGCGGCTTTCGCTACATTAATCGTAACTAAACCTTCAATGGTCACGTATATCGACATAACTGAATGACATGGATCAAGTATGGATGTGTAGCATGAAAATTACATGTAATGTGATCTTCAACATGCCTATTTCCAACTGGTCCAACTTTAGTGAGATCATCCTTAAACAAGTTCAGAGATAATAAACCTGAAACCTTACAGCTGTAAATAACATTAACTTTAAACTGTATCCGAAAGGACAATAAATGTGTCTAATGCACCCAAAATACAAACTCCCACTGAAACCGAATATCCTCAAGAAATACAACACTCATACGAGTATTGTGCTCATGAAAGACCTTGGGTTGTAATACTTTAGTAAGCGAATCCGCAATTATGGAGTTTGTCCCAATGTGCTCTTATTGACACATGTCCACTCTGAACTGTATCTTTCACAACCAGGAACTTATGTCAATGTATTTTGACTTAGTTGAGCTCCTGTTGTTACTGGAATATAAATCTGCTGAGTTATTGTCACAATATAACTTTAGTGGTCTTTCTTTACCGTACAGAATACGCAGCCCAGTGACAAAATTTCGCAGCTATATTCCATAATTAGATGCCCCCAAAATTACTACAAACTGTGCTGCCAAGTGAAAGAAGCTAAAGTGTCTGTTAAGCACTCCATCCGGAAATAGCTCCTCCAACCAGCAGATAAATGTAGCCTTATGTGGATCTTTTACTTTCTTGGCATCTAGTAAAAATCGGAATCATAATACCATATGATCTCCAACTGATCCGATTTTCTGTATGTGAGTATGTAATTTTTTGTTCTCTTTAAATACCTTATAACCCATGTTTGACTGCTTTCCAAATGATCCATCCCAGGGTTACTTAAATATCTCCTTAGTATCCCAATAACGTATGCAATATCCGAACGCATACAAACTTGAGCATACATCAAACTCCCTATAGCTGAACTATATGGGATCCTCTGCATTTCTTTAACTTCAAGATAACTTTTCGGGCATTAGTCAAGACTAAATTTGTCTTCCTTAGCGATAGGGCTGTCCCCTGATTTACTGTCTTGCATGCCAAACCTCTTAAGTACTTTATCGATATAGCCCCTTTTGTGACAATTCAAGAATACCCCGAGAACAATCCCGGTGTATCTGAATTCCTAATACAAAAGAGACGTCACCAAGATTTTTAATCTCAAAATTCCTTGACAAAAATCTCATAATTTTATGTGACATACCTATATCATTAGTGGCAAGCAATAATCAACAATAAAACCAGGAAAATATACTTACTCCCACTGAACTTGTAATACACACAACCATCAACATCATTAATCTCAAGACCAAATGAGATAATTACTTGATGAAATTTGTATTACCCTTAACGAGAAGCTGGCTTGAGCACATAAATGGATTTCTTTAATTTTGCAAACCCTCAGCTTTGGGTCTACTGACACAAAGTTTTCTGATTGTACCAAATAGATCGTCCCATCAATGTCTCCATTGAGAAACGCCACCTTAGTATCCATTTGATGTAACTCGAGGTCAAAATGTGCAACAACCTAACTTTCCTGAAAGAGTCTTTCATTGAAACCGAAGAGAAAGTCTCTTTATAGTCAATGACATCATTCTGTGTAAAGCCCTTAGATACAAGACGAACCTTATATCTTTCCACATTACCTTTCGAATCCTTCTTGGTTTAAAAATCCATATAAGACCAATGTACTTCGTACCTTCTGGTAATGGGACAAGATCCCCAAACTTTATTGTCTTGCATATGCTTATACTCTTTATTTACGACATCAATCCACTTCCGAGAGTTAGAACCCTGCATGGCCTGATGGAATTGATTGGACCATCTTCCACCATTCCATTATTTTCCTTATGTTCTTGAAAAATACTATTTAAATTATCCGGAATAGCATTTTTTCCCTTTCTCTCGTGGATTTCCTTAATGGCTTTAGTTATTGAGGTTGTTGAGTTTGTACTTCTGAAATTTACCTTATTTTGGATGGGAGGTTCTTCAATATTATCTAATTGAGGTTCCGGATATGCTTCTTGATCAATGACATGCATAAAAACTTGCACGTTGTCAAAAGCAATAGTAGGAATCGAAACCGATCCTTCCTCAACTTATTCCTTAAAGACAACATCTCTAATCTTATTTCTCCCATCAAACTCAACTTCCTCAAAAATGTTGCAGTTCCCGTTTCAAAAATTGACTTAAGTGTGGGATTATAAAATTTAATAGCCCCTTAAACGCTCAGAATAACCAATAAAGTAGCTGCTGACTGTTTTGGAGTCCAATTTCTTTATGTGGCCCATAAGGCCTTGCATTAGCTGGACATCCCCAAATGTAGAAATACTTTAGACTAGGTTTTTCTGCCTGTCAAAAGTGCTTAAGGTATTTTAGCAGCTGCTTTAGTTGGTATTATGTATGATCTTTCTTTAAATGTCCAGATTTCTAACAAAAGAAACAGCCTTAATGTGTTTATGTGGTTTCTTTTGTTCTGAACCCTTAACAACTTTATGTTCTTTATTTCTTTTATTACCCTTGTCTTTAGAGGTGTTTGCCAAGTGAACACTTTCAGTTCTGTCCTGCTTCAACTTTTCTTCCTCTTGCACACAAAATAGAATGAGTCCATTTAGAGTTCATTTCTCCCTTTAAAAGTTATAACTGACCTTAAATTGACTGAATTGTGCAAGAAGCTTGCACACTATGAAATGGGCTCATTGAGAGTTCATTTCTATTTTGACAGTTATAACTAACCTTAAATTAACTGTATTGTGCAGGAAGCGATATCAATACCAAATGCACGAGCAAGTCATTAGACAAGTCGAGTTTTAGTTCCTTAAGTTTTGAAGCAGTTTGAGACATCTACATGATGTACTTCCTTATTTTCCCATTGCCTTTACACTTTATTGAAATCAAGCTTTGCATAAGCGTGCTTGTTTCAGCTTTATCGTTTTTCGCAAAACGTTTCTTAGTTTCGGCAAGGAATTTATTGGCATCATTTACCTCCTCAGATACTATGCCACTAAAGGCTTCCGGAATGCCGCACTTAATGATCATGTGACTCACGTAATTTAAGCAATCCCACTTCTCAAAGTTCCTCATTTGATTAGATGAACTTTCATCCGTAAGAGGAGTAGGTTACTCAATCCTTAGTACACGGTCTAGATCGATGCAGCCAACGAAAAGTTAATGTTCTTTTTTTGATCCATGAAGTTTATTCCATAAATACAGAGATTAAATTTGAGCTTGTAGATATACTACTAGCAGAATTTGAAACCGAATAGAGAACACTTAAACAAAATAGCTCACATAAGCACCTTATTATGCAAATCATATTTTCAAATAATGGTAGGGCCCATCACAAGATACCTAGCACAACATCAATATTTAGTCTTTGGACAGAAATATTGACTTGTAAGTGGTACTCTTGGTGTAGTAATCAAACACTGACAGTAAGACATGTCAACCAACAAACCTTTCTTTGGACCGATTTATTGATCACACGTAAAACCAAATAACCGTCACGTATTTATCACCACAAGTTCATGTGAAATTCGGGCCAAATATTGACCTTCCTTTGGGCCGATCAATATCCACATGAAATAACACACAAACACCTAATTTTCCCTTAGTGCAGTGATCAAACACTGGCAATAAGACATGTTAACCAATAAACCTTTCTTTGGACCGATTTATTGGTCACACGTTAAACCAAATAATTGTCACGTGTTTATCACAACAGGTGCATGTGAAATTCGGGCCAAATATTGACCTTCCTTTGGGCCGATCAATATCCGCAATGAATAACACACACAAATACATTCTAATATTCAAAGTTAATTAATATCCACAAGAGAGGTTGCTTTGGCAACATGTTGCTTCAACTGACTTACTTTCGAATATTATTATCTCTTAAAAGATTCCGATGTACCAAGATTTGAAACTGAAATTCATTGATTTGCATCTATATTTGACTTTAGGATTTGAATTATAGAATTCAAAACTTTAGAATAAAGCAATCCTTAAGTTGCGAGAGTCTAATTGCAATATTCTTAAACATTAGGTGGCCAATTATGTAAAATTTTAAGCTTGAAGGGCTTAAATTACAATTTTCCCAAAACCTCATTGGCCAATTTAGAGAAATTCTAAACTTTAGGTTCCAATTTGAAAGAAAATTAAACTTTAGAGGTCCAAAATAAGAAATTCTCAATCTTTAAAGGTTGATTTTGAAAATTTTCAATCTTTAGGAGCCAATTTAGCAAATTCCCAAACTTTAGGGACTTAATTTAAAAAAAAAATTCAAACTTTAAGGACCAATTTTGAGAATTTCCAAACTTTAGTGACTGAATTAGAAAATTTTCAAATTTTAGGGACTGAAAATGAATATTTTCAAACTTTAGGGGACCAAATTAAAGAATTTCAGAACTTTACGTGCTTAATTAGAAAATTTTCAAACTTCAGAGGTTGAAAATGAAAATTTCCAAACTTTAAGGGACCAAATTAGAGAATTTTCAAGCTTTAGGGACCAATTTTGAAAATTATCAAACATTAGGGGCTGAATTAGAAAATCCAAAATTTTAAAGGCCCAACTTAAATGATTACATAACTTAATGGGCTGATTTTTGTAAATTCGAAATCTTAAGGCCAACTTAAGAGATTTTATAACTTTAGGTTTTAAACATTATTTAAAACAAATAGGGGGGACCTGATGTGCAAATAATAAGAATTTTCGGAAATTGCAACTGAGCCCTTGACGACTTCTAATTTCCAACCGAAACCCCTTCTTCTAAATCGCGACAGCTAGGGTTTAAACCCTAGCCGCCGCCGCCGCTCCTCAGCCCTCAAAACGCGGCACCACCACGGGCGATTGGAACCGCCTGCAGCGCCATTGACGGGGCTGCATCCAAAAATACAGCGTCGCGGCGCGCGACGCTGTGAACCTCCACAATCCCATCGCGCGACGCCGCGCGCAGCCAAGTTCCGGCTCTGCGCGCTCAGCCCGACGACTCCAACTCAAAACCAACGGAATCCGACTTCAACCGACCAAAATCGAACCCTCACAGATTTCATCAAAAATTCAACACCAAAACCAGATTCAATATACAACCCCTTTCCACCGAGAATCTAAATTCATGACTCATCACCAAATTCATTTCAACCATACACAAATTTCCTCCACAAATTCAACCCAGAAAAATAGTTCCAAAACAGAGAAGCCATACCTGATTTCGAAATATATATACATACAGATTCCATATGTTTTAAATTCAAAACCAAGGTAACGCATATACATACAAACAGAACTTCAATTTGTGTCTGCGTGATCTCGCCGAATCCATTATTCCAAAAACCATATACACATATGCAGGCATTAGCGTCTTAATCCATGTATAAGGCAGTGAGAAGATGTATACATTATATATCATATTCATACGAACATAGATCTGATAAATCAACACGATGTTGGCTCTGATACCACTTGTTAGTAAATTTTATTACAGATAATAATTTATCTATAATCTGAATAATCATCATGTTGGAATTATCAAGAATTAAATAACTGAAGCGGAAGCGTACCTTAATCAAACGTGATTCACGATAAACGATTCGGCGGTGTTTTGGATCATCTAAATCGATACGTAGTCCTTATTTTCTCTCTGATGATGGGATGTCAGACAAGATGAACAGTACGTAGGATTCAGGGACCATAACCGATTTTATAAACTGAATTGCCAATTAACCTAATCCGGCTCATTATGAATTAGGTAATGGCCTGGTATCTACACATAAAAGCCCATACATTATTTTAGATGCATTTAAGCCCGATATATATTAAATCCTTATTAGATCACTTTAAATGGGCTTAACCAAAATCGATAGCCTTTTATTCAATACACAATAATTCACATATAAGCCCACACGATTGATTAAAATCCTTACAGGACTCATTTCTTTATCTACCATCAATATCCAACTCTCAAATCTAGATTGAAGCACTCAATCCATGGAGTTGTATCTAGATCTAGAATTTTAATATAAGTTACGATTCTCTAATCGTCCTCAATTTTGATCAAGATTTTTAGTTTGAGAAAGAAATTAACGGTACGTAGAATTTATAAAAAGAAGATGGTTGTGGTGTGAAGTACTCTTCTACACCTACGTCATTAGACTTGTATGCAAGCCCATCCTCTTATTATTATAGAAGAATTGAACTTATTACTCTCACTTCTGTCAATTAGCAAATTTTCTCCACGAGCAGATTGTATCCATCGAGCTCAACTTTTTTGCAACTCGTTAAACTTTCCCAAACAAGTGTTTTCATTTCATTCATTGTTGCCTTTCTTCTTCAACAATGGAAACTTTCCAGATCAAAACCTTCATCCTTCATCACCACAAAAATAAAAATGGTTCTCTGATGAATTTCTCTACAAATTTAAGGGCTTCTGGATTTGGTCACCTTAGCTTGAATCCGCACAAAAACTTCTTGAGAATGAAGGGACTTGAGGAAGATTGGAACAAGCAAGTGAAAAGATTGATGAATATATACTTAGGGTGTCCATTTGAAGGAGACTGTGAAGAAGAAGTTGAAGGAATTATGAAAAGTTGTAGCTTTTAAAAATTTCTTATCCACCCTTACGCAAGTGGTAACTTATTTATAAACAAAACATTTCTTTAAACCATTTTTTAATCACACATTTCTCGAAACTACTTTTCAAACACATATTTTCTCCAAAAAATAACTTTTTTTTATATATTAAAAAAAAAAAAAAACTTTACCAAACAGAGGCTAAGTTGAAATGGTAGATATTAATAATTTGATTAATATTAATATATAATTTAATGATAATAAAATTACATAATACAATTAACTTTTTCTTTGAACCTTAGCCCTCATTTGGGCTCCATTAAAATTATAATCAATTTTTCTCATTCTAATTTTCAATCATGGATTTTCATACTTCAAAAAGGCTCTTAAAAGGAGAAACATTTGTGGACAATGTTGTTCTTAAAAATTTTTAAAAATTTCTGTATCCACCATTTCTCACAAATTTATTTTTCAACGTTTTATTAATCTATAATCTACAATCTAAAATATATGAAAAGAGTGGATGCGTGGAGAACATTCAATTTTATACATTTTATTAATCGAGAACTGACACGAGAATAATAGATAGAGAGAAATACTCATCACTATCTTTTTTTGTTTTTGTACATAGTCTTCATGTATAATTAGATAATCATTACGATAAACATTAGCAGTTCACCGTAAACTAAAAACAAAGTCTATTTATTTTTCTTATGTTTGAATTTGAGATCGAATTAATACAATTCAACTTAGAACTTTTCTTCATGGGAAGTTACTGTTCGCTAACCGAATGTACGGATCATGCAAGTAATAAAGTGGATGTAAGTCCGAATATTGTTCCCAGAGGAATTGTGTAAATTGTATTTTAGATTACGAATCCTTAATCGAAACTAGAGAAATTGATTTGAGATATTTTTGTTTGAAAAGCTAAATTAACAATTAAACTAAAAGGCACGAAAAAATTTGATTTGTGAAAACTATGAAAGAAATATGTTAGTATTATGAATCCACTTTAATCCTATCATTCATATTTTGACTTAAACATTTAACGACAATTTATGAGGTAATGAAAATCTGTGTTCCTATAGTTATTAAAACACTCTTTCGAACAGTGAATTAAAACATTTTCCTACATGGGATTTGACTATATTTTTATGGCAATTCCAAACATGTAGAAAAACATCATGGATTTATGAACACTTTTTGGGATTATACAAAAAATAATGGTATATTTCTATTTCTTATCGAAATTTGTGACAATTAATTCAAGTTTAATGTAATCTTAATCTTTCGAACTTAGAACAACATCACATACATCAATAATCATGCGTCCAAAATTATAGATGAAAATAATCCACAATTAATTGCATCAAACCCATAAATTGTATAAATTAAACATAAAGTTAAAACATGAAATCAAGAATTTAAAGTATCATCACAATTCTAACAATTCTTGATCTTGTATCTTCAATCTTGAATTTGACTTTGCATGGATTCCTCGACAGTTTGACATGAGAATATGACAATTGAGAACCCCTAATGTGTTGTTGCTGTTCCTTATTAGTAGAAGTCGAAAAGTGATTGAAAATCACGTTCAAATTGGCTTCCAAAAGAGTTCTAACCGAATAAGGAAAGTTACATTCGCGGTAGATCTTTTTGTCTTTGCACAACATTTCGTATTTTGATTATATATTTCTATTCCCTTATCCGATTAAGGTGATTCAAAGTGAGCTGGAAAGATAACGTAATGGGCTACAATTCTTTATAAAATAGGATTTTTCCCAATTCGAGCGTTTACTACCCCGAAATTAGATCTCAACGTCCGACTAAAAATCTGCCACGAATCTTGTTTGATTGGAATGAATTTATGGTAATATTCTTATCATATTTCATTCCTTTTTGACTAATACTTGCATCCAATTAACTCCTAAAAATCCTCAAGTACCTTATCATAGTCTGAATCAACCATTGAGTGTTTGCAATTTGGTCATTGAACTTCTAATTTCTTCCAATTTGATTTTTCTTCCAATTAAGCCATTGATTTACTTCATCTTCCTTTGTACAATTGAGTTTTTTAATCATATAATTGACTTGATTTTGTTTCAATTCCTCTATTTTCTCGACTTTGAGATATTTCTGAAGTATAATCAAATATTCACAAAATCAATAGCAGATTTTCCCAAACGATGACAATAAATCATACTTTTGACACATGAATAAGTGTATAAAATACATTTATCAGTTACTCTCACTACTAAACTATTACTCAAGAAAATGCTTTGATTATGTTTGAATTTGAAATTGAATTAATAGTTTAGTAGTGAGAGTAACTTTCCATAAAGAAAAGATCTAAGTTGAATTGTATTAATTCGATGTCAAATTCAAACGTAAGCAAAATAAATAAACTTTGTTTTTTGTTTATGTGAACTGCTAACGTTTATCATAATAATTATCTAATTACACGTGAAGACTATGTATAAAAATGAAAAAGAGTGTGATGAGAATTTGTCTCTATCTATTATTCTATTTGATTCAAGATTCCATTTTACTTTGGGAAAGTATATTGATTATTTGATGAGATGGAATATAATTTATTATCAAGTATTGTTGCGTATATGGTAAGATTATTATTATTATTATTATTATTATTATTATTATTATTATTATTATTATTATTATTATTATTATTATTATTATTATTTTCTTCGTATTAATGCTCCCCGTTTGATTCATGATTCCATTTTATTTATGTTTTAGCATGTTTTATCTTTTACGGTTGAGTTAGGAGAGAATTCATGATTATGTATTGTATTTTTAAATGCATAGTTGATTATACTTTCACTTTTTTATACTTATTTTTAATAGTTATGATACGATCTGGACCAAGCATCGAAGGCGCGAAGTCGAGACATCGGCAGTATGACGGTGATCTACGTGGAAAACGGAGCAAGTTCCGTGTTGGGGGCGAGCCGGGAGGAAGAAAGGATCAAGCCGAGTCGAGTGATCGAAATTATTTGTGCAGAAAGGTCATTACGACCGTAATGAAGGACCTTCACGGTCGTAACTCTTATAATCACGATCGTAACCAGGTCTTGGGGAAAAATAAAGAATTTCAGCAGAACAAGACTTACGGCCGTAAGTTTGAAAGTTACGGCCGTAACATTCAAGCCGGGTATATTTCACGGCCGTAATCAAATTCGTTACGGCCGTAACTACTGAAGCAGTTTTGGACCAGAGAGGGGCTTACGGCCGTAAGCCTGATATATACGGTCGTAACCGAGGAGCGGATCAGATTTTCAGGATTTTCCATATTTTACAGATTTTTAATTCATTTTCTTTTATTTAGTTATTTTACTTTAATTAGAACTCTATTTTGAGTCAATTAGCGACTATGTTATTTTTCTTATTTACATTTCTTTTCATAATTGTAAAGAACAGTTTGAGTTATTGATTAATTGAGAGAGGATTCTCCAAATTGAAAGGTTGAGTTATTTCTTTTTTCTTGAACTTATCAAAGATCCGATCTTTGTGGCGTTCACCCAACGAACTTATCAAGGAATTGACAACCCTTGTGGCGTTCACCAATCTTGGTTCTTCAATTCGCATCGTCATTAATTGCGTCGTGATTGTCGGGTCAAGGTTTTATCGTCGATCTATCTTTAATCCGTTGTTTATTTCCTCGTGTTCTTGTTTATTTTCGTGTTTGATCTGATTTAGATCTTTCCTAGGTTTTAATTGTGTTATTTCCGCCTGTTTGTCGAGATTCCCCGATTGAGATCTTATCATCAGGTATCAGAGTTTGGATCTATTTCAGACTCTTGCGTTTCTTGATTTTCTTGTTATTCGTGCCCGTTATAATTTTTTTTCAGTTTGATCCATAAGAGTCATTTCCAAAAATTCAAAAGTGTTTTTTTGTTCGTTTTTCGTCCTAATCCAGTTCCCTTTTTCCTGTCATACTCGTAGTCTAATTCTTCGGCAGATAAAAAAAAAAGAAAAAAAATTCAAAAATTCCCAAATATTCTCCAAATATTTCGAATTTTCTCAATTTTCAAATTTCCTTGTTCTTGTTCGTATCTTACCCTTTTCCAGCCCTTGATTGAGTTCTTGAATTAGTTCTTGGGTGAAATTTGAAGGGATAGAAGAGTGAAACACGAGTGAAAATACACGTGAGGAGAAATTTATTTTTGAAATTAAAAATGTCTGATAGAGAGGGTTCCACATCTTCATCTTTTGTTGGAGACAAAACAGCTCAGGGGTGTAAATAGAAAGGATGAACAGGGTAATGATGATATTGCAGCAATGATGACACAATTTGAGAGGTTTATGACTCAGATGGAGAATCGAGGTGCAGAACGTGAACAAAGACCTTGAGATCAA
Source organism: Ligustrum vulgare (assembly GCA_963555705.1). Taxonomy (NCBI): domain Eukaryota; kingdom Viridiplantae; phylum Streptophyta; class Magnoliopsida; order Lamiales; family Oleaceae; genus Ligustrum; species Ligustrum vulgare. Next base: position 60,115,661 of record OY743173.1, read on the forward strand.
TCTCACGATGGTTCTCCGATTAGGAGAGGTAATGGCGTGATGATGGTGTGGATGATGAAGACATGGGCAATGAAAGTGGAAGTATATCTTTGGTGGGAAGTATGCGAAGGAGGGATAGAGGAGATAGGTATGATAGGGAGCGTCGTGATGCTAGGAGGCATCGTGGGGGTAGAGATGTTGTTGATGACGACCTTGGGAAAAATAAAGTGAAAATACCATCGTTCTAGGGTAGGAATGATCCGAAGGCGTACTTGGATTGGGAGACCAATGTTGAACGGCTATTTGATTGTCACAATTATTCAGAAAAAAAGAAGGTGAAATTAGCCGTAATTGAATTCACAGATTATGCCAATATTTGGTGGGATCAGCTAGTGACGGGTAGGAGGAGGAACCTTGAGGAGCTGGTGGAGACTTGAGGTGAATTAAAAACCATAATGAGGAAGCGATTTGTGTAAACTCATTATTATAGGGATATTTACCAGAGGCTGCAGGGTATGACTTAGGGGTCGAGAAGTGTAGAGGATTATCATAAGGATATGGAGGTGGCGATGATTAGAGCTAATGTGGTGAAGGATCGGGAAGTTACGATGGCTAGATTTCTGAGTGGGCTGAATAGAGATATTGCCAATGTCATTGAGCTGCAACATTATGTGGAGTTAGATGATATGGTGCATGTGGCCATGAATGTGGAAAGACAGCTAAGACAAAAGGGGGCAGCAAGACAATCACCATCTTATCCTACATCACAACCGAAGCAGGAACATCATGATGAACATAACCCGAAAGGAAAGGAGGAGCCTACAACGAAAGGTAAAAATATTTCTGATTCTCAAACTACTCGGGATAGAAATAATAAGTATTTTAAGTGCTTGGGTACGGGTCATGTAGCATCCCAGTGTCCAAATAGGAGGCTAATGATCTTGCGTGATAATGGTGAAATTAGTTCCGATGATGAATTTAAGGGGATGCCTAAGTTAGTGGATGTTGGAGCTAATAGTAGTGATGAGGAAGAGTTGACTTATACTGTTAAAGATTCACTTGTTAATCGGCCTGTCCTTAGTACTGGGTCAGGGTGGATGAAATTGGTGAGCAAATGGATAATCTCTTTCATACTAGATGCTTAGTGGGTAAAAATGTTTGTGGTATGGTGATTGACGGGGGGAGTTGTACTAATGTGGTTAGTACAATGTTGGTTGAGAAATTGAGTTTGAGCTTGATAAAACATCCAAACCCTTATAAATTGCAATGGAATCTTGATAAAACATCCAAACCCTTATAAATTTTTAATTTTGCATTTTGAAGTTTGTTGTTTGTATTTTTTGAATTAATTTTTTTTAATGTAAGTTACCGGGCTGGTCAACCAAAATTCGTCCCGTCCCGTCCCGCTCCAAACCCGTTTCAAGTAATTGATATCAAATTCAAACCCGTCCCTCGACTTGCGGGTCAATTTCTTTCCATCCCATTAAGATCGAGGCACCTTCGAGTTCGGATCGGAACGAGTATTTTTGCCATCCCTAAAAGTTTTACTCATTTTTGAAAAGGGAAATTACCCAATTCCACCTTCTCGCACCCTCCTCTATATTATTATTATTATTATTATTTTTATTAGAGAAATAAGAATAAGATTCTGAAGCATCCGATCTCGGATTTACTGGCTTCTGTTCTCTGCGGAATAATCTTTCTCGTAAGCTCGATACTTTCTTTACAAAAATTAACTACTACTGTCGACCAATTTCTATCTTGCTTATATTTTAATTCTCCTTTTTCTGAATATGAAAGTTGAACCTACTATGATTATTTACTGGATGAATGAATGAAAATTTTTATTTTTTTCCTCTAAGTATAGAATGATTATCAGTTGCTTGATTTTAAAGAAACTGGAATATTAGAAATTTCATTACTCCACCTCTGAATTTTTTTACCGTATGCTTTAGTTTTCGTTTTATGGTGTGAATTAGAATCGCAGCTTCCGGAAAAGGTTCAATCCTTTACTCAACTTCGTAACAGTGTACACACACACACACACACACACACACACACACACACAAAAAGATATATTCAATTTTGATTCATCTGATGATTATATATATATTTTAATTCAATTCCTCTGTTGTTCTTATTGTTGGGAATTTCGACACGTCGATTCCCACTTTACTTTTCCTACAGGATCTTTCGATGTTCAAAATAAAATAAGCAAACAAGAAAATAAATACGAACACAGAAATTTACGTGGTTCAGCAAAATGCCTACGTCCACGGACCCTCTCCAAAGCTTTTCACTATATATTAAATTGTTACAAATATATAGACTTTCACTCACCAACCCAATCCCACAGACCACAGAGAAAATACAACAAACGAGCTTTACCACATATAATTTCTACCCTTTGACTTACACTACAAAGAGTTACAAGAAACTTCACAATATGCTAGGCTCACAATTTTCTCTCTTTGATCACAATATGGCACTAATTAGCACTCTCTAATATGTTTGTGGTGGTGTCTTTCTTCCTCTAATTCATTCTCTATTTATAGAAAGGATTCTACATGAAATTCTCTTAACACCAAAACATCATGATTAGTCAAAACTAATCATCATTCCAAGACATCATAATTAGTCAAAACTAATTATCATTCAAAGACATCATAATTAGTCAAGACTAATTATTAGTCAAGACTAATTATCATTCAAAGACATCATAATTAGTCAAGACTAATTATCATTCAAATACCATAATTAGCTCCACCATCCTTTGTTTCAACTAGGCACTCATTATGTTTCACTAGGCACTTGATTAATTTGGGTCAAATACCCAACAATCTCCACCTTGACACAAATTCGTCCAAGCCAAAACCAAATTCAAATATTGGGTAACAGGCAAGCATTTTTTCACTTTGACAGTCCCATACTCCACCATATGAGTATAATCACTCAGAATTATCAACGAACTCCGAGAATTTCATCGGCCCATGTCGAAACAAAATTGCTGAAATTTATGGTGCAACTCCCATGTTTGGTTCTCCTTGGAAGTTCATCAGCCATCGACATAAAAAACCACATACCTTACATCTAAACCAAACCAATGCTGTATGCGAACACAATACCCGTGCCAGTAAGAACACATCCTCTATCATGGCAACTGGCATCATGCCATGAGGATGTCACATCTTACTCAGAGTACATCATCACCACCCTCCACCAGGAGAGTCGCATTATCCTTCGAGCAGTTCGTCGAGTCCGCTCCACCTTTTGGACAATTTCTTCTCACGTGCCCGGATTGACCACAGTTCCAACATGTCACCTTCTTCTTCATGGAGTTCCCTCTCTTCCACTTTTCAGTAACAAGCAAATTATTTCCAGATGAATCATCACCTCCACCCAATCTCCGTTCTTCAGAGATCAACTTACTTGTAACTTCAGCAAAATCCACCGTTTCTTTCCCGTACATCAAAATCGGTTTGATGTGCTCAAACGTGGATGGAAGAGACCAGATGAGCCTCAACGCTTTATCCTCATCTTCAACTTTGACTCCAATAGATTCCAGTTCAGAAACAATCCCGTTAAGAACACTAAGATGGTCAGAGATTTTTGTACCTGTGCTCATTCTCAATGAATGAAACTGTTCCTTCAGATACAAGCGATTTGACAAGTTCTTCGTCTGATACAACTCTTCCAGTTTTTCTCAAAGTTCCTTAGCAGCAGATATCCCATGAATATTTGCAAGAACATTCTTGGCCAAACAAAGTCGTATTGTACTAGCAGCTTTCAAATCCAAATCTTCCCAATCTTCATCAGTCTTGTTGGATTCAATTTCTTTTTCTATGTCAGAATTCTCAGTTGGTTTTCCCTTCAAAGCTTTGTGCAGACCCGCCTGAATCAAGACATCCTTGACTTGTACTTGCCACAAGCCAAAATTGATTCTCCCGTCAAATTTCTCCACATCGTACTTGACAGACATATTTTCTTTTGCTTCAAAATATTTGAACCACCTGTATCTCTGATACCACTTGTTGGGAATTTCGACACGTCGATTCCCACTTTACTTTTCCCACAGGATCTTTCGATGTTCAAAATAAAATAAGCAAACAAGAAAATAAATACGAACACAGAAATTTACGTGGTTCAGCAAAATGCCTACGTCCACGGACCCTCTCCAAAGCTTTTCACTATATATTAAATTGTTACAAATATATAGACTTTCACTCACCAACCCAATCCCACAGACCACAGAGAAAATACAACAAACGAGCTTTACCACATATAATTTCTACCCTTTGACTTACACTACAAAGAGTTACAAGAAACTTCACAATATGCTAGGCTCACAATTTTCTCTCTTTGATCACAATATGGCACTAATTAGCACTCTCTAATATGTTTGTGGTGGTGTCTTTCTTCCTCTAATTCATTCTCTATTTATAGAAAGGATTCTACATGAAATTCTCTTAACACCAAAACATCATGATTAGTCAAAACTAATCATCATTCCAAGACATCATAATTAGTCAAGACTAATTATCATTCAAATACCATAATTAGCTCCACCATCCTTTGTTTCAACTAGGCACTCATTATGTTTCACTAGGCACTTGATTAATTTGGGTCAAATACCCAACACTTATAGAGTTTTTCTTTGTTTAGAAGTATTGGTGACAATTTCCATTATTTACTTGAGAACGAGATTTCACTTATTCCGATTGTTACCATCTCTCGTTGTTTTTGCAGGTGCAAGTATATTATTGTGTCATTGTTTAGCGTCGCCAAAATAAGAAAGGGAAGGGAATGTCTGTTTCGTTTCTCGGAGAGAGAGGGTGCTACTTTAACATCTGCGAGTTTGGGGTCCTCACTATTTTCATTAGTTATATTTCCTAGAACTTTATTTTTTAGTCTCTATAATACTATCCGCAATTATTGAGGATACTTAAAAGGGGAAGGTGTGTGAGGGATTGACGTAGGTTGATGCTGGTGATCATCAGGTCATGGGTTCTTGTTGTTGCTGTTTGAGGGATGAATGCGAAGATTTTGCTCATTCAAACTGCTCTATCTGTGGGAATTTTATATGCATTCGTTTCTTCGTTCAAAACTTCTTACATGTGGTATGCTTTATATTATTAACTGTTTACTTAAGTATTTTGAGTGGATTGATAAATTGATAAATTCAGTTTCGAGCTACAGAGCTTTGTGCATTACAAATTTGTAATCTTTGAATGTAACTATATATGTTCTAATCGGCTTTCAAATCATTAAACTTTCCTAAAGATTGTCTATAGTTGATAAGCTTAATGAGTTTAAGTGTTTCAAAATCTTTGTATGTTTAGAGTTGTGGTGCTGTCGAACTTTTACATGTGAATCCATAAAATTTGCTAGCTGGAAAATGAAAGCAATACCAATTTAGTGCCAAAGTTCACTGTGGAATACAGAATATTTCAATTGAATTACTTGACCATACACAGGGAAAGCTTCAAGTCAGGATTCTTATTGGGTTAACTGGATAATTTTCTGTACCCATACTGACATTAATATTTGTATCATTAAAATTTTTGTGAATGTCAACTAATTTGTGCTGCCCATATGATTGTAGAATACTCATTATTGCATTTTGCAGTATACATCATTGTTTCATAGAGAAGAAGATCAGGAACTCGCTTTGTCCTCTCAGGGGACAACATCTGTAAGTTCTGCAGCATCACTTGACACTTCTCTAGTGGAAATGTACCATGCTCCTCCAAGACCTCTGCCTTACGATGCGGATCCAAGATATTTTCAATTGCGGCAGGGAGGAATGGTATCTGGATGTCAGAAAGGCTCAAGTCATTCGCAAGAGGAAACTGAACCCCTGAGGAGAAGTGAAATCGATGAAGAGTCGGAATCTTTGAGGAGCACAAACAAATTGAAAGAGTTCACATGCGAAGAAGGATCAAAAAAATGCAAATTGAAATCAGCACCAAGACTCTCAATAACTAAAACAACGACAGGATTTGCTCATATTAACACTTTTTCAGAGGATGAAGACGTCTGCCCCACTTGTCTTGAAGGTAAGTATATAGCATTTTTAGTTTTCTGGTGTTTCCTTTAAGCAACCATTGTTATACTGTATTTGTTCGTTATATGTAAGGTATCTGAATTTTGTATTGTTGCTTAGGAATACACATTTACAATTTTCATAAATGTGTACTTGGAACCAAATTCATCCTTTTATTTATCTGGGATTCTGATGCTAAGAATGTGAAGCAAGAGTGTTTAATTGGAATAGCCTATAGCAGCATCGGCAAGAAAAATTGTGATTTTGGGAATGGAGTTTTGGACAATCTGAAATTTGGAATTTCCTCAGCAACTCCCATAAATTTTCTGCACTTGTTTGCTTGAGTTGATGACTGCTGCTCCAATATGCAATTCATAGTTTAGAATGTCCAGGATTCTGATTTTTCCTATGTTTGCTTTAATGAATTTTTTCCGTGCAGAATATACTATGGACAACCCAAAGATAATTACCGAATGTTCTCACCATTTCCATCTTGGTTGTATATATGAGTGGATGGAAAGAAGTGATAACTGTCCAGTTTGCGGCAAGGTAATATCTGATCATTCCTAGTATTTTCTATGTCCACTTATTCTTTTAATAATATAATTTCCTCACCTGCATTCTTGATTTTGTTTAAACATTGACTTTTCCCCATATAAGTGGAGTATTGATAGGGAAATTATCATATATACACTTGAAGCTTTTATTTATAATTGCATATTTGCCTCTATTCAGATAGTGCTGATGCTTTCTCACCCTCCTTCCCACAATGCTTATATAATTTAGTGGCTAGCACACAACTTATTCGACCATGTAGCCCGTACGTCCAACATCAGTAATATTAGGTGATTATTACAGGCCACAAAGTGAAGTGTAATCTCTTGTGATGGCTATTACCTAATGAATTGGCTTGTTGTCCCCCTTTTCTTTGGCCGTTTGGGAAGATTAGACCTTAATGGTAGTCTTGCAGCCCTGGGATTTTTTTGACCGCTTCCAGTTAAAAGGAAAACCCACACAAGTAGGAAATATAGGTTCTTTACAGCTGTTTGACGTTCAATAGAGGCAATATGGTTTAATGTAAGATATGATGAATTCAACTGAAGCTGGTCCAAGAAATTTATGCATGGCAAGATGGAAATCAATGATCCCACTTTTCCTTACATTGAGGAACTCTCCCTGTGAAACATCGTGTATGACTGGGCTTTTTTCCTTGATTTAGGTTTAATGGGAACTCAAGAATTCTGCTCTGGGCAACGATGAGTCCTGTCTCTTGACGTTATATAAATATAACTTCTAGTTACTCTCTACAAAGCGGGTGGGGAGCGGACAAGAAATGGGTTCTGTTTTTTCATGACCTTGACTAATCCATATTGAAAATGTCGAAGAAATAAGATCCTTATCTTGCAGTAAGGGAGGAGTTGTTTTTCAGCTTAAGTAATTTTTTTTACTTAAAAAATGAGACAAAGTAACTTCAGTAAAAAATGTTTAAATAAGTTAATTATCAGACTTATACTAGCTTCGTCAAACATGCTAGGAAGCCAGGGGTTTGTTTGTTATTAACTGAAATGGACATAAGCGCATATCTGTGTTACAAAAAATTTTGATAGAAGAAGAGAAAGTGGTGAATCTGTCCAGATTCTGTCAAGAAGAATAATTAGAGGGAGACTTGTATTTCAATAACTTCACATTCATGCTTTATTCCATAAGTTGTGCCTATCTTTATAGAACAATTACATTTGACCCTCAAGCAAAGTAATTAACTGTCTAGTCTAGAAATAAGGAACAATAAACCCACTAATCTAAACAATAAAAAAATGAAAATTATCTTAACTACTTTAGACTATTTTTTGCACGTATCAATCTGTTTCGTCCTATGGTTAATTTTGTTTGCTTTCCAGGTGATGGCATTCGACGAGACGAAATGATCTTTCCGAAAATTTTAGTCGTCGATGAAACCAACGTCTAACAGAAAGTGCAATAAAGAACAGGAATCAAACTTGTGAAGTTATACATCACTCGAGTGTAATTTTTTCCCAATAATCAGTACATTACTATTTTTTTCAACTACTTGCTTCTGTATATTATATTATTTTTCACAAAGATTCTTTTTCCTGACTTCTCTTGATGAGGTGCAATCTTTTATACATACCTCAATTCCGATTTGTTGCCCACCGTGGGCAACATAATAATTGCCCACATCCAATAAAAAACAGCCAAGTGTAGAATTTTAAAATTTAGAGACACTCGACTGTTTTACATTAGAGGTGGACAAATATTATATTGCCTACGGTGGGCAACAGATCATTTTCGATATACACCTTCCATTCTTTCACAAGTGGATTTCTTTTCTCAACTAGATTATCATACCCATTATTTGATTGATCGACTGATTTTACATCTGAATGTATTTAAATATTGGTTGCTTTGAGTATTTGTTTGTTGCATGTTAGTATAGTTTTTGTGTCATTTATCTAGAGGGAAGGTTCATATACACACACAAAACAAGAATGGGAAGACTGTGAGACCCTTCAAAATCACAAGAACTTCTCAATTTCGCGTAACGGAGAAGTTGATTACGAAGGTAAATTTTATAAATCAAAATTACCATTTTGCTGTCCAAAATCAAGCCAGAATCGAGCCATGGCGCTCGCATATGGAAATGTAGGCAACAAAGGGTTTTGAGGCCATGTTTCTCTGATGTATTCAGGTTAATGAGTGATTCTGCAACTGGTTTGCTGCTATGAACAAGCAAATGGACTTTTTTGTGAACTGGGTTGAACTGTAAAAGAGCCTGACTCTTACTATTATTGGTGAGGTCTTCTATGCACTCATATTGAACTCCCTTCAGCTTCAGTGCCTATGTCACTTTGGAGTCTGGACACAACGGCTTGCCAAACCCGTACAGCCTCACTTCTTCCATGGCGATTTATTTGTTTTGCTCTTGGACGAGATTCAAGAAATCGACCCAAAAAAAGGATTTTTCACAGTTACACTGACAAAATAACCTTAGATGAATTTATTTTGTAGTCAAATTAGTTGTTACAATTACCAAATATAACGTAATCAAATCTTGTCGTGATGGGATGGGATATTTTATAGAATATTGCCCGTTACATGGTTTTTACATAATGGGAACAAATGAAAATGCAAAAGATAACATTCGAAAACATCATTTGAACAAGTGAGGTAAACAAAATGAACACATTACCAGATCATCGTTTTGAATCCAATGCAGAACATGTTTATGCAAAAGTTTCACTTATTACCAATGTTAAAACAACTTGGGTTTTATCATACAGTATTTTTCTAATTACATGAATACGACCTGAACAGATGAAGAAAACAAGAAAACTTTCAGGCAATTAGAAGGAAACGGAAACAAGCCATCCATTTTGTCGAACTAATGATTGACTCCCCATAGTTGATCAGAAAACAACATTTTATTTACTTGCAGCCGTTTGGAAAGTTCTCAGGAAGGTTTCAGGTGGCTGGCCTCCGCTCAATTGGCACTTTCCATTTACCTGTTGCAAGAATAGGTTAGTTTAGAATCTACAGTCAGCACAATTAATTTTAAAAGTTGGAAGTGATTTTTCCTCAACTTACCACATAATAAGGGACTCCAGTTATATTTGCTGAGTACTTCTGAAGATCCGCGTTAACCTTCACGGAAAGGCAAATTTTTGTGGGTCACTACATACTAACAGGAAAAGGCTAAAATCCGAACAGAATGTTTTAATCTTGGAATCATAGAAATCATAATCGTACTTTGCTTAACATTGTTCTTGGCAACAAAAGAGTGGAATGAATTAAAAGAAAGAATAGACAAACAAATTAAATTCACATCTCATTGATGAATTTCTTGTTTTAGAAACAAACCTCCTTCAGTCCATTGTTTGGGTCGTCAAGAAACTCTGCTGCACCTTCAAGTCCTACATTTCTTGCAGACTCCACAAGAAATTGTCTTCACATATGAAGAGACAGCGGTAATCGCGTTAATCTCCAGGAACATGAAACAAATAAAAGCTATTGAATAACATTGAACTCGGGAAAGAAATCTAGTTATTCTACTTACCTGTCACCTATATACTTTCCCTGTGTAAAGTAACCAAGGCAAAGTTCTTCAACAAGTTTATGCTGCTTATCTGGTCCTTGTTGCCCAGCAAAATATATTAACCTATGGCTATCCAGAGTATTTCCCCTGCACATCTGAGACCCAATCAGTGGCATCTAAAAATAAAATACCCTTTTATCACGTTTGGTATGCTGGACTTGACAGTATCGGATAGAATTAAGGAAGAAAAACTAGTAATCTTTTTGGTCCGCCTGAGTATCAAACATGTGCTTCACTTTACAAGTGTAGAAACCCAATATGCTTTATGCTACTTGACCAAAAATAAACTGAACTTACGTTAGTCCATCCCTGTCGTATTCCATTCCAAAACCCTTAAAGATCTGCAAATCACAATGCTTTGGAATCATATTGCTTATGTGGAAGATTCAAAACCTAGAAAAAACTCAATTGTTCAAGAGAACGACTCAAGGAGCGAAACAGACCTCAGTCATCCGAGCTTCCATTTGTTCAACTCGCGGTCCAAACCTATTCATGTAATAGTCCTTCTTAACAACACCTTCCTTGGGCGCGGAAGGATCAAGAAAATAGGGGTGCCATCTGATCTGCAACATGGAAATTTTCTCACCAATTATGAACTGAAGTTGGAAATACTGAAAATTAAACCAAAACAGGGCTTTTTGAACCTCAAAATTGTATTGATCATTTGATGACGCTATAGCTTTGTCCAGATTCTTTTTCCCCACAAAACACCATGGGCATACGGTGTCTGAACTGACATCAATTTGAATAAGTTTCTTTGCCGTGCCAGCACTCGCTGATTGGGCCATGAAGCTGGATTTGCAGTTATTAATACACGTAGTTCAGCTACTCAACCTAGGAAAATAACAACTATGCACATCTTCAAAACCGAAATGGGTTAACCTAAACCCTAACAAATCTTTCTTCTTTGCCTGTATCTTCTGAACAGTCAAGCAAATAAAAATCGGTTAAGTTATACCATTTACCTTACCTACAATTTAACAAATTATACTAATTTATGATTTGGATCAGTATATAATTAAGGAAATGAAAGAATGGTTTCTTATTAAATGCACTTATTTACTAAAATTAAATTGAACAACAAATCACCCCTCCAAAAATTACAACTTTCTGAGGTTTACATTCTTATGAAGCGATTCCATCGTCTTTTTAAGATTAAATCGACATCCAGCTGCAGATTATCACAAATAGACTTCGGATAAACTAATCAATATGATTTGATGAGCAGAAAATACAATTTATGAACAGAAAGCAACATTAATTTTATTTAAGATTGAATGATTTGAATTCAAGATAACTAACCTGTGACACTTTCGGATCTGGAATTGCTGGAGACAACTCAATCGCATAACAGTGTCAATTCAATCGCTTGATCCTGCACGATTTCGTTGTTGCCTACATATATATTTAGTTCAAATTTGACTTTCCTAAATCACCATATCCATTTCACACTCAAAATAATATTATAATAAGAAAGAAATAAAAAACACGTGTTAATTGTCCTAATAGTCACTGAAATTATTCTGTTTATTCGATTATTCACTCCTCCACCATTTGGTGAAAGTATTTTCTTACTAAACAAATAATATTATTTTTTTTAAACTAGAATTACACACGTGTGATGCACAATAATTTATTATTTACACATTTCAAATTTATATTTTAATATATAAAATGAATATTTAATTAAAAATGATAAATGAATAAAAATAATTAATTATAAAGGTACATTAAATTGCACATACCTTAATTTTTTTACGGTTTGTATACCAGAAATTTCTTTAAATATTGTAATTTGAATTGATTTAAAACTTAAAATGAAAAATAAAAATTAAATTTAAATAGAATTTGTAATAAGTAGAAAATATAGATATATCTGTGATATACACTCATAATCTATCCATCCATATATAAAAACTAAGCCCCTGTTCTCTTTACTGTTTTGAGATCGTTTTCTATTTTTATTTTCGAAAACGCTAAAAACTCGTTCTCTTTACCATTTTCGAAAACGCATTTTGGAAAACAAAAAAAAAAATTTGTACACAAAACGCAAAACGTCCAAAACCTCGTTTTGGGCGTTTTATGTGTATTTCGACAAAAAATGTCCAAAACGCGAAAAACGCGTTTTGGGAATTTTTTTTTTTTTTTTTTTTTAAGAATTATCTTAACTTAGAACTAAGCTTAATATAAAATTTTTATTTTTTTATTTTTATTTTTTTTTAGAATTATCCTAACTTGGAATTAAGCCTAAATAAAGGATTTTTTTTTTTTTTTGGAGAATTATCCTAACTTGGAACTAAGCTTAAATAAAGTTTTATTGAATTCAATATCAACATTACAAAAAAAATTAAGTGAGAATTCTTGTTGTTATATTTCAAAAAATGCACTGATAAATGGACTCTGGTGGTTTTGAAAGGACTTGCATTTTCTGGATTTTAATAGAAGTAGAGCTTTCTCAAATCCCAAACCTGACCAAGCTGTGTTAATATAGACTCTTAATGCTCACATTAGTGTGTTGCACGTAACCATGTTTTTTAGTGTATTGTGAAAGGAAATTTGAGTTTGAGTTAGTAGTATTCTGCAAGCAAATTAATTAAAAATAGTTTAAGTAGTATTCAGCAAAATTTCAAACATAACGTGTTTTCCAGCTTTTCATTTTCAAAAACAGTTTTCAGAAATGATAAACCAAACGCGTTTTCAACAAATTTGAAAACAAAAATGAAAACAGGAAACACAAAACATTTTCGAAAATGAAAATACAAAATAAAATACAAACAGAATGCCACATAAGTTTTTACCAAAAATAACACACATACTTTCCAACCAAATGTACTTGTTAAATTTGGAAAGATTTTGCTCAAAACACAAGAATTTAAACATAAATAAAAAATAATTGCATTTTTGAAAGTGTAATGATTGCAAATTTGAATTACACTTTTGAGCACCACAAGCATTTGTTCCAAAAAAAAAAAAAAAAAAAATGTTTTGAGTACTATTAAATTATATAAAAAATATTGGTAGTTAAAATATTTTGTTTAAAAACAAAGAATGTGATGTTTTCAAGATAAAAATTAGTGATTGAAAAATGAAGATAAAAATATATGTGTGATTAAAAAGTAGTTTAAAAGTGTGTTGTTAAAAATATTTTGTCAAAATAGTGTGTACCGTAAGCGTACGGGTCGCGTACAAGTAATAAAGTGGACTTTTTGAGTCCGGATTGTCGATCCCACGAGAAATTTTTATTTTAGATTATACAACTTTAATTAATTTAATTCTAACAACAAAGAGAAATACACAATTAAAAGTTGGTTTTGTAAAATTCTAAATTAAAGAAATTAATTTGAAACCAAATTAAAACAAGGAAAGGACAATTCAAAAAAAGGACAATTTATTATTTTTTTAAAAAAATTTGTTTTTACTTAATAGGATGATTGATTTTAATATAACTATTAATCTTATTATGTATCCTAACTTCATTTTTTTGTGGAACATGTGAAAAAATGACATCAAAAGTATCATAAGTATAATTTAAAAAATAAATAGATAATTCTCTATTGTTATAAAAAGTATTCAATATCCGTAATTTAGAAATTTTGTTAAATTAATTATAAAAAAAATATTATTCAAAAATATTCTGCTTTATCATAGTGTAACTAATTTAGTAAAGTAATATTAAATTATTTCTAAGAATATAAAATTATATTATAAAATGTGTTGAAAAACATTTAAATAACCCGAAAATGTTTTAGTTTAAAGAACGAAAAAAGTTTTAGTTTAAAGAATTTAAGACATTCCTTATATTGTGTATTTGTTTTTATAAGTTTTCCAATTAGATTATATATATAAAAAAAATTAAATGACTAATCCATAAATTTTCTTTCAAATCGAATAATTTCATACTTGACTGAATATAATTTTTCGTCATATGTAATAACAATTAACAAGAGTTAGAAGTAATTATTTTCGCATGTTGGAATGCATTTAAAAAATCCTATAGGTAACTATCAATATTAAAATTATATTTAAGCATGTGTTCGATAAATTTGCAAAAAAGATTTATAAATCATTTTATAAATCACACAATTTCTCAAATCACATTTTTAACCATACACATTATTGTATTATTTTTAAGTCGAAAAATATGTAATATAGGCGTCAAATCGAAGATCTCAACAAGAAATTTAATACAATATAACAAGTGAAAGCAAACTGTAAAAATATTGTTCGTAAAATCGTTCAAAAGATCAAATGTCAACGTTTTAATTTATATTTTTTAATTCATTTTAAATTATATTATTTAAGTTATATAATACTTCGTGTTCAGAAAACCTGAAATGGTTCGATCTGAAACAGGCAACAGGTCAAGGGTCAGAAGATTGAATCGAGTTAAACTGGGGTCGAATCAATTTTAATTAAAAAATAAATAATTATTTCAAATATCAGAAAATTTTCTAAAAAAAATATTATTTTACAAATAAAACGATATTTACTCATTTGAAGTAAAATTAAATAAACAAAAAATATAACAACAATATTCTTTACCAATTCGAAGCAAAAATAGATTTATTGTTGTTAATTTTATTTATTAAATTTTATTTCAAAATAATTTAATATATATAAAAAAAGATAAAAATAACTTATTTAAAAAAAGAAAGTTTAACAGACCAATAAATAGTAAATAAAACTATTTTTTTAAAGATACAAACAATTAAAAAAAAATAAAATCTTATAATGATCATAATTTCTTATTTTTTATTAGTTTCGTAAATGTTGCATTTTCTATTTTGAATTTTTTTTTTTTTTTAAGTTTTGAATTTGATAATATTTTGTATTAAAATGTTATTACACTATATTTTTATTTAACATGATTGTATAGTTAATATATTTTCATAAATTTTTTATCAAAATCATTATCATAACTATATTCCCGTGTATCGCGTGCATCACATGGGTGAAAATACTAATTTTATTAAAAAGAAAAGAAAAAGAAAAAGAAAAAGAAAAAGAAAAATAGATTGATGAACGTTCTTATTTCATCATCTTTCATTTTCTATTTTTAAATAAAAATATTTATGTGATATTGACAAAGTTTTATTTATTTTTATTTTGTTAATAATTTTAAAAAAAAATTGTAATTGATTTTCAAGAGGGGAAGACAAACCAAGAAATTTCGGGACCTGAAAAATGCAGCTATTTAAAAATACGCATTCAAATGGATTATTTTAAATTTGAATTTTGTCCAAAATGAATAATAAATTTTAACGAATATATATCGCAAATACATTTAACTTTATATACTAAGAAATCATCTATGCATCTCGATTCATAAAAGCGGCGTGTTTGTTTAACCCACAAGACATAATAATTTATCACTTACCCATATGTAATTGATTTTTCAAGAATCAATTTTTCTGAATATTCATTATCAATCACACATTCTTTAAAAAAAAATATTTTTTTACAATTTTCCATACCACTTTTTAACTATACATTCTAAAAAATTATTTTTTTCACAAAAACAATTCTCAAAAAATCAAAGTCAAATAGTCAAAATAATAATTTGAAAATCTCGCAATTATCATGATACGGAAATCGAATACAGGTGGATATCACGAAATTATACAAAAAATCTTATACCCTATAATCTTTAAAAATTTATAAAAATCAAGAATGATTAAAAACTTTTTCTATAAATCGTTTATAAGAAGTGCATTTTTTCAACTACATATATATTTCAGAAAATATGATTTTTAATATTAAAGATAACAAATGATTTGACCATTAATAATTAAAACACAATTTTTATATTGATGGCTAGACATAGAATTCATAATATTATGAAAATAATAATAATAATTAAATGATAATTTTAACAATGATAACTAGAAATATTAATTGAATTCATTCAGTATTAGTGTTAATTAATTCCACAACCCTGCGATGTATGAACATATTATAATGACAAAGATTAATGTAAAAAAAATAACAATTGGAAAAAAAATCAGAATTAACTAACAAAAAGTCAATGCTAGTGCAAAAAATGTTGAGTCTTGGGTCCCATCCATATCATCTACTTCCACTTTGTATGGTAGCATGACATTGTTTGCTCTTAGATTACACGCTTAACAATATATACTCTAGGTGAATCTTCTAGTTTCCTGCGACATTTCTTACAATTAATGTAGGACCAATCTCCGTCCGAAACAACTGCAGAAATTCTAGCCTTCACCCAGTAGAATCTATTCTGCACGGCCAAAAAATATAGCAAAAAAAACCTGAAAAAATTAAACTATGTCAAAATAATATTTTTGCATGATTTATAAAAAAAATTAAACATGTAATCATTTTCATTAGTAGCACACCAAATAGGCCAACATCATCAATTTTCAAACAAATTGAAACCATTTATGAAGATAGGCAACAAAATGAAAATGAAAATAGAAATACATCTGTCAATTATCGAACAAATTGAAACCGTTTATGACGATAAAAATAATAATTCTCTTGAGAGCACCGCCCCTCGATGCTATTATTCGCATTGACAGTCTTTATATTTAAGCGAAGTCGTGGCTAATCAGTAGTGGATCTAGCAATGTAGTCCAGTTATAGTGATCGTTGATCGGCAACCGTCAACAGATGCAATAGCGAGACCGTTTATTATTATTTATTTAAATAATGTTAAAAATCTCAATTTACGATGCATACAAATTCGATAAATTATATAAATCTCAACTCACAAGTCACAACGCATACACCAATAATCATAATTCGCAATTCATACAAGGAAAATATGAGGCCCACGGAACAATTGTAATGGGTATGCCTAGATTGGCAAAAAGATTTCCATCTTCTACCTTGTCGACAATCATTATTGTGAAAATTTTCATTTAATTCCGAGAGAATCAAAATAGCAAAAATAAGAAATTTTTTTAGATAAAAAAAAACTGCAAAAACTACAAAATAAGATTTATAGTTGTTGATGAATCAACTTTTAATTTGTTGATTTACTCCAACTTGATAGGTCCAACAATCATGCTATTTGTAAAGAAAAGTTATACAAAAAGTTGTATAGATCGACACATGGCACAAATATGTTTTCCTACACATTACATCATTTATAATATGAACAACTACAAATCATCCACATCATTTTTGTAATCAATCGGTACAAATGGCATTTTTGTACCAAAGTACCTCCATGATGTGATAGACGTACTAAGATTTGATTAGATCTAAATTTCTTCAATCATAATATATTTATATATAAAAGAACCTCTTCACTCTCACCTCATCTGAGTATTAAATAAAAAAAAAAAAACTCCTCATATATAAATAACATTATTCTAAGTAAAATGTATTTTTTTTCATGTAATACTGTTTAATATATTGATTATTTGTACCAAATAAGCTATCAAAGTTAGTCGGGCTTTTCGTTTTTAAGTAAATAAATATATTTTGGATTAAATTTAAAAGTATTACATCTTTATGTTCAAAATAGGCAACATTTTTATTCATAAAATAAATAGAAAGTAAATGTTCATTATTCCAACACGTTTGAAATAGTTCTTTAAAATTAAATCTAACGTACTATTATATTATTCTAGCCAAATTATATATTGTATGTATGGGTTGCACTCAATTTCGATATAATAGAAGTTGAATATATTTTAAGGTTACCATAAATTTAAATTTCATAAATTTTCTTAGCGAGTCAGAAAAAATAACGCTCGATGAAAATGTTAGGAAAAATAGTGTTACATTATGTGAACCTTATCAACAGTCTAGGGAAAATGCAATGATAAATAAGAAAGGAAAATTCACATAACTGATTTAGATTTATTTACTAAAAAATAAAATTTGCACGTCAAAATCATTTTATGCAAAGTATATTAAAAGGGAGAACTTAATCAATATGCCAAAAGGTAAGGTAAGGCCAAACTCCACATACATTTTTACCTAAGCTTGAAAGAACTTCACAAAAAAAAAAAAAAAAAAAAATACAAACTAATGTATGTATACTTTATATATAAATACCTTTTTGTGCCCAAGCTTACCACTTTCCAGAATTAAAAAAATAAAAACCTAAAAAGTCTCCTAGGTTAGTGGAGGCCATTATTTGAGTAGATGTTAGTTTTTGTTGAGTCCCTTCTGAACTTGCTTTCCTTTCTCATCACATTTCAATCTCTCTTCCAAATCTTTCTTCTCGTCCACCCCACTTTCAGCCCCTGTTTATCCTCGTTGTCCCTTTCCAAATCCTTCTAGTCTTCAACGGGTAAATTTTCCAGTTTCATTCCAATCACCATCATTGCCAACATCACATCCCCTGATGTCACTCTTTTCACAATTACGCGAAGGATTAATTGTACCTGAAAACGAATATACCACTAATTAGTAGAGACAAAACACTCTCGTAATGTAACTGAAAATGTCACCCATGGATGCTATAAAGCCAGAGCAGAATCACCCCACCCATAGCTGGAAGCTTGGAGAAACAGTGACAAAAGAAGAAATCAGCTGGGACAAATATTGAATGTGAAAGATACATAGTCATATACTTACTGGTGATTGACATCATGCGAAATTTCCTTATTTGGTTTGCCAAGAATCCTATATATCTGCAATTATTTAAGATTCAAAAAAAAACTAATCAGGCGCAAGTCTCAAGTTAATTGGTATAATCTAGTCAGAAATTGTGAGAAATCATCACAAAACAATTTAAATGATGTATTATCCATATCTGTTATCAATTAAGTTATGTACTCAGAAACTGTAATGAATAATATATTAAACCAAGACAAATTCGATATTTTACCTTGTTAAGTTGATCCAACTCTGTTTTCCCATTGAACAAAGGTACTTTCGATAACATCTCAGCCATAATAATACATCCCAACGACCACATATCAATTGCCGTTGAACAGTTTGGTTCCCAAAACAAGTTCTGGAGCCTTGCAACTAAACTTAGAACTCAATCATCCTTCAAACCTAAGAAAATGCGAGTTCACAATATAAAATATCAAAGTTATTTAAAAATTGAAACATACAAATGCACTACTAATGATAGAGAGTAGGATAAGAGGAAAATAACATCAACATTGAAGAGCACTAATGCAAGGTCTCATAGACAACACCTTGTCCAGCAAAACTCCCATCTCCAAGAATTAATTATTAAAATACTCATATTCTTTGTTCTATCCACATCATTTGGGGTATAAATTCAATTTCTCGTGAATCCATTTCTTTTGCCCTCGTTGTCCTTCCCGTGATTCTATTTCTCCATCTTCTTCAAATCAAAAAATTGTCGCAAAACTTCAAAATTAAAGGAACATATCAAAATATTATTTATTTCCATTGATATTCTGACCATTTGAATCATGGATGATGGTGATTTTTTGATGATTTCTCGATACACCGTTTATAACAGCCATGCTCACTCTCCTTAAATATCTGTTTCTATGACTTGAGAGTTGAAAAGATAAACCCTTTTCAAATTTGGGAGTTGAAAGATAAACCATGTACAATTTGTACAATTTGGGAGTTGAAAAGATAAACCATTCTCAAATTCAGAAAATGGATTGGAATGTTCTTGAAGCGAAAATAAAAAGCTGGTTACACGTGAAAATTGCTGTAAGAAATCTGTGTCATGGCGAGAGAATTCTATGCAATTCTGAAAGAATATTAGTTCGTGAAGTAAAGGCAGGCTGGTTGATGAAGTGAAGATAGGCTACTGGGTTCGAGTTGAAATAAGAAGAAACGTTTTTTCCATTTTTCCTTTTACAGACTTGCGTTATATTCTTTTGTCATACGTTTCTTTTAGTTTTTCCTTTCTGTTATTTTACTGCTTAGCTGTCCTATTTTGATTGGTTGTACTTAGGTACCTTCATCTATAAATGATGGAGATCACCTTCACTTTCTGATGAATTACGAAGAATAATTTTTACTCCATATTATCTTCCTCATTTTAAGTCTGTTCATGGTATCAGAGCAGGTTAATACTCAGAAAAATCTACTTAAATTAAAATGGCAGCAAATGAAGATCCACCACTCGTTGAGACTGAAGATGGTGAAGTTGCAGAGAAGGAATATTCTAACAGAGACCCATTGGATCTACAGAGTTCAGATCATCTTGGGATGCAGCTTGTTACAACTCACTTAACAGGTCAGAATTATCTCATTTAGAGTAGATCGATTAGAATAGCATTGGGAGCAAAAATGAAATTAGGATTCATTGATGGAAATTGTGAAAAACCAGTTGAAAACTCATCTAAATCTGAACAATCGGTGCAGGTAGATTGTATGGTCAGATCATGGCTATTAAATTTAATTTCAAAGGAGTTAGTTGAGGCTTTTATTTATACTCTATCTGCAAAGGATCTCTGGGAAGAATTAAAGGAGAGATACGGAGAGTGAAATGGGCCATTGTTATACCAATTGCAGACAGAAATAGGAAGTATTTCTCAAGGAGTATTAACAGTTGAAAAATATTATACCAAGTTGAAGAAACTGTGGGATGAGTTAGCATGTTTGATGCCAATTCCAACTTGTACTTGTTCAGCATCTAAAGAAGTTTCGGATCTAACAATTTTCAACCGTTTAATGCAATTTTTAATGGGGTTAAATGATACATTTGATCATGTAAGAAACCAGATTTTGGTAATGGATCCTTTACCTTCAGTTAACAAGGCCTATTCGATGGTACTTAGAGTAGAAAAGCAAAGCAAAGAGAAGTTCATATCATTTATCCAGAAATAAGTGCTAATTTTGATATGCTAGCTAAAACCACTGAGTATAGAAGAAGTACTGGAGGCAGAAATGCATACTATAGAGGATCTAATAGAGGACGTTTTGGTAGAGGAAATTACAATTCAGCTAGAGGAAACATGAGGAGGTTTGCTACTGCAGAAAAGGAAAACTCATACTGTGATCATTGCAATATGAATGGGCATACAAGAGAAGTGTGTTTAAACTGAATGGATACCCAAATTGGTATAGAGATTTGAAGGAGGAGAGATCTAGAAGTTTTGTTGATGAAAAGTATTTAGCAATCATGGCAGATACACCGTTAGATCTTATTGAAAGTCAGGTTAATGAAGTCAGGAAGATTGGCTTGGGAACATCAGCAAATATTGCAGACATTGTTAAACAGGAAGTACAAAAGGCCTTGAGAGGTAAAATGTTAATGGACTTGGAGAATAAGGTGAATTTTGCATATATAAAAAATAAGCAGGTATGAATTTCTATCATTCACTCTTGGCTAAACTTGATTATTTGAAAACTGGCACTTGGATTGTTGATACAAGAGCCACTAATAACATTTGTGCAGATATAAAACTGATGACAAAATTGAAAACCACAAATCAACCCATACACGTTTGTTTACCAGATGACACTACCAAACTTGTTAACCAAATAGGAGATATAAAATTGAATCCACAATTATATCTCACAGACTCAATATATATTCCCAACTTCAAATTTAATCTCTTATCTGTACCTAAACTCACCCAAAGTGCACGATTTATCCTATCTTCTGCCTATTACAGGACCTGCAGAGTGAAAGAGTATTAGCAGTTGGCAAGCTCATAGGAAAGCTATACTTAATAGATGAGTCAAGTTTCTTGTTTAGTAATAAAGTAAACAATGATCAGTTGATCATTGAGTCTGAAATTTCAAACTCTTGTCTTACTTGTAATCAGACATTTGATATCAATGAAAATTCAGTTACATCTTCTGTTGATTCCCTTCGTAAATGGCATAGTAGACTTGAACATATATCTCATTATACCTTGCAGCACTTAGATTTCCTGAAACATTCTTCAAAAAGATCTGATGTCTTGCAACACTGTGAAATATTCCATAAAGCCAAACAACAAAGAACTTCCTTTCTAGTCAGCTCCATCCATACCAAGGCCATTTTTGAAATAATTCATGTTGATCTTTGGGGCCCATATAAACAATACTCAATGACAGGGACACCCTATATAATAACCATTGTTGATGACTTTAGTAGAGCCACCTGGACCTTTTTACTTGTTCACAAAACACAAGTTACTAAGACACTATACTGTTTCTTTAGAATGATTGAAAACCAATTTGATAAAAGAGTCAAATGTATGAGGATAGACAATGTCGTTGAGTTCCTTAGTAATGAATGCCAAACTTTACTACAAAATTCTAGAATTCTTCATCATAGAACACGCGTCTACACCCCTCAGCAAAAATGGAGTAGTAGAACGCAAACATAAACATCTACTCCAAATTGCAAGGTTGTTAATGTTCCAGGCTTGTTTACCAAAAAAGTTCTGGACCTATTCCATTTTTATGGAAACCTTCATTATCAATAGACTTCCCACACAGACTCTAAAATGGTTCACTCCGTTTGAAAGACTAAATGGTAAGAAACCAGATTACTCAATGATCAAAACCTTTGGATCACTTTGTTACATTGCAAACACTAAGCCATATAAAGATAAATTTGAGCCCAGGGGATATAAATGTGTTTTTCTTGGTTTCAATCCTGGTCAAAAGGGCTTTAAGGTTTTCAACATTTCCACAAAACAGGTTCAAGTATCCAGGGATGTCAAATTCTTTGAATCTGTTTTTCCATTCAAGAATGATTTACCCTCTGATGATTTTACACTTCCATTACCTTTTACTCAAGAATCTGTCCTTGATGAGGATCCATCACAGGAAACACATACTCAACCTAACATCATCAAGAATTCATTACATGATATGCCAGAAATAGATACACATCAAGAAGTCACAGATTTGCCAAGCACTGAGTCAGATTCTATTCCACTTATCCCAATTCCATTCCTTGAAACAGAGTTAGAAGAAACTATTCAATCACCACCTATAACACACTCCAGTTCACCTCTTCCAAATCTTAGACATAGTACAAGAACAAAATCCAAACCTCCTTGACTACAAGACTTTGTTGCCAATGTTGATAGCAGACATGATTTGCCAGCTACTGATATGATTTCACTTTGCAGGAAGAAACCACCTGCCTCAACAGGTTACACACCCCCTACTTTTCCCTATCACACTATGCCACACCTTAATTCTTCGTATACTGCATTTTTGGCTACCTTATCAACTGTCCAGGAACCAAAATCTTATAATCAAGTTAGTCAGAGTAAAGACTGGATTCAAGCAGTGCAGAATGAACTTGATGCACTGGAGAGTAATCAAACTTGGGAGTTAACAACTCTTCCTCATGGGAAACATGCCATTGGCTCACGATGGGTTAATAAGGTGAAATTGAATCCAGATGGTATAGTTGATAGGCTAAAGGAAAAGCTTGTTGCCAAGGGCTATCACCAATTACAAGGGATAGACTATTTTGATAGTTTTTCACCCGTGGAAAAAATGGTAACAGTAAGAATACTTTTAGCTATAGTGGCAGCTAGGCAGTGGCCTTTACATCAGTTAGACATTAACAATGTCTTTCTTCATGGATTCTTAGATGAAGAGGTATATATAGTACCTCCTGAGGGTTTTACTAAGGCACTACCTGGACAAGTGTGCAAGTTGAAACGAAGTTTATATGGTCTGAAACTGGCATCGAGGCAATGGAACACGGAACTTTGATCAAAGCTTCACAGTTTTGGATTCCATCAATCTGAACATGATCACTGTTTGCTTGTAAAGTTTCATTCTCAGGGGATTCTTATTCTATTAGTATACGTTGATGATGTCCTTATCACAGGTTCACATGAAGATGATATTGTTGCGGTGAAACAATTCTTAAACAGAGCTTTTACCATCAAGGATATGGGATATGCCAAAGGGTACAAAATTGATTGATAAAGCTGATTCTCTACTACCTGACCCAGAGAGATATAGAAGATTGATTGGACGGCTTTTATACCTCACTTTAACAAGACCTAATATCACGTATGGAGTGCAGCAGCTTAGCTAATTTGTCCATGCACCTTGTGAATCACACTGGAAAATTGCCTTACATTTACTTAAATATCTGAAAAGTTGCCCTTCCAAAGGACTTTTCTTTCCAACACAACATTCTTTTTCTTTACAAGCCTACATGGATGCTGATTGGACTTCTTGTCCAGATACAAGGAAATCCCTCACAGGTTATTGCAGTTTTCTGGGTTCAGCACTTATTTCATGGAAAACTAAGAAACAATCTACAGTTTCCCGTTCTTCAGGCGAAGCGGAGTACCGGAGTATAGGGAGTACGGTGTGCGAATTGCAATGGATTTCTTATATTTTGAATGATCTTCACATTCCTTTCACACTACCCATTTCCTTTTGGTGTGATAACAAAGCTTCTTTACACATCACTGCAAATCCTCTCTTTCACGAACGCACAAAGCATCTGGAAATCGATTGCCACCTGGTTCGAAATTTATACAAGTCAAGATTTATTCTTCCTCAATATATACCTTCTCATACTCAACTTGTAGACATTTTTACTAAATCACTTGCAGCTCCTCAATTTTATCGTCTTCTTTCCAAGTTGGGGTTAGGTGATTTACACCAACCTCCACCTTGAGAGAGAGAGGGGGGGGGGGGGGGGGGGGATGAAAGAATATTGGTTGGTGAAGTAAAGACAACCTGGTTGATGAAGTGAAGATAGGTTGCTGGGTTCGATTTGAAATAAGAAGAAACGTTTTTTCCCTTTTTCCTTTTACAGACTTGCCTTGTATTCTTTTGTCATACGTTTCTTTTAGTTTTTCCTTTCTGTTATTTTACTGCTTAGCTGTCTTATTTTGATTGGTTGTACTTAGGTACCTTCATCTATAAATGATGGAGATCCCTTCACTTTTTGATGAATTACGAAGAATAATTTTTACTCCATATTATCTTCCTCGTTTTAAGTCTATTCAAATTCAGTCTTTTCTTCTTCAGAAAAAATTGTAGAATCGTGTTTTGCAGAAATCTCGAGAGATGCTGCAATTAATTTATTTGGATTCCTAGAAAATTTTGGCAAATCGAAGAAAATATTATCCCCACAGAAAATGTTTCGCTCACTTGATCTCTACGAAACAATCTCAGATATTTGGCCAAAAATTGAAGCGATTTTTGCTTACGATTCGTTGTCAACGGTGAAAGCTCAGGCGGAGGATTCACTTGTGAAACTCGGCAAGTCAATTCGTATTGTGCTCAATCAGTTTGAGTAAGCCATTCAGAAAGACTCCTCCATAACTATGAGGGCTTACTATTTATAGAAACAAAAATGGATAGAAAATTATTTTTAGGAACTACCCAACTTTTATATATTGTAAAGGTAAAGATAAAGATATTTGATTGAAAATTGATTTTGAAAAATGTGTGCGCATGGTTAAAACGGGGTTTGGAAAAATGTTTGTACATCTACCCAACGGTGCAATGACATGGGATGAGAAAATTAGGGAATTGAGTTGAAAATGTTAACATATTAAGTGGAGTGAATTAATATGTTTGTACATCTTCTTTGTCTAGATTAATTTAGCGATTGTGTGTTGATACAATTGTGATAGTTGATTATCAAGATAATTTGTTGAGTAATTTAATAGATGATTGTCAAGTGATGTATATGTAACCCAATCTCTACACAAATTGGTACAAGTAGCATAACTCGGAGGTGGAGTAACACAATTCTTTATAAATCCATCGTTTACTCCATATGATACGAACCCCTTCGGTGCGTTGACCGAAAATTCCCACAACAATTTTAATACCAACCCAGAAAGCTAAAGTGGTAAATAAATGGATAAACACCTTAACCCAAGTTTAAATCTAACCCAAAATTCAAGGATTAACAAATCCTAACCCAATGGAGAGATTAAAACAAATTTCAAGGTGGCGGAAAATAAACAACAACACAAGAATAATAATACTCAAGCAAAGTTGATTAACTTCCAAGAAAAATACAAGATCAAAGAGGTTTTTACCTTACCTCAAAAGAGGGTCTTCAAGACCTAGCTCTCAAGAGCAATACATGAACATCCAAAAGTTATCTTTACAAATGAAAAGGAAAGTGTATAAAAGGTAGAAAAAGGGCAAAATGTGCAATTTCGGTATTTACAAGAAAAATCCAATTTTTTGAAAACCGGAGTGTTTACCGAAAATAGTTCGGTCGATCACAGGGTCGACCGAAAGGGGACTCTCGGTCGACCGCCACTCAGCCGAAAGTGACTGAGGCTGGATCAAATTTCCTCTACAGAAGTTCGGTCGACCGGAAGAAAGTTCGGTCGACCGAAAGTGGCTGAAACTCCAATTTTGGCTCCAACTTGATCCTTGGATTCTTTTCTTGATTTATTCACGTTGTTTAGTCTCGAATCTTGAACCTCTTCAACTTTGGATCTCGTCATGAGTCCCACGGGCACGTGCATCGAGGTTTGACTTTCCCGATTCTCATCATCCCCTCCCTCTTGAAAAGGATTCGACCTCGAATCTTGCTTGAATGCACTGTCGTGAAACTCCTTGAACTTTGATCTTGCAACATTGTGGATCACAGGTTCGTGCAATGAAGTTGGACCATCGTGATTTTCATCATCTCCTCCATCTCGAAAGAGATTCGACCACGAATCGACACCTACAATAAAAATAGAAAATTCAGACACAATAAATGTAACTGAAATTTCATACTCACCGTGTAAAATCAATTTGTAGGCGTTGCGAAGAACTTGAGAGGTGCCAACATCGCAGGGTAGCATTTTGGGTTTTATTCGATCGGGAACCCGTTCTCCCCTTGAAAAGAACCATTTCCAACCACCAGGATCAAAAACGAATCACCTCCTACCATGGTTGGCATGGGACATACATTGTATGCCAATCCCCTCAGATGGAGGCACGAGCCTCCTGCGAAGGGGCTTAACCAGATTTGCTTTGTTATGCCCACCTATACTAACATTTCCATCAATAAATAAGTACATCAAGCTCAAAAGAGTTAGTAGGCTGGGGCCATAAGCAACAGCAAGTGGAGAAAATTTGCTAATAGGATAAACACTTTTATTGCAAGCAAATTTAACAACCACAAATTGAGCATCATTTATATGCAAATGCACCACTCCCCCAAAGAAAAGATTCATCATGTTGATAGCAATGCGGGTTTCATGACATGTAGTAAAATGTGAAAGTTTAATACCCCTACCAACATCCACAAAATTAGCATCATTTATTTTCTTTAGTCTAAGTAAACCCAACACAAAAACCATAGAATGATTAATCCAAGGTTTACTGAGAACGTGCAAATGTGTGTATAAAATTTGAGGTAAAAACTTAGATTTAGCCATTTTGAACGTTTAGCCTTTACCACAAGTGCAAACATGTTTGTCACCAATTTTCCAATGAGGCCAATAAAAGTGATCACAAAATATCTCCACGGCCCCCTTGGTTTCAAAGTGCCCAATTAAACAACCATCATTTGTCTTACTCATTAGAAATTCGCACATGGCACATTTAAAAACAAACAATCCAACTTTCCAAAACAAATAGTTATCATGCCCATAAAATCCATCAAAATATTGCTCATAGCACGATTCACAAATGTTTAACAAATTCGGATTAGTAATATGGATGCCCTTAACATGCTTAATACAAAATGAGTTGGCACTTAGACAATTAGGTACACATAAAAATTTGAATTTACAAATGAGGAATTTATCATGCCAAGGACCTTCATTACATGCAACATTTCCACATGACAAAATTTCATTTGTCAAGTCCACATCAATGTCATACAATCCTTTGATGTTTTCCAAATATAATAACCTTGCTCTCGAAGAAGTGTTAGGAGCGTACCTCCTAGATGTTGCATCAGTTACCACATTTTCTTTACCTTGATTGTATTTGCTGTAGTAGAAAAATATCTCCATAAAGTTCTTCCACTCGGCATGACTTTTGAGTTCTTGGTTGCTTTGATAAGTCGGTCTCACGATCTCCTGCAACAAAGAAGTAACCAAGCTAGGGAGGGCATTGTTAGAAAATTCAAGAGTAAAGAACATTTTTGTGTGATCTCTCCTCTTAATTTTCTTTGTGGCACTCATCACTCCCTCACCTTTTTCTGAGGTAGTAACCTCAACTCTCGGTGCTTCTCTCGCCTCTCCTTTTTCTGGAGTCGTGGCTCCAACTCTCATTGCCTCTCCTTTTTCTAGGGACGTGGCCCCAACTCTCTTACCCTCATTTTTATGTTCTTCAATTCTCTCAATTGAATCTTCATTTTCAATTTCTTTCTCCTTTTTCTTTTCTTCTTCATTTTCACCTTCCTTGTCTTTCTTTTTCTCCTCTTCTTCCTCCCACTCCTTCTTGAGTTTCATTTGATCTTTATGAACTTCCTCCAAACTCAAAGATAGGATCACAACCCTTTTTCCATTCATTTGGAAGCTATACCGGTTCTTCCTCTTGTCATGTGTCACACCCCTATCACTTTGCCAAGGTCTCCCCAAAATTATGTGTGTAGTGTGCATGGGAACTACATCACATATCACTTGGTCACAATAGGTTCCAATGTTGAATGCAAGAAGAACTTGTTCACTCACTCTCACTCCCCCATCATCACCCAACCTTTGCAATACATAGGGATTAGGATGCTTCATAACCGGTAACCCCAATTTCTCCACCCTACTAGCACTCACCAAATTCATGTCACTCTCCCCATCTATAATGAGACTACATGCCCTATTCCCCACAAGGAATCTAGTGTAGAAAATATTTTCTCCATCCTTCTCCTTCTCATTATCATGGGCCAAAGATGTTGGTGGCTTAGCATTCATTTCCAAGACTCCCTTCTCATTATCACCCTTCCTATGGAATGATGGACTTTTCATTTTTGCCCTATCAATAATATCATCAATTCCATCTCCACTCCTATCTACCCATTCTCTTCTCCTCCTATTCATACTCCATTCTTCTTCCACTTCTCCACTTCTACCCATTCCATGGAGTGATGAATTTTGCATTCTCGCACTATCAATATTTTCATCAACTCCATTTCTCCTACCTTCTAACCACTCTCTTCTTTTCCTATTCAAACTCCCATTTTGTTCACCATCCCTTTCATCATCCCAATTATCCCTTCTATTTTTCCTATTCAACTTTCCATTTGGTTTTCTACTTCCATCCCTATACACAATATTCTCAAATTTATCCCTCAACCTTCTCCTACCATCCCTGTTTTCTTCACCCATACTAGTTGATGTACTCTCCCCTCTTGTTCCTAAATTTTCCAACTCACCCCCAATCTTTTCCATTTGTCTAGCCATGGTGGTTGAAAGATTTTGTAACAAGTACTTCAAATCTTGAGTTTGAGCATTGGAATTTGACATGGGGTGCAAGTGTGAAAGTGTTCTCACAAGAATAATTTTCACTCGTGTTTCACTCAATTTAGGCTTTTACCCTCTAATGAGCTCACCACTCTTGCCTTTTTCCACTCAAAATCTCCTTTCTCAAGTTCTCCAAGGAAGGTAATCAATTAAACCACAAAGTATAATTCTTGTGGAGTTAAAGAAATCACCAACAAGGAAGAAGGAATTTAGAACAAGTACTCACAAATAGCAAGTAGAATTTATGTGCTTGCTAAACTCAAAAGGAGCAATATTTATGTGGGATAGGATGCTATGAATCACAATTTAGCAATGGGATTTACAAACCACAAATAATAGACAAGGCATGGATGTAGAACAATAAGCACAAAGAGTGTAAATTTTGAATGAGGCAATTTATCAAACACCTTGTACTCAATCTTTGAATGGTCTTGAATGGATAAAATGTGGATATATGATAAATTCCCAACAACCCAAATGTGACAAGAAATGAATGATCAACAATTACACAATGTATGAAGCAAGTAATATATGGGATACAATGTTGATAACACAATCTCAATGATGGGAATTAGATAGCTCCAAGTAATTAACAAGTTATGGGCATTGGATAATAAGACATGAATGAAGTATTTTCTTTGGGACAATTTATCAAACACTTTGGATACACAATTTGGAAAGTGTAGGTTTTGTAAGTATTTGGTTAATGGAAATCCCCAATAATGCAACAATCAATATACCCATACATAGAATCAACAATACACATGGGCATATAAATTTTCCCCAATTTTTTTTCTTGAATTTTCGGATTTTTTTTTTTTTTAACAATATGTAAAGGATAGGTTTACCAAATTAGAGTCAAGCTCTGATACCAAATGATGCGAACCCCTTCGGTGCATTGATCGAAAATTCCCACAACAATTTTAATACCAACCCAAGAAAGCTAAAGTGGTAAATAAATGGATAAACACCTTAACCCAAGTTTAAATCTAACCCAAAATTCAAGGATTAACAAACTCCAGCACAATGAAGAGATTAAAACAAATTCTAAGGTGACGGAAAATAAACAACAACACAAGAATAATAATACTCAAGCAAAGTTGATTAACTTCCAAGAAAAATACAAGATCAAAGAGGTTTTTACCTTACCTCAAAAGAGGGTCTTCAAGACCTAGCTCTCAAGAGCAATACATGAACATCCAAAAGTTATCTTTACAAATGAAAAGGAAAGTGTATAAAAGGTAGAAAAAGGGCAAAATGTGCAATTTCGGTATTTACAAGAAAAACCCCGTTTTTTGAAAATCGGAGTGTTTCGGTCGACCGACTGGTCGACCGAAAATAGTTCGGTCGATCAAAGGGTCGATCGAAAGGGGACTTTCGGTCGACCGCCACTCAGCCGAAAGTGACTGAGGCTGGATCAAATTTCCTCTGCAGAAGTTCGGTCGACCGGAAGAAAGTTCGGTCGACCGAAAGTGGCTGAAACTCCAATTTTGGCTCCAACTTGATTCTTGGCTTCTTTTCTTGATTTATTCACGTTGTTTAACCTCGAATCTTGAACCTCTTCAACTTCGGATCTCGTCATGGGTCCCACGGGCACGTGCATCGAGGTTTGACTTTCCCATATCTAATCAATGTGGAATTCGTTCTCACTTTTCAACAACCATTCCTTCAAATGAAGTAACATTCATTATGACCCCTTCAACAATCCTACCACGTTTGTTAAGCTGCAAACTTTAGATCTATCTTCTGCGTTTACATGTTTAAGTTTAGAGCTTAGCTCTAATACCACTTGTAGGAAATTGATGTTCTATCCCAAAATATCTATTAGATAGAATAATAGAATCTCTTATAAGTCCATCATTTACTCCAAATATAATCAATGTGAGATTTGTTACTAAATTTACAACAGGAACATTATTACGTAGTGTGGTACTATGCAACAATGATAGCACCTCGATAAATTTTATTTCAAGATTACTAAATTAAAGTACTATATAAGCACACTTTTTTATATATAAATAGATGCTTGTGTTAGGTGAGCACAAGTAAACCGTTCAACATTGTAGTTAAGACCGGCACAGACAAATCATACATATCTTTTTATGTAGACTTGATATTTGGCATGCTAGTCCTTCATCGTTATCATAGTCGGCCGGAATGTTTCTTATTGGTTGGCGTGGCAGAGGAGCCAAGGCGGCATGAGAGAAGTAGCATTAGGAATAGTTTGATCTCCTCCACCTTGTTCATTTAGGGCTCCTGCTTGCTCAAAAACACCCCTACAAAATACAAATTTGAATAACCACTCTTATACTTACATTAACTAACAAATGCCACAAATAGGATGCTAGCACCGAGGCATGCATACATTAATGATGTTAAAAAAAAAATGACATATATGTTAGATAAATTCGTCGGTGGATAAAATCTCAACATTTATTAGCATCTGTTTGGTAAACACCACATTTCCTCAAATCACTTTTTAATATACATTTTCTCAATTCACTTTTCAATTACATATTTTATCTCGAAAATATCACATTTTTTTTTGGTTAGAAGATAAGCACTGGTGTTCATTAGATCGTTGTTTGGGATCTTCTCGTGTAAGACACTATTTTGTGGACATTAATACATACGTAGTTAGTACTATGGTTATTACAGATGCGTAGAACAGTCTATGGAGTACTATGCTCCATTGTCTTATAGATTATGAATTACCTCTTTAATTACGACTCCTCAAAGATTCTTCTTATATGTTACTTTCCTAATTAATTGTCCTCCTCTTCCAAACTAAACACACTTTTACGTATTCTTAACTCAAGACTCGAAATATGTAGTCTTTGTTTGCTCACAAACATTTTTTTCGATTTTTTCCTTAAATTCATTTTTCAATCACTTTTTCAATGACACATTCTCCAAAAACTACCTACACCAAAACAGGCTGTTAATGCAGCTTGTATCTTAGAGAATTAGAACACGATGCCACAAACCAAAGTGACAGGGTTTCAAATCTCTCCTAGCCCAACAGCATATCCTGAAGAGAGAGAGAGAGAGAGAGAGATGGTACCCAATAGTGAGGGATGGAGGCCTTAGTGGGGAAGGGTGAGGAAGTACGAAGTTGGACAAATTTTGCTGCTGCTGCTGCTGTGTGATTTGCCCTCCATGCTGATTCTCCTTTTCATTCACCTGCCAGTTAAATAAAAAAATCAATCAGTTCAGTTTCTCAAACAATAAAAAGGGGGGGGGGGGGGGGTTGAATCAACCTAAACTATCCCATAAATACAGAAATATCAGAAGTAATGGAAAAATATTACTTAACCTTCTTCACTAATAAGTTTTTTTGCTCCTGCAGTGATCTCTCCTGCCATAAATATCAAACATCCCAGCCAGAAATAATTCCATAATCAGTGGATTTAGAAATACCAAGAAAAATTTACTTATTTGGGTCATTTATATGATCTAGAAGTTTGGTTTACTTTCTTGTTTAGCAAAAGGCCTTGCTTGCTTAGGAAAGTATGTATCTCGTTTGATCAATACCCTGATTAATGAAATAACAACATAACTATTCTTCTAAGAGAAAGAAAAATGATTCATTAAAATTCGGCTAAAAATCAAAGATTCCGTAGATTTTGATAAAAAATTAAAAACTGATGAAATTGTGACCAAAAAGTTGATTAAAATTTTGGATCCCAAATAAATTTGTGATTGAAATTCAGTTAGGGGAAAAATGAATTTTAAAAAATGGAGCCCAGATAGGGACTCAATTTTGACAGATCAGAAAATGGCTGCAGTACAAAGAATAGAAGTAAACCTTTAACTAAAAACCCTAGTTAATTATGTTTCTTAAGGATTGAAGAAACTTTGATGCCTCTTTTTGGTTATTTTTTTTTGTGTGCGCGCTTATAAACAACTAATATGTTGTTACAGAAATGCATTTTTTAAAACCTTATTTACTAACCACACATTTCATGGGGGCTCTCCTAAGAGCATCTCCAATAAACTCTTTATATTTAAAAAACATATTCTGCATAATAGAGAATATTTTTAAAATTAAAGAGCAAAACTTTTTACAAGCTCCATCAAACTCATAATTTATTTTTGATTCATTATTTTACTTTTTTATAAAAATATTTATTGTCTTTCTTTATTTTTAGTTAATATTTATTTTTTTAAAAGTGAATAACTAATAATTTGTCAAAAATATAATAAAGAAAACTAACGTAGGAATATTGAAAATTGAAACTTTTTTAATGCATTTAATAATAGAGAGTGAGTTTGGTTCGGCTAAACTCACTCTCTAAATTAAAATGTTAATTAAGTAAATAGTTTATTGTAGTGAAATTTTAAAGGTTGACTCTCCAAAATAAAGAGTATTTCAAGTTTAGAGAGCTTATTGAAGATGCTCTAAAAAGTTACTAATCCAAACATTCTTATAATCTTTTTACTCGACATGTTACACCATTGTTTATTCTCTCTTTTAGTTGTTCCATTGAGCTCTATTACTCAACTTGGTATATGCACCATTACACAGCAAGATTTTAACTTCATTTTTTTCTTTAATCCGTCCCAAATATACCAACCATGTGACAAACGTTTCAAGAATAGTACTAGGATTGAGCCAATTTTCGCTGCACGATTCTCACATTTACAAACACTCATGGAGCAAAGGATATGCAAAGAGAAAGATCAGCATTACCTTTTTCTGAAGCTCGGAAATGGACTCGTGCATCAGTTGGTTCTGCATGTATATATTTGAGACACGTGACCGATATTTCCTCGGAAATAGGAAAAAATAACTGAAAAATCAAAGAAGTGTATTACGTACCTTCCTTGTTCTAATCCGCTTCAGAGCAGTGTCGAGCTGTTGCTCCAAACTTTGAAGCTCTCTCAAGCTGAGGGGACCCAAATGTTCTCCGACATAATTCCTACAATAGTATTGTGCAGTTCTTTGCTTCGATAAAAATGTATAGTTGGGGACATGATTTTATTGGGAATTAGTGGTTGACATGTTTTTTTGTTGATGAAAGTAGGTTAAATTAAATAATGACTATGATCTTTACGATCTTGTAATGAATATGAGCTTACCTTATGTTTCTTTGTAGAAGTTCAATCCTAGCAACAAGCTTGGGAAACTCGAGATTCCATTTTTCCTGGAAAAATTCAAGAAATGTGATCATATTAATATCAAAATTAACTAATTAGAAAATAGGAAAGATGTAGTAGTAACATGTACCATCTAATTTTTCTAATTTTGCCTTATAACATATTCCTTCCCTGCTGCTTATATTTCTCTTACGGTTAAGATCTTTTATAATTTATATACCCACAATTTTTGTTTCTGTGCATATAGTGTCCAATATATCTCATACTTGCTTTTCAGAAACGATTTCTAAAATTCTTCTGAAATCATTTGATTTAGTTGCTTGATAATAATAAAATTTTATTTATTTATTTATTTATTTTTTGGCATTATTATTAATATTCTTAAAAGTTGATGATCTAAAATGTGCATACGGATGTAGCAATGTCTTGACTCTACGACGTGTTGACATTTCTTTTCACAGCAGTTGATGAGTTGATCGTATATTTCTTAAGTCGTTCTCTAGAGTAGTAATAAACCTATTTTATTTTACTAGTTTAATTTAGGGATGTTTTGATAAAGTAAGGATTTTATTATTTGGTTTAGGTTGAATTTGATTAGATTTATATACTTGAAGAACATGAAGTCTTCAATCCCTAATATCAAAATCAATAGTACTCTTGCACGAATAATTGTTGGAGATCACGTGTTTGTTTTTATTTCAAGCTTTTGTAATTAACTTCAGTTCTTCCCATTGATTGAAGAAATTTTGATGACTACATGTTTGATAACTTTATATATTATAATTATTTGCGAACTAGCTATCAGATCTAGCTCAAGATCTCCATTACATCGTACAATATATCGATCGATCCGGAGAAATTGATACAATTATGTTGGAAGTAAAGGTAAGTGAACAACATGATTATAACTTTTCATTAAATCTCAAGATTAGACATCTTATTCGAGAATGGCAATGATTGCCTAAACTAATTTACACAATTTCTCAAAACATATTTTAATCACACACATTTACTTTCTCCAATTTTTAATCGCACATCTTATCTAGAAATTCAAATAAATCAAAATTATAAATCCAATTCTCTTTAAAATACCGCCGAACACAGCCTATATGTTATGTGGTGTTTTATATCTAGATTAATTAATAGAATTGAAGATTGCTAGATCATAGCTTAGAACTACTAGCTTATAATATTAAATCATGTTTCAGATTTGTTCACTTTATTTTGGTTTGGTATATATTTTCAAAAACAAATTCACAGAATATATTATCTTCTGATTTATTCGAAATAATTTTCTCATTAATGTCTTATACTTATTATTCAACAAGCTGTTGACCTGACAAGACATTTAAAAAAAAAAAATGCACAGAGCTAAAAATGGGAATAAAAATTTATTAGGTACAGAAAACTTGAATTTGAATTTACGAAGTACTTGCAGGTCATGAATTTTGAGTCTCTTTATGTAATACCTTGGTCAACCAAGTTTTACTCCTTGGTCAAAAGTCAATTTTGCCTTAAAAAAAAATGAAAATAAGACAAATTTGGACCAGTATGAGGCGGTGGACTTTTTGGGTACATATTTATCCAATTCTTTCCTTTCCATTTCACACACAAACACATTTACTCACATACACAAAGATAGAGAAGTCGTACAGAGAGAAAAATCGGGAGAGAAAAAAAAAAAAAGAAAGAGAAGAAAGAAAAAAAAAAAAAAAGGAAGAGAGGCGTTGTCGACAACATGGTTTATACTATTAAACTTTTATTAGTCAATTTTGAAAGGTAAGTGATATTTATTTATTTCAAAGTTTTGTCAAATTTAGGGTTGTTAGATTATTAGTTTAAATTTAATTTTTATCAAAAGGGAATTTTCCTAAAAATGAAAAGATTATATTTTATTATTGCTTTTATCAATTATTGAGGTAGTTGATATGGTTAGTCATTGATTTAGATATTATATCAATTTTAGGCGGTAACGAATCGGTTGGGACAGCTTACCAGCCGAATTAGTTTGCACGTATATAGACTGTGAGTGGAAAAATCTAAATTATTTTCAAATATTTATAATTGCTTATATAATTACGTAAAACGTGATTATGTGAATTATATGTCTAATTATGTGATTATTGTGAAATATTATGAGAATATGAGATTGATTTGGAATGGGAAAGATTGTGAAACGATTATATGTTGAAAGAAATGTAAGACTTGTGATAGCAGTCAATGAAATGTGAGATGAATATGTGAA
Source organism: Ligustrum vulgare (assembly GCA_963555705.1). Classification (NCBI taxonomy): domain Eukaryota; kingdom Viridiplantae; phylum Streptophyta; class Magnoliopsida; order Lamiales; family Oleaceae; genus Ligustrum; species Ligustrum vulgare. Next base: position 60,152,413 of record OY743173.1, read on the forward strand.
ATTGAAATCGGCCAGAAAAGTACCCATGATTATATGCTTATTCTAGTTCACTGAGGCGGCCTTGACCGTGTTCTATACTGCACCTGAGTGGTCTTGACTGGGTATGATATTACCCTGAGGCGGTCGACCGTGTATGATATAGTTCATTGAGGCGGTCATGATCGTGTTCTAGAATTGATTATCAGAGGTTTTTGAGATTAGCCTGAGAGGCGGTCTATACATGTATGACCAGATTAATCAGATGGTACATTTTTGGTTGATTTGTTATGGTATGGCCATACCTAGAGATTACTGATGTGATGACAGTATTTTATTGATATGGTGATTTCTACGTCATTGATTTGACTAGAGTTTGATATTTATCAGCATTAAGAAAATGCCTTACATTTTGACTTTGATTGTATGTTATTATGTGAATTACTAAGTGATGTAAAGTTGATTTTCGATAAAAATGTATAAATGAGAAAGTATAATTATTTTCGAAATTCTCCACTCACTGAGCTATCAACTCATATATTTTCCCACGATTTTCTTATCAGGTAGCAGTTGAGTTCCTGGGCAGCTTTTGGAGTGAGCCTTTGATTTTGGAGTCGGAGCCACACGACAGTGTTAGCTAGTATGATTCATTTCATAGAGCATGTAGCCATTGTTTTGGGATGCATGTTCATTTTTGTATTGCACTTGTGCATCACATGTAGATAGATAAGGGGCTCACTTTGTATTTTGCGTCCATATGTACAGTTTATGTTAGTTTTAAATTGAAGTTTGAGAAATTGGCTTATCTCTACTGTGATGGAAATTATGGTGAGTTTGTAGGGATTTTGTGTATTAATTACAGGTTGGTTAGTCCATATTATAGAGGAGATAATGCCGAAATTTTTCTTAAAAATAAGTTGACTATAGTTGCAATTTTTAGTAGCCTTGATGGTGAGTCCTAATTTTAATTGGTATCCATCATCGGCGCACGTCACGTTTCGGATCCACTAGTGTTACTCGGGGCGGGGCGTGTCACTTTACATCTCTGATCTATATTTTTCAACTAAATATTATGATAATTGGCTCAGAAAATGAGAGAAAATTTGGCAAATAAGATGAATATTGAATGTCAAAATAAAAAAAACATTTGATAAAATATTTACCTGCGATTCGTCATTCGTCATATAATTTAATCTTTGCTCAGCATAGGAATACCTTTCATATCTTTCAATAATTCTTTCCATACTACAAGATAAAGAGCAAGTCAGAAGAAAAAGGATTACTAGTAATAAATAATTTTTCACAAGTATTGTCTTAATTTAATGAAGTATTAGAAAAAGGATTAGCGCGCAGATTACAATATTTTACATTCATTTACCAAAGAGGATCACATCACAGCATCATAAGTTTCACCACAATATTTGAACTCTGCAATATTTATTGCAAATCGATGTTTTTGCCTTCGACTCTAATTTTTTAACTAGTCCACATAGTAAAGATAATAAAAAATTCCCATAAAGCACAAAACATATAGCTCGATAATCTTTCTATGTGAACTGTCCAAGGGCATCTTCAATGGGCAGGCATGATAAGTTCGTGACAGTAGATAAATAACGTTCAAGGTCTAAGAATAAAAACAATAACAAATTAAATTCATATATTAATCTTTTTATTTGTTTGTTTTATATATGGCCAATAAAATTAATCTATATGCAAGAAATGTAAAGAAGATAACATACATTTAAATTGTAATTTTTACAGTGGTTTCCATGTATAGCCTACATGTTCAAACGTAAAGTGATGCACCTGTGAAAGCCCAGACCATCAAATTAAAAGCTTATTCAAAGAAAACATAAAGAAATCACAGATTTTGTACATGAACACTTGTACTGAATGTACCAAACTTCTGCTGATGAAAAGATAGAAATGAACTACTAATTAGTTAAACCTGAATTATTATTATTATTATTATTATTATTTATTTTTTATTTTTCAGAAAAGGGCTGTTGAAAAGTGAAAACACAGGGCTCTACGGCCTTAGAAATGGATCTTTGGTTCCGACAGTCTTCAATTTGGTCACCAAAGTTCCATACCAAAAATTATCATTTAAACTAATAATATATATGCCTGACATAATGACAATTAAAATGGCCCCGTAATCTGCTACTTTCAGCAGTATAAATAATTTAAGAATTTGTTCTATCAGGAAAAATTATTAAACTTTTACTATATTTAATGTCCACTATTTCTGATTCTTTCTACCAATTAAAAGGTTATCTAAAACCAAAAGATTAATTCACCAAGCTGGTATTATATATTAGACAAGGATTAAGATAATTATGAGTATGTAAGAAGATAAACCTGCACAAATTTAGCATAAAATCAAGCTCTGTCAATCAGAAGATGATGTATACCCACAGAAAAACATGGCTACGGAAGCTTACATGTACTAAGAAAATAACACAGTACAGGACATATGACAATGCGGTAAAGCGTGCGGAATTCTGCATAAGCTGAAGAATTATAATTTTCTTCTTTTTACTAATCTGGGATCCAACCATGTAGTAAACATCCCATAAGTAAATAAATAAAAAAAATGCTAAAAAGAAAGGGATTTTACAACAGAAACATGTAAAATTTGGTGAAGATTTTGTTTTTCTTGAACGTAATTTAGGACAAATTATACCAAGATTCTTGAATGGGTTTATGAAGTACACACATATATATATGTACCTTGAATCAGTGGAATACTCAAAGAGCTTTCCCTTTGTAGAAAAAACTATCAAAGCAACCTCAGCATCACAAAGAACCGAGATCTCATGAGCCTTTTTGAGTAGACCAGACCTCCTTTTGGAGAAGGTGACTTGCCTGCTAACCTTGTTCTCGATCCGCTTCAACTGAACCCTACCTCTCCCCATTTCTTGATATACACACACGAAGAGAGAGAGAGAGAGAGAGAGAGAGAGAGAGAGAGAGAGAGAGAGAGAGAGAGAGAGAGTAGTATGTATATACGCAAGAATTCAGAAAACCCTAAATTCTTTACAGATTTGTGCTTCAAACACCATTCACAAAAAACACAAAAGTGGAAGAAGAGTTATATGCTGTCATCTGTGATGGTCTTTATCATGATAATTTGTGGTTCTTTCTACTTCGGTCTAAAGCCAAGAATTATTCCATAAAGCGTAGGTTCTCTCTCTATATAGTCTCTCCCTCTGTGTACATGTACAAATAGATACATATATTACATTATACGTATATATACGTCTTGGGGGTGGGGGGTAGGGTAGGGAAAACCAGAAGTGGGAAGATGGAAACAAGGATGGTCTTGAGAAGATGCGTTGTCGATTTATTATTGGGGATAAGAGTTGTTTAGTCGTCAATGTCTCGTTTAGAGCCACTGGTTTGTAACATGCCTCGTACGACCTATTACAAAAGATGGGACTCTAGTAATGATGCCTAACTGGGATTCTTTAATAAAAAAAAAAAAAAAAAAAGAATGTCAAATCTTATGTGCCCTCATTGTCTCTATCTTGAGGATTAATAGAGAATTTAAATCACACGTTATGCTCTAAATTAGTGAGGATTTAAATCAATAAATGTCTAATAAATTTGAATATGTGACTACTGCACTATCAGCTTTTGTGGATACCTAACTTTGCCAATCAGGGTATGGAATGAGGGAATGGCTAACTGGGACTCTTTAATTGTATTCTAGTGGTGAAGGCGGCTACAATATCTTAATGCCAAATATTTATTTTCAAATCATCAATCTTTAGTATTATGAGATGATATTTTCTATGAACATGAACTTAGTATTTGGTTCAGAGTTTACACAAGAATAAATGTCAATCGAGTCACCGAAGTTTTTTTTTTATTAAAATAAAAAAGAATATGATGTTTTTAAAGTAAAATATGTGGTTAAAAAGTGATTTTGAAAAATATATGATCAAGTCTATGCTTTGGTAAATGTTTTTTGTTTATAAACAAAGAATATAATGTTTTCGAGATAAAATATGTTGTGGACAAGTGATTTTCGAAAATATGAGTGATTAAAAAGTTGTTTGGATATATTGTTTATAAACAAGTTTATCAAAGACTAAGTTTAGCTCCCAACTTCGATATGATATGGAGGACTTGTTTAGAAGTTTTATTGGGGATTATATGATAACAAGAACATTAAGTGCTTGTTTGGTTCCGTAATATTTTTTTCAAATTCATTTTCAACCATACATTTCTATGGGGCTTACGATTTTTTCACACTTTTCAATCAATTTTCAACCACACATTCTTCCAAAAACACAAAATTCTCAAAAACTACTTACACTAATTACACAACTTGATTACATGTACAAGTTTTTATTTCTAATCTTTCTAGGCCAGTATAAAATTTGGTTGACAGTAATTAAACATTAAACATAGGAATATATGTACAAGAATAAATGTATATTGAGCCACTAAGTCTAGTTTAGCTCGCAACTTCGATATGTCCTGACTCCCGAAGGAATTAGTTAAAACTTAAAACTGTCACTAGTGGATCAACTGAGGGGAAAAAATAGTCAACAAGAAAATATTAGAATTAGAGGCCATGCTGGTGGGAATATTGACGTACCTAAGCTAGCTAGTTGGTGGTCTTATCACTTTATGGCATTGATAGATAGGTTGATTCTGGACTTGGTTTTGGCAGTTTATTAAAAATCGATTCAACAATTATTGAGAATTATTTGAATAATATTGTATTAGATGAGAATATATATGTTGTAACGCTTTTGGATGCATTCATAATGACTGTTGAAATTATGATTTTTTAAAGCTTGGAGTAAAATAAAAAATTTATGCTATGCAACTCCAGAACAGGAGGTTGAGAGATGATTTACTTGGTTATTTTTCGAGTATGGTTACCGTGTGTAGTTCTTACATTGTGCTCAAGTCTTCCAACATTGCGATTTTAATATCTACCCACCCACCCCCCCCCTCCATCCCTCTTGGATGTATATCGATGAGCCCCTCCTACGCTTGTAATATTTTTTCGATTATTATAAAACAGGTCATGATCTATAATAATTAATCGTATAAAATTGTTATAGTATTAATCTTATTAATAAAGAGTACTATAGATAATATTTTATTTTTCTCCAAAAATATATGGTTTGTTACTTTTTTAATCAATCTTATCACAATATTGCATTGGACTGAGTATATGCATATACTACAAAACACAAAAAACAATTTTATTGAATATTTGAAATAATCACTTATAAAGGAATAAAACTAGAAATCCATACATTGAAAATATTTAAAGATTTGTGGCTCAAGAAAATATCCTTGACAATTTTTAGAGCAAAGTATGGGTGGTCCATATCTTTTGTCTAGAAAAAGGAAATATTAACAAATCCTTCGTCATCGATAAATGAGATTGGCATTTACTCTCTGGTCCCGAAAAAATATTTCATGACTTTGAATGTAGCTATTCCATGGATTATTATTATTATTATTATTATTATTATTATTATAGGCCCTGTAAATTCACAGCATATACATGAAACCTTCGACCGTGTATCTTTTGCACAAGTTTAAATAATTTATAAACCATAATTTTTATGCCTTGGTGGTCCCATTTAGCAAGTGCTTTGCTATAAATATTTCTTGCAGTAAAAAAATAAAATTTCGAATCATGGGGACCATTATGCAATTAGTCACAATAGTATAGAATATGCATATAGTACAAAATTATTCACAAAATAATATGTGCATAGTACATAATGACTGATCTGAAAATCCTTAAAAATTCCGATATAACAGGCTTTTATATTGGGGACCAAAATAAAACTTATAAGTTAAACGATTTTATTTTTTATTTTATTTTTTAAATGATGCTCTGTTTGGTAACTTTAAAAAATTCGATTAAATCTAATTTAAAGTCAACAGTTATTTTTAACAACATATTTCAAGGGTCCAACAACTCTTAATGGTCATATTTCATTGACTTTTTATCAAAATCTATTAAAATCTTAATTTTAATCTCTACCGTTTAGGAGCTGATAATTAGTAAGAACAAGTTTTTCAGTAGAGACATGTTCTGTGAATCACTCAAAGCATTAATCTCAATTTTTTGTTGTTGTTGTTGTTGTTGTGATTTTGAGATAATGTTAAGAACCCTAAATTAAAGTAAGTACGCATTCCTAATCCTTTACCTTTTAGCTACTTTCTCATTCTTTTCATTATTTTGAATCCACTAAAATTAGTTTGATGTCTAGGAGACAAAATGGCTTTTGAGATTTCGAATGCGAAAAAATATTTATTATATGTAAGCTTAGAAGAAAAATGAAAGAATATATTTTGTTTGTAGTATTTAATAAGAGCTGGATTAATCTAAAATATGTCCTAAATTAAATTTGTGACAAAAAGTTCGTTTGAACATCAAATGCAATTTAAAGAGCATTTGATGAAAAACCCTTAAACGCGAGGGAAAGGCAATAAAAACTAAAGATTAAGAAGCACTTAATAGGACTTTTGCCCACATAGAAACTATTGATGCCAGTATCAACGACGAAGTTATTTTGATATATTTTCTAAGTATTTTAGGTAGCGTTTTTGTGAACTTGAACGAACTGAAATCTATGTTGTGGGGAAATTTATACGAAATGGAATTTAGGTCACCAACGACCTGATTTTGTATATTCTGAACAATAGTTTAGTTTGAATACGATATGAAGTTTAGTTATGCTCGTGTCTTCGCTAAATATAAAAGTTGAGAGACTATCTCTATTAATTGACACTTTGATGAGCAGTTAACTACCTTATTTATATGCAAAAGGGAAATGGAGACATAATTATTATATTTTCTTGACATCGGTTCAGATTTAACAACTTTGACAGACGCCTTGCATACTATTACATATACATTTCTAGTTAGTTTATTCTTCAGTTGCAAAGATTCACCAATCCAACTAGATCATCATTGTGCCACGTGTCCTCTCATCTTGTTCAGTTCGCTTAAGAGGGAAAATAAAACCACGTAGACTGTTGACCCTTTGAAATTATTTCACCGCAGTTCAGTCAACAAAAGAAACCATTTTGTGCTAAGGGAGGTTTTTGTACACGTCTAAATTTAATAGTCGATGATCGAAGCAGTCTACACACAAACATATCTACTACTTAAATGCTGATTGATTAAATGTATACTCTCCTACTTTTATTAAATTTTAAATGAAACTATTTAAATGTATAGATGAAAAATTTAAAAAAGCTGCGAATTTAATTAATAAAATAAAATTAATAAAAGTTGCGAATTTAATAAAATGTGTAATTAAAAAAAAACTTAAGAAAACACGAGTTTAAAAACTAGAACTAATAATTCACATTATCTATGGATCAAAAGTCATTAGTCATATTTAAAAAATATAAAAAATAAATTAACATAGCTCGACTATACATGTATCCAGCTAGAGGTGGCAAACGGACCGAGCAACTCGTCGACTCGGCTCGCGAAAACACGAGCCGAGGGCGGCTCGGCTCGTCAAAAGACCGGGCTCGCGGGCGAGCCAATCAGTCCGGTTGAACCACGAGCTCGGCTCGTGGTTCAACGAGCCGCTCGTCGGCACGTGTATATAAAAAAAAAAAAAAAAAAAATTCGTGTTTTTACTTTACCTTTCAAAATTTAAAAAAAAAAAAAAACAATACAATATTAATATATAATATATTACAATTTAATTTTACACAAAAAAATATAGTTCTTGAAAAAAAAAAAAAAAAACCAACGAGCTAAACGAGCCGAGCTCGTGGCTCGTGGGCCAAGCCGAGCTCGGCCAAGGTCAAACGAGCCGAGCTTTACGAGCCATGGGCCGAGCCGGCTCGGCTCGGCCCATTGCCACCTCTATGTCCAGCTAGAATGGTATAGCAGGGTTATTTTCCTAACCAGAAGTTATGTTGCCCACTCGTTCACGTGGTAGGTAAACATTGATCCAACATAGCGATATGTTAGCATTATGCTCTTGTCCAAGGTAGAATGGGGGAACATTTTTCGACTAGTATAATATTATTGTCAAATCGTTAAAACAAAAAAGTGGCACTTGCACATACAAAACAAGAGTCTTGATGTAAAAAGACTAATTTACCCCTGAAAGGAATTTTTACCAAATTATATATAAATCGTACATCGTACCTTAAATCCTCATTTATTATTAATTAATAAAAAATGGAAATTCACGTGGGAGATGGGCTAAAGTCATTTATACAAGTTGCATAAAAGAAGTAGGGGCATCTTTTCTATATAAACTTACACGGTATTTTATTGATGGCCTAAATCTGGGATCATTTGAGCAATTTTAAGGTTTGTCTAATTATGGAAATTATTTGTCTTTCAATTTGAAAATATAAATTTCTTTCTAAATATGGTTTCTGTAATTTTACTGTCCATTATTATTACTGTGATGAATATGAGGTTCGCCAAGCTTTCCTTTTTGGAAATGCCTCGTGTGCTTGCTTTCTCTCCCTGCCAATTTTTTTATACAAAAAAATAGTTTATATGCTACTTAAATACATAGGTCTAAAACGTCTGGTCCGCCCAACCAATTTAACACTCTAAAAGCAATATTAAATATTTTTAAATTTTTGTTGGTTTATTAGACACATGGAACCAGTGGCAGAGCCAGAGATTTTTTATAAGAGGGGCGGGCAAAAAAAAATTCTTGAGTAAAAAGGCCAAAAAATGCACCATTTTTACCCAAAAAAAAAAAAATATTAAAGTTGCTGTTGGGATTCAAACACTGGTACTATATAATCTCATGATACAAATTTCGCAACTAGGCCATAGCTTTATTCCGATTTAAAAATTGAAAGATTTAGGGGCCGTTCTCTTTGTGTTTGGATTTTGAATTTTGTTTTGAATTTTGGTTGTTTGTTTTGGAATTGTTGAAAACAAGTTCTCTTTGTGATTTTGAAAAACTGTTTTAAAAAATAGAAAACTGAAAAATGCGTTTACTTTGTAATTTTTTGATATATTTATTTTGTGATATTTTATATGTAAAAAAATGATTGATTTGTTGAATTACATTAATTTTAATGTTAATAAATCAGTTAGTTCTCTATATCTATAAATTCATCATTAATATTGTTTCAACTAAACAAAAATCTAACCCCATACCAACAAAATTTTAATATGGATCTATATATAATGGTAAAATAATATAAGAACTTTAAGTGAAAGAAGTGTCTCACTTTTACAAAAAAAAAAAAAATAAAAATAAAAAATAAATAAAAATCTTAAAATGGATGTATATATAATGGCAAAATAATATAAGAACTTTAAGTAAATGAAGTGTCTCACTTTTTTTTTTAAAAAAAAAAAAAAAAAAAATCTTAACATGGATCTATATAATGACAAAATAACATAAGAACTTCAAGTTAAGGAAGTGTCTCACTTTTACAAAAAAAATAAAATAATAATAATAAATAAAATCTTAAAATGGATCTATATATAATGACAAAATAACATAAGAACTTCAAGTGAAGGAAGTGTTTCACTTTTACAAAAAAAAAAAAAATAATAATATTAATTTACAAAAAGAAAATCTTAACATGGATCTATATATAATGACAAAATAAAATAAGAATTTCAAGTGAAGAAAGTGTTTCACATTTAAAAAATAATAATAATAATAATAAATAAAAAAATTACAAAAAAAAAAAAAAAAAAAATCTTAACATGGATCTATATATAATGACAAAATAATATAAGAATTTCAAGTGAAGGAAGTGTCTAACATTTTAAAAAAAAAAAATCCAAAACGCGAGTTTTGGTCGTTTTGGACTTTTTAATACAAAATATTTAAAATGTAATAAACTCGTTTTGAGTTTTCTTTGTATTTTTTTTTTGATATTTTGGAAAACGCGTTTCTGAAAATGGGTAAAGTAAACACATTTTTGATATTTCCAAAAATCGAAAACTCGAAACGAGCTCAAAACAGCAAAAAGAACGATGCCTTTAGTTTTTTACATATTTTTATAACAAGTGTTCAAAATCGCACATAACAAGATTTGAAATATGTTGATTGGACCAAAATATACAAGTCTCAATATCAGCAAGTAACCAAGGAAATGTGGAACTTTTGGGTAAACAATTAGTTATTTAAACATTTGTGTGATATTTCAAAATCTCAAAAATAAAAATAAAAATGAAAATAAAATAAGATTCTTATTTTTTGCTAGGGTAACTGCCCCAACGTTGTGCCACCCCTTCATGGAACATTTGCATCATGTGATTGGGAGAAGATGAATATATTTGTCTACTGACATATTTTGGATGAAAATCGTGACAGGTCCTTCTAAAGCATATTTTTGAAAGGTTTGGAATTTTTACTACACAATTTTGAAATGTTTGAAATTTCCGTAAAAAAATGACCCATTTTAATTAATAAAAGGTTAAAAGATCATTTTAACTTTTTAAAATTGCTCCAATATGTATTACATATATAAAAACAAAGTACATGCCAAAAATAAAATACACATAGTTTTTCGCTTAAAAACGACATTCTAAATTTGGAAATCTATGCAAAAAAAAAAAAATATATAAAAAATAAAAAATAAAAATAATAATAATAATATGCCAAAAAAATAATTTAATAAATATTTTAGCAATTATTATGGTACATAACATTAAAATTCGTTCTATGCTATTAATGACATTAATATTTTAATTTATTTAATATATAATATATATATATATATTTTCATAATTATTATTCACTTGATAATTATTTTTTTATTATAAGTCAAAAATTATCTATACATCTATCTATCTTCTATAATAAAATAGGATAACCGTCACTAATATCTCGCGATGCGAGATATTCCCGCAGTGTACGTGTCGTGAGAAGAAATAAAGTGGACCTAGGAGTCCTGATTATCGTTCCCACGAGGACTGCTATTAAGTACCGAAATATTTTAGTTCCTAACTCTATTTGAATAGACAAATGAATTTTGATGTTTAAAAATAAAACTAAGAAAATTTAAATAAATAAATAAAATTACATGATTGTTTTGTTTTTAAAGATGATTGTAAAGTAGTTGGAATCCCGATTTCACCTAACCAAATCAATTAACTCCAATTCCATGTTTTGATTTTTAAATATGTACTCGGTCGAATTCACTAATGTATATCGAAATTCATTTCTCGAGTTTAAATCAATTCTACCTAAACAAGTTAATCACGTATCTCTACAGAGAGTCTGAAAATTCCTTATCTAGATGCATAATACACAAGAATTCACACACGGCCGCGATAATAATAAGAGTATATATTTATCTTTTGTCCAATTATCGAATTTATTACATTGATCTAAGTTATTAACACAACTCTCGGATTATGAAAATAACTCATTAAATCATGAATAAGTAGCCAATTGATTCACGCATTAAGAACAATAATAAATCAATACAGCAACAAAATCATTAAAACAACAAAATTTGGAATTAAAATAATAAAGTTTGGTTACATCGTTCATCTCAACATTGAGTTTAGTTACACATCATGAATAAAGAACAAAAACAATAAAAGAAAATGTTCATGGAAAATAATAAAGACGAATGGAAAGCTTGCACCAAGAATTAATTCTTCATGTGTTCTTCCAATCTCCCCTCTTGCTTTGCTCCAATCTCCCAAGAATTTGACGTTGAAATCCCAAAATTATGATGTTCTTCGATGTGGCAAATGTTTGATTTTCGTGCAAGACATGCTTCTTATATAGTAGGTGAAGAGACCTAGTTGAAGAAGGAAAGAAATTCGTCAAACTCGCGCGCGAGTCTTTTCTTGTATCTAGACAATGTTCAGTATTTTGATCATATCTTTCTATTCCCTTATCCTATTGAGGCGATTCAAAGTGCGTTACAAAAAAAAAAAAAAAAAAACAAACTTAAAGGGATACAATTCTTCCTGTAATATGATTTTTTCAATTCGAACGTTTACTGCCCCAAAAATCAGGTCTTAAAGTTCGATTAGAAATCTGTCCAGAATCTTGTGCGATTGGAATTAATTTATGATAATATTCTTAGCATATTTCATTCATATTTTTACTTCTACTTGCATCCAATTGACTCCTAAAAATCCTCAAAGTATTGTATTGTGATCCAAGTCAATCATTGGATATTTGCAAGTTGATCCCTCATGTTTAATTTGCCCTTCGGTTCAACTTCTAATTTATTCACTTTTGCACTATGAATGATTCTCGATTGTTGTCATAAACTCCTCAATTGCTCGATTAGGCTCCAATTGTGCATTTTTCTCATCAATTGCTTCATTTTTCATCTGTTGAGATATTTTCTGAAAAGTAAACAAATAGATACAAATTGAATAGTAAATATTCTAAAACGACAACAATATATTCTAATTTAGACATACAAATAAGTGTATAAAATACACTTATCAACATGCAAAGTCGCATTTGATCAACAAAGTTATAATTCGATCACAATTACAAATTTAGTCGCAAAATTTACCCCACCCCACCTCACCTCACCTCATCCGACATGCAAATTTATAGATGGTCACATGAAGTCACAATTGAGTCACAATTATAAATTTAGTTGCAAAACCCCACCCCTTCCCTCCCCTCCCCACCTCATCCCAAAGTCACAATTGGTCGACAAGGTCACAGTTCGGTGACAAAAAGTCATAATTAGGTCACACGAGATCACACCCCACCCCAAAAATGATTTTTCTCTTCTATGTTTCCCCACTCACCCACCGGCCCACCCAGACCCAAAATGATTTTTTTTATCTATATTTCCCACCTCCACCTCATCCAACTTACAAAGTCACAATTAGTAACAAAAAGTTACATTTCATTCACAAATCACATTTGCAAATTTCACTACAACCCCATCCAACTCTACCTCGCATGTAAAGTCACATTTGGTTACACAAAGTCACAAGTGGTCACACAAGATCACAATTCGGTCAAAATTTCAAATTTAGTAGCCGTTGCAACCAAATGCCCCGACCATCACCTTCACCACCACCACCACCACCAGTCCACAAACACACAACCGCCACACACGACCACCAAACACCAATGCAAAACCACCACCACTACTACCAACACACGCTGATGGTGAGATGATCAACAGACTCCAACATCCGTGTAGGACACCAACAATAACACCACACATATTTTCAACCCAACAAACACCACAAACCGCTGCTGAAATTGAATTCTCAATCCACCAACCACCAAAAAAATCACTGGAGAAATCAAAGCATACAGCCTTCGACCGTGGCTGCTTCAACGTAGCTTCGTCGTAGCAGCGGCGTCGCTACTTCGTTGGCTTAGATTTTCATGCTACACCAGTACGATGCCGTCTCCGTGCTTGCCACGATTTTCACTGATTTTTGGTCAATTCGAAATGGGAAATCACTCTGCCTCATCGGACTCCACCGGTTCAGCAACATTGGACTCCCTGGTGCCATCGCCACCTCTGTGTTTCCGGAGTTGGAGAGAGAGAGAGAGAGAGAGAGAGAGAGAGAGAGAGAGAGAGAGACGAATATGTTAGTTTGGGTCAGTTGGAGATTAAATCTAATTTTGTATTAATATAATTATATTTAATTAGTTAATTAAATGTATTAACACCTGAAATTTAGAAAAAATTGTGCTACACCAGATTTTTAAATTGCATCTTTGAAATACAAGTGTCCATGTAATTTTCCCGTAATTGCAATTTCTATTCGACGTCTACTAACCTAGTGACGGTTAAGTGCTACCGCTGGCTGTCGCTGCTGCCTTAGCCTCCACCCGTGGCTATGGACTAGTCTATATGATATTTTGGTTGTTCACTTCTCTACTTTCTTCTTGCTTGTTGTTAGAGTTGGATAACGGTTTGGGCCTTGTTTTGGTTTTGCTCATTTTTGTATGATTATGATCTATGATTTGTGCCGTGTTGGAATGATTTATTTGTGAGATTTTAAGGGAATATAATGGTTATCTCAAAGAAAGTTAGTGGCTCATTATTTAGTCCATTTGGATTTGGTGTGACATTGTCCCTTTTCTGCCTTCATTTACATTGAAAGTGTCTGTTTGATGTAGGTAGTTTTTGGGAAGTTTTTGGAAAAGTGTGAAAAATGGAAATTCTCAATATCCCATAGAAATGTGTGGTTGAAAATAAATTTGTGGAAAAAGCTGAAAAAAATGTTTGGAGCAAACAAGAGGTTAGTTTTAACCCATCTGACTTTTTCTATTTCAGATTTAATTTCTAGTTGAATGTGTGTATTGTTTTCTATGACTATCTTTATGTATATGCTATCCCCAATCATTACATATGAATAAATGATCTTGCTATTGCGGACATTGACACGACAGTGAACTGACAACGGCAGTCCAAACTGACCAATATCTCTGGATTCGCCCTTGTACCTGACTATGCTAACAAGTATACATCGGGTTCAAAGGGTAACAACAAGTCATTCGATAAGTAGATACTTTCAACATTTTATCAATTCATATCTCATTCTATATTAGAAGTGTTGGTTGTTAGGGGTTGGAGGGATGAATTTACAACTCTTAATGAAGTTCAGTATTACAAGTATCCGTAAATATAACAAAGATACTGGAAGAACTCCACCTATATAAACTTTGAGGCGGTGCCGCTTCAATAGAGAGTCGGAGTTTTCCTTCTTAAAAGTTTACAAATCGGATGAGCACAAGACCATAATAGTGCTAAAAATAAAACGTAAGTGGAACCAAAAACTTGAGTGTTGTGTGTGATGTTGCCAGTATTGTAACATGGAATAATCGGTTACCCGAGATTTCAATAATCGTTTACGATGTTTATATTAAGGTAATGTTCAAATCGAAAGATGTCTTATTTTATGCATAACATCGTTCTAAACTGAGTTGGTGAAGATATTTGAACAAGTGGGGATTGTTGGAATTTTGTTTCCAAATTATTTTCAAATATTTGTAAAGACCATGGATGAAATCATGGATGAAAGTGCAGAATTAAATTAATGCGAAGAGACGTTGAAAATGACAAAAAAATGAGAAGACTCAGTGAGAAACTAGGCGTTGTGATCGCTACGCCATGAGTTTTTGCGATTGCAAGACTAACAACAAATTAAGTAGATTAAAATTCTGTTGTGCCTTGCGATCGCAAGGTCCATTCCGAGAGGCATCTTTTGGTGCATAAGTCGGTTTTTTGGTACAAAAAAGTGTCATTTTGTCCAAGTGCTATATAATTTCGTATATTATGAATCAAATACTATATCTAGGATGTTTGTTGATCATAAACAATAAGAGTAAACAAGTGAGAATATCCATATTATTGTGATAAGTTGAGAGATAACTTCCACCATAACATATACTCATTTTCTTTTGTTTCTTAATCCTCTTTCGAGTTTTCGTTGTGCTTCGAATGTACTCGATTGAAGGCTTGGATTAAATTCGCTAAAGCCATTTACATCAAACCTTTAATCATCTCTGTTATCTCGATCGAGAGTGGATAAATGTACTTTTAGGACAACAATTTTTTAAAATCGTGTTCGAGCATTTTTTTTGTTCCCAATTCAAGGAGTTTTTACATCCATTTCCAGATTTCATGTATGATGTTTGCTTCATGTTTTGATGTGCATTGTTTCATGATTCTTCATAATATTGTACAAGTTAATTTTGTCTCCAACTCTCGAGGTATGTTTAAATAACACAATGTCTATGTCGATTCTAGATACATGTATTTTTTTATACACCGTTTGAGTTTTTCTCATGAGTTTATACATGCAAGCAAATACTACAAATGGCTAGCAGATAAATCTGAAAGATACATTTAATTTCAATTAAGTCGATGATTAAATGTTTTACAGTACTCCAAAATGAAGTCTTACATTATATTATTAGGATTTTAGGATAATTAATGCGCGGTAGATATAGCAGAATGACGCACATATATTGTCATCAGCCTGCACCCACATGGTGAAAGCCTGAGGATTCTTGCAAGGTAAATTTAGAGCATCCAACCTGGGAGCAGGCCATTCACACTCTGAACATCTGTATTTATAGCAGTCACTTGGCTTGAATTTCCAGGATTATTGTATCTGTCAGTAAAAGAAATCAGATATACAAGTTATGTATGATTTCAAAAAAGTACTTTTACTTTTTATTTTTTTCTCAAACATTTTAAATTATACGTTCTTCATATAAAATATTTTTATACGTGGATCCATAATTTTTTCATATTTTTTTTTACTGCACATTCTTAAAAATCAATTTTTACAATTCTAATCTCAAAACATCCCTACAAAACAAGGATAAACTTATTTACTACACTTTCGTACAATTTCTTAAAAACTTTCTTTCTCAAGCTTATTTTCAATCATAATTTCTCCAATAAAATAGTTTACCAAGTGGACCCATAATTTTCTCCTAATTTTTAACCAAACACCCTCATAAAATATCACTTAACACAAAATCTATTTAAAAAATCTACATCAAACATGCCCTTAAGTTTTATGTATAATAGCTAATTCCAAGATTTGAAAGCCATTTCTGTAAGGAAAAAGAACACGAAAGAATTTCAGAAAGATACCCAATTTGCAAAGTAGAATTGCATTCCAAAGGTTGAAAAAAGTCCTGAGATTGAGGATGCTGCTGACCATATGCACTGCCTTGCTCACCACCAACCCAGGATTGTTGCAGTTGATTCGCTGCATAAATTTCTTCCAGCTGGAAAGCAAAGCAAAAATAACATCATCACATCAATGTAGACTGTTTCTTCCGTCTAATCTAACAACTTAAATTCTTAGATGTCGGGATGGCAAAATGAATTGCGAAAATCGAGATTCGCAACTATGGGGTAGATTCGGGGCAAGAAAGCTCTGTCCCGATTGGAGCGGGGACAATTTTTCCCTTCCCCGCCCTGTTCTCCAATTTTTTTTTCCTCAAAAATTATAAACTTATTTCTAATTAACTTTTCAACCTAATATAAATTAGACTGAAGGTGAATGTGACTAAAGACCAATGTTATCAAATCCAGATCAAACCGAGAAAACCCGCAACCGGGTTCAAAAATTGGGTCACAAAAGACAAAAAAAATCGAAAATAATTAACCCGTACGAAACCCAAATGACCTGGCTGGTTTCGGAATGACCGGCCAAACCGGTAACGAGTTCCTCGAGTTTAACGGGTCAGGTTTTTGACCCCCCCCCACCCCCAAAACTTGCTTATTGGTAGGGATGACAATGACTCGAAGGACAATGTGACTCCCCCTGGTGGAGAGTGGTGGTGATGATGTACTTTAAGTAAGATGAGATATCCTCATGGCATGACTCCAGTTGTCATGATAAATGATGTGTTCTTATTGGAGAAGGACATGTGTTCACATACATCATTGGTTTGGTATAAATGCAAGGTATGTGGTTTAATTTATGTCGATGACTGATGAACTTCTAAGGAGAACCAAACATGGGCGTTGCACCATAATTTTCAGCAATTTTGTTTTCGACATGGGCCGATAAAAAGCTTGGGATTCGTTGATAATTTTGAGTGGTTATACTCATATGGTGGAGTATGTGATAATCAAAGTGTTAAATGCTTGTTTATTTACCCAATGATTGAATTTGATTTTTTTGACTTGGAATAATTTTTGTGTTAAGGTGGAGATTGTTGGGTTTTGACCCATAAATATCTTGAAAAATTGGTTTTCTTGTTTAAATTGAAGACCAAGTTAAATGTGGGAAGAAAATGAAAGAAAATAAAAGACTTTATTCTGGTTAATCTACTTCAATAAGGAAACATCTTGGGGGCATAAGTAATATATGTTTTTGAGTTATGTTTACCTATAAATATGTGTAGAGCCAATTAATTGTACAATCAAGAGTACCATATTGTGACCAAATAGAGGAAAAATTGGTGTGTTTTATCTTTGTAGCTTCTTGCAACTTTTTGTGGGATAATTCAAGTGGTAGAAACTCATGGTTAAATAGAAGTTCTTTATTAGCATTTTCTCTATGGTCCGTAGGATTGGTATTGGGGATTGGTGAGTGATGAAATTCTATATAATTGTAACAATTTATTATATAGTGAAAGACTTTGACGATCCAAAATTTTTGCGTTTTTTTATTATTTTCTCGTTTGCTTAATTTTACTTTAATTATCAAAAGATCATGTGGGTTAAAAGAAAGGGTATTTGCTTGTAATTCTCAACAGGTTGACCCACTGATCCTTGACCCCCCCCTTTTTCCGTCCGGGTTTCAAAACATTGCTAATTACATAATGAGAAAAAAATGTTGAACTCCAATCTTAGGAGCCCCTATAGCCCTTGCTCTAAGGATTTGTTGAAGATGTAAATTGTAGGATGTGACTCAGTGGAGTAGGGTTGAGAGTCTGCAAGGAACCAAATCCATACCAAATGTAGGATTCGAATTTACACCCTGCAGCTGTCAGCTCAATAGAGATTTCTCACTTTCACATTTCAACCAATTGAGCTATGCTCCCTAGTGGCTAAAGACATAATGAGAATTAGAGTGAAGGTATGTTTGGCATTGAGGGTGGTTGTGCTTTGTATTGTAATTGGGGCTCTGGTTTTGTAATCAGTGGAAGGATGCCAACAAGGTTTCATTTATATTTTATTTCTGTTTTTCTGCATAACCTGATGTGTATTAGGGCTTTTGGCGGCTTTAAGATATGATGAATAATCTAATTCTGTTTTCTGCTCAAGTCAAACTATTCATTAACCATTTTGACAATCTACAACGAGGCAGTAAATCGGAATACATAATTTACAAGCTCAAAGAGATGTGCAAGATCACGGAAAATGATATAATCCAGAGATGCAAGCAGTTCAACACGCTTGATCCAAATAACTCACAGAAAATTTCGTTGCCTAATCTCTTGGAAAGTCATTTGTAGCATAGAAAAGTTTATGATATCCGCCCCACTAGTATAAATGGTTCCTTAAATGGAGCGATTAGTTGCCGCACGGTGCCCCGCACCCGACCCACCTCGAGAGGGTGGGTCCAGGGCAGAAAATTCGTGACCAGGCAGGGAGCAAGGCATGCCGACCAGACCTTGTCTTGCCATGTTCTGTTAATATAAATAATTCACTAAATTGAGAAATTTTTCGCCCCGCAATGCCTCGTCCTGCTTTTCAGCAGGGCGGGTCTAGGGTAGAAAATCCGAGGTGGGGGAGGCATGCCAACTCAGCCCTGTCCAGCCCCGCCCCATTACCATCCCTATTTAGATGAGGTAATTAATGCGTATTATTGTGCAAATTACAAGTTTGACCGACATTGAAGCAAATCAAAGAAGAATGACAATGACCATTAGCTCTATCGGAATAGAACATGTAAATTTTCTCTCTTCTTGTGTGAATAAAGATAGGGCCTCTATTTGGTAAAAGTTCGTTTAAAAACTGTCAAAGTCACAATATCTCAATGAATGAATTTTTTTTTTTTTTTTTTTTTTTTTTTTTTTTTTTTTTTTTAAATTAACAATTTTGACTTGTTAAAAATTTTGGTCCACCATTTTTTACTTGAAAAAAAAATGAACCAGTGAATGTTATCACGTCACTATTTATAAATAATATTTATATAGAACTGTTTATAAACGGTTTGTCAAATTATATTCAGTTCCCCCCACCCCCACCCCCACCCCCACCCCCCTTCGGTTCAATTATTTTCTATGGTGGAGGAGAAGAGAATTCCAACAAGTTCCCAAATTTACCTTCCTCTCCAGAGCTGTATTAGTCTCAACCATCATTTTTTCCTGTGATACAGACTAAGCTTGTTAGCCATAGCAGACATTGAACTAAAAGGAATATGAGTTAAAACTAGGAACGGATATACCTTGGCTTGAAGATCGGAAAGTTGATCAACCATAACTTGTGTCTGTAAATAAGTATAAAAATTTTTTCATCACAACTTGCTTCAAAGATTCCTTTAGATTTTCCAAAGTTTTTAAAAATAATAAATTTCATACACGTTATCATTAAATATCAGTGTGTTTATGCCTTTTAAAAATTAAATAATAGAAGGAAGCATTTGAGCTACAAAGAGGCAAATGTTTTAACTATTTTTCTTGATTAATACAATCTAGAAATTGAAATATTTACACATACTGGCATATATGGAATTTTTCTTACCCTTGTGGATCTAATATGCTTGAGGGATGTCTCTAGTTGATGCTCCAGATGCTCAAGATCATTGACATTTAGAGGGCCCAACTCGTCTCCAAGAAGATGTCTGTAACAGTTTCAAGTTCAACATAAAAATATACATTGTCAAGGCTCAAGCAAACATGAAATTTGCAAAATTTATTTCAGTGTGACTCTGTAACTCAGAAAATATAATTTTTGAACCACGTCATCTCAAGGACGATGTAAATCGCCTGTTTGTTTTTAATTAAAAATGGGTAATTATATTACCACCACAAAATTTGTTTCTTCCACTATATTTTAAATATTTTATATTATTTACTAAAATAGTCATTAATAAAATGACTTAAATGACCTTCAAAATTTCCTTCTCTAATTTTTATATGCACCACAAAATTATAACCACAAGTTATTTTCTTCTCCTAGACTTTTCTGTTTTCGTTTCATTTTTCTCGACTCACATATTTTAATTTGAAACCTATTCAAGATTGAATTGTAGCCAATGAGTTGATTAATTGGTGAGATATACAAATTCATTCATTGCCATTATTATTAAAACAAATGTTTCTACTATGTTCTACTCCTTCCTCTACCTTAATTGACTATTCATTGCTATCAATGGAAAAAGAATCCGCTTCTCTAGAAATTAAATGCTCTCTTAATCTTCAAGGCAAATGGATTGAGTAATTACAAAAAGATTTAATCAATCTTTTTTTTTTTTTTTTTGGGCATTTTCTTTTGAACCCAATACCCAAATTTCCCCACTTATGATGCTCGATTTTGATTTAGGATCCAAGATTCATTCAAGGAAAAGCTGTCAACTGTGCCACACTTAAGTTCATATTAGTAAAATAATTGTGGTGTAATTAATAAAAAAAATATTTTAATTGTGGTGGGAGAAATAAATTTTGCGGTGGTAATGTAGTTATCCATTAAAAATCAATTTTTTTATCAAAGTTAAAGTCAACAATTAATTACAATCATTTATTTCATGGGTCGACAATTTTTTAACCACATATCTAATTAATTTTTACCAAAATTTACTAAAAATCTAATTTTAATCTCTATAAAAAAGGAGCATAATAACAAAGCTAAGAAACCGGGTTTTATGACCCAAAACTCTACATTGAACCACTATAACTTAAAAGTTTACACTTTAAGATGAGGTGGTTCGATGGTCATAAAAGTGAATTACCTTTGATATTGTTGTAGTGACTCATATTTAGATTTCAGTTTCAAATATTCCCGATTGCTGCTTTCCTACAAAATGAGTTACAAAACTAAGCTAGATAAAAATCGTTATTCTGCTAGGTACCATAAATAACAAGTAAACCTACCAATGCAACAATTCATAAAGACTGTATTTGGCCAAGATTTTAAAAAAAAAAAAAATGTAAAAGTTACAAGCCTTTGTTTATTTATTTTTTAGAAATAATTTTGTGGAAAAATGATTTTAAATTTAGAGAATATTTGGTTAAAAAATGAATTAAAACTATGAGTTTCAAGTTCAAAATTATTTTATTAGGTGAATTTGCAATTGAAAATGAGTCCAACTAAAATCAATATAGAACAAGGATTTGCAAATGAGTTTGTGTGAATTTAATTTTTTTTGTCAAGGAAAAGAAACTTTATTATTTTCAATCTTGAACCAAAAATATTTAGCCCTTGTTGATTAGATATTTAATCAAGATTTAATTTTAAGTTAAAGTAAGTAATTAATTTTAATCAAATATTTAATGAGATTCATAACTTTTCAACCACATAATGATCAGAATTTTAATCAAGTGCTAAACAAAATTTCTCATGCAAGTCATCCCGAGGCTTTCAAAAGCTTCCAAGAAACTAACAAAAGTTTAGATGCCGTTCTCTTTACTATTTTCGTGGTATTTTTAGTTTTCAAAAACAACAATAATTTGTTTAACAGCGCAAT